>JAYDZK010000001.1:14542290-14552601 GCA_034509185.1 Euphonia xanthogaster | reverse complement strand
CTTCAACCAAATTGCAGGAAAGGAGTCTCCCCCAATGGACAGAGAAGAGCTGACTGACGGACTTTGGGAGGGGCTGGGGTTACCTGATGCAAGACCAGGAGTATAAAAGGTGGGGCCATTTTGTGGGTGAGCACGGGGTGGTTTAGTTCCATGCTCCCAGCGCTGCTCTTTCTCCTTATTCAGTAATTTGATGTATTTGTTAAGGTTTAGTAAACCTTTGAAATTTTAAAGTGAGAGGCTGTTTCTCACACTGCCTATATTTTCCTCATATTTTTACAAGTATGCCAAACACAAATGCTTGTCCAACTCCAACAAACATACACAAGTCTGCATAACACCCCCAAGATTGTCTCCCAGTTCATACTGGGTACTTTCTGCAGGCTGAGATACAATAATTTTGGCTTGTATATTATATTAATTTGAGCAAATGTAATTTCTCAGGAATTTTCCATCATTACCTCCAAGTAGTATATCAGAAGTTTACGAACAACAAATATAGCCTGTTTTGTTAAAATTACCTAGTATCAAAAAACATATAATACATAATTTTTCCATCCAGACAATAATATGTTTTGTTCCCCTTTGAATCTGATCCAGTGGTTTGGATGGGGTCAAAAGCATTTTCAATCCTTAAGATGTTAATTGACCTAAGAGCTATGAAATATATCAATTGAAACTTCATACTTGTAGGGTCTGTTCTTTCCAGCTCAAATCTCACCATTTTGTACCTCTTTAAGTAATCAGAATCAAATTGTAGCTATTTCAATTCAAGCTTTATTTTCATATCTCTTACTGAAAACTGCTAAGTTTTGAACTTCTAAAAAGGAATAATTCAAAAAGGTTCAGTACCAAATTTTTTTCCATGTTTTTCCTGTACAAAAAAATCTTTGGGAGAAATTGGATGCCCACTTTAATTTTTATTAACCAGAAAGGTTTACAGACTTACTAGTGCTTCAACAACTGTGACTGTTATATGACTTGCTCTTTTCAGAAATTGCCATTTTCCCCTTCTTCTTTCTCCAAAAGCTCCTCCACCTCCCACTGTGTTAGAAACCAACAAGTGAACAGGACCAGATGTTCAGCTGCCAAGCTTACTTTCTGCCCAGTTAAAGAAATTTTATGTAAGCACTTGAATGCTTGATGATATATTGTGAGCATAGAGGTCACAAAACTAGATGGAATCCTCCAGGAAAAAAAAGTGACTTTGGAAATACAGGTGAGTGCAAGCAATGGCAATCATCCAAATGCTTCTCCAGCTTCATCTGCTGTCTCATTCTTTGAAATACATATTCCATTCTCTAAAAAAATCCCCAGCATTTAGATGAAGGAAACAAATAATTTGTCTTGATTACAAGACACCATAATATTTGCTTTAAGCTTCCTGAAGTTCAATTACAGAACAATCACAAATTCCTGAAGTTCAATTACAGAACAATCACAGCTTTGCTGAAACTGATGGTTCTTTCGAAAGTACTGGGGATGGGAGCAGAGGTGCTAGAAAGTAAAAGTGTAACAAAGTTAGCTTAACAAAAGTGGGGTGGGAGAGGGGGTGAGCTAACCAGAATAGAATGAACGACTTGCAACAAAATAAACAGCTTCCACACATTTCCCTCAGTTTCCATTAAAGCGCTCTCCCCATGGTACTGAACTAGAACTCAACTAGCCTCTGAACTAGGCAGCAAGAACCTGTGAACCATCTCTTTTCCTACATATATACAAAACTGCCACAAAGTTAACATGGTGGAAAAAAAAAAAACAAAACAGCAAAACAAGAAAAAACAGCAGTAAAACAGCTCATTGTACACATCCACAAGGACACTATTTTATGCAAATTGTGTTTTGCTTGATATCATTATATAACTTCAAGGGAGTTCAGCCATTCCATATGGCCCTGGCAGAGTCTGCAAGGACAAATACATATGTCTGCCTTGTGCTTCAACTGCTTTAATATACAAGATATTTATTTTCTAAGTAACCTTCCTTTACATAAGCATTTGTACTGGAGTCACCTCTAGCATTTCTAAGGGAAAGTATATGACACTAAGCCTTACTTTTAAGAAAAGTGTTCCTAAAAGGGTTCACCATGTGCAGGGAGCAAGTGTCTTCAGAAGTGCTCCAACACAAGGATTACATTTTGAGTGTTGATGGATTCTAAGTAGATCATACCAGATGGAAACTTTTGCATCCCAACTGCAGAACTATATTACTAGCTGTTCCTGGTTCTCTAAAAGCACCCACCAACCCAAATCTCTTCCCCCTCAAACAAAGGAAGCTTGCTTACTGCTACTGCAGAAGGTTCACATGCATGTCACTGTCTATCTTCAGTGGAGAAATACTACTATGATTTACTCAGGTGAATTTATGAGGAAACTGAATTTTCTTAATATCAGATGTACAAGAAGATTCTCCCACACTTCACAAGAGGACTTCTGTCTTACAGACTTCTCCTTAGTGACCACCAGCTCTTGAGAAGACATTAAAGCACTTGGGGCACCCTTGGAGGAAGGGGAAGTGTCTGCTGTTTTTAGTTCACTTCTTTAAAAACAGGTCTGCACACACCCCAAATAACATTTGGAGTTAGTCAGTGAACACAGACAAGTTGGGTTGCTCTAGGTCATGAAAGATGAAACCAAGTGTTCTGTTAAATCAATCAACTGAAAAGATGATGTCAAAATTCAGCTACTTCTGTATTCTTACCAAATCATTTGCACTGGCATCAGCCAGTTTCTGAAGCAGAACCTGGCAGCCACCAAAACAGGCTGCAGCAGGAATTACAGGTGTAATACAGGAAATAATCACATAAATATCTTTGTGTAATTCAGTTAAATAGCCAATGGGAAGACCTCATCCAGGCTTAATTAGATCTGTGACTCACAGTGGTAGTTTTAACAGTCATTATGAATGCCAGATGCCCTATGATATTCACAATTACCAGAAATATGTGTCCTACAACATGAACAAAGAATTGTTGCAACTTTAAAGCTGAGAAAACAGGACCTCAGAGGCCAAGCAGTAACAAAAGCAAGTCCTCCTCTTGCTTATGTCCACCTTAAAAAAGAAACAAGGAATTGCAACTGTCTTGATGTAACATTTCCAGGCATGTTTCTTTCTCCTCTATACAGTGAGGGAAGACAGCCACCCTCATTTTCTCTTTTGCACATGCAATAGTAGTCTGTGGGGCCAGCAGCCTAGAAGAATGATACCTTGGGGCCAGCCAAGGAAGAGCTGTCTCTGCCTCCTCTCTGCTGGAGAGAGACAGGAGGGAGACAGAACAGCAACACTTGTGGCTGGGCCCTCTCAGGAATACAGAGCCCCTTCTAAGCAGCATGCCCAGGTTTAAGGAAAACAGCATGACTTGCTGTTTTGAAATGCAGCAAAAGCCATGATTTCTGCGAGACATACCAGTAACTCACAGCCAGTTTCTTCTGAGGCATGAGGATCTAAGCAAGAGGGTGAAATTGTAAAGGTTATTAAATAAGCTAGAGAGAAGCATGTATCTCTTTTAGACAGAAATAGTTTTTCCTGCCATGTCAATTTGTGTCAGTTTTAGAAGCATATGGGTATCTTGTGCAGTCTCACCACAGTCATAAATGGAAAATGTTAGGCTGAAGACGAGAAACAAACATTGCTTTTCTGTACTTAGTTTTTATTTGTTTGTTTATATAATAGCAGTTTACTATCCTCCTACAACTCTTGTTGTAGTGTCTAAGAGTCTGTGCATGTTTCTAAACCTTGAGCAGCCTTTAGCAAAGAAATACTGCCTCTCACCCAAACCAGCAAGAGGATGAACATTCAGTTGATGCCTCTTCCCCCACTCCTCCTCCAAAACCAGGCTGTCTGCTTTATAGCATTATGCTGAACAGATATTACTAGAGAAGTATGCAGTCTTACAAATTTAACAAATCCCATCTCACCTGAATATGGCCTAATTTAGAAATCAGTTCCTACCAAGCTAAACCAGCAAACAAAGAGGGTTCAACAAAAGGCTGAGAGGTTGACAACATTCTCAATTTTGAGTACATCAGTTGTGTGTCACATATAGTCAAGAAAGCATAGTTTAAACACTTCCACAGTCAATTCCTACAGCAGTGCAGTCCTGCTTTATGATGTTTTTTGTCAGGGTTGGGGGGGGAAAGAAACAAAAGTCTTCTTTCGTCTAGAATCTCTGTATCTGAGTGAAAGATTTCTGAGAAATAAGGAGTGGGGTTTTCTTGAGTCAAAACAAATAAACAAAATATCACCTTAATTACTGCTCAAACTACCCCAGTGATCTCCATCAAATATTTAGGTAAGACGACTATTTATTGTCTCTGCATTGTCCTCACACACACATATTGAACTGCATTTGCTTCCAGCATCACCACCTGAAGTCTAATTTCAATGTGCACTAATATTAAGAAAAATCACACCTAGATGCTTCTCAGAAAGGCCATTTGGTCAGTACATACTATCTCCTCCCATGAAGCCATGATGGTTAATAACAATTTCTATACATATTCTGTCTTGCCAACTGAGATCACAAGTCTTACGCTGCGGCACCTTTTACAACTTTGAGATGTCAATTCCAGAAGCTTGTGCTGAGAGAGAACATGATTAAAGACTCCCAGCTCCCTTTTTCCCCTAAATTAAAGGTGGAAGGGAAGATTAGCTCACAGAAACTACAATTTTTGCAGGTCATGAATATTTCTTAGCAAGTTCTCACTGAAAAGCAATTCAAACATCATCTGCCTTGGCTATGCTGATGCCCTGTGACCAACTTACACAGCTTTCGGTATCTGCAGCTCAGCTACCAAGAAAGTTCTCTATACCTGCTCCACAATTTAACCACAGAATTGCAGAACCATTTAGGCTGGAAAAGATCTCTAAGATCTTTGAGTCCAACCTTTGACCAATCACCACCTTCACAACTAGACCAGGGCACTGAGTGCCACATCCAGTTGCTTCTTGAACACTTCCAGGGATGGTGACCCTATCACCTCCCTGAGAGCCCATTCCAATGCTTAACAACCTTTTCCATGTTCTTCCTGATGTCCACCCCTGACTCAGCCTGAGGCTGTGTCCTCTTGCCATGTTGCTGGTTGCCTGGGTGAAGAGGCCAACCCCTACACTGCTTGCAAGGTATCCGCCACTACTTCCTTTCCCTCACTAGTTGCTGCCCATTCCCCACCATCTCCAGAGCACACGGGTCCCATCTAAGAGACTGCTCAGCCCACATGCCTGACTTGGACACCTGAATTACTCAGCCTTACTGTTCATGTAAACCCACTCCAGCCACAGGAGCAGCAGCAGACTTCTGGTTGCCTGGATTTCTTCCTGGGTTTCCTCTGGCTTCCACAAACAATTGGCATTTGCACACCCATGCACCTACAATCACTTTCTTCATGAAAAGAAAGGTTCTTATCAGCACCTTGCTTGTAAATTTGCTTTCCACCTAGTGTTTCTTGGAACTGGGACAGGAAGGGAAAAAAAAGCCCACTACGAAGAAACCTCCAAGTCTGATAACAATGTAGGCAGCAGACTGTATTGCATGCTCTATCATTTCCCTAGCAGTCAAAGCCAGCACTGCCAACAGACGACTAACCAGAAGGCTGAGCAGTGAACACACTGAAACCTGTCGCCAGAAAAAATCACAGCAGTTTCACCTGCTCAGATATATCATGCAATTAAGAAGAAATGAAGTTAAAAAAACCCCCATGTTTATTATTAGTTACTATGTGAAAGAGAATTTCTACACTAGCTATGAATTTAACAGCTCAACATTTCCATAAGGTCTTGTAGGAGAAAAAAGAGAGGAAAAAAAAATTCCAAGCCAAAGACCTATCAGACATGCCTTACTTCAAGTATCTCCACTGCAGGACTCTGGAAATAAAAGGGAGTTTGCACACACAGAGCTTTCTGTTAGGTAACGTTCTCTTAAGAGGAATGAAAGGTAAACCTCACAATATACCCAGCATCAGTACCATGGATGTTCCACATCTACAATGGATTGAGAACCCATCCTGGGCTGGTCCTAGGTGGTCATTTCATTGGAAGACAGTGCTACGTAAGTCTTTTCAAAACACTATTTTCATGTACTGCCCTTTCCCCAAACATCAGTAAGACAGAAAAAAGCATAGAACAGAAGCACTGTAAGACATGATCTGAAAGTGACAACCTTATCACAACTGGCACTACTAACAGTAGTGTTAATTCAGTGGTTCTCCACATATCTCCTTTTTCCTATTATTTATGCGTGCTTTCCGGCAGGGGAATCTTTGCTCAACTTACTCTAACCTTACTCTTTTGTTTTTAAGGAGTTAGGAGCATAAAAATAATGGAAACTCAAGTCTGTTCCGAAGATGCAGCATCCAGTGCTGGCAACAGAAAACGCCCTCCCGCCCCTTGTTCATTCACCTTGCAAAGGCCATCAGAAAAACAAACTGTGCAGTCCGCATCCTAAAGTTTGCACGGCGGCAGACGGCCGCTGACTTGCACTTAGCCAGGCCGGCCTTAAACAGGTTACATCTGCGCGAAAACATGGAAAGACACATGGAAAGAATCAGCGCGCGCCGCCCCGGCTGTGGCGGGGGACGCGCTCGTTTGCGTTTCGTTCTTGGAGACGCGACTTGGCTTCTCTCGCTCCGGGATGAGGGAGGGGAAGCGACACCTCTGGGAGCCATCCCCGTCAGCATACACACACACAGAGATTCCGCGGGGACCGTTCCCCGCAGCCGAGCGCCGGAGCGGGTCGGGAAGCCCGGGGACCCCCCGAGGCGGCGGTTCGCGATAGCCCCGCGGGACAGGGACACTTACAGCTCAGGAGCCCCACGCAAAGCAGGAGCAGCAGGCGCAGGCGGCGGCTCGCCATCTTCCCGCGGCGGCGGCGGCGTGGGGCGGTGCCCGGGGCCGGGGGCTCGGCGCCCGTGGAGCTCTTAGAGCAGCCGGCCGTGCTCTGCCTCCTCCGGAGCCGGAGCCGCCCCAAACTTTTAACGTGTCCGAGGAGGCGTCTCCCCGCTCGGAGCGCAGGAGCCGGGGCTTGAGGCGGGGATGTGCCCTGGCCGCCAGCCCGCCCGCCCGCCCGCCCGGAGCGGGGAGCCGCGGCGGGATGCGGCGCCGAGAGCATCCCTCTCCTCTACCGCCCCCGCAATGCCCCCGCGCATCCCGGGGACTGAGCTGTGTTGAATCCAGAAGTTCTTCTCTCCGTTTTGTTAATTTATTTATTTTTAAGCGGGGACATCTTCATAAACTCAAGGACATTTGTTGCAACAGAATAAACTTTTCGTTAGGAAAAGATTTAATTTCTCAAAGAAGAGCGTTGTCCCTTGTTGGTGCGTTTCCCTCAGGCAAATCCCCCCAGGGAGGAAGTGGGGATAACGGGGTGAAATCACGGAACAAGCATTTGGATATTTCGGCTAACAAAAAAGCCATGTGAGGGCGAGGCGAGGCGCTGTTTTAAGGCGAAAGAAGTCACAGTGACTCCTTGTGCCTCTCTGTACAGCTGGATTGGACAGAATCCCACCTACAGCAGGAGATGGGTCACACGGTGACCTTCAAAACATTTTTATTATGTTGTTATTTTACACCGGACTAGGAGAGTTTTTTGTTAAATATACAGGGGGTGGAATGGTTCTTTCAATTTATGAATCAAGGAAAATTACTCATCTTGACAGTTAATAGTGTATCTGAGTAGTTTCCAATGACATCTTAAAAATGCATTACCACTTTTGTAAAGCAGTTCTATTACAAGAAAAGTATCACAAGTATTTTTTTGGTAATCAGAACAGCTATGTTGGCTATATTTTGTTAGAGGGCAACAAAATGAAGAAGGATCATTTATATATAAAATCTCTAACAGCTATTTTAATGGAGAGCAAGGAAGTAGGATGCCACGATGCTCTTCATGGCAAAATCTTCTTAGTTTATTTTTCACGTGGAAAAAATGTATACAGAACACAAGTAATATTTCTTTTTAAAAATCTGCATACATATATCTATGTATGTATGTATGTATGTATGTATGTATGTCCAGTATATATTACTGGCATCATGACATATATCTAATAAAATCAAAACTGTCCCATTGAAAACAGAAAAGTTTTTTTGTGTGTCCCAGCACATCACAGCTTTAGGCAAGTACAAAGGTTCATTGATTTCAGTAGGACTGTTTTACTATTTAGTCAGACAGTGATGGAAATGTTGTCTTGATATAACATTTAAATATGGCAAGAGTCTGGTGGAAAAGTTATAAACGTGGGGAATGTTAAGAAATGGCAGTATGGAATTAAATTAAAGGATAGGTGATAGGATGTTATTAATACTGATGGATGATGAAAAACTAACATGCCCCAGCCATGTGTGCTGGAAGCCCGAAACCCCCCGTGAGCTGGGCTGTCTCCAAAGCCCTGTGGGCAGCAGGAAAAGGAGGGGATTCTGCCCCTCCACCCCACTCTGGTGAGACCCCACCTGCAGGGCTGCATCCAGCTCTGGGCTCCCAGCACAGGAAGGACAGGCACCTGCTGGAGTGAGTCCAGAGGAGGCACCAAGGTGATCAGAGGGATGAAGCACCTCCCCGATGAAGATGGGCTAAGAGATTTGGGGCCGTTCAGTCTGGAAAAGAGAAGTTTGCATGGACAACTCACAGCAGCTTTCTAGTATCTGAAGGGAGGCAGGAGAGGGGCTCTTCATCAGAAAATGTAGTGACAGGACAAGGAATAATGGGTTTAAACTGAAAGAGGGAAAATTTAGGTTTACACATATGGAAGATTTTTTTTACAGTGAGCATGATGGCACGGATTGCCCAGAGCAGCTGTGGCTGCCTCATCCCTTGAAGTTTTCAAGGCCATGCTGGGTGGGGCTCTGAGCAACTTGGTCTAATGAGAGGCGTCCCTGCCCATTGCAGGGGGTGGAATGAGATGAACTTTAAGGTCACTTCCAACCTAAAGCTTTCTGCAATTTTGTGATTCATTAACACAGCTCTTATACTATAGTAAATCCATTTAAAGGTTTGATACAAGCATGAGGTCAGACTGAAGTTCCTGTCTTCTGTTCACTATTTTGTTTCTCTTGCAGGTGAAGCAAATTCCTAGTGTTTCCCCCACATTTCTCTGACTTTTTCTAGTACAGCTCATATTTTCTTTCCATTCCCTTCTTTTGCTTCAGCAATGACTAGATCATGGTTTCTCTGCTTGCTTTATACAACTACAGGAAACATCAGGAGTTAAATGTAAGTATTTTGAAGGCATTTACAGAATTACTGGAAAAGTGGTTGTAATACATATAGTTCATTTAATAGATACAGTTTTTCTCTATGTACTTTGCTCAACAATTCTATTCTTAAAAATACTGTTAAGTACTTTGTTAGAAGGGCACAAGACTGCTATCCATATTTCTTACCTTCTAAAGTTGGAGTAGAAATGTTTTCATTAAATTACTCATAGAGCCCAAAATGGAAGAATTTGTTTGAGATGCTCAGTTTAACAGTTATTCTTGGAGAACTTTCCATAGACACTCCTTTTTAGAATAATAAAAATAGTCTATAATTAACATCTGCACACAAAATGTTAGTCAAGAATAGCTATCTTATTTTGTGATAGCTGTTCTTGTCAAGTTCTTTGTACAGAAAAGCCTTGAAAAATTGACTGTAATTGCAACATGATTTCAAGATTTGGATGTTTTGTAGCAATCCCAGGAATGAATAAAATGAAAGACTGCTCTCATTTTATTAGGCAATATTTTAGATAAATCTACATTCTTACATTGCAGTGGAATTTTTCCTCTTTTTAATGAAACTATCTATTGTAAATGTGAAGTGCTGATGATAATCTGTTCTAATAATGAGTTTACCTCTTTTATTATTGCACCATCACTGTGTTACGGTCCAATTTTTAGAGTTATTAGAAATGCCTCTGCTTGAATTAAGGTGCAAACAAGACCACATGCCAAAGTCAATAATATATGAGAGAGACAGAGAGACAGAAGGAGAGAGAGAAGGAAAGAAATAGAAAAGAGGTGGGGGACAGAAAGAGAATGACAGAGACAGATCAAAGAAAATATCACTACTGTGTGAATCCCAACAATGTTCTGTTGATCCTCTCCAGCTGGTCTTCTTGGTGGTGAAAGTCCCCCCTGAAAAGCATAGAATCCAATGGATTAATGTACCCTCAGGCCGGGCCAGTTGAGAATGCCCAGGTACCTCCCCTGGAAGGAGGCAGTCTCTTGCAGCAGACTCTGGATCTGTTGCATCTCTTTGCATCACGTGCAGTGCTGTGGTGCAAGGGCTCTGGGGAGCACTCCAGGGGGTTTTTGATGGATTATGACACCCCCTCAGCTGCC
>JAYDZK010000001.1:14520867-14535838 GCA_034509185.1 Euphonia xanthogaster | reverse complement strand
GGAGCCGGGAGCCGGGAGCCGGGAGTGCGGGAGGGAGCCGGGCCTGTGGGAGGGAGCCGGGCCTGCGGGAGGGAGCCGGGAGCCGGGAGCCGTGAGTGCGGGAGGGAGCCGGGCCTGCGGGAGGGAGCCGGGAGCCGGGCCTGCGGGAGGGAGCCGGGAGCCGTGAGTGCGGGAGGGAGCCGTGAGTGCGGGAGGGAGCCGGGAGCCGGGCCTGCGGGAGGGAGCCGGGAGCCGGGACTGCGGGGCCGCGCCGAGCTCGGGCTCGTACTGCGGCGGCGCTTTCAGGGGCTGAGGGGGCCTTGTTAGGCCGCGGGGGAGTTGGCCTGTGTGAGGGAAGGGTCTTGCAGCCAAGGAGCGACATTAACCTTTGCGTAGGACCAGCTACCCGGAGTAGTTAGGGCTGGAAGAGACTTCTGGAGACCACGAGCAGCTGACACAGGAGCATGTCCAGGTGGATTTGGAATGTCTCCAGGGAGATACTCCACACCCTCCCAGGGCAGCTTATTCCAGTGCTCTGCCCCTCTCAATAGAAAAAAAATTCTTCCTCATGTTGAAGTGAAACTTCTTGTGTTTTAGTTTATGGCCATTGGTTCTCATCCTATTGCTGGTCACCACTGAAAGGAGTCTGGCACCAAACTCTTGGCACCTGCCTTTGAGATGTTTATATGCATGAATGAGATTTCCTTTCAGTCTTCTCCTCTCCAAAGTAAACAGGCCCAGCTCCCGCGGTCTCTCCTCATAAGAGAGATGCTTGAGAGCCCTTATCATCTTTTTGACCCCTTTTGTTGCCTCAGAGTCTCCTGTTGTGACTTTGGGCAGGCAGTGCAGGGTCCCAGCGTGCTGGAGCTGCAAAAGCGCTACCTTGCACATATTGAGACAGACAGGTGGGTGATCGGTAGTGTTGTAGAAACCAAAACCTTATAAAGAGGCTTTGAAAACTCAGAGTGGGTCACAAAATGGTTGAGGCTGGAAGGGACCACAGTGAGTTATCTGGTCCAACCTCTCTGCTCAAGTAGGATCATCCCAGAGCACATGGCACAGGATTGCATCCAGATCGTTCTGAAATATCTCCCGTTAGGGAGACTCCACACACTCTCTGGGCAATCTGTTCCAGTGCTTGGTCACCATACAGGAAAGTTCTTCATGTTGATGTGGAACTTCTGTGCATCTGTTTCTGCCCCTTGCTTCTTCTCCCATTGCTGGGCACCACTGAGCAGAGCCTGGTCCCTGCTCTGAGCCCTCCCTGCAGGCACTGACTGACACTGATGAGGTCCCCTCTCACTCATCCCTTTTTGAGGCTGAACAGCCCCAGTTCCTTCAGGCTTTCCTCACAGGAGGGATGCTCTGCTGGACTCACCCCAGGATTGCTTGCTCTGGGGTTATTGCTTGCTCAGTGTCTCTCCTGTCCCCAGGGTACATCTCCACACCAGCTTTCTCTCGGCTGACGCCCGATGAGGTGGTTCGGATGCGAAATGAGCTCTTCACCAAAGAGAAAGAGAGACAATTGTCTCTTCACCCACGGATTGAGAAGATTGAAGTGAAATACACGGGGAAGCTGCACCCTGGCAGTGTGTTTGTCATGAACAAGGCTCTGTCTACGCCATATAACTGTGCCATGCGTAAGTGGATGGACTTCTGAACTAGCTCCTCATGGTGAATGTAGTGCTGCCAGTGGAAATAGATACGGTTAATTTTTGGAGGCTTGTTTCACAGTTCATCCCTCCAGGTCATTTACAAATATGAAACTTGCAGTTGTTAGAAATGCAGCAGTCTGAACTGCTGATCCTGAAAAACGGTTAATAACTAATTAATACTTTAGGGTTTTTTTATTTTCTTCAGATTTAAGTGAATGGCATTGCAAGAACTCTGTTCTGGCTTTTGTGGATGGTGAAATCTGGGACATGTACAGACCCCTGACCAAATCATGTGAAATTCAGTTCCTTACCTTCAAAGATGAAGATCCAGAAGAAGTAAACAAGGTAAGTTATTATCTTGTTCCATTGTAGGTGACCCTGTCTCATTGCGGGTGGCCCTAATTATGACCTCTTGATTCTCTGTGCACCTTTCAGTTCCGTGCCTGTCTGCTTTCTTGAACTTTGTTGTCATTAAAGTGCAGACATTTTTAATGTCTTTTTAATGGTGCACCATGGCTATCATTAGCTGGACTAGTGTGTGGGCTAGGTGAATTGTTGGCTTTCCTTTCAACTTGTATTATTCTGGGATTTCATATTTAAATATCTCCAGGGTTACATCTGGCTAAGTGCAGTTTTGATTTTTTTTTATTTGATTCTGCTTGGAGAATCATCTGTGAATAGAAGTTTAAATGCTAAAGAAAGTAATCATAGAATCATGGAAAAGCTTGGGTTGGAAGGGACATTAGAAGTTCATCCAGTTCCACCCCCTGCCATGGGCAGGGATGCCTTCCACTAGACCAGGTCACTCATAGCCCTGTTCAACCTGGCCTTGAACACTTCAGGGGTGGAGTGGTTGGGTTGGCAGCTAGGTTTGTGCATCATCCAGTTAAGTTTTGGGAGATTTTTTTTGAATAATTAGCTTCTAGGCATTAAATTCCTGTTCTGAAATTCTCTTTGCAGGCATATTGGCGTTCCTGTGCCATGATCATGGCGTGTGTGCTAAAGCGAGCGTTCAAGGATGAGTACTCAGTCAACCTAGTTAAAGCTCCAGAAGTGCCAGGTGGTAAAAGTGTTTTATATTGACTGTCTTTTGCTGCTTCTCAAGTGAAAACTTAGAAAAAATTATTTCCAATGATTGATGGTACTTAGCATTGCTATGTGTATTACATGCTGTTGTAGTTGCCTTTAATTTATAATAACCACACTGAAAACAGTTTTGTTATCAATGTTCAGAAAATAGGTCTGTGTGGCCACTGGGTTTCAGACCACTTAGGATTTCATAGCTGAAATTAATAGTAAACCTCTGTTGAAATCAATACTAAACCTCTGTATTGTGAAGTGACACAAGCAAAGTTTCTAGATGTGATGAGACATGTTTCTGTGGAATTTGCTCTAATAACTGCATAACCTTGTCCATCACTTGAGTTTCTAAAAATGACAATGCCTACACCAAATTGGAAGATTATTGAGGTACAAACAAGCTTAGTAACAACTTCTGCTCATCTGTGATCTGATTTAAGATTTAGAAAAAAGTGAGAAAATGCACAAGAGGTTGTTTCAATAACAAAACCTGCATAATTATGCATTTAATATATGAGAAGGTTCGTTGTTGGTCATGTGGAGTGCTATAACTGCTTCTCTTTTTAGCAATTTTAGCATTTCCTGTAATTAGTAAGTACAGGTAAATATTTCAGTTCTACCAGAGTTTGGAATAATCTTGGATATACTCAACTGTATCATTATACTGCATGTATAGAAATAGTGTGATCTTACTGGGTTCATAGATTTGATTTCTAAATAGCCATAACTCAATATACACAAGAGAGTTTTCTAACAACTGTCAGATAAATTTTTGTTGCCTTTACCAGAAGTTTGTGCACTGCTTGTGTCTTGGATAAACAGCTCTAATGTTGTCTGATTTCTCTATGCAAAAAATTCCTCTTTATAATTTATTAGCTCACATTTATTGTATGAGGCATACAATGGAAAAACGGTGCAGTATTTTTAAGTGAGTGTTTTTGGGTTTTTTCTGCAGTGTTAGATGCAGTTTTGTGAAGCAGTTTATTTTTTCCCCTCTTTGTTGGAATTCTCTTTACACTGACGTTGCATTAAAACTCCTTTCAAATTACTTTCTCATTCAGTGAAGTGAAGTTAAAACAACACAAGTTCAATCTGTTATTTTATAGTATAATCAGAGCCGAAAACTTTTATTTTATGATGAATTTCTAGAAGTAATTCTGTTTTTCTTTTTCTTCTAATTTATTTTGTTGTAAGAAGATAATATGATTGTGAAATGCATACTTTGTTACAAACATGAATATTTTTATCTTTGGATTGGAATTGCAGTGATCTCTGGAGCTTTCTGTTATGATGTGGTTTTGGACAATAAACTGAATGACTGGAAACCAACAAACGTAAGCACTTATCAGGCATAAACCCAAAAAGTTCTAGAGCTTGTGTCCTTGTCCAGTTGTTCTTTTTTGATAGGGGAGAAGAGACAGAGCTTTTTTTCTCTTTTTGTTAGTGCACATTTGGAGTAGTCTTTGGGAGCTGATCTCTGCATTTACCACACACTGGTGCTATGGCAGAGTGCTCTCAATTTCCTTTCAGAAAAAATAAACCTTGTGCTGTTTTCCACATGCTTTCAGGCTTTAGGAGATAGAGAAAATTCTAGTCTGAAGTACAAGTTCAGAAACAGTTGATGGGCCCGTTGGGGCCTCAGTGCCATATTTGTTACTGTACAGATCTGTTCCTCATCTGCTCTTGCCTGGTAGTGAAGATGCAGCCACAGTCTTTGTGTGAGTAGAGTCTCTGAAAATAAAAGTGTGTATAAGGCATATTTTCTGGTGGTTTACAGCAGAATCAGTTTGTTGTTGAATAAAATCTGTGAGCACATTCAGCTGCAGCTCTCCTTAATAGCTTGCTTATGTTTCATGCTCTGCAGTAAATCTAATAATCTGAATGCTCCAAATCTCACAACCATTTGTGATCACAAATGTTTTACCCATCTGGGGCCCATTCTTGTTCTTGTGCCCAAAAACCAGCAGAGGGGTGTATGGCTAGCAAAGCAATATTGGTACAATGCAGAATCTTTCTTCAATATGATCTTGTGGCTGAAGTAATTTACTTAGAAATATTTTCTACATGACATTTTAAATGTAATTCCACCTCATAACAATTTCTTATTTACAAGTAAATCTGAATTATGCAGAACCTCAGATTCTGATCCAAGGTGGCAAATTTTTATTTATTAAATATTCATTACCTTTTTTTAACTTTCATAATATCTATCATAATAGAGCTTATTTATAAGTGAAGACTCTACTCTGGGAAACAAGATTTGTGGATGAGTATTAAACAGTAGCAAGACTGTGTATGTAGTACCATGTAGGGAAAACCTAGTATTAAACATGCCTACTGCCTATTAATTAAACTGCAGTTTAATTAATATATATTGTTTTTGATGGAAAATGCCTATTTCTCATTGAAATGACTGGGTATTGAGTCTGTCCATTAAAACAGTGATGATTTGTAGTGCTGTTATGATACTAGTAAGACACTCCTAAAATTGCTGTATTTAGGGTTTATAGTAGATGATCTTTGTTGCTTTGAGTAATATTTAGTGTTTGCTGTGCTTTATCTGTTCACTACAGCTGTGAAAAGATGGTTACAGTTTTTATGCTCTTTTATTAGGACAACTTCTGTTCTCTTACAAGGGATGCCAAAAAGCTAATCCATCAAGACCTGCCCTTTGAAACACTGCATGTTGAAGCAAAAGTAGCACGTGAAATGTTTCAGCATAATAAGTGAGTGTCTGAATTTGCCTTTCTTTCAAAGAGGCGATTAGAAATCAAGTCAAATATCTGCTTGGTTTTATAAATCCTAAATCAGGTGTGACAGGTGAAGTAAGAAGGTACTTCTCCCACTGCTCTGAATGAGCCTCCCTCCATTCTCTTCCTATCAACTTACTCACACCAACTTACTTCTTGTTGTTCTCTTCAGAGGCCAGCACAAGGCACCTTTACTGGATGTAGTTTCGTGACAAACTGAAAGACTGAGTCTTCTTTTGTTCACTAGTGAGCCTCAAGATTCCACTGCTATTATGTTGAAACTCTGGTGGTTAGCCTTGACATGGTAGCCTTTTCTGAAAGGCTTTAATATTTAAAGAAAATGTATATTTTTCATGTCCTGGTATCTTCAAATGAAGATTTAATGAAAAGCGGTTTTTGAATTGTGCAGGGGAAAATGGGTAAAATACTTTGGTCTGTGCTATAAAAAAAAAGTTTGTTCAAAACCTCTTGTCTTTCCTGAAAAAAAATACCTCAGCCATGTTTCTGGTCCACAGCTTTTTGGCAGTTGGAGAGATGTAGGGGAAAATGAGAAATAATTTATCATTTTGTGAACCAAAATTAAACTACAATGAAGCTTAAGTTGCAAAATAGCAAATTTTTTAGCTTAATGCTGAAGGTCATTTTAATGTGACATATGGATCATCATCTCCACTTTGTTGGCTGCATTGACAGCAGGTGAGAGCTGACTTTTGATGGTACCTTTAGATTCTGTGTGTAGAAAGCACAGAGAACGCTTCCCTGTATGGCAGGAGGCCAGCTGTTCAGGGCTGCACATTGGATCGAGTCAGTTTAGGTGGTGTCATGGTGTCTTCTAGTCTTACAGGTGACCTGGAAAGCTCTTATTTGTAGTAGTAGGTCCATTGTATCTTTCTGAATAAAACTGCTGTGGGAGCATACCCCTCCTATAAAATATGCACAGAATAGCCTGGAGTAGATGTTTGAATAGGAAGGGAATTACAACAACCACCTAGTTCAGCTGCCTGACTGATGTGGGGCTGACAAGTTACAGGCAGTTAGTAAAGGCATTGCCCAGATGCCTCTTTATCAGTGACAGGCCAGGGGCATCGACCACCTCTCCAAGAAGCCTGTTCAGCATTTGAACACTGTCCCCTAAGGAAATGCTTCCTCGTGTCCAGTTTGAACTGCCTCCCAGCACAGCATTAAACCATTCCCAAACATCCTGTCTCAGGATCCCATGTTGACTGTGCCTGATGATTGCACTGTTTTTCAAGTGCCTTTCAGTAGTGCTCAGTAAAATCTCTGTAGTTTTTCCATGAACTGAGGTTAACTAACAGGTCTGTTAATGAAAGCATGTCGATATGTGTTCTCATTAGGAATTTAAACCAGTCTCAAAGCTCACATAAATACACGCATGATTTTTAGGAATTTTAAATGAATTAAATTAGTTTCTGAAGTGCTCTTATAAGAGCAAGGTGTTAAAGGTGAGGATTTTTAAAATATTTTTTTTCTTGTCCAGATACAAAATGGAGATGATAGAAAGAAAAGCTTCTCAGAATATGGAAGGAATTGTACCATTACATAGGTAAGCAAAACTGAACTTTCATTCTGTAATGATTCACTGGAACATTTGAGTATATTGCAAGTACTCTCTGGAAGTGAGAAGAGCAAGTTACTTGGGATGGTTTTAAATGTAAAGATCACTTGTGTTCATTATCGTCTATGGTCTATCTTAAGTTGGTGTGGTTTGTTTCCTTGGTTTTTTTAATGTAACCATTATTTTGTGATACTTTGTGATACTACATTTCTATTTCTTGTTATGTTAAGGGTGGTAAGTGCCAGAGAAGTCTTACTGTTTCCTTGCTTTTACATGGAAACTAAATAAATCTCTAGAGCTTGACAGGCTGAATAAAATACAAACCAAATACTGGTTTGAAAACAAGAGTTAGCATTGTATAATGGAATTTTCTTTCAAAGTTGTCAAGATTTTCCTAACTTGCAATCTACTGCTTTGTAGTGGTGGAGATGAGGATAGAACAGCATCCTGGGGATTCAGTGTAAGATACAGAGTTCTTAGCCTGGAGGCAGGATAATTGCCTGTATCTCAGGCAGTTCTCTGTCTCAGGCTATTGTAGGATATTTAGTTGTGTAGATGTCTAAAGAGTTCCTAATTTGTTTTTGTTCTGTCTTAAGGAACATCATCTGTCTAAAGGAACAGATGTCTTTGCAGTGGTGGTTCTTGAAATTCTAGAATGATGTTGTGTCATTCTTTCCTTCCTCCCATTCTGATTTGCTCAATAAAGGGGAAAATGGGCTTGCCTATTGCTTTCTGGGAGAGGTTCATTCTCAGTATTTCTTTGCTGTACTATGCTGTCTCTCTTTTCTTAATTGATTTGCAGTTTTCTAAGAACTGGAAAGGGAAATAACTGTGCAGGTTATAAATACTGTACTGTGGAAAACAGGTGGTCTTGGAGACAAATCTTTCTCTGGTGAATGACATCCCAGTTTTAGAGCCAACATGGCAGCAAAGACTTTTTAAACCTAAGATCCTTTCCTAGACTTGAGGTTTAATTTTTCTAAGTTCATTTAAGGAAATTATGCGACCTGTACTTTTGGTTTAGGAAACTTCAAAATGCTGAGCTGGAGGTTTGTTTAGATTTGGTTTGGGATTTGTGTGGATTTTCTTTCTGTTGATTGGAATTTGCTAATCAAAAATAAAACCTAATCTCCTTGTATTTTGCTTGAAATATATTTGGCATATAAACTGGGTTTTTTTTTGTTCCCCCAGGTTTGGTGACTTTGTAGATGTCAGTGAAGGTCCTCATATTCCAAGGACAAGTTTCTGTTTCCAGTATGAGATAACAGCAGCACATAATCTTCAGACTGACCAGTCTGAATTGATAAGGAGATTCCAGGGTGTGTCCTTGCCAGTTCATTTGAAGGTAAGTAATCCATTTTGCACAGGTTTTCTTTCTTTAAATTAGAGCATTTTACCTGTGTTTCCATTTTTGTTAGGTGCTGTGTTGGTAGCTAAATGGAATTCATAGTTGAGAGCCGTAGAAAGAGAGGGCCCCTGATGGTGACTGTGTTAGATATTTGGGGTTCATTTTCCTGAAGCAGTTGTGGATGTGCAGTCAGAACTAGAAAAGTTTTCATGAGAGGGCCCATGATGTTATTTTTCAGTATGGAAAGTGTTGTTTCGGTTGTATAATTCCTGCATGGATATTTCATTCTGCTTGCCTAAGTTGTGCATGCCAGTCTTCTGACATCTAGGCTACTGACAGTGCTTTAAAAGAGCAGCACTTTGTATTTGTACTCATGATAAATATACCATTCAAAGAATTTCATGACAACAAAGTAAAAAGTAGCAACAACAAAAAGTGTCCTAACTCTAATGAGTCTTAAACAAAGAACTGAAGGTGGAGGCAGGAGTCTTTATTCCCATTAGTGTTGGCTTGCATGATTTTGACCTTGTGATCTAGGACATGTACTATTGTCTTAGTTGGGGAAGTTTTCAAGGGTTCCTCAGCTGATCTCTGTGTTCCCTTCCTAAGCATAATTCCTTTTTTTGCCAAATAATTCCTCAAGGATTCTACACAGTAGATGAATCATAGAACCATAAAATGGTTTGGGTTAGAAGGGACCTTAAAGTTCATACAGTTCCAATTCCCCTTCCATGGGGAGGGGTACCTTCCACTGGACCGGGTTGCTCGGAGCTCCATTCAGCCTGGCCATGAGCACTTCAGGGATGGGGCATGTGATGGGTAGACATTTATTCAAGTCCCCCACGTGAATATGGGCAAATTGGACACCAAAATTTTAAGTTGTTAAACAGAACATTTGAAGTGGACATTATTATGGTTTTGTGCCATCGTTTCTATACATTTGTCAAATCTATTCTATGATAAATTATTTTTTACCTCTGCTAACATCATTTAATGACATTTCACACAGGCTCACCACACTGTGTGGCACAAACTGCTGGAAAGATCAAAGAGGCTGGTAAGTCTCACTAGTGGTAAAGTACAGGTTACCAAATACAAAGGTATGCTCTGATAGAGGACACTTTGAATGATTAGTGGTAGGTACTATACTCAAGAACATATCTTTAGGAATGGAAATATTCACAGGTGAATGGAAATCAGAAATCTAATTGCTTGTTTATTAAAGGATGTGGTAGCACTGTTTCTGAGGTCTGTTATTAAAAAGCATTGTGCCATTTAAAAAACATTTACTATTTGATTTATAGGATTTGTCCAATTAAAAAATACTTCAAGGTAAATGGAACTACAAGGTATTATAACCCACATATAACCAAATAACCACTATCAAGAAATATTTAAACATAGGAAGTCTTTGTAAGAATTAAAGAGCAGCTGTTGTAGAGCCTTTCAATCAATAATTTTACTTACTTGTTTGGCAAGAGACAGAAAAAAGAGTACTTCATGTCTTCTGAAACTTGTTAGCCATGGATATGTTCTGAGCCTGCCCCATGGCATTTTCCCTGAACTTAGTTTGAATATTCTTGTCCTTCAGGTTGTTTAATTTTGGAAAAGATAGTAGTCTTTGTAGGTTGTCCTTTCTTGTTACAGTGACAGTATGAGGGGAGGAATTTCAGGATCAAGGAGAGTGAAATAATTTTTAAAAATATAACAAAATTGATATCTTTCTGCAGGTCACTGAAGAAGACTATTTGGAAACAGCAGCTCAATGTCTTGAGGCAAAAGATGGAACTGAAGAAGGAAAACATATCAATTTAAATTAAGTTGAACCTCTAAATGTACATAATAAAACATGTATTTTTACCTGACTTGTTTGTGCCTCTTACAAAAATGTCTTGGGTAATTAATTTGAATTCTGTGACGTAAATCATAGATAAGTATAGACACAGCTATACACAAAATGTTTCAGTCCACTTTAAAGGTTTCCTTAAAGAAAAAAAGGGTGGGTGGAGGGAAGTTAACTTTTTATCTGCAATAACTTGCAAGTTGCCCCCGTCCTTATCTTGACAACAGTAATTGCATGTGTCCATCCATATGTTGTTGCCTACTGCAACCGAAAGTTGAGACAAATAGTATCTTAAAAAGATACCCTTAAAAGTATGTAAAGGTATAATTGCCACTGCTTTACCAATAAAAAATAGTAGAATGTAAAAGCCAGAATGTTCTTGGAGTTTAATGATTTCTTTCTGCTGCACAAGTGCTGTTAAAGATAATTTTCCAGAATACCAAGAATGTAGTTCATTACTTGGATCCCTAGAGTACTAAGATTTATTCTGCATTTTCTTTGTTTGATATTTAAATATGGTGACTTCAATTAAATTTTGCAAGGGGATTTTGTTAGATGATGTTTTCAGATGTTTCGTATTTTCATCCCTAACTCATTAGAACTGTTCTCATTATACCAGAGAAAATTTTTATTATTTTTTGAAGTGCAAATTCTCTGAATTTCATCCCAATCATTATTTTTACCATTAAGTGCATCACATGGTTCCTCATCAGCTGACACCACAGTTTAGTGGGAGCAGGGTAGTAGTTCAGTAAAATACATTTAGGTATAACCCATGCCTTCTCAGGATACTTGGAAAATGGATGGTGCTTTTTCCTCTTGATTAATGTTGCAGAGGACTGTTTATAATGGTATCAGATGCTTATTTTTTTAAGTAAGACTGTTGATTCAAAGTTTACCTTCAATGCACACATATGCATTTACACATTCTGTATATTTTCATTAAATTGAACTTGCTGGAATGTACTTTGGCTTTGAACCTGTTGTTCTGGTGCTGTTGAAGAAAGCAGGCATTGTTTATGGTCTTAAGATAAACAAAAATTTGTTGTGTTCTTTTGGGTTTTGTTGTGGTTTTCTTTTAGTTTTGCTTGGTTGGTTGGTTTTCGTTTGTTGTTTAATGCAGTACTTGCCATCTTTGATTAACCCAAGACTGGTGAAATTTTGCCATCTGAATTTTGGGATCCAATCCAGGTGGTCTGTTTTGAATTTTAAGCTTGTTCTATTACAACCCAGAAAGCCCCCTGATGTCTGCCTGCCATTTTGGGTATCAGCTGAGCTGCAGGGTGGTTCCAGCCTGGCTGGCTCTTTGGGGCTGTGCTCAGACACATACCTGCAAATATCACTGTATACCAAACTTAAACATATGGGGTTATATAAAATACCAAAATGGGCATGGTGAAGCTCTGAATGAGTGTGAATTCTGGATGTTTGTGCACTCTCCTGCCCTCCCTGGGGCCTGGCGCAATCTTCTCAGTTGGAAATAGTCAGAAGACACCATCACTTTTCAGTTCAAAAACAGACACAGAAGTAGATGTTGTTTTCTATACTGAATGCTATAGGAAACTGCAGGGATTAGGGGTGGATAGATGGGCAAAAGAGACTGCAGAATTCAGCCAAGTCCCCTTCTTGGCTATTTCTTTTTATTAAATTTCTGTGTGTAAAGAGGCAATTTTTACTCAGCAAAAGAACTGCAGAACCAGCTAAAAGTAAGGAAGTATCTAGGAGGACACAATGATGTGAAGTGGAGAAAGGGGAGGGCAGGGTCACTTAGGCCAACATACATGAGCAGAAGCTGAGCCTGGCCAGATTCTGATAAGGAATAAATAAGAATTTTTTTATGGTGAAAGTGGACCACTGGAACGTGTTGTTCAAAGAACTTGTGAGTACCTAAGCCTTGGAAATGTTCGAGGTCAGGTTGGATGGAGCTTGGTGCATCCTGATCTAGTGGAAAGTGTCCCTGCCTGTGGCAGGGGGGCTGGAACAGGATGATCTTTAAGGTCTCTTTGAACCCAACCCATTCCAGGATTCTATAGTGACAGGGGAAAAGGCCTGAAGCCTTCTTCCTTGTTGCACATCTCAGCAGTAGTTTCATGGCTTCTCATATTCAAGTTGTTTCTCCTTCTGCATCTTGTTTGAAAGATTGAAACTTTTAATTTTTCCCTTTACTGGTTTTATCCAAAAAAAGGAAACCCTATATTAAGGTTAAAGCTACATAGTGTCTTGATCCTAAGAGGTGGCAGTAGGAAGGTTGAAAGTATCAGCTAACACCAACTGAGAATTTTTTTTCCAAAGAAATATTCTGTATTTCATGTTATCATGGATTTTGGAGGTAGAAAAGGCAATTGGGATATAGTATGACTTATTTAATAACAGAAGGGATTAAATGCTAAGAAAGAGTTGTTTTTTTTTTCTTACCAGGCAGTAAAGGTCTTCCCTGGGAAATTGAACACATGCAAGTGATGAAAACAATCATCAGTAGACATCAAGTCCTTTCATGACAGCAGCCAGAACAAGTTTCCCTCTCAATTTTAACTCCTGTCGAGGAGTAATCTTCTACTGCTTTTTGGTAACTTATCTAGGACTACTCCACTCGGCACAGTGCTTTGTTATGTTTGAAGCCAGTGAACTTGCTACATTTATTTTATTAGTTTTTACAGACACAGGAACTTGGCAGCATAAAGGTGTTTGATGGGAAGGGTTGACAGTGGGAATTTCTTGAAGAACACCAACCATCTGAAAATGGTAATGCTATCATGCTGTGGTTTTTCACAAGACTTAACCCCAGTCACGGACAGCATTATCATTTTTTCAGAGTGAAAAGAAAACCTATTGTTTTAGTATCTGCTAATATAATATCCATAACCTAACTATGTCCACTTTTCTGGGGAACCAGCTATGCAGAAAGAATACACATAATTGGTGTAACATTTAACTATATTTATAATAGCTATCTATTTCTTAAGTTTGCAAGTTATATTTTAAAGAGATAAAATGTGAGGGAACAAATACTTGATTTATGGCATGACTATGAATCAGGATGGTGAGGGGAAAGATCTGTTTTCTTCCTTAAGACACCTTCTATTGACACGTGTCTATACAGCACAGATGCTCTAGGATCATCTTTGCTTCAGCAAACCAATGCTGCTGAATGTGGCCTCAAATGCATAGGGAAATCCAACTGAGCTTCAGTGTCACCCAAGAAATGAGACTGTCTCTGGACTCTCCTCTCTTTTGCCACAATCTTCTTCCTGCTTTTAAAGCCATTTTCTCTGGAAATTAAATAGGAGTATGCTTTTTCTTCACCAAAATATGCTGCACCACTTTGAGAGTTCCCTCTCAGAGCTATGGCTACGGCTTTGGAAGAGATAAAAGTGGCTTTTCCTTTTTGGTGGTTATGGCCCCCCAACCGTATGCATCCTGGGGGAACCACTTAACCTAGAGCCTGATTTGGAAAACATTTATGCCCTGCAGCAGTTCTGTCTGAGCGTAAAAATCGCTTTCAGTGAGACTCTGTATGGGACACTTTTTTATGAGACTGTTGATTTGTAAGTTTCTGTGGTCTTGAGAGCTCTGTGATCATTCCTTGTACTGGGGATTCACAGGCAGAGCGCTGCTAACAGAAAGAGGTGTTCATATTGATACATCACAAACATTAACCATATTTATTAATTTATGGTGAGGACTTTGAGTTTTTAAATTTTCCCTTTTGTTCTCCCATCAAATTAATGTTTCATAGCTAAACTATTTCCCAAGCAGATTTAAGTAGAGAAAAGAGAGAGTTTTAAGGACTGATTCTGTCACTCAGGTTTTGTGACTGTGAATATTCAGGAACTATTTTGACCTTCCACAAAATAAATATAACAATACTTTCCTGTTTCTCTCAAATTTTCTAAGACCTCTTGAAGTTTGTAATGGACAGGTAATCCTAAAGTAAACTAAAAATACTTTCATTTTCTCCTAGTGACCCATTGACCCATTTCTCCTAAAGAACTGACAATGGAATCTCAAAGAAACATTTTCTGTCAGTTTTTCTCTTATGTATAATTAAATTCTATCGAAATTAATAGGAGTTGTACATGCCAGAATTTTATTCCATATTTTTTCTTTCCTAAATAAAAATGAAGAAATGAAATATTTGTGTAGGAAGTAAAACCAAAAAAGGTAAAACATGATAAAGTAGAACACAGGTTGTTGTGTTCAAAATGTTACACTTTTGACATCCTAGTAAGGACCTGCTAATACACAAAGCTGCTTTTTTTCACTGCTTTTCCAGACTATACCTAGCAAGCATGCCTGTATGCAGAACAACATGTCTTTTTACATGCAGAGCAGAGGTTTTTCCCAGCATAGCACTGACTGATTCATGATTTCTGTTCTCCTCCCACAGCACCAGTTTGTTCCGTGTGAATTCTGGTAAGAGGCATGGTACAGTGTTAATGCTAACGTGTAGGAGTCAGTCATAGGTAAAAACCCCTATCACGATTAGCATTAACAACATACAGCCAACAGAACTCCAGAGACTGGAGTATGAGACATAAAGAACTCAAAGCACTGGGTTTTCCCCTTGACATACCTAAAGAAAAAAAAAAAGAAAAAAATAAAATAAAAAAAATACATATCAAGAAATTATGGCAGAGGATGGAGAAATATCAGAGAGGGAATTATTGCAGTTTAATACACAGGAACCATCTGCTGTACATTTAAACCCAGTCAAACTTGCCATTGTTTTAGCTACAGAGA
>JAYDZK010000001.1:14482567-14494965 GCA_034509185.1 Euphonia xanthogaster | reverse complement strand
ACCCCCCTGACCCTGCCACCCCCCTCCCCCCCCCCCCCCCCCAAACACTGGGTCTCATCCTGAAGTGCAGCTGAAACACCTCTAGAGTTACTCTTCACATGGGGAAGCTCTTAGTGTAGACATAGCTGATAAACTGGTGAAAAGAATGTTTGTCCTGGGAAAATATTCCAGGCACATTTCAACTCAACCTTTGCTTCAAGGTGACTGTTTAAACCTGGAGATGGAAATGTGTTGATGATGTTCCATGTTATAGCAGAAAGATTAGCATCAAGTTTCTCAGTTTGTCTTGAGAAGTTTTTTACTTTCTTCTATCTAGAGCATGGGTAGGCATGTTAATCTCTCTGTTGGGAATGGAAAAACAATGACAATAATTGTGTGTCCTTGGCTTTCAAAAGACTTTTGTATGGGTGATAATATATAGGTGATAATATTTTGGTTTAGATTATTGTTGCTAAAGATGTATTTGCTTTATTTTGCTCCTCCAAAAAAACAAATATTTGGCTAGAAAATGGACATCTGAAACTAAGGCATATGGGTTTAACCTATGCTACTTCAGGGCAGGCTGTTTTTGTTCCCTGCAGAGACTGAATTTCTTTCAGGAAGGAAAGTATTTCAGTGATCTCAATGAATTCAATAAGGAAGATGACTGACTTCCTTTAACTTTTTCTTGAAGACAGTGGATGAGATACTTCTGACAGCATCTGCTAGGTCTGCCACACCCAGCTGTGTTGGAAAAGAGTCAAAAAGGAATGAGACAGCTATGTACAAAATACTTAACTTTTGTAAGAACAAGCATAACTCCTTTAAGGGCCCTGTTCTTTAGGAAGTGTTGCCTTTGTCTTTTGTCAGCTATCCATGGGATTTAGTGTCTGGGAAAATATCAGCATGTGGTCTACAGGACAGTCATACAGGGGGTCACCTCATCCTCCACACCCCTGAAAGTGCAAATGGTGGCAAAAGGGAGTGATGGAGTCCACAGGCAGGTTTTGTTGGACGTGGTTTGTGCCTGGGGCAGCTATTTGAAATGAGAAAGCAAGCTTGATGTGGGCTTAAAATCATTCACAGTTCTCTGTGTAAACCTGTAGAAAACAGGTGATGCTAAAAAAGTCTGCAGGAGGGTAGGCACATCACAAAGGGAATCTAGGGAGTTATAGACACTTATCTTTTATTACCAAAAAATACTGAGACAAATAAGAAAACAAGGAATTTATAAACCCCTACAAGTATAGATTAATTAATGATAAATTGAGTCAAGCAGTTTCATTCATGAAGGTGAACTTGGTTTTGTGCTAGGAAAGATGCTTGATTTTACATCTTTTTACACTTTCTTACATGACATTGCCATAAGTAAACTGCAGAAAAATTATCTAGATGAAACTGCCGTAGAGTGCAAAACTGGTTGGAAAACTGTTCTTACAGAGTATCAATTAGTGATTCTTCACTAGAAGAGAAGAATAAATTTTCATTAGTTTCCGTGATGAAGTAATAGGGAGCATGACTTATATTTACCGATGACACAAATGACACTAGAAGATAGCATTAAAATTCAAACTATTCAAACACAAATGACACTAGAAGATAGCATTAAAATTCAAACTATTCCTGGTAAACTTCCAAAAAATATTCAAAAAAGGTGCTATACAATAAAGACAAATTCCAGGTTGTGCCTTGAAGGTCAACTTACTGGTATATTTACCATGCGTTCATCAACCAGAGAATTTCTTTCAATCCTCATGCTACACAGGCAATAGAGAACAATTGGAGAAGATTTAAAAATGAACAGCAAGAATAGTTGACCTCCTAAAACATGTGGCCTACAAGGAAATCTTGAAGGATCTGGAGTTGTTTAGTCAGGAAGGAAATGAGAGAGGTAGCAATTAATCAGTTTTGAAAACCAGAAGAAAGAGGAAAAAAAAATTCTGTTCTCTGTGTTCTTGATTGTTAGGATAAGAAATAATAAACTCTGAGGTAGAAGAAATAATAGACTCTGATGTAAACTCTTTCAGTTAAGAAGCCTACACAAAACCCTAAATAATTTCCAACAGAGCATGTATCTTAGGCTTATGCCTTACATAAAGCCATTACTTGAGGTTTTTTCAGATCAGCTTTTAGGAATAGAAGGAGTTCTACAGCATTTGCAATGGGTGAATATACTAGATGATGTCTTTAAACCTTGTCCTCTCCTAGTTTCTGTGGTTCTGTGATACAGCTTCTGATAGACAAATCAAATATTGCTGCTTATAGAAGTATTAGTCTTGAATTTAAGAACTGTTTTTTGTGCTTCCTGTGTCTCTTTGGTTAGAAATGACTGTTTCTGTCTTGCTCTGGTTGAGGACAATCATGCCAATATTTAGCTTGTATATATGTACTGGTAAAACCAAGAACCCATAGCCTGGCATGTCTGTGTTCCTTCTGACTCTCCATTATCAGGGCCTTATGTACAATAATAAGCCATAAGCCCCCTGGCCAGCCTCACCTGGGGCTTCCACCCACACGTGTGATTCCAGGAACTCTATATAAGATCAGCCCCAAGCCTTCTCTACCTGGCTGAGCTGGGATCCTCAGCTCAGGTGCAGCCTTGCCTTGGCCTCTCTACAGAGCCCTCTGAGCTGGGGGCCACATGCTGTGGAAGGCGAATTTTTCATAGCACAAATAAATACTGTGGATGAATATCAGGACAGCAATAATTTCTGTTTAGATGGGCAATACACATACGTGGTTTTGATTCGACTCTTCTAAGTGTAAACCTCTGAAGTACTCATTTTTATATGACAATTTTGACCTTTTGCTTGTGCTGTGCCTATCATGAGGCTCCTGAAGTATTTCACAAAATGAAGGTGGCAAAAGGGGACACAGAATAAAAATCATAACATGGAGGATGTATTCTAGATTATAAATTTCTCAATCATGTCAGGACTTCAAAAATGCTTTTTTTTTCTACAAATGACATCAGCTTGGAAATAACCTATGACTTCTCTGGATAGAAGATATTAGTACAGACTCTTGATCTTAGTAGTAATCATATTTTTCACTTCTGTTATGCATAACCTTGGTAGCACAGACAAAGTGAAAAACTTTGAACTCCAAGATTAAATAACAGGTTACGTATATAAGGGAGACACATAAATTAGCATTTAAAAGCATAGGCATTAAATTACTGAGGGAAAACCAAAAAACTGCAAACAACAAATGAAGCAATGTAGTTGTATTGTGAATTTTAGTGTAGTACTTTCCAAGGTCCTTATTTAACTTGGATGTATATACTTACTATTTTTTCACTCTTTAAATCTTGTTTGTGCTGTAACTAAAACAATTAACACTTACATTTAATAGACATGTAATTTATATATTCTTATTTTTTTAGAGAAGTCTTGAAGAAATTAGGAACAGAAATTATGAAAAAACCCTAGCCCTTTCTATACCCAAATGTTCCCTTTCCATGTCAGTCTTGGAAAATATTACTTGAGTTGTTTTCCTCCTCTTTGTAAGTTTTGGTTTTTTTCACTTATAACCTCCTGACCGTAAAAGAAACCAAATACTCAGAGAAATTGAAAAAAAAACCAAAAAATCCTTTGAAATGTACCAGTTCTACTTCAAAGAATGAGGAAACAATGGAGAAGCTAGGAAAAAGCTGTCTTTAAGGGTTTTCCAAGGAAAGTTATATCAATCTTTATCAAGACAGAAGGTGGCAATGTTTGGATTTTCAGATATGTTTTAGTGCTGAACTACTTATTAGTGTTTGTTGAATTTTTGATGATCCTGGAATGACTAAAAGTGCAGAATTAAGTAGCATCTGGCACTTGTCAGAGCTCTGCCTCTTGTAGCAAATTGTTAATTTACAATCCATTTATAGTAAAACGTTGCAGATACTTTTTTGATAATACAGAAAGAACAAAATTGTAAAATGTTCTATAAAATTTCAGTACAGCAGTAGAAATGATGTTCAAGAAGATGACACTGACTGCTGAAGAACAGTAACAAACAAATGGGAAGGTTTTGATCAGTGAAGAAATATATTAGGTTTCATCAAGTGTGTCTGTCTAACAGCTATCTGGTTATACTAAGACTTTTTTTTAACCTAATTTATTAATATGGTATTTTTTTCTAAAAATAATAGGTAAAGATAGTTCCTACCAGCTGTTGATTCAGCCTTACTCTATCTTACAGACCTATATTAAAATGCAATTAATTACACTGTGGGTGTGACTGTATGACACAAATTTTCTATCAATAAATGGTCATTGGGCTTTTGGACAGCTATTACTGCATAATTTTTAATTTGCATTTCTTCCTGTCTCTTTAAAGAGAATTAGAAAAGAAACTTGATCCTACTCTGCATTTCCACTAGGCAGCTTGAGCAAGATGCCAGGCCCTGCTGAGTGCCCAGTGTTGTAACTGTGGACAGGGATGTCACACATATGATATCCACATTTCTGTAGTAACTCTTGGCTGAAAGGCACAGGAAGGTCCCTTGAATCTGCAGAATGAACTGCTTCCACTGGAGATTTCCAAGCACTTTGAATCTCATATGACAAGGTGTGAGCAATGCATCCAGATCTAGTAACCACAGTGAATCTATTGCCTGCACAGTCTAATTGGTAATGCTGTAGCCTGCATCCCTAATATTCAGTATTCCTATATTCTCTGAACCCAAAGGATTTGTTTTACTTCCTGTGCTGATATCACCAGTGCTTTACAACTGTATATATTGCTGAAAAAATTTCAAGTACCATTAGCTAAATTGCTTTAAAACATTTTTGAGTATAAAAGTCCCCTGCAGAACTACACATATGCTCATAGCTCTGCTCCATACACTAAAGAATAATAATTTGGGGGCAGCTCAGATTTTCTGGGGGAGAAAAACCCTATACCAAAATGTCAGAATGATTGCTCATGGAGTTTAATTTTTAAAAAGCAGAAACTGCTGCTTCTTGCTTCTGAAGGGTCACTTTCCAACTCCTCTTAGGATTGTCCTTTCTACATACTGTGATTTATCTTCTTCCTTGTCTTTAATAATTCAGCAGTACCTTTTCTTTCCAAGCTTAGCATTCCTCTTTAGTGTCTGGATATTAAAACAGAATTTTCATGCTCAGGTGATTCTCTGTTTATAGTCACAGGGAGGTATATCCTCTCCCCATAATTTTTAAATGGATTCAAAAGTTTTGATGCTTACTTAAAAATCCGTCAAGTAGAAAAAGATTGCTTTTGCACAATTTAAAAATGGGACCTCCCTTTTAGCAAAAACTTTTTGTGTTGGCAGTTTTGTTCCATATAGTAAGTCATCACCTATTATCAAAAAAATCCTCACAATTTTAGTCATAAAACCTCGGTTTATTTTCTTATCATTTTGCCAGTGTATGATCAGTAAAACCAAAATTTTGCAAGTTGGTAATCTTCCATCCAAAAGTTTTGTTTCAGTTAATTATGGTAATAAGTGGCCACGAAGATGCATCAGTTGTATTTGAGGACAGCTTTAAGAGCTGAACCTGTGAGAGTTGGTCTGAAAGTTTACGTTTGGATCATAGGGTTAGATTAGCTTTGGAATGAGATGGATATTTCTGGCTAGTTCTCCACTGTTCTTTAGTATGTTCAGTAATCAGTGCAGGAAGTATTAGTAGTTAGTAATTTGGAAAAAGAAAAAAGTGTCCCAACCACAGGAGCAACGTTTTCAATAAAATTTCCTTTTAAATGTTAAACAGTCTGTACAACAAGTGAGTAAAGACTTAATCATAAGTGTCACTAAAGGCAGTTTGGGGAGCTGGATTGAAGCCAATCTACCACAAAAAAAGCACACTACATGTAGTTCTGGTATATGAAATATTATTTTTGAACTTGACAGTCTTTTGCCTTTTTCAGAAGCTGATGAAAATTCAGTCTCATAAAATCAACTTCTAGTGTTATTAATACAAAAAGCTACAGTCTTTCTTGGTGCTCAACACAGACACGGTCATGTAAATACAGATTTCTACCTTTGGTTTACCTGCTGCAATTATCTTTGTATCTGAGTGATTACTTTTGTCTGCTTAAATGCACACTAGCAACAGCCAGGTTTCCATGACAATAAAGCCATACACTTTATTTTTTTGCTGATTAATGTCTGTAGTCTATCCCAGTGATAGGAGCTTTAAAATGTAACAATCTTGTGAGACAAAAAATGCTGAACCAAATGAAGTGGTTTATTTGGAGCTCTTGTAGTTATGAGGTGCAACTCATGAGCTGCAGTTGTGAGTTTGCCCTATTCTAGACCTGAAGAAAAAAATGTTACAATTTGATGGCAATATCACATATAAATATGCTGATTCTTGCAAAGGTGTCAAAATTATTCTGTATTTGTAATTCAATCAGTGACTAGATTGAAGAGGATTACCTGAAATTTAAATACTAAAAATCTAATCTCTTTTACGTACAAAGGAACCTGCTGCAAGATCAAGTATCTTGAGCATAAAAGAAGAAAAACTAAGGTTTTCTCTGTGTGTGAAACCTTACTGCTGAGCAAGACCCTTATGCACATATTCCTTGAGGTATTCTGTTTATTTTTTATTGTTTCAAATTTATGCTTACTTACTGTGAAGCTATTTAATATTTTATTAATATCACAGTGTGATTCATTGCAATATTTACTCTAATTTGCCTTCTTTGAAGACAAAATAATAACTTGTGATCTTGTATTGAACTACAATAAATTTGTTTAGTATACTACATGTCTAGAGACGTAAAAATATCAGCTTGCTTTTTACAGAGGGGAGACTGAGGTACAATATGATTTTAGGTCTAAAGTGTTTCAGTTTTGGACACCAACTTCAGGTTGTCTGGAGCTTGATTTTTTCCAGGGATTTAATGAGAAACTTATAATTATTCGACACCTGAGAAAATAATTTAAAAACTTTTCTGATCAGCTGATGAATGTCTGTGACAGAGGCAGGGATAAAGTGTGATTCAGTAGGATAGATTTCAGCTGTCTTACTCAGAAGGCCATCTTGATTCCAATTTCAGTTTACATCTCCTAGTGTCAATGACAAATCAAACCAAGGGGTTATGAGCAAGTGCTTATTTTGCTGCAAAGCAGTGAAGTGTTCCAAGAAATGGTTTGTACTCTATACTGAGGTAGAAATCTGATAGTATAATTTAAGACTTTTACAATGCATTCAACCAAGAGTATGAAATAGTGTGACAGACACCACTTTAATCCTCACATTTCTTATTTTTAGTGTAATTAATTTTACAGCAGTCACTTAAAAATATGCAATTATGCATAATTTTCAAGGTCTTAAATCAGAAGACAAAGAGCTAAGAAAGAAAATTAGGGCCTACAGCAACATACAACTATGAGCACAGTTGCTACTCTTAAATCAATAACTCATACTTCTGGCATTTAAGTTAAAAGGAACTGATAAAACTGACACTTATTCTCTGCATACTGCTACTAAAGTGGTGCTAAAACTTTCATTTGGCCAGTGGATTTCACGCTTTCTCTCTAATATCAGAGGAACTTGACCTTGGAAATTTTAGTCACTGACAGAAGATGTAGAGTATTTTAATATGTTACTAATTTTGGATTTTTTTTCATGTTGATGTTCTTGGAAATTGTTTAGCATTTCTCTCTGTTTTCTCTTGTCCTGGTCCTATATACTGTTTGCTTGAGGCAGAGACAGTCTTTGTCTGCTGTACATGGTACTCATTGCTACAGGATTCTGGTGATGATGCATGCTGGTGGGGGGGCTACAATTTTGGTATGTGCTGTTGCAATACAGTTAAACACATATATTCACTCTTCTTTCTCAAAATTAGGCGTGGTCATCCACCAATGAAGTATGTTTCATGGAGATCTAGCACACTGTAATATATTATATATTTAGTTTTCAATTATCATAGCTCATCCAATTCCAGCTCATCTTCAGAGTGTATTTGCTCATGGTTAAAGCTTTTTTTCCTCCAGCATATTTGATCCAAATAAAGGTGGAAAGTACTATATTTTAAAGTACAATATTTTATTATTGGCAGCAATATCCTCTCAGTATTATAATATTTTATTATTATTATTACTAGTATTATAATTATTGTCTTATAACTGAAGAAGCTAATTTCTTTTTACCGGTGTCTCACTTGAAGCTCCTCCAATTTTCTGCAATAATTTATAAACAGGACAAGAGGACACAAGACTTCAGCTGGAAAAAAAGTTGTTCAGAAGAATGAAAGTGCCTGGAAACATAACTGTATTGTGGAAAAATCAGTCTGTTTCTCAGAGCACCTGAAAACTCTCCCTTTCAGTAGAGCTTGTTATTACCTGTCAAATATTTTAGGTGAGCTATTCTTCAGAAACCTGAAGACATCAGATATTAACTTCTAAATATTTTTGAACAAAGACTTGAAAACTGCATCTTTCTGATAATCATCAGGTTTTTTTCCAGTATATGCAAATAATATTTTATAGTATTAATATCAAGTTTCAAGATATAATTCCTATCTGAACTGATATTCTAGGGGCAGAAAGGCTGTACAAAAATTGTACTCTGACTCCTCAACTTCAGGATCCTTAGATACCAACCAGAATCTGCTGTATGCTATGATAGTCAGATTGGTGGAATGTTGAATCCCTCATCCAGACGCTGGGTTTCTGACTGTCAAGAGAGGGGTTCACAAGTTGAACATGAATAAGCAAAGTGCAATGAAGGAAAGAACCACCCATATCCACTGTGTTAGCAAAAGTGTAGTCAGCAGGCTCAGAGTAGAGATCATTCCCTTTTGTTTAGCATTTGGGCTGGACTACTGTGGCCTGTTTGGGGCTTCCCCAAAGAAAGTACAAGAAAGGCATAGGCATACTGGAGAAAGTTCCCTGGAGGGCAACTGGAACAAAGAGTGGGCTGGAACATGTGGTGTACCAAGTGCTGTCTTTGTTCTGTGTTGAGATAAAAAGGCTGGGATGGGGGGGGTTTAATTGCTGCTTTCAGATAGTGAATGAGCAAGTATAATGAGGATGGAGCTCGAGTCTTATTTCAGTTAAACAGTGAAGGGCTGAGAGATAAAGGGCATAAAGAGCAGTACAGGAAACTCCAATTAGATACTGAATTTTATTTTTTTTTCTTTTGCAATAATGTTATTTAAGTAATACTGCAGATGTTCTAAAGAGATTGTGAAATCTCCAGCCTTGGAGGTGTCCATAATTCAACTAAGCAGCTGGCTCTGAGTTCATCCTGCTTTGAGCAGGCCTCCAGAGGTCTTTTACAAGCTATACAGATCTATAATCTCTAAAAAAGTCTCTTTGCCTGGGCAAGACAAACTTTTAAAGTAAGACTCATCAATATTTTTTTTACTAGCAGTCATCTGTTGGTTCTTAGGGTTACAATATAGTAAACATGCTCATCTATCTATGATAAAGTTCTGGGTGATCAAAGGGAGAAGCACTTACTCACTGAACTCTTCGAGTGCAAAGCACTTTTCTGATACCATATGTCACAGTCACTTTTTTGGGATAGCACACCTTTGAGACACAGTTATGGTGATTATAAAAAGGGAGTAAAGTCTTCCAGTAGCTTCTTTGTTAAAATTATGATGGAATGGGAGTCTGATCTGTATTTTCCAATCATGTGAGTCAGTACAGTCCCTATGTTGGGACTGTTTTCACGACTGGTAAAACACTCCTGTATAGAGTCAAGGAGTCAAATGGGTTTTTCAATTTCCATTTTAACCACTCATCCTAGCTGTGTATGAGAAATGGTCACAGTTGCTAACTGTTTGTGTCACTTGGCACCAAAGAATATTCAGTGAACCAGCAGCAACATCCTCTCAGTGAACACCAGTAATTTCTTTATCATGGTAAAAATTCTTGAATGGTATTATGAGTTATAGTCTCCTGAAGATGCTGATTCAATCCTTTCTCTCCAAATATAGTTTTCCTTTTCTATCAGAAAGAGAAAGGGCTATCTACAGCTGAGTGGTCTTGGCAATGCTCTCATGGGCCAATCCTTTCACATAATAATTAAGAGCTTTTAATATATTGTCATAAGATATGGCCAGGATGCAATGGTAAACACTTTATTTCTTCTCTGCAGTAGGAATTGCATGGACCTTCTTTGTAGGGTAATATCTGCTAAATTCCCATATCATGGCATCTTCTTTTCAAGAAGTCATTGTGGGACCCCAAGAACGTGGCCACCCATTGCTCACGCTCTAATTTCTTTCTGGGTTTTGTGGGGGTATGTATTACACTCCCACAAACATAGATGAACTATGTAAGCCTTGATCTTAGGTGGTCAGGCTTGCAGTTCTCAGGACAGAGAAATATTGCTAGTTTCTATATTTGGGCTCCAAGGTAAAATTAATTGTGGTAGGTTCAGTGTCGGCCAATCACTAGTGTACTCACAAGAATGTACTTACTTGTCTCCTTCTGTGAGGTAGGATTAGAAGAAAGGCAAAGCAGGCTCAAAACTTTAAAAGGGTAAAAAGAAAAATTTGTTAACAGTAACTAAAAGAAAGAGTAATAAGAATCAGAACAAAACCTTCAGAACACTTCCCACTACAACTTTTTCTTTTCTACTGACAATGTACAGAGAAAAACCCTAAAATTTTCAGTCACTTTACCGCCTCAAGAATAGTCTTTCTTGAGGTCGCTTAGGGAGAGAAGTCCCTCTTGTTAATGTTATGGAGACTTCTCCACAAGAAAACAGTTATCTTGTGGCTCTCAATTTTCATTAATAGCAGCCGCTCAGAAAAATCTGCAATCACAAAGTCCCTCCTATTTTTTCAGTTTTTCCCACAACTGGGGCTATGGGCCATGTCAATTTATGGGGTACTATTTTAAAGATGAGCTGTTCAAGAGCAAAGGTTTTCTTCATCTATCTCATGTCTGAGAACAGACGTCTTCTCTCTCTGGGGGCACAGGGTCTCATCACTCTTCTCTCTTTCTCTGTTCAAACTTCTCATGAGGTCACAGCTACTTCAACATTTGCTTACTTTAGCATGGAGGCCTTTGCCTAAAATTTGAACAAGTCATCTCCCCATACTTGCATGTGTTACAGGGAAAAAGAGTCTGATGTATCAATTAGATCCTTCTCCATTGCTTTACAAGAGGATTTCAGCCCTAAGATCCAGGCATCTCCCCATCCCTCCCATCTGGTACTTTACTCTTTCTTCACTGACTTTGGTGTCTTCATGTTCCTCCTCTATATGCCTGTACTTGTCCTTTTCTCTCACTTGAGCCAGGACTGAAGCACTGAAATAATTAATATCTCACCTGAGGCCTGCAGATGGTCGCGTGAGCCCAGCTGGGCTCCGTAGCTTGTGCAGGAACTGCGGCCGTGGTGGCGAAGTAGCTCGGATTTCAGCAGCCAACACGCCAGGGCTGATGGCTTCTCCTCCCCCCAGCCCAGTGGTTGTGGGTGAATCTCAATGGTGGCAGAATCTTGGCCGAGCTGGGCTGGCCCGGGGCTGCTCCTGGGGCCCTGCGGAGCCTGGCTCGGCCTGGGCCGGGCACTGGGGCAGGACTAATGTCAGCAAGATGTTCTCAACCATGGCCCAGCCCTACCTTGGCTGGAGGCCTCTCCAGGCCACCGGGCCGGGACTCTGGGGGAGAACTTCTCTTTCCAAGCCCAGGAAGGAAAAAGAGGGAGTTTCCAGGTCTCTTTCATCTTTAATATGGGTTTTTCACAGAGGCATGAACCAACTTTCCAGTGGTTCAAGAGATTGTTCATTCCCAAAACCAACCACTGATTGGTTTCCTGTCAGACACAGAGGAAACTGCCAGCAGCCTCTCCCAAAACATCACTTCCAAGATGCAAAACTAGCACATGAATTAAGCCAGCAATTTCCATTCATACTGAATTGATTGGCTGGTGGCTTTTGCTTAGATCTGATTAAGGCTTTCTAATGTAAACCAAGCATGACCACAATGAACTGAACAAACCAAAGTCTGCAAAACTGATATTTTCAGTGCTTAGGTTTCAATTTTGTTGCAATGTGTTGCTTTCCAATTGGGAAAACAAGCTCAATATTTCATTTCAGTCTGAATCTATCTGAATGGAAACATGGTGGTTTGTTGAATTGAGTTAAATGGTTTGCATTCAGGTCAGATTGTCTGAGGTGATGCGGTAGCTCCTAGAAGCAGCAGTTTTGGGGAAAGTAATCATATGTCTTGATTTTCTTAGGAAGAAGTGAAATTGAAATAAGTAAGGCTGACCATGTACTTTATCTTCTGGCATCTTCAGGTCTAACTAAGAATCACAGATATTTAAATACATACATTTTGAATGGTACATATATGTACAAATGTATGTATTTCTAGGAGAAAAATACATATAGATAAATATATATCATTTATACATAACATATAGATATGTTACATAAAAATATATATAACATATAAATAATATATAAAATATATATAATAATATAGATTATAATAG
>JAYDZK010000001.1:14449966-14472203 GCA_034509185.1 Euphonia xanthogaster | reverse complement strand
GTGGTGATGTTGGCACTTTTAGATTGGTCTAGAGTAGAAACTCACTGTCTAACATAGGTGATGGGTATTGGAAAATATTTGTAAACATGCTACGTAGTTTTTAGTATATAAAGATAACACCGCCCCGGGGGCAGACAGAGTGCCTGGGACTGTCTTGCTGAGCAGACCTCGGCTGGGCAAGGAGAAAATTTTTACAGATAAGATACAATAAATAATTCTGAGACCGAAAACTGAAGAGCTTCGACTCATCCTTTGAAGGCGTGGGCTGAAACAGAGACTTTCAACAAATCTTGGGGTTGCAAAGGCCGGTGACTCCCGAGACCTTGTGTGGTGAGGTCACGCATTTTGGGGACGACTTCCCCACCCCGTGCCGCCCACTGGTGTAATAAACATACTACTTTCTAACTTTAAATTGTTAAGAGAGTCTTTGTCCACGATCCTCGGTTTTAGTGATTCACTATGTCCTTTTAGATTATGCCTCCCTTTTTATCCATGGTTTCCCTGAAGAGCAGCTGATTAACATCCACAACATTCTTCACCATTCACAAACAATGAGTCACATAATTTGATCAAGGAAATGCAAAACTACTTGTACACCTGTTGATTTGTAAATATTTTGGTATATAGTTGAATGATCGCTATTCATAAAATCACAGGATTTAGTTGCTGTTTGCAGCTTACCTCTGTAATCAGTATTGTGATAGGCAATTAATTTGCTGCTGTATAAGTAACAATAATATTAATTAATAATACAAAGTAATACTCTTAAAATTGCTTCAGATATTTGTCTCTATTGAACTTAAATATTGTAATTAAAGCCAACACTTATGACTTGTAAACCTCAGAAAGTGAAAAAAGCATCCCAGAATCATGTTGCTTAATGGCTTTTCCCACATATTTCTCTATTTACTGTGATATTAGTTTGCAGCATGCTGCAAAGCTAAAATTAATTCTGCAGAGAATTATTCATTACCCTGTTCATATGTCATAATAGAGAAGAACACACGTGCTTACAGAGTGATCTGTCCCTTTAAAAATACCATTTACTAGTAAGAAAATCACTCAAGTATTCTAACAGGCATTGTTCAAACTGAGTGAGGCTGGTGAACAATGAGAGGATGTGCTGCACAGCAGTGTTTTATTACATTACAAATTCTCAAGGCAGTGACATCAATATTCATCTTCTCTAGTATAATACAGAGGTCATTGCAATTATGAACAAAGCCTTCCACAAGTGATTGTTGTACTGGGTTGAGTGTAAAATAAAATCAATATTAACAACTTAGAAGAAAAATGCTAAATGAAAAGGGTAGTTGCTAATGCAATATAAGAAAATCTTTCAAAATGTGGCATTTCATTTTTCTCCCTCTTGTTTCAGCTCATGGGGGAACAAGGCAATGACATCATAAAGGGAATGTTACCTCAGTAGCCTCATATGCCATTCAAATTTTAGATGCTCATTTTCAGGCCTCTGTGGATTTTGATCGAATTAGTTGCTTGGAAGTATTAGTTATCTGCTTCTTCCTTGAAGCCCATATGTTCTTCCTAAAGAGCCTTTATTTTTACAGGACTATTGTATACAAAAATGCCTGGTCTCCTATAATGGGAAATAAAACATGAAGATTAGCAAAGCATAACTTCCTCCAAAATCTAATGTAAAATGTATTCCTTACTGCAATTAATTATAGCCAGCACATGTAAAAGGGAAAAAAGCACAGGCACCATAATTTTTTGTGTCTTCCAGGGTCAAACAGAACAAACAAGTTCTTCTATTGTATCTTTATCTGACTGTTTTGACCAAGTTTATATGGGTTGTGAAGCCAGGAAGATGAAAGTTGTGGTGGAAATTATATAAATTTTAGAAGGTGTAAGACCAACAAAGGAAACCGGTGAGTCATTGTTATTCTGTGGCCTAGAGGCAATAGGTAGAATGGTTTACTCTCTGAAAAGTTGTAGAAACCATCTGTTACTGATTTATATGTTGGACTCTTAAGGCCAGGGTACCGGATGTTTCTTGCTCTGTAATCTTTCACCATCCAACGGCCTTTAAGACCATGGGATTCTGGCTTGGCAGTTTGGAAAAAAATTGCTGGAAATCTCCTAACTGCTGTATTTCTGTTTATCGTAAAATAATATTTAGAATGGAGAGATGGCTGAGATGTTAATCTCCAAAGTAAGCAACACATCTGTGGTACATGATATGATTCCTTAACCAAAGAGGGTGGATGGCACAGAAGAAAATGGGCCAATTCCTTGTGGTAATACACATCCCTCCAAAATGAATGTGCAGTGTTACTCTGCATCCTCCCTCTCTCTGTTTCTCTCTCTCCCTCTCAAATGGACAGTGAAACATTTTTAGCTGTAATAATTTTCTGTCCCCTAAAAAAACCTTTTTATTATAATCTTTGAAGATAATGACTAAAGTAAGAAGGTAATTTGTGATCACATAGAGTCAAAACTAAACCAAACAATAATCCACTGTCCCATTATGTTACTATGGAGTTGAACTCAATAGCCACAAATTTAAGGTAAAATCTATGAAACAGGCATGATTACCACATGTATTTCACAGCAAGTAATATAAAGTCTGCTTAAAGCACACAACCTAAATTCTGAAAAAAGTTGTAAGCCATTAAATAGATATAAAAAGAAATTCAAGCAACTTCAACACTCGGCGCTTCCTTTGTATATTTTCTAGCTCTTGGGAAAAATTTAGTACCTTCTCTGAAGAATCACATCTGACATTCTCTTTCTACCATTGCACAGTTATGTCCCTAGAAAGTATATCCCCTTTCTAAACACATTTCTGAGAGCTGCAGCTATGGGAGTCTGGTTGCTGATTGCTACAGGCTGTACATTATTTAGTTTCATCTAGTAAGGACTCCGAAGTTTTTGCACTGTTTTCCTTTCCCTTATTGTTGTGGAAACATCTACTAGCTCAGCCACTGTGCCAGTTCACAGCAGTAGGATTAGCTAAGAAGCCACATTTTATGAAATTTGCAACACCTGCACAGGAGTCAGAGAGCTTTTTTTAACCCACTGATAAATGTGTACAATTCTGCCTGTTGCAGAGAAGATATGTGTCTTCTCACTTGTTTTTCAGGACTAGCATATGAACTTTAGTAATTTCATCTCTGGAGTTCCAGAGTGGGCTTTGTATGGATCACTCCTCTGTAATTCTGCTGACAGTGTCATTTGAAAGAAGCTCAGGGTCTCTTAACGTTCTGTTTAGGTAGCTCTTGGATGAGCGCATCTCCTAAGAGCTCTTCAGGAGTGACATTTGCATTCTTCATACTTCCTGCCCTTATCAGTTAGTCTTAGGAAAATAGTTCCTATTAATGACTTCTTCACTGGTTTTCTGAAGTAGCAGTGGAGATGAAGAGACAGCAGGATTTTTACATAAAAGAGCTGAATTCCAGTGAGATAATAGAGATCATATGGGCAACATTATGCTAGACATGGTTCTGATTCCATTGGATACCGATGAGTGTATGAGATGCTCAACACTCATCATGTTTAAATCCTAAGAGAGAAATTTCTCCAGAATTCTCATTCTTGATCAGATCCCTGATTTTGGTATTCCTTGATGACAGGCTCAACCTGTGATGTATAGTTATTCCTGCCAATAGATGTAGTTAGAGGTAGTTAGTAGTATTTGAAGTTGAGGAGAGACAACAAAACCAGTACCATGCTGAATGCAAAGGAAGTAAAATTATTTCTAACCACTTAAAGAGATCTTTTTAAATGAAGGCAGTAAACATATGGCTTTCTTATGATGGGCTAGTGGGTCAGAAAACTGGATAGAGGCACCTATTTTCTGAACTTATCTCTATCAGCTTCTAATGTGCTAAATGACAACTCAGGTTATGCTCTTTTCCCAAGTTTAGCTTCTCTTTTCTAGCAATTTCTCTTCAAGATTTCTTCAATCATATGGTTTAGCAAACTGTGTGCCCTGGGTGTACTGACAGTTATGGTGACTGTACTGGTTCTGATAATGATATTAATAGTAGTGTATATATAACTCCAGGATTTTGCCACCCTTTTCTGGGAAAGATTTCAATAGGCGGTTATACATTAACCTGAGATATCATTCTGAAATGTGTGTTTGAATATGTGTTAAACCTCATCTTGAGGAAGCAAAAGAGATGTACGGAATTTTCCATGAGGGTATGTCCTGGTTTAGGGCAAACTGGGGAGAAAAACCTCAAAAGGGGTTCCTCTAGAAAGAAGATTCAAGTGGCTGGTTTGGGAAAACATTTCCATGGAGAAAAGTGGAAAAAACCTGTTTATTTAACAGGCAAAGCATTCACCAACACAAAAATTGAACAACATTAAACAATAAAACCTCTTGCTGCTCCAAAAGAGATGAGAAACTCAGGAAGTCTCTCTGTGGGCTGTAGCTCAGCTCACTCAGTCTCTTATCAGTCCCTCTGGTGCTGGGAAATGCCGCAGCCCAGGCCTGGCCTGGTGAGCCACAGGTGTGAGTTGCTGGTGCTCTGCTGGGCTTTCAGTCCAGACCAGGTTTAAACAGGTCCAAGAAAAATAAAAATCACAGTCCAGGGAACTTCTCTGCCTCAGCTGGCTAAAACTAACTAAAATGCAAAGGAGAGCTCTGTCCCCCTGTCTGTCCATTCTGCAGACAACGCAGTCCAGGAGCAGGATGTGGGGGAGCAAGTGCAGCTTCTGATAACAAACTCTGTGCTTCATGTCTTCCTCCTTCACTCTCAGAATCAGTCTTAAAGGTGCAAAACTTATTTTCCAGCATAAACAGAACAGGTGACTGGGGATACAAGCATCATTCAGCCAACCCAGGACGGGCTACTAAATTGGATGTATTGTTTTCATACATCTATGATGCCTCACTCAGGGTTTGAGGTTTTACCATGCAGACTTCAAACAACAATCTATACAGAGTGAGTTCACTGACAAGCAGTGTCTGTTTTTTACTAAATCAGGATGTGAAGATACTGACTATAGATAACTGGAATATCAATGAGTCTGAAGGAAAGATTCAGAGGTGATGAGTGGAAGTTTGTTCCCTGTTCCCCTACTTGTTTAGGATGGTACCCTTTGGGTCTGTGACTGTGTGATGAGGGAAAGAAAGAGCAGTGGAAGGAGTGGGAAGCTAAGTCTGGGTGACATTAGACATAAGTCTGGGTGACATAAGCCCAGATAGGAATTGCACTAGAGACACATTTTAAGGCAGGACTGTCTATTATTTAATCAGTTAGTAAAATCTAGCAAAGACTTGGAATTAAAGAAGGGGGAAAAGATCTTCCATAAGCACAAGCCTGTAACTGGATAAGGCAGACCACTTCTTGATTTCTCTTGAATGCCTCTTCAAGACTAGAACTGCAAAAATGATGGCAGCTCCAAAACTAAGAAGACATGACCTGTCTTTATTTCAGGCTGTTATTCCTTTTATTAATGGCAGTCTGGGACCAAATTTAGCAGAATAAACACATTCTATTTTACCCCTGGTACCTAGCCTCTACATAACTGAAGACACACATGACTTCAATATGTGTGTAATATTTGTGCTAATAAAAGAATTCTTTGCTTTTTAAAAGCCCTTACCTCTGATTTAACTGAGATATGAACTGACCTATGCTATCCTTTTTCCCCATTGTATTGGCATAGTAGACATAAATATCTTAATTTTACATTAATTGAAGGTAGTACCTTGGAGTGCTGAAGCAGCAGATGCATACTTGCTAACAATGAAAACACAGAATCGCTGGCAAACAAAACATAATCCATCATAAACAGCATAAAATGGAATATGTTTCCCTGATGCATCACTTCCAATCGCACACTGACTCATTTAGAATACGAATTTTCCTCAGGGCCTCTGCAGTTTGTAAGACTTGCTGACTATTCATACACAGATAATGCCCATTCTCTCTTCTCCTTGCAGGGTATTTAAATTAATAGTGTTCATTAGTGTTAATAGGAAAGCTTCAGATTTATTCTTTTAAAACTGTATTCAGAAAAATATGCTGTTGGTTTTGACACAGAATATCTGTACATCAGCTGTATTTCACTACCCCAACTGAAGAAGTGAACTTGTGTGTTTGTGAAAACATGTGCCTCTTTCAACAGAAAAATGTATCTGATCTGAAAGTGAGTTACCAGGAGAGCAACTAAAAACTCAGCATTTTTGTGTTGGGGAAATTCTGACACCCTGAAAATGCTTACATTGTGCTTCAGTACACCACGGCATCTGGAATCTGCTTTGCGAGCAAAGAGCTGGAGAAGTTTTGGGCTGGTTTTTAAAATCCTAAACTTCTGCTGTTTCTGGGGAAAAACAGAAAACGTATCTATGACTTTAAAGATTTCCTTGCTTCCATCAGTAGGGGAAGAAGGTGGGAATGTTTGAAACCATTACTCTTATTGGTGCCCAAATACTGCTGGGATGTAAGGATTAGATGGGGCAGAAGTGCAGATACTAAAATGTCCTGGGCTAGACTGTTTGGGTCCTGGCATCTTTAGCTGTTCATCTAAGAAGCTTGGATTCATAAGCAGCCTGGTAGGAGAGGGAGCAGAGGTGTGTCAAAAACTTGAGATATTTTTCATAAGTGTTTATGGATGCCAGTGATATACAAAACTTCATTTCCTTAGATCGGATTTTCCTTTATGTTCAGCTTTGACACAGGACTTGCAGATGTACCTGCTGAGTTTGGATTTGCCTACTTATTTTTAACATACTTGCAGGAATGTCAGGGGAATTACCTCCTCTGTTTCACTCTTTAATATTACATTTTGAGTCATGCAAAATAGGTTTAAATTATTATGTACATGGAAATTCCTTATTTGAATGTATTTTGGGCATGAGTTGCTCAACAATAACTGGTAAGGTAGCATTGACAAACTATTGTCATCTGAGGAATTTAATAAGATGCCTGTATGCAGCTGTTCACTAAAGACTCTTCCCATCTTTCTCCAGCTTCACAGCTTTGTGCTTTTGCCTCCTTGGAAGGAATCAATCCTTGCCTTCCTTGTGGAATTAATCACATTGCACGTGCACCTACTAATTCCATCTGTGCACATCAAGGTGCAGGAGGCTGGGAAGCCAAGCTACTCTGGCACAATTTAGCTTTGCCTCTCATTCCCTCACTTGGGTTTGTTCTCATATATATAGTGAAGTCAACAGAGAATATGGGAGAAATGCATCTCTCAAAGCTTGCCTGTGCCTGATTATTTTCCTTATAAGACATTCTTCCTTGCACTTAGATGTTAGTCACCTCAGGTTCCTGAAAATGCCTGCGTTGTCCTCTGAGATTGCCTACAATTACATGCTGTCTGACTGAAATATCATCCTGCAATTTGACACAAATGCCCAGTGCACTATGTGTTGGGATTTACTATTGTGACATAAAACCCCCAGTATCTTATAGCTGGAGATGTCCAGCATCATGAATGAAAACCTTTGTTCTTGGCTCAGATTCTGCATAATCTGCACAAAGTAACCTTCTGAACTTAAAAGGGTGCTGTTAGGACAACAGTGACAAATAGCATTGGTGTCTGGAAAATACTTAGTGCTAATTAAAGCTGAAGCACTGTAATTAGTTTATTTGCTTATTTCTAGAAACTTTTGTGGTTTTGTTATTGATTTTGTACATGCAGAGATGGTTTAGACAAGGATATTGATTTATGTCCTCTTAAGACCTTCCACTGACCTGTGCAGTAATATACAGAATATTTGGAGTGAGGGAAGTAAAATGACAGTATTTTTAAAATGTCAGCTTCTAGAGTCCTTTGTGTTAAGTGCATGATGCTTTACTAGTTGCCAACAAGTGACTTAGGTATGTAGATACTTGATTTCTTAAAAGAACTCAAAATGCTATAGTGACCCCCCTGAGAAAGCACTGCAACACATGCAAAAACAGCAAAACCCATGCAGGATCCAGGTTTGATGAACAGATCATAAATGCAGAATGTGAGAAACTACGTCTTGGTCTCTCTGCTTGCCTAGGAGGAAATAAAATTCAGATGACTTCCTAGAAGTGCAGTCATAGCAACAGTCTTCTATCCTTTATACTGGCAGTGTACCTCAGTACAGGAAATCAACATTTCTTGGGCCACAAGGAGAAGAAAAGATTACATGTAGTTTCTGCCATGTCTCCTCCCAGGGCAACCTTGAGTGCTGTGCTTTGGTGAGTCTCGTCTGCAGAGCTTCAGATGTCATGGGTGAGATGTGTCCCTGTCACAAAACAGCCACTTTACTATGTATGAATGTGCTCTCCTGGCTCATGGGAATCTTCAAAGAGCAGCTCAATGTTCTGGAGGAGGACTGCAGCCACCATTCCAACTGGACTGCTACCAACACCCTGACCCACAGGGTGTCAGGTCGTATTCTGACTCTGTCAGTGTTGTTTTGTTTTACTGCAATGTTTATTGTATTTTTATTTTTATTTTCTTCCCTAATAAAGAACTGTTATTCCTGCTCCCATATGTTTGCCTGAGAGCCTCCCTTAATTTCAAAATTATAACAATTCAGAGGGAGGGGGGGTTGCATTTTCCATTTCAGATGAGGCTCCTGCCTTCCTTAGCAGACACCTGCCTTTTCAAACCAAGACACATTGCAATTACAAAATAAACTGGTAAATAGAAATTGCATTTTTGGTCACCTGAGTCTGTTGGTGTGTATGATTTGTGCATATTTAGGAACCAGAAGCTGTGGAGTTCCTGGCTTTTGGATCCCAACAAGGATAAATTTTTGCTGAACTGTTCAAGTGAGGTACAACAGAAGCACTTCTAAACATGCATGGAAAGTGTACTTTTAGGTCTATGGGCAAGCATTAATGTGCACTGAATTAAGCTATTTCTATGGAAAGTGGTAACTGAATAGTGAGAATTTTCAGGACTTTAACTTGTATGTAGTTAAAGTCTTCCAAGATTTTCTCTTTCAAACATGCTTGCTTTTTCTGTTCTCCTAGCCGTTGATTTTTCTAATGCAACTTCATAATCCAGTGTTGCTAGACACAGCAGTACTTTGAGTGATGAAATCTGCACAAATTATATTCTTACATATTGTTGCATTTCCAGAGGAATGGAGTGCCCCCTTTTATGTGATGAAGGACCTGTAATTCATTGCCATTAGCTAGTAAATTTCTATTGTTTTGATATTTGTTCTGCCCCACTGTCATATCTTAGTTGATGAATGTCCTAATTTCCATTCTTACACATCTGTTGTCAAGTGATAGATTATACAGTTGTTAAACAGAATAGCACCTTCAAGGTTTTATATGGAAAACCATATAAAACCATTTGTAGCTAATATTTGTCTTGATTTTGGCAGCTAAGGTCTTTGGGTGGAAGGGCTGCTTCTTCTGTATCTTTTCAGTGGCTCTCCTGGTTTTGACACTGTTAGTCATGACATTACTTTTATGGTAAGTTCTCCCGGATTTTACCTGCTTTACTTTACTTTACTTTAGATGTCCTGTTACTTAACTTTTTTTTTGATCAATGCATAATGTGCTCATGACTTTGAGATCTCCCTATATTTCTTGTCTTCAAAATTTGATCTACTGGCAGTAAGAATTTTTGCTATTCTAGATCATTCTGATTGGGATTTAATTATCTGATCACCTTTCTGTTGTTTACTTTTTATTAAGAACTATCTCTCTGTGCAGGAAAAAAATATTTTCCACAATTTTCTTAATTAAAATATTATACTTTATTTTTTAACATAGATGTAAAAGGCATCCTCCAAAATTTTTAATAATAAATATAATTAATTATTATGCTTATAATAAAAGTTAGTATTCCAGGCAGAATATTCAGTGCCTCTTTAACTTTGTTTTTTCTTTTAATGAACTCTGGTGCCAAAAGGGTAATATAGCTGGGGAGGAAAAGTCTGGAGGACAAGTCTGATGAGATGTACCTGAGGGAGCTGGAGGTGTTTGCCCTGGAGAAAAGGAGGCTCAAGGGATGCCTTATCACTCTCTACAACTACCTGGGAAGAAGGTGTAACCAGGTGAGGTTTGGGCTCTTCTCCCAATTAACGAGTGATGGGACAAGAGGAAATAGCGTCGAGCTACACAAGGGGAGGTTTAGTTCAGGTATTAGGAAAAATTGTCTCACTGAAAGGGTGGACAAGCAGTGAAACAGGTGCCTCAGGGAAATAGTGAAATAGCTGTCTCTGGAAGTGTTCAAAACCTGTGTAGCTATGCTGCTTATGGACATGGCATAATGATGTACTTGGCAGTACTGAGTTAATGGTTAGCTCCTTTACCTCAGAGGCCTTTTCCAACCTTAATGATTTGATGATGCTGCCTATTCTGGTGGTACCTTTTATCTTTTTGATGGGCTGTGCACCATAATACAATTAAGTAGGTCTTGTTACAAATTCAGATGTGTTTGGAAGGTTTTATTCAGTACTTGTGAACTGTCTGGTGACTGATTTACAGCTGTGGGTATTTTTTTCTTACAGATATTTATGAACTATTTCAGGCAGACTTCTTTGAAGATATATGCTGTTCTTCATCTGTTTACTTTAAATTATCCACCTGTTCAAACAACTTGTTCAGTCACTCTATCTTTCTCTGAGGTCCATGTTCCCATGTAGACCTCTGAAATCTGGTCCACACATTTACTCAATCATTCTCTAGGTTTATGCATCTCTCATTTAAAGAGTATCCACCTGAAGCAAACCTAGAGTAAGGTAAGGTGTAATGGTGCCCCTGATTCTTTTCAAGCGTAAATAATGATTTAGTCTTAATTACAACTAAGATGAAGGACTAAAAAACTTCTTTAATAAGCTTATATGGGCAATAGTGAATGCACAGATACATGAAAAGAAAAAAAAAAAAAAGACTGTCAAAATTGAAAAAATTGTTTCCAATAAGAAGATTCAAGATACAGTATTTATCAAGTTACAGAACTTGTCAATGAAACAAGGTGTTTAACATAACAATGGTGGTTGAGTTTGGAGGAAGTTATTCTTACATCTCTTTGATTCTTTGTTCTGCTGACAAACTCAATTTTTTTTTGCTTGCTATTAAGGTCTGATTTTTGGCTAATGGTAAATACTGTGGGCCTTCATCAAAACCAATCCAACAGAAAATTTTTTTCCATGCACTTGTTGTCTTTTTAGTGCCACTGTTAGACACGAGCAAAATAAGGGTTAATACCCATACAGTTTTAGTAAGTATGAGCAACAAAAATACATTTACATTTCAACCTTTTAGGTGAAAGAAAGACTAGGTCTTCAGTTCAGACTTGGAAATGAAGCATCTTGTCACGCTCTCCATGACCCACATTAAAAGAGCATTTGGTCTCCTCTCTCTCTGAAACTGTGAAAAGAGCTTTAGCAGCTGACTGAGGACACAGAAGGCAGCACATACAGCCACACTCCCTCACAGACTCTCCAAAGTCTTTTCAGAAAGTTGTTTAGTCAGATCAGTGCAAGATGAGGGATCAGAAGACAAAAGTGAGTGCGAAATACAAAGGTCCATATGTTATGTAGTTTTGCCTTATTCAGCCCATCTCCTCCCTTTTTCCTTGCCTCTCCCTCTCTCTTTCCTCATTCTCACACCACTCTTGATAGAGTCCTTCAGATGGTCTTTCCCACAATCTTTTTAACTTCATTCTTTCTTTCTTTTTACCTCATTCCTTACCTTTCAACACTGTTTTAAATTTTGTTTCCCTTTCCTCTATGCACTGCCACAGCTTAGTCAATCTTTTGGATTCTACCCTTTAGATCTTCCTCCAGTTTAAATCTGTTATTTGCTTTTATGGTACCTTAGGGTCCATAGGCTCCATTTGTTTGTCTCTGTCTCCAGGGCACAGAACACATTTTAGGCAAGGATACATGGCTTTCTGTCTGACTGGAAATTAAAGATGTTGGCTTTTAGAGAAAGTCTGATCTAGCCTGTTCTTGAGTTGGAATGGCTTAGCCAAATGCCAGGCTTGTCTTTGTAGTATTAAATGATTGTCTGCTTGGTCTCACTGATTATTACATAGCTGTAGGAAGGGTGCTGTCCAGAAAACTTCTTAGTTTCTCCTTTCTTTTCCATTTTCCCAGATCTGCAAGTATTTAATCTTTTCTGCTTTGCTAAGCTAAGGTAACTATCTGGCCAGGACATACTCCTTTTATTTATTTATTTATTTATTCATTTATTTGTTTATTTTCCCTTCTCTCTATATTTCCACTTATTTCCCTTGAGATCATTCTTGGAGACTTTTTCTAACTTCTAATATATTATTTATTTGATAGTTCTGGGTATAATTCCTTCTGGACTGTTTCCTTTTTCCTTGTAGCCTCTCTTATACAATGGAATAATTCAAAAGGACCTATTGTAACACATCATCATATAGTCAGTTTTGACTGTTTTTTCAGTTTTGGTTGGAGTGCCTCAACAGCTCCTAAAATAAATAGTAAGAGATAATTACTCAGGCAAAAAGAAATTTATCTCAGTTATAAGTGGTTCTGGCATATGAAGAGAAAAATCTCAGGAAGGCCCATGTCTTTCTTCTGCCTAGTTTTAAAACTGCACGGTGGGCTAATTACACTTGTCTTTCTGTCTCATGGTTTAACTTGATCTCTTTATTGATGCTGTCTGTAGCAACATCATATTTTCAGATGTTTTTTTCAATTTGTGTTCATGTTCTGCTATTCTTATTATTAGAAATATTAGCAGTAGCAGTAATTCTATGGCCCACTTCTATCAAGTATCCTTCAGAGAATGTTACAATTTTCTTTGGCAAGGCAGGCTGTCTGAATCCAGAGACAGTAAATCCACCCTTTAGGAAATAACGTGTTTTTATGATACATAAGGAAACAAGCTTGTCTTGAATTTATGAATTTGTTCTCCTATCCATTATGATATTCAACAGTGAATCACAATATCCTCTACTTTCTACCCATAATATACAGCATATTCTTCTACCTCTGACACTAATTTCTTTTTGCTATGTTTCATATACATTTTCTTGAGAAGCTTTGGAGAAGGATGACTCAAAAAGCCAATAAAGGACAGATAAATTCTATGTGTACAATAAGCATTCTCATTATCTTCTGAGAATATCTCAAAAGAATAAAAAAAATTACTTGAGACCTGTGAAATATGACAAAACAAGCATCTCCAGAAATGAACATTTGTCTTCAATCTCTCTGGGGAGTTGATTGCCTGCTGCAATATCCCTACAAAGAAATATAAACTCTTTAAATTAGCTTCCTGTGTTCCCTGATAGGGACTAAAAACTTGCTTTCTCTACAAAGGTAGTATTTTGCACCTTTGTGAAGAGTGTCTGTCATTGGCTTGCTAGATGCAGTCCTTATTTAGACAGTATGTTTTTCTTTTTAAGCAGCAAATTTGTTGTGAGTCAATAAACATTCTCTTCTCTGTAGTCAGCATCCTTGCCCTCTTCCCCTGCACCTTTGGAACACTTAGAAAAGGGCTTGTACTTTGGTAAGTAAACTACTGTATAAATGTTTATTCATTGTTAGTTATACAAGAAAATATAATGCATCTTTTTTTTTTGTTTGATCTTAAAATAAACCCTTTTTTTTTCCCCTCTGTGAGTGCCTCCAACTTTCTGCTAGACTGGCTTAATACATTGATCTATATAGTGGGATGAGGTAGGAAACATATTTTAAATCTGAAATCTTATATTCTGCTGAATGTAACAAACATCATTAAAAGAGCACCATCATTAAAAGAGTTCAGAATATGTCAATTTTAAGCACACATGCACTGTGGATAGTCCTGCCAGGGATTAAAATGTGTCAGAATGCAGATATGAATCTTAGGAAAAGTTATCTTTTAGTGTACATTATGGTCATTAATGTGACACCCCAGTATAGTAATTACGTACAGCACATTATGTTCCTGGCTTTTTCTGTGATGATATTGTATAACACACTCAACCATTTTCATTATTATTATCTTATATTTTCTGGAAGTGTGTTTATTACAATATTCAGAAGCTATTATTGTACAATGCAAGGTGATTCCTGTAGCCTGGGATCTTCAGACATCCAGTGGTGAGCTGGAACTGTGCCAATGAGTGTTGTGGTAGGAGGATAGAGCTTTGGCAGAAAATATCCCCCCCTTGCTTTGCAGCTGGTCCTCAGATTTCAGAGGTGCTCACTGCAGCTGGGCTGAATTTCCAGTGCCAAACTTGACACTATAAATATGGTTGCATTTAATAAGATCCCAGAAGAACCAACAGTGTGGGTTACACTCTGATCTCATTCATGATCACAGATTCAGCAACAGTGTGGTTTATTACAAGCAACAGATAACATACTCTTATTATTGCAGTGATAGATTGATCTAGGTAATGTGATAAATGCACTAGATCTGCAAAATATCAATGTTTAGCTCTCTGTAGAAGTGTCCCCAATTTAAAAGGGCACAAATCTTACTGAAGAGGTGTCCCTATTTTGGGTAGGAGAGAGGAGCAAGTATGTCGACTTATCTGCAAGGTGATTGTATTCTCCTTTTGGGAGACGTGAAGGTGAGACTGTAGTCAAATGTCCTGTTACTGATGTCATAAATGGTGGGGGTAGAACATTATATGTAAATGACTACTACAATGAGAGAGATTACAAAGCCTGTGAATCCTGTGTAGGGGCAGGATAGAACTGTGATATGTTGGTATCACTCCCTCCTCCAAGTGGCCAATGGCAGTGATAATGGTCTGATAACTTCTTACCCCAACAGCATGCCTTTGTGCCCAGGGAAATCCCTTCACTGGATATCTCAGGACATAAGTCATGGAGATCCCTTACCCACACACATATCTCACAGCAACAGGCCTCATTTCTGCAATGAAATCCTTAGAAATTTGATCCCTGCAACTGGGATATTTTTAAAATACTTTTTATATTAGTCTTTCATGTTGGTCTGTCGTCCAGTCCTTGATTTCTATATTTTGAATAGCAAATTACTGTTCTTTAAAGCCAGGGGCTGAGCATACCTAGCACTTTCTTGGAGTTGCTGAAGAGTTTGATGTTTTCTAAGGTTGTGATTTAGTCTTTTACAGCCAAGTTCTGATCACTTCTATGCTTATCTGGATCTACAGTCTCTTTTGATAGTGAGTTTACTGACACTCTGTAAAGAAGTGAACATTGAATTGCTAAATAAATGAACACCAACATGTTAAAGAACAAATAAAAAGAATCCAAATGAGAGAACAGGAAGGAAGAATAGGGAACTACGCAGTCAGGTGTGCCAGGTATTGTGTTGCAGTGACTTGCTAGTTTCATACGCAGAAAAAACAACCTGATTCAATGACTGCTGGAGGGTACAAATGAGTCTTGCTGCTTGATTTGTTTATGTGCTTCTTTTTCAAAGGAGAAATTTAACTGTTATAAAATACCCCATAAAAAGCATTTAGCAACTGTTTTATTGGTTACTAACCTTCTAGTTTAATAAATATTAGAACGATGTCAACATTTTAATTAGGGTTTTGGAATTTTGTCTGTTAGGAAAACCATGCTTGTTCTTTGAGATTTTAGGGAGTCATCAAAGAGGATACTAACAGAAAAAAAGGTGTGACATCACTGTAAGTATATGATTCATTCAGAGTTGCTACTAGATTTATTATGGATTGAATAAAACTTTTAGTTAGTAACTTTCAAAATAAGTGATGTACATACAAAAATAAAACAATCAAAGAAATATGCAGCCCTTGCATTCATTGCAATGGTGATGAGTCTTTCTTCCTCAAAGTCATGTTCATTACATCAAAAACAAGTTGAAATTCATTACCCTCTAAAAATATCCAGAATCTAGCCTTGAAAATTACACTGCCTTTCTGAGACTCTTGCGTGGTGAGACGTGAACTTACGGGATATTTTAATGATGAGCTCTACAAAATTGCTGAGTAACTATAGTAACATCCTTATTATCACAAGTCAAGTTGACAAAATATTTCTTGTTGAATCCTTATAATTTGCCCAGAGATGTTTCTATTCAGCACCAACTCAGTCTTGCATATGTCTGAATTAGCCCTAGAGGGAGATATGGTTATTTAAAATAGGCAAGTCTAGAAAATAATTATAAAATGAATATGTGTGTTTGCATTTTACTCTAACTAAAGGGCAAGATGTTAATCGTGAGCAGAATATTTTTAGTAATTTCATAGTGAGTTTACCTTTCTATTTCCTTTGGGTTCACATAGACACAAAGTGTTAATATATAACAAAGGTATATACAAGAAAAGGACATCATTAGACCTACAATATGCTTAGGAAAAAAATATCAGAAAAAAAATGTGATTAGTAGAAGTATGGAGCATTTTAATTTGTTGGTGGTCTTTTGGAGCTTATTTCCAAACACTAAATTTTATCCCATTAGTTTACAAATCTGTCCTCTTTTTTTCTGTCTTTTATGGCTATCTTCTTGCAGTTAGAGTAGTGCAATATTTTTTAGTAACTTTTTTATACGTCACAAAGGTGTTTTCGGACTGTTTCTAAGAGGAAAACAGAATAGCAGAAATGCTGAATCTTGGCTTCCAGGGTTTGACTGGGAAACTACAGAGGGCAAGGTCTACAAGGTTGTGGGAAAATGACTCCGCTGAGGAACAGCAATTGAGTCAAAATGACTTTCAGAAATCATTTAAGTCACTTTTCATGTATCACAAAGAGGAGCACAAGGTACAAACAGAAGCATTTCATTTTACATTGTCAATATGTGTGCCTGGAGTTAACTATTACTTTGGAAGACCATTACCCATCTGTTAGAAGTTTTATAAACAAATATAAGTAATGACAGAATAATTTGAGAGCTTGTGAATCACTGCTTGAAGTGGCACAGGAGGAAGAAAACAAACAATAACAGAGAGAGGGCATGACAAATGCTGTTATCTGTGATGAAGTGAGTTGTGTGGGAAGGAAAAAAGGAAGAGCTGAGCATCAAACAGGAGGAAGACTGGAAGGATGGAGGAGGTAGTGGAGGAAAACTGTGTGTGCAGTGAGGTGTGATGATCTGCCTCAAAGAGCAGCTTATGTCATGAACTGAGCTCCTGGTGTAGAGGTCAAGCATTTTTCAGTGCTTGCAATTTTCTTTATAACAACTCTGGCTCATGTGGCTAACTTTGGGCTCAAGTTCCCTGTTTTCCACTGGTGCAATACAAAAAGGTAACTAGAGCAGGTTCTAGACCCCTTTGGAGGAGGGGCATTGGCCTTGCCCCTTGCTACCTTGACTTTGTTCAGCCTGAGTTTCCTTACTATGTCCAGCATTTCTGTGGCCCCTTAGTGGCCTGGGGTGTTCCTGTGAGGAAAAACAAAAAAAAAGTCTTTTGAACATTTAAAGCAGGATGAACTCCCCTGGAAAGAGTTAAGAGAATGGGAAGTTTTGGTTGGAAATGTTTAAAAGAGAAAACCTGAAAAAAAGCAAACAAAACCACCAGCTTTGGTATTTGTGAGTTTTGTCTGTAACGCACTTGCTTCTTTTCTTGGTGTTTCCTGTATGTAGGAAGCAATAAAAATAATTCTCATTGGTTAGAGAACCAAATGCATGCAGAATTTACTTTGGTGCAGAAATAAAACAGTATTATGGCTGGTAGATCAACAAGACCTATTTGACAGTAACTTACTGCAAGCGTAGGGGGTTGATAACCTAAATAAGTGTCCCTTAAAAAGCCTAGCTAACTTTCTTGAAGTGTTTTTTCAAAGGAATATTACAACTATCTTTTTAGACATAGGTACAGTGCTGTAATGAGGAAAAGTAGTGGCCTCAGTAGTCCCAAGGGCAAAGACAAAACAGGAACTGAATGAGTGAAGCTGAAGCTTTAAATAAATTCAAGTGGAGCATTTAAAAAGTGCAATCACACTGGCAGCTTCCATCCTGCTACTAATTAATTCTGATTTTTGCTGCAATTCATGTATAATGTGCATCATCCTTGAATAAATGAAGAAATGCATATGGAATGCTGTCTGCTTAAAATTGATACAAGTTGAAGACAGAAATTGTGTACCCCAAAGATATATTTTATTAAAAAAAAAAAAAGGTAATTGCTCTGCTAACAGTTTTGAAGACAGAGCTTTTCAGTTGGCTCATTTAGTCTTACCAGGAAAGAAAGAAATGCGAGAGAGATATGAACCATGTTTTGTGAGCATATGAATAAGCAGTTGTTAAATTAATTCCAAAACTGAATCATTGTGCATTAAGGATATCCTATAGCAGAATAGAAACATACCTCAGTGGTTTTATTTTTCAAAAAATTACTTTCAAAATATGTTGTTTTACCACCTTGTGTGTGCATCCTTGCACTTTTTTTTTTTTTTAAATTTTGAATTAAACCTTTATGAATTGCCAATTCCAAGGATAGCTAGTAAACATGATTTCAGTGTGTGCTGAGGGAATTTTATGGAAAAAAAGTTATGCTAGAGGATCTAAAGTTTCAGCAAGCAATCCAGAGATGTGTGAAAGAGCTGATGAAGTAAATAATTATTTAATCTCATTTATCATAAGGCTTTTGCTTACAAGACATGCAACCAACCTCAGCATTCTAATGCATTATAGCTTTATGGGCTTGGTCCTTAAAAGGGAGTGGGCAGATGTGTGGCAATTATAAAAATTAAATGAGTATTACAAAATTGAAGCATTTAAAGTTGTCTAAAATCCATGTGTGGCCTTTTATATTTTGATTATGCTAAACAAATTTAAACATAAATGAAGACATTTATAGTGATATATCATGGCATGAGTGCATGCTACCTTGATTATGCATTTAGAAATTACCTGATGAGAACAGTTTACACTCTCAGCAAGTGGAAAATCAAACTGCAGTTGATTGAAGGGCTCCCATTCAGAGATATCTGGGAAACAGTCACAGAACTGTAGTGTGCAGTAGATAGTTGCCTTTCTCTGCAAATCAGAAATTTATATAGGGAAGGTAAAGCTCTAAAAAAAGTTAGTGTAAAAGTAACACAGCTGCATATGCACTTTTCCAGAACTGATTCAACTTCCTAGCAGTGGAAGAGGGCTACAATCTTGAGACCTGAAGCAGCATGTTCTGACATAATGTGGTATTTTCTGAGTCCCCCATTCTTGGGAAGAATGATGAATCTGACTCCATGTTCTTAGAAGGCTAATTTATTATTTTATGATCTATATAATAAAGAATGCCACATTAAAACTATACTAATGAATACAGAAAGGATACAGACAGAAGGCTACAAAGAATGATAATAAAAACTCGTGACTCCTTCCAGAGTCCTGACACAATCTGACCATGACTGGTCATTAAGTCAAAACAATTCACATGAAACCAAAGAAACAAGCACCTGTTGGTAAACAATGTCCAAACCACATTCCAAAACAGCAAAACACAGGAGAAGCAAATGAGATAATATTGTTTTCCTTTTCCTCTGAGGCTTCTCAGCTTCCCAGGAGCAAAATCCTGGGTGAGGGGATTTTTCAGAAAAAATAAAGGGGACAAAATAGCTTGAATGTCTCTGTAGAAAATTGAAATGTAGATTGAGACCATAAAAATTACTCACTATAAAAATGAGGATTCAGAAAGACAGTAACAAGGAGTGACCAGTCTCACTGATTTTCATCACACCAATGGCTCCTCTTTCATTTGGAGTGTAAGTTAAGAACACACCTGAAGAAAAGGGGACCATCTGAGGGAAGAGGGTGAGGGTGCAGTTTTCTTTCTGAGCAGAGAATCACAGTTTGAACCAGTTTCAGGATAGACACCGACAGGGATAAAAACCACATGTATGAGTTAGGAATATGTGTCTCTGTTGGAGACTTAGGGACCAATGAAGAGCACAGGGAACATACAGCATGAGAGGTGACAGAAAGAGAAACACTGTGGGAATTAGCAGGGAGTCTTTTAAACTTGCTGAAACCATCAGAGATAGTGAACCACCTGAAACTATTTGCTGTGGAGTGTCCTTCCAGGCACCCTTAAGTTTGTAACTAAAGACAGCAGTCTCAGTATGCTAAATAAATCTCTACAGTTAAAAAAACCAAAAAACAAAACAAAACAAAGAAAGAAAAGAAAAAACCCAAACACTGAGTTTCTGTTCCAGACTACCAAGTGTTCATTTACATTTATACCACCTGTAGCACAATATTTTCTGGAGGCACTGCTGACCTTCCTGTGTGAATTTTCTTTTTTCTCCACCTTTCTCAAAGAAAAGAACATGATAGTTTCTAGTTGTTCTTGTTTATGTTCAGTGTACTTTCAAAAAATGTACTAAATTACTTAAAATTGTTTCTCTTTCTCTTTGGTTAGTGTCAATATTTGAGTTCTGGTACAAATCTAGAATGTTAAGAGTGAGACATTGCTCTGGTATCTTGAGTTTGGACTGTATCCCCAATATCCAGTATCAGAGAATTTCTGTCATGTTCTTTTGGGATGAGCTGATCTATGGATCTGGGAAAAAACCCACAAGCTCTTCAGGCTTTTTCTTTTTTTTTTGAGTCTGAGCCTTGTGGGTAACTCAAAATGTTCATGTATTCTTTTATAATGGAAAGAGAAGTAAAACTTCAGCTAACCACAGAGGAGAAATAACTCGTTTCATATACAAACAATGTTTCAGTCTCTTTCTTTTCAGACCTCAGCACCTTTCCTCCTCAATGTGTTGCTGCCTCCTTCCAACTGATTGCTATTGCCACCTATGTCACTGTCATACCCCCTTTATAATCTGAGACTGGACCTAGTTGATACTTCTGACTTTTTTCTTTCCTCTTTTTTTGTAGTCCATGTGTTTGGAAGTGGGGCTGTGTGTGCTGCCCCATTCACCTTCCAGATACAGTGCAGCATTTTTCCATCTGTGTGGAAATGGGGCTGTGTGTGCTGCCCCATTCACCTTCCAGATACAGTGCAGCATTTCTCCACCTGTGTGGAAATTAAAGAAAAAGAGCACAGCAGGTCTTAGGGAACTCCTGGGATTTGTTTTAACCATTTGAATTATTTTTGTCTATTTAGATCCTGTTTGATCTGGTTTGAACCTCACTTGTGAGCAAACATCCATTGACTTTTTAATCTATTGTTTATGAATTTATGAAAGGGATAACCCTCTGAATATGGGTTAACATTCTAAATTTTATTCTAGTTCTAATGCATGCTGCCAATCCAGCCTAGCATGGTAATCCAGCTGGTTTCTCAGATGCTGTCAAAACACAGTATGTGGGTGTGTGTATGTGTAAATATACACACTGTAGAAGAACAAATCAAGAAACTGTTATCAACTGTATCAACTTAAGACCAAATTATGGCTGAAAACCATCCATATTCAACTAGCATTTCAACCACTGTTTTGGAATGCAATATGTTCTAGGATAAAAATGAAGTAAGTGGCTCTTGGTTATCATGACATTAGAACACCCAGAATTCAAAATTTTTTAGTTCTTCTCTCCACAAGGAATAATAAGCCAACACCTAACCCACTTATACGTTTGTATGTTTTTCTTTCCTTCAAGGTGAATAATGGGATGATTTTTTTTTTGGGTGCAGATCTTAACTGCTTCCAAATATTCCAAAATATCTTTTACCCTTTGGAATTGTTTTTAATATCAATCCTTTAAGGAAGTATATTGCTACATACTGCTAAAGGAGAAGCAGCTGCCTGAGCATTTGACTCACATGTGAAAATATCTTCCATAACATCGATTATCATCCTACTCAATTTTGGGCACCACAATATAAAAAAGATATAAAACTATTAGAAAGCATCCAAAAGACAGCCATGAAGTTGGTGAAGGGCCTTAAGGGGAAGCTGTAAGAGGAGTGGCTGAGGTCACTTGGTCTGTTCAGCCTGGAGAAGAGAAGACTGAGGAGACCTCATTGCAGTCACAACTTCCCCTTGCTCATGAGATGAAGTAGATGGGCAGACTCTCTGCCCTGTGGTAATCAGGGACAGAATCTAAGGCAATGGCCTGAACTAGTATCAGAGAAGGTTTAAGTTTGATATGAGGAAAGGGTTCTTCCACTAGAGGGTGGTCAGGCACTGGAACAGGCTCCCCAGGGAATGGGCACAGCCCTAAGGCTGCCAGAGCTGAGGAGGTGTTTGACAATGCTCTCAGGCACAGTGTGGGATTGTTGGGGTCTCCTGTGCAGGGCCAGGAAGTGGACTTTGATGGTCCTCATGGGTCTCTTCCAACTCAGCTTATTCTATGTCGAGGTCTCTAGCTGGTCAGAGTGACCCCGAGAAAAGTTCGAAAGTCTCTTTTCCCAGCCCAGCGCTTGAAGGAGTCAGGGCTCTTCATTTCTCGGTCTCAAGGTTGTTTATTGTATCTTATCTATAAAATTCTTTCTCCTGTCC
>JAYDZK010000001.1:14438707-14449866 GCA_034509185.1 Euphonia xanthogaster | reverse complement strand
AACATCACCACTGAAGATGGAGGTAGAGAAGAAGAAGAAGAAAGGCTAGACACGCCCAAGTCCCTCCATCTTGTCTCAAAAAATTCCTATACTAAAAATCCCAAAACCTACATTTACATCCAGTGCTAATTTTATTATTACACCATTTAAACTGCCGTGGCTTTTAGGTCTTCGTGTAAAGCTGGCAATTTGCTCCACGGTTCATAATCTAACCCATTGGTGTTCTGGGCTGTGTGCCAGGGTCTCTGAGCCCCCCGGCAAGGGTCCCAGCAACTTCAGACTCCCTAAAGAATGTCCTGAGTCCCAACAATTCTATGGCTCTGTGACCTACTGAGGCTGTTCCTCAGGCTGCCCAGATGGTGGCTTGAAGCCCATGGTGGTGGCTGAAGACTTCTGTCGAGTTGGCAGAAGTAGCATCCTGAATAGTCTGTTCAAGGAGGACTTGCCCAGTGAGGTCGATCTGTCACACAGGCTTGTCCCTTCAGATGTGGCTCAGCAGTCCCTGCTCATTGTAGGCATTCCAAGGACCCACAACAGCTGGGTGTGGTTACAGCAGCCCCGAGGCTGCCAGCAGTCCAGGTGAGCTGGGATCTGAGCCCAAACTGCCTTTGTCTGGCACATCTCTCTCTGTGCCTATGGGAGACTCTACCACAGCAAGCAAATACTTCTGATTCAATGGGCAAATAAGTAATATCCATCTCATGTAGCTTGTAGTTGCCAAAATTTGTTCATGTTGAGCAGATTTCCTGCTAGGTTAAAGAATATATTTCATGTAGCAGTACATACATATATTTGTTTTTCTTTTCAAATTATTTTACTACTGCACCTGCAGGTATTTTTAGATTTCTGCTGGATGTAGCTGCAATTTTTTGTTCCCATCACATATGCCCTCTTAAAGGAAAAGCTATTGTGTGTGTGCCTTCTCTCACTTTCTTTCCTTTCCTTTTGCCTTCTGCAAAAAACCCAGAATTATAAACAAACATACACTGTTGGCATTTTGCATATGGAATATACTGTTCATATTTTTTCTTAGAATCATGGAATGGCTTGGATTGGAAGGGACCTTAAAGATCATCTCATTCCCACATCCTGCCATGAGGAGATGCCTGCCACTAGACCAGGCTGGTCCTAGCCCTGTACAACTTGTCCTGGAACACTTCCAGGGATGGGGCACCCACAGCTTCTCTGGGAAACCTGTGCCAATGTGTTACCAAGCTCATATAAAAGAAATTTTTCCTAATATCTAATCTAAACTAATACAGATAATCTAAACCAAATACAGAACAATCACATTACATAATAATAGTAGATAATCTATATTAAAAAATACATACATTTTCTATTAATACAATAAGTATACAGTAATACAAGAAATAGAACCATGTATAACATTACATGTAATATATAATATATTATTACAATAAACTATACAATGATAATTGAATACAACGGTAATAATACATCATAGAAAATAAGATTTTGTTCTATCTTGTCTATTCTGCCTGTACAGTAAGTCCATGTCAGCCAATGAAAAGAGTAAATGGAAATAAATGTGATGTGCTAACTCAATATTTCTTACTCAAAATTACTTAATACTGAAAACACAAATCCAATAATTTTCCAGAACAGGAAGCCTTTGGTAAATGTTTTCCCTCTCTGGAGTGGTGGATCTTAATCAGCTAATCAAGCAGATAATTTTCTTTCTCATACTGATTACATGGTGTTTTGGATTTGAGCAGAGATGGATGATGGCAGCCATTCATTTAGGTAATGTGGTAGCTTCCCAAAATACCTGATGCCTATGGAAATTTCCTCCTCCACCACTATTCCTTCTGTTATCCTCATATTAATTTCAATACAACTGAAAAGAAACAATTGGCCCCGGCTCATGGTTCATATTGTAGATGAATCTGCTTGTCAGGACAGTGACCTAAACAGGAAATTCGTGAGTAACAAGAGCTTGCCTTTACAATAAGCAATCACCAGGCAATTATCACTTTATCACAATGATGTAGTTTAGAGGAAAGGGAATTTGCTTTAATGTCATCTAGCCTTGATATTGTCCTAGGTTACAATATAAAGATATATTCTATTCCCATCCTGAAGAGCTGTTGAAACCAGGAGGGGCATTGTTTTTTTTCCCCCTTCTCTCCTGTTAATGGGCCCATCAATGCCTTGCCCATGCCTCAGAGATAACTCCCTCTGGGAGCCATTTTTGTTTAATGGACCCACCACATGACTCACAGCATGATATCAGCCCACTGTGAGATGCTCTGCCAAGGGGGGAGGAGCTAAGCATGCCCACTTGGATATACGCTGGGTTTTGGGACAGAACAAGCAGTCTTTCCACTGAATTCCCAGAGGAATGGCTGCCTTTTCCACTGGATCTTCAGAGGAAGACTACACCCTTCCACAGGATCACTGCTCCAACAGACCCACATCTGTCACTACAGGAGGACTGCAGCCACAATCCCAACTGGACTGCTACCACCACCCTGACCAACAGGGTGTCAGGTTGTATTTTTTTTTCTCTTTCCTAATAAATTGTACTTCTGACTTGGAGTCTCTCACCGGTTTTGCTTTCAAACCAGAACAGATATCATTGAGTTTTAAAGTAATAGTCCACCTTTTATTAGAAAAGAAAAATGGCAACTATTAAGGATGGTGATTTTTTCCAAGTTTCTTGGTATCTGTGGGCTGGGATGTCAAACCTTTGATTTTATCCTTGCAACAACCCTGACAATGGAATGTGTTTTTTTCCCTCTGCTTAATATCAAATCCCAGCAGCTCTGGATCCTATACCTGTCTTCTCCGATCAGGGAAGTTTACTGGAGAATCATGAAAGGGCAAAGCTGGGACTTAATGAGGGTGATACACAATTGGACACAACTTGAAGTTGTAAGCAAAAAAAATGTTAAAACCTACTATACATTCACAGATTCACAGAATCACAGATTCACAGAATAAGCTAAGTTGGAAGGGACCCTCTGGAACCATTGAATCCACCTCTTGGCCCTGCACAGGACCATCCCCAAGAGTCACACCATATGGCTGAGACCATTGTCCAAATGCTTCTTGAACTCTGTAGGGCTTGGTGCTGTGACCACTGCCCTAGGGAACCTGTTCCAGTGTCCTGCCACCCTCTGAGTGAAGAACTTTTTCTTGATATCCTACCTAAACCTTCCCTGACACAACTTCAGGCCATTCCCTCAGGTGCTGAAGGGGCATCACAGAGAAGAGATCAGTGTCTGCCTCTCCTCTTCCCCTCATGAGGAATTTGTAGTTAGTCCTTATTTGCACACACAAAGGCTGAACAGCTTTTTGCTGGAGGCTGGTCCAATATTCAAGATCAAAACTTGCCTTGGCTTTTTCTCACATCCTCTTGGATGCCCTTGTCTCCAAATTAGGAAGTCTGTACTTTCATCTGAGCACATAAAAGCTACATACCTTAGAGAGGATTTTCAGGAGAGAATGTGTCCTACTGCTCTTTGCTGGTCAGCAATCCCTGCCCTCAGACAGCAGCTGCTGGTGCAGTCTTTGATGTGTGGTTTTTGGACAGCCTGACATTGCCATAACCTCCTTCCTGGCCAGGTGTCCTGCCTGGTCATCTCCAGCCAAACCCTGTGGCATGTGCTCCCCACTGGTGCGGGTGTCCCTTCACCTGTTACTTGGTGTGTTGTTTGTGGTGTGGGGAAAAGCAGGGCCTTCTGACACACAGCTTAAATTTTACCCAGATTTCATCCCCGTGTCTATCACTTTCTAGTGGCTCTAGCACACACCCTCACTTTAATTCCTGAATTGCTTTCCTAGCTGTCTCCGTTATGAATTGTTAGCCTTGGATGGACTAGAAGGAGAACAGAGAAACCTTTCACAGAATTAATTTACTTATAGTCAAGAGAAACTGAAGTGATGGAAGAGAAGTGAAAAAACTACATTTTCACTTTTGGATGCATTTTTTGTTTAATTTCATAATGTTGAATAAATTTTACATTTTAAAGCTGTGAGACACACAGGAAAACCCCCAGATTGTTTGGAAGTCTGTGCTGACAGAAAAGGAGCAACTATGGAGACAAAATGGTACAATCTCTAAGATCCATAGGACCTAGACAACTGCTAAGCTTTATTTCAGTCAAGTCTCATTCTGGTTTAAAGAAGAAAAAGAAAAAAGAAAAAAAGCTGGAACATACATACAGAGAAGAATTTATAGTTAGATCACCACAGTGAGAAGATACAGGAAAACAGCTGAAAAATCATGGAATCACAGACAGCATGAGAAGAGATCTTAGAGATCATCTAGTTCCAACTCCCTGCTATGGACAGAAACACAAAATAATCTACTTTTGACTTTGATTTACCACAGGAATGTTGTTGTTTGTTTAAATGCAGTGCAATAAGGTGGAGAAAGGTCAAGGAAGAGCAGCTAGAGAAAGTATTGAAAAATCTGTGCCACCATGGTTCTGTTTATATAGTGCAGATGGTTTATGTTGCTGTACTCTTTCTCCCCTTGGATGCTATTATTTTCCTTTCCTGATAGTCTGAAGGGAAATTAAAAAAAAAAATCCTAGGGTCAGCTTATTGATTTAGAGCTGCCAAATTCTCCTGATGTGCCATTCTAACAGCTAATTGAAAGGTTTCTGTTGTGTAATCAAAGGTATGCTTTTGGGAGCTGAAACACCCTGTTTTGTTTCTCAACTTTTTGATCTGAAATATCTAGGTGAGCTGTTCCAGGAAGCTGACTATGGAGATGTATGTCCCTAATTTCCTCTTTTCACTGGCCCCAACTGTGCTACCCTTTTTAGCTCCTTTTAATTAACTGTCATAAATAGAACCTAATTGGCTTTGGATGCTTCTATTCCTCAAAACCTCATTAGATCATGAAAACATGTTTTCTTCTCAAAATTCCACTTTGCATCTTCAATGAAGAAATAGACATTGTTATTTAACGCTGTAGAAAAAAAATATTTTTAAGCCTCTGTATCTCATTCATGTTTCTGACTGCCTCTCTAGCCTGTGTGAGAAACAGTGATTGAAAGGCTACATCAAACTAAAAAGACATTTCTTTTCCAAATCAGGCTGTCTCTTTCTTCTGCCTGCAAGTACCTCAGCTTCATCATAACTTTATTTAAGTGAATTCATCCAATATACATCTAAGAAGAATGAGACTTCTAATGCTCTTGAAATAATTGTCCATATTTAAAGTATATTTGTATATTTTTTTGCCTACATCCATATGCTAAAAAGTAGGGTATTATTTTTAAAAATGTGATGGTCCAGCTTTAGCAGTGAGCACCTGCTCCATTAGTCTTTTTCTGGAAGTATGAAGTCAGGCAAAGCAAGTATCTAATCCTATAGCATTTTCATTTTTATCAGTATTGGGCCTTGTCACAGGTATTGCTCCTTCTTTCCCACGACTGACGGTTTCATGTCAGCATGATCTTTTTATCATTAAATTGCTATTATTTACATTGTTGCAGTGTTTAATTGTGCCAGTCTGAGATTTGAGTCTTTGTAACAGACTTTGTTTTCTAGATGTGAGTAGAATTTTCCTTGTAGAATCTAATGGGATTAACAATTTCAGAATGGCCAATATTTTAAATCTCTGTTAGATCTTATACTGTGCCCATCCCTTTCCAGATGTCTCTTTGTGAATGTAGGATGTGGGAACCTTGGCTTGAAGGTGTCCAGGGCAAGACTGCAATGGCAGTGGGCTGGAATTTTTCATCCTAACATAACACAAAAGTGCCTACTGACACTGACTGTTAGACGTCCTGCTGTGTTGTTTAGGACTTCTGCAAGGTCAACACTGTAAGTATTCTCTTGCAAATTCAGAAAATTCTGTGTCATAGAATAAATGAAGGCATAAGGGTTTTACTTGGCAAGGCCCATGCCTTTTGTGCTCTGTAATGAAATTGGTTTTAATATGAGATTTTAAAAAATAACAATTCAAGTTCTCTCTCGCTTTTTTTTTTTTTTTAAATTTAAGTACTTTGATTTCCTATTTCCAACTTTCTGGAAGAGTGGTAGCCAGTGAAAATGACACTTTACAAAACTAAAATAAGGTTCCCAAGCCCTTGTGATTTCACAAGCATCCTAACATGCAAGATAACATACTGAAAGATAGAAGTACTGCAGCTAAAAAGTTCAGCTGTGAGCATTCAATCTCAGAAAAAGATAAGAGAGTTTTCTCCCCAGAAGACATTACTTTCAAATGAAACTGGAAGAACTACATTTAAATGTAATGTTGAGATTCCTGTTTAAAATGAATTATGGTCTCTTTATAAAGACATTCTGCAAAAACCACTAAACTCTTTTAGTATTAGTCCTCCAAATACTAGAGTTGTCAGAATTTTCTACAAAAAGGTAGAAAATTCTAATATTTTCCTTAAGGATAAAAACATACAAGAGACAAAAAGATATTTTCTAGTAGTGCCAAATACATTACTGCAGTGTTAGGCACAGGCTCAGAAACAACTAAAAAAGCCCATGAATGATTCAGCCATAACATTAGGTAATGTGTCATCCAAAAGTCCCTCCATATACTCTTGATTTGAAAGGTCAAGTTTTGCTAAAATGAACATTCTCAATGGTCCCAGGAGCTCTAATCTATCATCAACAACCGAGCTGCATGAGACAAGATACACATTGGGCAGAAAAACCAGCCAGTCCTCAGCTGTGGAGAGGCAGCAAGATCTGCTGGAGTCAGAACAAGGGCAAACACTTTCTCTTTTCATTCATTTCCCCCTCTATTACAAAATGTTCTGCTCAGGACTTAGTGGGTGACACCAAGTGTGTCACAGAACACAGCTGTCCTTGGCTGAATGACAACAGGGTGTCTTGACCTCAGTGAGGTGTCTTGAAGATAGATTTATGTTCCAGTAGATTGGCTGTCTGAAATTATTTGAGTATATAAATGCTAAAGGTGCTGATCTGAAGCAGTGTTTCCCCCTTTAATGTAATTTGTGGTGTGTAGAACAGACTGCTTTCTTCAGCTGGAAATTCCATTGGGAAATTTACCATGAGAAGGGAAGAGCTCAATCTCCACAGGTGAGATCCCACTGTGAATCCCAGTGTGTCCAATCAAGTTTTTCTGGACTTTATGTGCTCATGTTCCACCAGACAGAGCAAGGTAAGGACAGAACACTGATGTACAAGTGGAAGAGAGACTCCACTATCCTGCTTGCCATTTTAAAATAAAAATTATTCCTGTCTCCTTGGGTGGAAAGGCTTAAGTGGGCTGCATTTCTGAAGCTGACAGATTAAAGCAACATAAAGATTCCCTTGGTCAAACACTTTTCACAGCAGTATGATCAAAAGACTAGAGCAAATGGCAACTTTACAATGTCAACTGCATTCTACTAGTTAAAAAGGTGACTAAATTATATAAATACTACTTTTAAAATGAGTGTTTCTTAAAAAATTACAAACATTTAATTAAAAAACCCAAACATGGACAAACCAAATACTGAAAAGCTAGTGAATTCTTTTTTTTCTAGAGGCCATTTACTTCAAGAAGTCATGCTCTTAACTGCATCTCCCAAGGAGAGCAGTGACTAGGAGCTCCTGTAGTATAACTGCCTTCACTTTTCAAGCTAGGAGATGGGAACCAGACCTGGAAGAATATTCTGAATGTGAAGCATCATTTTTGGAGAGGAACAGGAGTCTGAGGAAAGTATAATGTCAACATTTCCTATAGAAATTGTCTTTTCCCCCCTGCTTTTAAAAAAAATATTTCCTCTGTAAAAATGAGGCTTTACTTACCCCTTACAGTATACATTCAAAATGTGTTTTTCTCAGAATTGTTCCAATTAATAGAATGGATTTGGCAGCCATGGAGATCTGAAAATTTGCTCTATCTACTGCTTTATATAACCATTATGTGACAGTATCACCAACCTGCTTAGAAGACCTGCCTGATTTTAAGAACAAATGTTTTAATTCAACGTATTTACAAAATCTGGGTGGCCTGGAAGCTCTGTGATTACACCATAATGAACTGATTTTTCAAATACTCTGTAAGTGAATCAAATTAATGCAGATCTGTGATAGGATATTCCCTACCAAAAAAAAAAAAACCCCAAAACCCTGAATCAATGCTTAATCTCTTTAATTCTTAGGCTTCTTGCTCTTGCAGGCTATTAATATTAGTCCATGCAATGCTGCCCACAGACTTCTTGACTGCCATTCATAAATACTGGAAATTTGAAGGTGAATTCTGATAATAAATGTCTTACAGAAACATATTTTTGCACAATGTACTACAGACCTTTGCCTATTCTTCAAGGTTATGGACTTTGTAACATTGCACAAGATCCCTTGCACAGAGGCATGATTTCATCCTGGAATGTGGGGAATAATGCTCATCTCAGAATTTTTTTTGGCAAATGCATCAGTCTGTGTCTTGATGCATGACTGGAGCTGTGCCAAAGATTTGAGTGTCAACAGCACCTCCTCGTGTTGAAAACTTACCTGCTTAAACATTCCTGACTGCCTTACTGACATACATTCAAAACACTATTTTCTGCGCAATAAAGAATTAAAAATATTTCTCTGCTTCACAGAAGAGCCCATTTCTGTGCATTATTAGTAAAAATATGTGAACATTGCTAATGAAAATGTTGAAGACTAATGGTATTTATGTGAAAAAATGTTACCACATACTTTTCAAGCAATGTATTCCATCATCAGCACTTCCTGCTCCTTGACACCCAGTCTGCTTTGCTCCAGCTGGTTTGGATGCTGATATATGTGCATGGTTCGTTACATGCCAGTCTAGGTTACAGGTGCTCCTGTAAAAAGTCAGAAAAAACCCCCCAACATTTGCTTTACTTTGTGTATGACAATATGTGCCTTTATTGAAAATAGTACAAATTAATTTTGTCAATGGCAAAGGCACATTGGTATGTACCAACAATTTTCTTATGGCACGTGATTCTGCCAGAATTTTCTGCTCAATGAATGCAGAACGTGTGGTAATTTAAAACCTGTTCTTTTTTTTTTTTCTGGATAGAAAGTCCGTATTTTAGATTTTAAAATATTTTAAATTTTTATTATTGAGTGACTTTAGGAAAACAAATATTGCAATCTAGTTAAACTATTTTTTTTGGCTGTATTTTTCTACTCTTACCCATGCTGCTAGGCAAAATTCTTCAAGGCAAACGTGTATGGAAGAAGGTGATTTGTACTTCCCAATGCTAGATTATTACAACTAATTTAACAGTGATGAGCTCTGAGGAGGAGGGCTGAGTAGCAAATATATATAGTCTGTCTTGATATTCTGCTGCCCACAGCATCTTTTAGCCAGTTTGGGATGTGCCAGGCTAGATGAGCAAACTACTTGAGAGGTGGGAAACTGATTGACTGTTGGCCTTAAGGAAGCACTTATGGGGTCCTACTGTACCTTGAGACTGGCTGTGAGTGGAGATCCTGAGACATCTCCCATTAAATGGCTTTACCAATGCCATTGCCCTTGACAAGTTTGTGGATCATAGCAACTTGTAGGATGCTATTCTCAAAAAGCAGAGTGCCCATGTAAAATGAGCCTTGCACACTGCAGGAATGAGCCAGTAGGAATTTCAACACAAGCAAACACAAAATACTATACCAGAGATGGGATAACCCTCTGGAATGCCACTGACTGGTTGAGGATCAGCTGTGTGGAAAAGGACTTGGGCATACTGATGCACAGGAAGCTGAACAGGAACCAGCATGGAAAGGAGACAGATGACGAGTCATCAGAGAAGTCATCAGGGGGACACAGCCAGGTTTTTGCAGCTGTGTGTGGAAGGACAAGAAGATGACAAGGGGAATACAGAGGGGAGACTTCTAACAGACAGAGGGAAAATGTCTCTTCATGAAGACAGCCAAGCAATGAAGCAGATTGCCCAGTGAGGTGTTGCAGGCTCCATCCTTCAAAGTTTCAAGAAGGAAGCCCTGGACAACATGGTCCTTGAGATGAACTGCTTTGGACAGGGGCTTGGGCTGATTCTGTAATTCTCCTTGCTCGTCTGAGACTCTCAATATTCTCTGATGTTTTGTGCAAGGCAGCCAGAAACACAACATCAGTGGTCAAAGCATACAGTAAGAATTTGCAGAGAAATTTATCCATGTGCAAAAAGGAGGCAGTTCCAACCTAGTATTTAGAAAGAGTCCACACCTTCTCCTCACCTTTCTTTCCCTCCCTCTTGATACCTGTGCCCTTGAATAACAGAGGTATCAAAAGCCTTGAATTATTTTCCCAGTTGTGATATCCTGTCTGAAATTCATCCATGAATGTAGGGGGCTAAACAGGGAAACTGGAATGATATGGCATGGTCTCCTATGAAGATAACAGTGTCATGTTAGTCTTTGACTAACTAACTTTAACTAACTAAGACTTTGGTCTTTCAGGTTAAAGAATTTTATGTTACGTTCAGATTATCTTCCAGAGAATTTCACTCTGATTCTATAGAAAACTGACAGAATTTGACAGCGTTAAAAGAAGAAGCAAACTAACAATCAAAATTAGAATAATCCCTACCAGAGCATATTTTTTCTGCAACCAGGAGCAACTGGTGGGGGTAGGAAGAAAAGGAAGAAATTAATAAAAGGATAAGGCAGAGTAGATAAGAAGAGAGTGCTACACTAACATAGCCTCACTGAGGGTGAACTATATGTCAGATGAGAGAGCAGACAGCCTATCCAAGGAGCAAAACAGAAGAGTAAAAAGAGTGAGTTTCCTGTTTTCAAAAACTACTAGCATGTTTATGGAGCTTGGAATATGATCAACACCACTGAAACTCAGGCAATCTGATCAACACCATTGAAACTCAGGCAATCAAAGCACGTAAAAGCAGATCTGTTGAAATCTATGGGAAATAAGCACCTACCTGTTTATCCATCAAAAATTCCCATTAAGCATTCATCTGAAACACTGATCACTTTAATAACTTTGAAAAAGTTAATTACTCTTCTAAGAGAGTTCTGGCATAAAAATAGGTTAGAGTTTTTGAAAGGATTATCCATAAGGGTTTTTTTTTACCAAGTGGTACATAACCACCTGCTTGGCTTTGATGGCCAGAATTATCAGGTTATGCTAATATTAGTTGTAGTTATATTGCTAGAAACTTAATTTGTAGGATATGTCATTCTGAATGCCTAGGTTTTGTGAAAAATATTGCCTT
>JAYDZK010000001.1:14425039-14437268 GCA_034509185.1 Euphonia xanthogaster | reverse complement strand
AGGCCTCAGAGACAGCAGAACTGTGATTAGAGCTAAGCAGTAGCCATGAGATAGGTCAGCAGAAAAATTATGTAAAATTAGAAAAGTAAGGACAAATAGAACAATGGTCTGTGTAATAATGCTTGTCTAGAATAACTCCCTAAGCTGCAGAAAAGTATATCTAGCGAGATATTAAAAACCTCTAAGCTTAATAATGGAGCTCTGTGCATTGTGTTTTAAGGCTCACAAGCAGGTGTTGTATTCAAAATAAGCAAGCATGGTTTTAACAAAAGGTACGTGTGCTTATAGTGGTTGGGTGGAACTACCGTCAGTATGCTTCTGCTTTGTGTGATTGGTCAAAAAACTTTCAAAGTGAGTTGTAACATTGAGTTCTTGGTCTGCTGCCTGGGATGTGAGTTGATGGCATCTTCCCATTGTTATAACCATGTGAGACTGATGCTGGAAAATAAAACAGCTCAAGGCACATTCCTAGCAGTCCCGTCCCATTTGTGATTTGTACATAGACCCTGGCCGGCGATAAAGATGACTGACTTTGGTGTTTCAGAACATGTCCAGCTGGAACAGACAGGTAATTATTAATGTTGGAGTGAGTTCAATCTGAATAAACACAGCAAAATCAGCAATGAACAACTATTTCAAAGTACTTGACCTAGCTTTGGCCATTCCACATGAGAAAGCTTGGAAAGCACTCACGTGGGAAGCTCAGCTGCCAGATCAGAGAGAATGGCTCTTCCTGGGAGAGGAAAAGTGATGATCATGTGGAGGAGGCAGTTTCATCCACACGCAAATGCAGGTAAGGAAGGTTCATGCCCAGATGGTCAAATGGTAGCTTTTACCAGGCAACTGGCAGTAATCTTACAGCACATTTGTTTATGGGACATAGAATTAGAAGAGTATGGCTTCCTATTTTTCTGTGATTGTCTCCTGCTTTGCTCTCTGGCCGATAGTATTCCCATTTTCCCGTCATAAGGCACAGTCACTCTGTGGCATTGGGATGCTGCCTGGCCAACCAGCCTTTGGCTGCTGATTTTCCATCTAAATGTGTGAATTGGTGGGAGACTGCTGTCTTTCTTTGGCAGTCCACTCTCTGCTACTTAGTCTTTGAAGAGACTTGAGGTCCTTGAGCCCCTGTCCCTTGTGTCAAATTGAAAATTGATCAGTGGCTTCAAACGCCTCTGGGAGATATAGGTATGAGGACCCAAAAATTAAGTGATTGTATGTGCTTAATTTCCTTTGCAACTTGGAGGAGCAAGCATTTTCAAGTTTGTTTTTCATTAAACTATCTCTCAAGCAAAAGATTAGATACAGTACCAAGAGAATTGTAAGATATACAGCATAATTTTTCAGAATATGTGAACAAATAAAGGCAAATATCACACAAACTGATAGCGATGGACTCTTGGGCTAAGGCAGTTTAAGACCAGATGCCATAAAAATCCTCATGAGACCATTAGGTATAAACAACTCTTTATTTTTAACCATCCTGCTGCTTGTTTCCATGCAATTTTTCATGAAAATCTGAATGCTTTTCCTTTCAAATATTGACAAGGGTTTACAAAAAGGTTTTAAAAAAGGTTATCAGTGCATGAGTTCTTTGTAGCCAGTAATTCCCAAGGCAGCTGTGAATTTGGAAAAGCAAACAGCACTTGGCAAATGTATCTTAGAGATAAAACCCCAGACAAAAGCTCCTTTCCTGCAGATATGTGTTTGGTGGGTGTGAACCATAGAAAAACTCAATCATGGCTAAATTATTTTCCATTCTCTGGAAAGGAACAGAAAATGAGTCCTGAGCAGCTTTTATAAACCCAAAAATTCAGAGTATGTGGGGGAAGCACCCGTAGAGGGCATTAGTAGTCCATGAAGAAAGTACTGCAGCAGTAATAAATTATGAAATGCATTTGTTTTAGAATTAAAGTTGTAAGAGCTGTAAACTGTATGCTTTTGCATCCTTTTTCCATCAAAGCATTTGCCTGCTTTTAACCCTGAATGTGTAGGTTCATTTAGCTATTTTCATTTAACTGGCAATAAGTAAAGCTTCTGAAATTTTTCATATCCTTCATCTGGAATGTAGTTTGCAACCCATTCAGTATTCAAATGTAGTACTATTTCCTCTTTCTGACAAACATAAACTAATTGGGCTTTTCAACAGACAAGGGATTACCTGATAAATGACCTCCTGCAAAAGGCTGCAGTAAAATAAATTAAAAGGCAGATTTAGCACAAATGATGGCCAAGCAACAAGGTGCAGGAACAAAAGAGAAGCTTTGCAAAACCAATCTGCTTCAGAAGCTTTGGAAAGAATGAAAAGGTTTGCTAATGATGTAACTGTAAGTCTGCCTCTGTGCGTACATTCTTAAGCACTAAATAGGATAGGCTGCTTGTCATACTGGCCACTATTTCCCTTGAAATCCTCGTTACAGCAGGAAGGAAGCATGATCACTTTTCACAGGATACCTATCACCTGTGGTCGTTTCTGAAACAAAATGTGAGCAGCAAGCAGATGACAGAAGAAAATGTCCGAATTGCACAGAGCTTCCACTGCCTTTTTTTTTTCCATTGGTCTTGGGGGATTGCTTATTATCCTATCCCATTTTTGGGGTCTTCGATCTGTTTTGTTTTGTGCCCGGAGCGGTGGCTGTCCCTAACCCTTACCCCATCCTCCCTGGCTCCCGGGCTGCGGCGATGGAGCGGAGCGGAGCCGCGGCTTCCAGGGGCAGCTGGGGCGGGGCGAGAGGCAGCCTCTCTCTCTCGCTCGCTCTGCCGCTGCGAGCAGACACACGGCTGGTGTCTCCGACCAGGGCTCCTGCTCTTTCCGGGGGATTTGCCTGCTTATTTTTGTGGTGTTCTTTTTGAGGTTTTTTTGGGGATACTTTTTTTTTTGTTTTTGTTTTGTTTTGTTATTGTTTTTGTTTTTGTTTGTTTGTTCTGTTTTGTTTTGGGTTTTTTTGTTTAGTTTGTTTTGTTTTGTTTTTGTTTTTTTGGTTTTTTTTTTGCTTCGGCACTGTGCCTCCGTGACTGAGCTTGCCGGCTGGGCTCCTTTGGCTGCTCCGCTGTCGGGCAGCCCAGAGCCAGTGCGTGCTCCGCCCGGACCCGGCGCTGCCCTCGTTTCATGCCCGGGGGCTGCCCCCACCCTCCACACAGCCCGGATCCGAAGGACCAGCCAGCGCCGGTGAGAAAATCCCGAAGAGTCTTTCACTGCGTTCAGGAGCCGAACTGCTGCTGCCTGATCCCCACCGTACCTCCACCACGGCTCCGAGTTTGTCCTGTGCTGCAGCTTTTCACCCTCTGCCTGCCTTGAGCTCCTGCTGTTCCAGCTTGCTTCTCCTGAGGTTCCTGCTACAGCTCCTTTCGCTATCCAGAGGGGGCACCAATATGCTTGCAGGGATATCAAACGAAAGAATTGTAAAGAGAATGTCTTTGAACTATTGTTTTCATGGAATGTCCAATCTCAGTCTACTCAGTATTAAGTAAGTTTCAAAGTGTACCACATGCAATCTTCATGTGTGTATTCTGACACCCTTTCATCATCTATCCCTTCACCAATTTTGCCATGTGCCTCTGAAAGCAAAACAAAACAAAACATACCACTTAGTGTTCCTCCAGAATCAATCTTAGTGCTTGAGGGATGAAAACATTTCTTTTTATCTGGCAAAGAAATTAAACCTTCAGGAAACAAAATCTTTTTTTTTCTCAGTACTGAAAAAAATGATAGTTGTGAGAAAATATTTCAGCCATTGAATCCTGCAAATACTTCAAAAGTTAATTTAGAACTTTTCAAGATGTAAGGAAAAAAATTGTGGGATTGTGAAACCTGACTATTTTTCTCAGCATGTCAGCAGTCCCTAGAGTATGTCTTAGGCTCATCTACTACTGCTTGATCAGACATGTCACAAGCAGGTACGGTTCAGGAGCTGAATTTTTACTTGGCATACAGGTCTGCTGATTTCTGACTCTCTCCAGAATCCCTGATCTCACAGAACATTTAGTGGTGTGAGAACCCAGCCTTCACTAAAAATGCCAGGGCCATTTCCACATGTATCCACTGCTGCATGTGAAAGAGAAAGAAATCAGAGGCCAATATGCTCAGTGTTTACTTCCCAGTTCCTACTTCAGCTAAATTAGGAGCCAATTTTCATTGGCTCATTAAATTGTTGAAGAAAGAAAGCTCCTCCTGAGGGTAGTTCAGAACAGAGGACTATGTTAGGCCCTTGATCTGTGTAGTTTTACTTCTCCCATTATATTTTTCCAGATTTTTCCACAGTAGAAACAGTGCAATTTTTTTAAAAAAATAAAGTGGTATGTGGGAAAAGAAAAAAAATCCTACCTTTTTTTTTTTGATTGTTGAGGTCAATTACTAAATGAGAGCTTGAAATATTTTTTGCTCTCTCCCTCTAATATATTCTTATCTGAAGCACAGATTCAGGCCATTGAAGAAGATAAAGAACACTGTACATTGCTTTTAGGTGCACTTTGTTTTCTCAAAGCATAAATAGAAGGCAGTTGTTTGTCTCTCTGATCTGTAGTCTCCAAGACTCCTTTGATCCCTTGGTATTTCAGGACCTGTAGTGTGTCAGAATAGCAAATATGTTTTAATACATTTTCTGGCTCAGGGTTGTCCTAGAAATTGACAAAAGAATGTCCAACATTTCAGAGCAACACTGCCATCTAAACCTTTTTAGATGCCTTTAGCTGAGAATACAGAGAAGTATATAATGAAAATTCAAATACATCATACAGAATATTTGGTTTGTAGGGCTTTTTAACAAGGCATTGGTAATCATTAGGATAACAGCACAGATCTTCCTGTGCTAAAAAGCCCTGTCCCCTCTTACTGTTGGCACAACCAAGTCATTTAGGCCACGGTGATGATTTACAGGGAGAGAGGGAAGGAGTAGGAACGTGCCACATAATGCAGTAATGGCCAGCTGGCATCAGTTCACTTCTTTTGTTTCTGCTTACTTTGTGTGTTCCCTTTTTATTTAAGAGGTCTCGTAAGAATATATGTTTTCCCCAGATATGAATACTGTGACACAGCTGGTTGGCTATTGGACAGCAATGAATGGCCTCCCTTGGGTTCTCCACACTCAGTGCCAGAAAATAAATGGACTCCTGTCTTGCTATGGATGTACCAACCTAAAAATAAATTTAGGAATACTTTATGCATTTAGAAATATTTAGAAATACTGCTGAATAGTTACTGCACCTATATTTTTGCTATTATCATGAAATTATTTTATTTCAGCTGGCCTTTCTTCATTTGTCTCAAGATACCGTATGGCCACGTGTATCTCTTTGGAGTAGATAATTAATTGTGATATTGAAATTACATTTTTGAGATGAAGCCAAAAGATGGAGTGGAAGGTTGAAAACTCCAACCCTTCAGAATTCATGCAGGAGTGAGTATTTTTTGAGTCTCCTGGAAGGCTGTATTGCTGAATCCTGCTGAGAAAATCCACTCCCCTAATCATGGCTCAGCATAATCCATGGTATTGTGTAAATGAGAAATAAGGGTGGGCAATTGCCTGCCCAGGTGGGTTTTTTTCCCATTTGCTTCTACATAGTTAGGATTTTGTCCTCAAATTTTAATGCTATTTGAGGGTGTTTGGCACTTCATCAGATTGGATTATTTCCTTGGTTTCTTGATGGGATCCAAGCACATTAAAAAAAAAGACATTTAGCTTAAAATAAAAGAGCAGAAATAACACACTTTCCTCTTGCTCTGCCCCCAGGTGCAAAGGTATGGATCAGTAAAAAGATGTGTCTGTCATGGTTATATTTAATAGATGACAGTGTTGTTACAGAAACTGAGGTAAGGAAATGCATTTTTTGGCTTTATATTGACAGTGCTCCTTTAAGCAATAAAGGGAATAGTAGAAAATGGCATTTCAAAAAAAGTCAAAATAAAGCTCATAAAAGCCCATATTTCAATTTTGCAGATGTGTTGGTTGTTTGTATATAATCTGCATAACTATTACTTTTCACTCTGAAGTCAGTGTTTAGTAGGCACAGGCTATAGTGACACATGACATACAATGTCTTCGTGCAAACATTTACAAGTGTTTAGTGTCAATAATAATTGCAATATTGTTGTTAAGATATACTTTAATTCAAATGCAAGATTTTAATTAAATTTAGCAAAAGTTTGTATTATACCACCTCAAACTACTTTGTAACATTTTGTCATGTTTCATATTTTTTGTTGTATAAAGAACAACATAGTATTAGTGTCACAGTATTAGTAAATAATTGATTTATGAAATAATAAAGCCATGGAAAAACCTGTAACAGTTAAAAAGAAAGTGTTCAACTTTGAAATTCAAGATACTAATTTTCTTCTGAACCCAACTTAAAACACAGCTTTTGTCTTTTTAGGGATCTGCATTTGGCTTCCTGTAAGATGCAAATATCTTATGAAACATTACCCTTTAGGATACTAGTTGGCAAATAAATGAAATTAATTTTTTTGTCTAAGCACTGATTTTTTGTTGAAAATGATATTAATTTTATTTTTCTTATGTAATGACATTTTAATGTCATTAATGGCATGAGACCATTATCTTCAATTTTCATCAGAACATTTTATTTGAGATGTGAGTCATTCTTAAAAGCTATTGGAATCCTGAAGATTTAATTTAAATAAGGCTTATGAGTATTTGAAATAAAGGTTCTGTCTATGCTTCAGGTGAAGAGTGTGCAACAGACCTTAGAATTCAATTCAGCAAAACAATTAAAATTGCATTTAGTTTTAGGTTCATGACTTGTTGCTTTTATTTTGTTCTTCTATTTAATGGTTCTTCCTGCTGTTATAATTCATTTAAGATGCAATTTGGAATCTCTATCATTTGCAGATAGCGCTCACTTGACAATAATTAAAAGTTTTCCTGGAATTAGCATAATAAAGATTTTTCTTTATGAGCAGTTGTACTCCTGCTTGATCTTTAATGAATTCTAAGCTGTGTGGAAGTGATAGTCAAATCCATTCATTCATCCATCAGTAGTAGCAGAAAGATCCTCTTCATTAAATATATAGTAAACAGCTAGGGGGGAAATAGATAGGAGATCAAGTGCATTGTACCTTTTATAAAAAATTTTCATTGTGTGGAAATAGATATGAGATCAAGTGCATTGTACCTTGTATAAGAAATTTTTCATTGTGTATGAATAGGATCTGTGAAGATTTATCTCTCTTCCAAATGGGTGTTTCTTAGGCTTTCTCCTGAAAGTACAGTGTGGCACCAGCAGGGTAACTACACCAAAACATTGTCCCCCTTGATTTTAATTCGGTGTTACTGGGAGACTTTCAGGGAGTGTATATTTCCAATGCTTACTTTTAGAACCAGCTTTTGGTCTCTTGCTATTCCGAGAAGAAACCTGGGACAGTAGATTGTAATGCAAAAACTTGAACCGCACATATCATGGAAATAAAAGAGGGTATTTTGACAAATATGCTGTCTAGTAGCTCAGCATCTCTTAGACATTTCTGGAGGTGTTTGATTGTGAGGGCAACTGCTGCAAAATCTGCAATACGGCAATTGCTAAATGTATATAAAAGGAATTTTTATAGATTTCCCAAAGTTAACCAAAAATGGTTTTGATGTTTGGGACTGATGATGCTGTGACTCATATTAGTAACAAGTGGCAGTAATGCAGTTCTTGCAAGCAATTTTCAAGCCAGGCACAAAAGCCTAGCAGAAGATTTGACAGCAAATGATGAGTTTACATTACAAACTTTAGGTTACACTTAATGGTTTAAATATATATTGAGGAATAATAATTGAAGGCAAGCACAGCCTTGCATTGTGGGGGGCTTCTGCCTTTTGGGGAACTTTGAAGTAGATGAAGACATGGATAAACAGGAAAATCCTGACTGAGATCAAACTTAAAAGAGGCACTACACAGAAGCTAGAAGCAGGGATGGGCTTTCTAGGAGGAATATGAAGACATTGCTCCAGTGTATTGGAAGGGACAGTCAAAGCTCAGCTAGCACTGAAATCAGTGACTGGCTTGCAGGACAACAAGAAAAAACTGAGGGCATGCAGGATGCTCAGGCACATGGGGCTTGTTCTGCTCACTGGTGAGGCCTGACAGTTCTCCAGGCTGACACAGAACCTGGGGGGATGCAGCACTGTGCCCTGTGCAGGAAGAAGGATTTAGGGACCACATAAACAGTGTATTGGCTGTAGGCAGGCAGGTTTTTGTAGTGGGGGGCTGCAGGGGTCCCACTGTGAGGATCATCCAGGGCTGCTCTATGCTGGATGCAGCTGCTTCCAACCATTTCCCACTGATCCACTGCAGGGCATGGCTGAGCCCAGTGCCTTGGGAACAGCAGCTATAAAGGAGGGCAGAATGGTGAAGGGAACTGTGAGAGACACAGCTCAGAAGGAGAGACAGACAGGGGGGAGCTACATGGTGATGGAGAAGATATTTACTGTGGCCTTTGGAAAACCAGTGCTGGGGCAGATGGATATTTCTGTAGGAACTGCAGATCCCATGGGGACCCCACACTGGAGCAGGGGAAAAAGGGGAGAAGAAAGGAGCAGAGAGAAACACATTTGTACTGATGATAGCCAATGTCCTCCACCCAGTTAGGACTTTAAGAGCACAGTTGCCTATCTGAAACACTGCCAAGGCCACAGAACGAGCTTGCCTTAAGATCAGCCCCTGAAGCATGAATTTGACATAAGCACAGAAAGGAGGAATCTGTGACAGGACAGAGCTAATTCCAGGCCTGGTGAGGCAAGCTGTGGTTTTGTACAGCTTGGTTAATGCATCCGAACAAAAATTGCCACTGTGGCAAACTAGGAAAAGAAGGAACTGCTCACACATATCACCTCAAGTTATGTGATGGCATCTGCGAGCACCGCATGGGTACCCAGAACTTGGAGTATATAAAGTGGTGTCCCCAGAAGAATGACCCTGGACCCCCATAACTGAGTAGCCCTGGGGGAAGAAGGAGAAACGTGAACACTCTGGATCCATGGATGGTGATGATCTTCTGCGTGATCCTTCTCTCTCTCTCTCTCTCTCTTTCTCCCCTCCCCCTCCATCTTTCTTTCTCTCTCTCCCTCTCCCCGCTTTTCTAATTTTTTTTCAATCTCTCTACCTCACATTCACTGTTAAATAAAATCCCTACTATTGATTTTGGCATATGAACTCATTTGCACCTTAATTTAGGCAGATAATTTAGGCAGGCAATCTCATTAATTGGATCATAACACACCTCCTGCCTCTCCTCACCTTGCTGAAGGGACTGATTAATCTGTGGGGATAAGAGGGAAGGAGTGGACTTTGGAGTGATGGAATAAAAGCTGGAAAAAGGTGGAGTACAGGTATTTCTTTTAAGAGCGTGAATATTTTCCCCATTTGAATGTAAAATCCACATTTCCTTTACAAGTGTCAAGTGTCTCTGTCTGCTGAATTGTGCAGCTCTCCCTATGTACAGAGCTGATCAATGTTGACTTTGTCCAGAAAAAATGCCTTTGTCTTGATACACGTAGGTAGTCTATGAATTCTGTGAGGCTCAACCTACTCTGGCAAAGAGTATGATCATACACATGTGGGGAATGAAGCATTCCCCACATTCTGTGGAATTTTCAAGATGCTCAGTAACCATAAATAGAGCTATTAAAAAATTATCAGACTTGTGAACATTCTGATATTTTGGGAGTAGAACAGGATGTGATGTTCATAAAGATATTAATTTCTGAGTCTTCTGCTATGTTTACCTGCTCTTACAATGCCTTAATCCCGGTGGGATCCTAATTCACAGTTTCACTGATGCCATGGTTTAACCCAGTTTATTCTGAGCAGAAATTAGGTGAAAGTTTTGTGAAAAACATACTGGTTTTGAGCTAGATTGAATAAGAAAATATTTTAAGACAAAGAACAACTAAGCTTTTTGCACAGTATCTGTACTTCCAAAAATCCTGGAATAATTATATATTCGCATTTGTTAGTTCTGCTTTTTGTCACTTTGACAAATGTCAAATGTTTTTACTGAAAAATAGCTTTTGCAGTACTGAAAATTTTAATGGATGTGGTAATGGAGAAAACTTCCTTCTTTTGACTTTATTAAAAAGTTATATTTGGTATCAGTGGGCAAAATGAAACTGCAGTTCTTTCAATCCCCTTTTCGGTCCCCTACTGTTGATTATTCTGCACATTGTTGTGGATTATTTATTTCCTCAGTTGGAGACAGGATGATTTAGGAAAAAAAAACCAGTTTTCAAACAAAGAAAACACTTGGTTTGAGGGTAAAATATCAGGGAAATGAAATTTTAAATAGTTTTTCTTAAACTTTGAGTGAAATGATTGTTGAAAAAAATCTTGGGAAACTAAGTATCTTTGTGGTGGTTTTGCATGGGAAGCACTCACAAAAATCACTTTCGTGAGTGATTGCCAAGCAAATTGTATTCAATTTGCCATCTGTATGGCAGTTGTCTTCTGTTAAGTGGGCAGTTTTCCTTATCTCTTCCACAACCACTCCTCCCTCTGGGGAGACATCTGCTGATAACAGGCTATTGAATGTCACTGCATGACTGCTAAGAAATATTGCATCCCATTGGGAGATGCTCTGCCCAGAGGATAGAGCCAAGCATTCTACCTGGATATAATCTGGAGATTCTGGAACACAAGCAGGGCTTCTCCACTGGATTCCCAGAGGGACAGCTGCCTCTTCCACTGGACCTTCAGAGGAAGACTACACTCTTCTACAGGATCCCTGCTCCAACAGAACCACACCTGACACTTCAGGAGGCTGCAGCCACCATTCCAACTGGACTGCTACCAACACCCTGACCCACAGGGTGTCAGGCTGTGTTCTGACTCTGTCAGTGTTGTTTTAGTTCACTGCATTGTTTATTTTATTTTCTTCTCTAGTAACCAACTGTTATTCCTGCTCCCATATTATCCCGAGAAAGCTCTTTTCCTTTTCTGGTTGGCAAAGAGGTAACAGGGGCTGGGCTGGGCCGGGCCCTGCTGCAGGACGGGGCACAGAGAGGGGAGGCCGTGGGCCGAGGCCGGGCCAGGCCGTGGCTGCCATTGCTGACACCTTGCTGCTACTGAGCCCTGTCCCCTGCTGCCAGCCCGGGCCGAGCCAAAGCCCGTCATGTTGTAAATAAAGTTGGCTTTTGTAGGCGAGTTTGTGTATTGTTAATGTAATTGTTAATGTAATTATATTCTGAATTGTTAATTAATATAATAGATTGTCATACCTAATTTATGTAATAAGTTACGAAGTAACAAGTTACGGAGTTAAATGTACAGTAATAGGAGTGTGTGCCCACTAGAGGGGGCGGTGAGGTCTGGGTGAGGGAATTTTCTAGAACGTTACCTCATGAGCTGATAACATTAATATGAACTATGATTAGAAGAATAGCCAGCCAATGAGGCCTCAGAATTCCAGAATGATTGGGCAGAAATGCACCATCTTATAGACCAACCAGCAGCCAGGAAAAGGATCAATCAACAAGTGGATTGAAAATGCGCCAATCCTACATCTCTAAGAGACTTTAAAATCCCGAGTACAGTGCTGTGTGTCCGGAGAAAGACCTTGTTGCACAGAACTGTTTAGTGTTACCTCTGGCTTGTTGCGCAGGCCTTAGGTTTACCCTGAGGCCTCATCTTCTGTTCTAGGTTTTAATAAACAGGCACTTTTTCTCTTCAAAATCATCAGCCTCCTTTAATTTCATTTTGCCTGTTTACTACAGTCAGGCCAGAAGAGCAGCCACAGGCTGGGGCCGGCTCCGCCAAGTTTCTCCCACCATTAAAATTTGCCCACAACCCCTGGGCAGGGAGAGGAAAAGCCGTAAGCCCCCAATGTGCTGGCTGCTGAGATCCTGGCCGCTCACCCCCCAGTCCAGCCGCAGCTCCAGCCCACAAACGGCCAAGCCCAACCAGAGTCCCGTGCCCATCTACCAGCCCCAGCCAAAATATTAACTCTTCCAGTGCTTCGATCCTCCCTCAAATAAAAAAACCCCAAAGTATAAAAAAGTACATTAAAAACCAACATAAAAACACCAAAGTTCTCGCGGTCTCTAGCTGGTCACAGTGACCCCAAGAAAAGTTCGAAAGTCTCTTTTCCCAGCCCGGTGCTCGAAGAAGGAGTCAGGGCTCTTCATTTCTCGGTCTCGAGGTTGGTTATTGTATCTTATCTATAAAATTTTTCCTCCTGTCCTGCTGAGGTCAGCTCAGCAAGACAGTCCAAGGCACTCTGCCTGCCCCCAGGGCC
>JAYDZK010000001.1:14380623-14418735 GCA_034509185.1 Euphonia xanthogaster | reverse complement strand
CCCGCGCGAGCAGGGAGCCGCGCCTGAGGCGGCCGCGGCGGCGTTCGGAGTCCCGCGGGAGCCCTGCAGCTCTCCCAGCGTCTCTGAAATTGTGGTCTTCCTTTAATTGCTGCCAGTTCTCTCCCTTCTTAGCCCGTTGGCGTCTAGAGTGTGAGAACTTCCCTGGTTGTAGCTTTTAGAGTGTGAAATGGTGTCAGTCGTTAATTAGGATCGTAGAATCACAGGATTGGAAAAAACCTCTGAGGGGTCGAGTGCGACCTTTGAACACCACCATGTCAACTAGATGCCACTAAGTGCCACATCGGTTCTTGAATGCCTCCAGGACGTGACTCCATCGCCTCACTGGGCAATCTGTTGCAGCGCTGGACAGTGCTTTAGGAAATACATCAGCTTTACAGGCCATGCTTGTGGGAATACGGGAATGAAGTGGGAATACACTTTGCCACCAAACTACAGCTGACCCAGCTCTGAACTAAGGCATCCCTGGAAGAGCTCTGGCTGCAGGGCTTTCCTTGGCATCAAGACACCAAATTGCATGATGTTCATGTCACTGGAGGACAGGAAGACAAAGCACTGCAGAACAAAGCCTATCACTAAACTAGTTGTGGTTTGTGGCTGTGAAGGAGTAGACTTGGCTGGTTAGTTGGGGAGGTGTGAAACTGTATGGATTAATTTGATTTGCTTCATTTATGGGAGGAAGTTCCCTTTCAGCCTAAGAAAATAATTATGTTTGATTTGCAAACTTTATTTGTTTGCAATGAGGGTGAGTGGTGAAATAAATTTTGGCACAATTCTTTTTTTCTACTGAGTTATGTACATAATACTCCTAAATGGTTCTGTTACACTCCAACCTACCCATTCCTATAAATGAAACATAAAAATTTCTGTTTACTGACATGCAAATCCCCACCGGATTTTGGTGTTTTTGGAGACTATCCCTTGTAGATATGAAGCTATTTCTGACAGTAACTGTCAAACTAGAACTGTGTCCAACACAGTTGTGTTACATGAAGAGGAATTTTGTTGACATAATAAGTTTGAAAAGTAGATTACCATATAGATAGCTATTTTTTCAAGTGTAGTAGCATATAAACTTTTTTTTATCAGAAAATATCTCATAAATTGATTCAAGTATACCACTCACCAAAACTTCCAAGATTATCATATATTATTTGATATGCTGTATTCTCACCTCACTCACCATGTAACTGAGTAAATTTGACCTAATCTTTATCTTCCTTGAACTTGATATGAAATGGTAAGTAAACAGTTCTGCCTTCTCTGAAGTAAAGCTTCTTCTTTGCTTGAGTGGTTTTTTTCCCAAGCATATTACCATTATAATTCACTATAAGGTAATTCATAATTTTCTTTTTGCCTTTCTTCCTCTGTGCTCCAGAAACATCATAAAGAAGTAGAGGCACAGGTAAATCTGAAGGACGATATCCTTTATACACTGGAATCAAGAATAATACTTTTAAAATTAATTTTAGGTGGCTTTACCAGTACAAGATTGAAACAAGCTGTTGTTCTTTTCTTTTTCTATCAAACTATCAAGGGGAAATGCTGCATGTGTTACTTGTTGCTGCTCAGAAATTAAAAGCCTGTCTTCAGGTTTCTTTCTCTTCTCAGAGGCTTTTTTAAGGCCCATTGTTTCTGTAGCTTCTGATAAGAGATTTGTTCAGATTGAGTAAACTTTCAGTTAAATCCAAGCTAAGGCTAAATTAGTTTTAATCTCTGCAGATGAGCAATTTCAGCTGCCAGGTTTGTTGTTCTTGAACTGATGATAAACATACTGGATAATTACTAATATTTAACCAAAAAAAACCAGGAGAACTTTTCTACATATATCAAAAACACCAGTATCTTCTCTCTTCATCTTTTCCCCAGAAACTGCAAGTTTTTATTTTTATACTTGAAAGAGATTTAAGATTAAGTCAGACTTATCTGCTGGACCAAGCCTTAGGTTTCAATATTAATAAGTTTTAGTCCTCAAGTAAATGGATTTCCTTAAAAATTTTTGCTTCCCTTCAAACATAGTTTATCTTCCACAACTGTCTTATCAAAGTAGAAAATGTAAAAAGGTTCTAGAAGACTTCAAAAGAATAAAAAATAATAATTTGAATATCATCAGCTGCTTTGGAAAGCTCAATAAGTTTATTGGGAAATATACTGTGGTGAGTCTTGAATTTTTAAAGCCTCTCAGTAAGAAAAATAGACTAAGGGAAAATCTTACTGCCTTCAGCTAGCCAATGGGAGGATAGAGGAAGAGGTTTTCTGAGTGCAGAGCAAATGGACAAGGGGCAATTGCCAAAAGCTGCAACAAAAGACAGATATTGGGAAAAATTCTTGATGCAAAGATGGTTAAGCACTGGGGATGTGCAAGAAGCTGTTAGAGGGCACATCCAGGACAACTGATTCCAGCTGATAAAAGGAACCATACCATATGGCATTGTGCCCAATGGTAAAAACTAGGGGAGAGAAGAAAGAAGCAGGGACATTTGAGTTACACCATTTGTCTTCCCAAGTAACTGTTCCCTGCTTTCCTGGAAATGGCTAAAGGTTTGCCTGTTGATGGGAGGCAGCATTCCTTATTTTGCTTTGCTTGCATATACTTCTTTCCTTCACTTATTAAACCGTCTTTAACTCAGCCCACAAGTTTTGCTTCTTTTCCAGTACAAGTTTGTCTCTCCCATCCCACTGAGCAGAAGTGAATAAGTGGCTGTGTGTGCCTTAGCTGCTGACCAGGATTAGTCCACAATCTGGCACTGTATTGTCATTTATAGTAGGAGAAAATTATCTCAAGCTATCACATAAGACTCCTCCAGTTAGGAGAAAAACACACATTGGTGTGAGATGTGATATATTTTACTATTGCACTTTAGGGTAATTTTGAGTATACTGATAGTACAGAACACCTCTCATGGATTCCAGTCAGCTGCCTGGCTTTGTATATGAACCATAACTAAACAACACAACATTTCACCTCAACATAAAGGAAGTACCTTCTCTATGTTGAGGGAAGCAGAGCACTGCCACAGGCTGCCCAGGGAGGTCAAGGAGTGTCCCTCTCCGGAGACATTCAAAACTTACCTGGACATGTTCCTGTGTCTCTTGCTCCAGGTGATCCTGTCTTGTCAGGGGTCTGGACAAGATGATCTCCAGAGGCCCTTTCCAACCTGAACAATTCTGTGATTCTGTATATGTAGGAGGCATGCACACTTGCACTTTTTAATTTCATGGTTTGAAATAATTTGGGCTTGTTTTTTGCTTTGCTGGGCTTTTTTTTGTTGTTGTTGACAGCTTATCTGGGTATCTACAAATATGATTTACCAACATCTTTGTACTGAAACATGATAGGTATGATTTGAAGTTGTAGTTGCACTTTTCCAAATTGCTCTATCCTATGAGAATTCTCAGAATGGGTCAGTTTTTCAGGTTATTTATGGATCTTGCACTTCAGCATTATTGCTTATCCATATGTCTTAGAAAATCTGTACAGGCCTTTAAAAGAAAGGTTTGAGGGCATGTTAGAACATGGAATTCCACCCACCTTCTTTTTCTGGCATACTGCTGATACTTAGTTCTGTGGAAGGAGTGAAAGGAATTGAGGAAAGCAGAGTACCATATGCCTTTTTAGAGCATACTTGGGTGACAGTCATGAACAGAAGGAGAATAAGAACAAACATGAATTTTATAAAATTATATCATCATAGTAGAGATGGCCAAGGAAAAGTAATATGAAACACTGAAATATGAAGTATGTTTGTGATTTAGGATTGGAAGGATGTAAATTTCAATCTCTGAGTTTTTAAACTTGTTGCAGATTGTTTTAAGGTTGCTTGCCTGAAATGAGTAAGAAAACAATATTTGAAGACATCATGACTTAAACACGGTAGCTTTTGAAAGTTATGCTTGTGAGATTACTTGTGAGATAAATGAGATTACTGCTTTATGCCATGGCACATAAAATTTGATCTGTGTTCATTTATCTTGATTATTTCTTTCACATATTCTAAAGTTATGTTATTAAAAGTTATTACACTTTTCCCTTTGTGACTTAAAATATTTACATTGCCACTTGGTGGCCTCATTTGATCAGTAATAGAAGATAAAAAAATGTAAGTTAAGATCCTTTTTCTTCAAGGGGGTGCAATTTAAACCTTGATGTGATTTTCCTACACGTACAGGAACAACATACTCCTTTTTGCAATGAATAGATGGATGCTGTGGCAATTGCTGTTGTAGTTCTCAAGGGTCTGAATCACTGATGTTGGGGTGGTCAGATTTAAGAACTCTTCAATAAGGGTAGAACTTTAGTGACTGATTTTTCTCCCCGTTCTCCCTCTCCCATCCTTGAAGTTTTGATGTTCCACACCCCTTCTCAATCAAAAAAAAGCAGAGGATCATGTCTGCTATCAATAATTTAACTTCTCTCTCTGTTTTTTTTGGTTTTTTTTTAAGGACTAGGATTTGTTCTGATTTTGCCAGGCTTCTTTCCTGCTTGTTCTGCATCTTTAGTTCTTATTTTTCAGATTTTATTACTTGAGAAGGTTTTTCTGGTTTTTCTGTATCACTTTTGTGATACTGTATCCCAAGTCTCTGTCCCTCTGTGGTTCCATATTATTTGTACGATTACCTGTGTTTCAAAATGCTAGTTTGTTGTTGTTGTTATTTATTATATCAGCTTAGGACTCATAGAAATCTTCTGCATTGGCAAGCTTCTTGTCAATTCCCCATGCCTTGCAAGCTCAGGAAGAACGGATTGGATGAGTGGATGGTGAGGTGGATTGAGAACTGGCTGAATGGTAGGTCTCAGAGGGTTTTGAGCAGCGGCACAGGGTCTAGCTGGACTGTCACTAGTGGTGTCCCCCAGTGTTTCAATACTGGAATTGTTTTACTTGTTCATCAGTTACTTGGATGAAGGGGCAGATGCCTCCTCAGCAAGTTCACTGATGACACGAAGCTGAGAGGAGTGGCCAATGCCCTGGAGTGCTGTGCAGCCCTTCAGAGGGACCTAGACAGGCTGGAGGGATTGCCAGAGCAGAACCTTTTGTGTTGGGAAGGATGAAAGTTTGACAAGAAAGTCTCACAGATGTATATGTAGGCTTGGCAGAAAGATTTTTTGAATGTAGAATCTGAAGAAGAATAGAAATGAAAGCAAGTTTTGATATAGAAGAAAAGAATCGCTGAGCCAGTCTCACTGGAACTTTCTTAACTAAGAAGGCAAAGGGTATGTTAGTCAGAAGAGGTTTTTATTATTTAGAGTAAAGGATAAACCCACCTCAAACAAGAAAATGTTTTTATCAAGCAGAAAGCACAGGCAAACAAGTTAGCAAATGTTGCAAGTAGAAAAAAGATCTCAGAATTTTTACTGCAAAAAAACTGAAAAACAACTTCTAGCTTAAATTTTAACATCCTAACTTTTAGTGATTGGAGAACAGTAACATGAATATGGTAATTATAGTAGTTATGACAGGCTATAGGTAAAAGTTAAGGTATATATTGGTTCTTCTGTATTAAGATACTCAGCAAAGAAAAGTGTATAATGCATTGTAACCAAAACGAAAGGGTCTCCAGGCTTGCCTGCAGCTGGAGCTGACAGCTGTAGGCACAGGCTCTGTCGCCCACGACCCTGGACTGCTGTAACATCTTGGATGTAATAAACTGCATTTTGGAGAGCTGCCAGAGTCCCACATCCCTCATTACGGCTCTTGCATTTCTGTATTATTTGCACTGTGGTTAAAATACTCAGTACAGTTCAACCTTATTTTTGGGAGCACTTCATACCAGTGTATTCCCATTTTCCCCCTTTTCTTTTCAAATTCATCATGGTTACTTCATGACTCAGTCATGCTTAAGATGCAGGTGATAAGGGAATCTGCTTGAGAAAAGGGTTTTTTAATATGGTAGCACTTTCCTGTGCTCCAGATCCAGACTTTGATGTACCTCTTTGTGTCCTCCTTCTCCTCCAACATAGAGTCTGACCAAGAATTTTTCTGACCCAGTCTCTGTGTCTCAAGGAGCAATTTTGCAGCATTTTACCTGTTTAGAGACACTTTTATTTCCAAACATTTCCATATATTTGTAATGTTCAAATGATGCGGAATACAGGCAACGGATGGTTTTTCTTCTGGCTAGTAACCTGTGCTGTTTTGCATGGATCTAAAGGTGTATATTTAATAAAAAGTATTTTACTATAAAATTAAGATTTTTTTAAGTCTGTGCTTTTCTCAGAAAACTCACATCTTCTGAATAGGTGTCTGTCTTCAGACACACTCGTATTTCCCTTCTGTGACAAAGACACAAATTTCTAGGATATGAGCCAGATGCTGACGAATGGATTCCTTCAGAGATGACTATTCTTTTCTACTTTGTACTCAGAACTGAGAACAGGTATGATTTTATTTTGGGTGCTTCTCTTCTCTAAATTGAGATAGAAGAACCAGGGTTCTTCTGTCATAGTTCTGTGCTTCCTTGCTCCTTGGAAGAGGTGTATTGTTTCATAGGAGTAAAGTGAATATTTTATGCATAACATGAACAATTACTACAGAATATTTATACAGAAACACAATAGAGAATGCAAGAACGGTTTAGGTTTGTGTATCTATTGGTGGGTCATCCCCAGGGTTCTGAACATAATTATGGACAGTGATCATAAGCTAAACCATTCCTATTAAATCTCTGCGAAACAATCTGCTGTTAAGAAGGAGGTAAAATCCCCTGAGTTTTGCATCCTTGGAGTACAAGAAAGGTATTGATGAATGTGTTAGACCACAGAGGAGGATCACTATGGAAGTGAGGTGCCTTAGGTGTATGTCACATGAGAAAATGCTGAGGAGAAGAGGGTGGTACAGGTGAATCTGATAGCAGGATGCAACTGCTTCGTGTAGCAGATGGAGCCTGGCTTTTCTCAGAGGTGCCCACTGAAAGGATGAGAGCCAACAGTCATGGGTTGCAACTACAAAAATCTGAATCAGACCTAAAGAATGAATATATCATGATGTTAATAGTGCATCACTGGAAATGGCTGCCCCAGCAGGTTCCTAGGGAGGCACCCACAATTATATAGATTATATATATAATTATATCAGGCTCTTTGGACAAAGCTCTTGGCAATCTGATCTAACAGAAGTTAACTCCATTTTAATGAGGAGGTTTCATTAAATGACATCTATAGGCCCCTTCCAAGCTAATTTTCCTATGACTGTACATGCCTTTTCCCTTAATTTCACAGGACAATTCTCTAGTCTGCAGTGAAGAAGGAACTCTTAGCATGTGTGTCCCTGCTCCAGGAAGTCCTGTGTCCTCCTGGTAGTAATCAGAGCCCACACTAACTTGTCCCATTAGCACCTTTGCTAGCAGTTTATGTGGCTTATACTCAAGATTCATAAGGTAGAAATGCAAAGATTCAGTAGTTACTAGATACTGGGGAAATATATATTTAAGTGGCACTTCTTAGCACAAGGTCAGAGCACCTGAATTATCTTTGTACAAACTTGAATGTTAGCAAAACAGAATGTGATGCTGTAGAGTTGCACTACAGGAAGTGTTAGAAACTTACCTTACTTGTTGCTAAAGCATCTCCTTTTTCTCTGAAACATTTTTGGTACCATTTAGGAGGATTATCTGCATTTACCTGTACTACAGAGTGTGGCTACAGTGTAAAGACTTGATGCACAGCAGAAGACAAAGATGCTAAACTACCTACCAAACTGGTATGCTCTAATTTTGGGGATAAATTATGACCTCAGTGAATTTGCATATGTATGCTGAGCAAATGATTGCCTTGAAAGTGTGGAAGGAGTCATGGGTCTCCATGAAGAAAAGAGTTTCTACCATTCCTATATCATTTGAAAAGGTTAACGAGTAATTTAGTTTCCAAATTCACATCCTGCTTTCCAATAAAAATAACTTAAAACATTTAGAATTTTACATATGGTCTAGTCTGCATAAATTTTTGGGCTGCATGGTATGAAAATAATGCTAAAATTATTCAGTTCAATCTTAACCTGTACCTCTGCTTATTGATCTTACATACCCTCTATTAAAATATCCTATCTTGCTTGAAAGACAAGAAATATTTTGAGTGAAAGATAATTCACAATGTTCCAGGGTAGGTAGTAGTTTTATTAACAATAATAAAAAAAAATTAATAATTCCACAGTGAATTTTGGTAACTTGACTTATAAGATCCTGGAATGCATGACAATGTTGTTCAATAGCTAAGAGTCCCAGAGTGTCTACTGGTTTTCATTGTTAATATGTATGATAAAATCTCTACTGCTGTCAGTAAACTTTTACCTCTTACATCTGCAGGATAAGGCAGACTGAAATGTATTGACTAGGACTGGATTGATCTGAAGGTGTGTTGACACTACCATGACTCTCAGTTGGGCTGTGCCCTCATGGATACCTCACAGGTGGTCATTGCTTAAGCACATCTGACTGTAGGGAAAAGCAGAGCTAATTCTGAAGTGATGCCTCATGTATGGAGGAGACAGCAGGCTCTGAAGCTTCTTTTAGTGATGCATTCTTTAGTTGCCCATTTTAAGGTGGTTTTTTTCTTTTGCATTCATTATGTTTTGTACTTTTTGTTCCAAGTCTAGTCCTGCAGTTAATCTTGAGTCATTAATTCTCCCAACTGAACAACTTAATTCCTAATCCATGTCCTGAATAATATTATTTGTTTTGTAGACAATGTGGAGGTGTTGGATCACTTAATGAACTTCTATTTGAAATGTTCTACTTTGAGTTGATATGTTTCTGAAATACCTTTGAGTATGTATTACTCGTATCTTTCCAGTTCATGTGTCCACAGATTAAAGAAAAAATAATTTCTTAGATGAAGAGTTTTCGTCAGTCATTACATTTTAAACATAAAAGTCACAATTTTTTTTTATTATGGGAAATGCAACGATATGTTTAAAAAATTGCAAAGTAATTCCTATCTGAACTTTTGTGTTAGATTACAAGATGCTCTCAAGTTTGTAGTTTTATAGAATCGTAGAATGCCTAGGGTTGGAAAGGACCTTGAAGAACATCCCATTCCAATATCCTGCCATGGGCAGGGTCACCTTTCACTAGACCAGGTTCCTCAGAGCCCCATCCAACCTGGCCTTGAACATTCCAGAGATGGGGCAGCCACACCTTCTGAGGGAAACCTGTGACAAGGCCTCACTACCCTCCCAGGGAAGAATTTATTCCTCATATCTATTCTAAACTTGCCTTATTTCAGTTTAAAGCTGTTCCTCTTGTCCTGTCACTGTATGTTTTGAAATCCCCAGGATTAAATGAATGACATGCTATGAAATGGAAGGACCTGTTTGAATGAAAGCACCTGAATGAATTGCAGAGTCATTACTTATGACCTTTCAAAACTTGTGTAAATATGGTGAAATAGGAAAAGCACAGAAAAGGATAAATATATAGCTTACCTTTGAAAAAATAAAAATAAAAGGAACTGGAAACTCTTGGGCTTAACTAAGCTAAAGGAAAAATCTTTATTTCTGTATGAAAGTAACTAAGGCAATGATGAAGGCAAATAAGACTTAACCCAAACTTTCAAGAGCAAATCCTGTGAAACACTGTCTTCTGTATGACTTCATGGGAGTGAAGGAAAACTTGCAGAGGTGACACATCTCGAGCATTGATGTGGTTAAAACTTAAGAAAGCAGAACATTAAAAACAATATTATATTAAAAGCAGCAGGAAAATCATATACAGAAAGCAAGAAATAATGGCTTACCATGAAATAGAGAGAAATACTGACTTATGAGTCCTGGGTCAGGTCCTACTCGCTGCTGTTCACAAGAAAGGAGGTTGATATTTATTATATATACTGATGGGAAGAGAGAATGCAAATACATTTTATAAAAGGATGCCTGAAAAAATTAGGTGTTTTTCAGACAAACAAATGTACAGTGTTCCTATTAGGAGAGACTGAGCTCGTAAGATTGAGGAGTTTATATAGAAAAGTTGTTTGTTCCAAAATCCCAAGAGTTATGGTTACAGAGAGCACAAAAAGGCTCCAGCCCTCCAGCCCAGCTGCTTGTGACTGCTATGGAGAGGAGCTCATTGCCACAGGGCCACTGGGTTTTCACTGCTGCTGGAACTCTTGTGGAATCTCCACCTTCCTCAGTGTGAAAGCTGGCACCGTCTCACACCACGTGCCAGGAAGGTATTTCTCCAACATTTGCCCCATTCTCTGGACATTTTTGGGTCTTTGTTCCTCTGTGCGGGTGCGGGGCAGGCTTGTGGAGTTGTGATGGTTTGGTGTTTAGCAGCAATTTACTTTTCTTCCCTGCCTTGTGGGCATTCTGTTGTTAATAAACTGTTGGGCAGGGATTTTGTTTGTTTTGGGGTTTTTAATTTTTGTGTTTTTTTTTTAAACTTTCCTCTGTTAGTATTAATTTTCTGTTATTGGAGGAGGATTGTTGAAACCCTTTAGAAGAGACTACTCATTGCAGTGTGTCCTCTTATAAATTTGTCTGAAAACTGAGATACCCTGAATATCAGTGGCTATTCTTTGCAGACAGGAGCATATATTTCATGTTTTTAAAGCCAGCCTAGATGGTAATGGCTTCTTGTGGTGTGCTGATCCCTGCAAAAATCAATAGAAATGTATTTCACTGGTCTTACATAGAAAATGAGGCAACAGCAGGAATGTAAAATGCTTGTGTTAACCATACATATGCTCTCATTACCAAGAATGAGATGAAGATTACTCATCTTCATGCTGTTTTATATTATTCTACCATTTTTTAATCCTGACTAGCATTTCATGGAGAATTAAAAGTCTTCTTTAGATTACTTGGATTATGCATGTGCATTGTGGAATCCAAAGAGAGTCTGAATCACCAAGTATTAACTCTCAGTTCTGAGAGATGCCAGTAAACAGCCAAAGAGTTAGAACTGGAGGCTTTTATTTAGGTCATGATAGCTTGAAAAGAAATCAGGCTGATCCAAGTGGAAACTGCATTTGACAAATATCAGAAGGTGGTAAGTCTGAAACATCAAATAACAGGAAAAAGGCATGTAACCTGTATTTGTAAACTTTTCAGCTCAGATTAGAGGAGACACATGAATAATTATGTAAATGGAGAGAAATTGTTATTGGGAGAAAATAATAAAGAAATTTTCTTTTGATTCTTAAATAGAACTTAAATATCTCTCCGTTCTGAAAAAAAAAAATCACTTCATGTTTTTTCCCCAAGAATTGGGAAGAGGATCATCTGACTCTAGAAAGGCTGATTCTTACCTCTACTTATTTTTAAAGCAAAAGTAGAAGTGGCAAGTTTAAATATGATAAATAAGAACTAAAAGCAGGAAATAAAGTTTTTGAATAATGGAACTTAAAGCCCATGGTAATGTCAAAAAAATGAATGAATATGAAGTGGTATTTGTCTTGCTTTTGAATTCAAAAAATTCTTAATCTTGTTTTGAAATCTATCCAAGTTTATGGAAATGGTACTCCTATCTTCTGCATATATGTAATGTACATTACAAGTGCATTTCCTAGTAGGCAGTGAAATTTGACTTGCAAAAAATATTTTCATGGCCTATTCTAGGGCTTATTTTATAGTCCCTGTAAACTGTTTCCCAAAGCAACATGAACTGTATATAATGCAGTCAATAAAACTATCAAGCATTTACATGATAGGACAACTTGGAAGATGGTTAATTTTAATTTGGCTTACAGTTATGGCTGAGAAGCTATAAAATACTGGAAGAATGAAAAATACATAAGTATCTTCCATACACAGCCTTCCACAAAATGAATGGAAAGTGAATGTTATCATATTTGAGCTGAATGGAAAATAAGTCTGGTCTGCTACAGTTATCAGTGCCTGCTGTCTTTTCTGCCACCTCTCATCCTATCCATATGCCTTCTTTTCCAAAATAAAGTGAAGATTCTAGTTTCTGAATAAGGATGTTTAAAATGCAACCATGTTTTCCAAAAATAATAATGGTGTGTTACTGACAGCTCATCTTCACATTTTTATACAAAGTTTCTTCTAGACCAAGGAAAAGCCATCACAAAGATATGAGAAAGTTTTGTCTTGTGAAGTAAGAAGTATTTCAAAATACTCATCCTGAGGGCTGAAATGAGATATTAGAGGTGAAACAGAGAAGCCTCAAGTGTGAAGGGCCTCAGACTTTCATAGCTGGTCAAGGTTTCTTTAAAATATCAGGTGCCTTCTCATTAAGTATAGTTTTCTCATTAGGGATAATTTTCTTATAATTTCCTTCTAATGGGTAATGGGTAATAACTAGCTTTTCCTGATCTTTTTGAAGGACACTGCAAATACAAATCCTAAAAACTAAGGGGGCACCAGCAAATACACTTTCTTCTTTTACTTGCTTTCTGAAAGAACAAAAGTTCAGATCAAACACCAATAGTGTAATCTTACTTATTTTATTTAAAGAAAGTATCAAAAGAAAGACAATGTTGTAAGATTGAATCCCAATACTAACTGAATTTGGAAAAAAAAAAGCATTTTAATTTGATAGACTGGTACTGTCTTTGATAGATTGCTATTCTTGTTGCCAAGCAAAATGATGATTGTAAAGCATTCAACCTTGATGCTATGGATGAAGTGGGTCCTCACCAAAACATGTTGCTATGGGAGAGCAAGGAAAGGTGGAAGCTGACTCAAGTGCAAAAGTTTGGATGTAGACAAAGAGAGGGGAGAGAGTAAGAACTTTGAAAATAAAATAGAAAATACATTTGTTAATATTTATATAGGTAAACATGATGAACATGTTCCTCTTGAGGAACAGTTCAAAAAAAGCAGTTTAAAAGCAGTTGGACCAAGCTTTTGGATTACAGGGACTTCATTGGTGCTTGAAGGAAATGTTCGTATTCTCGTTCAACAAAAAACCATCTGATTCTGCTACCAAGAGACTACAGCAAGTGTTCTAATGAGAAATGTGTCATCAGCCTGTCACACATGCAGGTAATTGGGCAAGCAAAGAAAGTTTATAATCCTCAACATATGGCCTTTTCAATTGTCACTGATTTTCATTGGCGTAAAAATTAGATAGAGATTGACACCTGCTTGTTTTAGAGGTGTGCATCTAGCTGAAAGGGTTGGTGGGATGTCAGCTAATAAATGGGCAGGTTTTTGTTGTTAAGCCCAATCCCTAAATGTTTTGATACTTCTAACACCTGTCTTGGGATAAAACCCTTCAGAATCTCAGAGTGGATGAATTAGCCTTAATCTGACCAGCCTCACTTGGAGTCCCCACCCACACCTATGGATATTTAGGCTGAGCTCTGGGATTTTTCACTCTTTTCCTGGCCTAAATGTGAGAGGAGTTTGCTTTCAGCTTAGGTACAGCTGCACTTTTGACTGGTTGTGGGCCCTGTGAACTGGACTTCACCATGTGGATTTGTTGCATCTATCTCCACCCTTTTGTAGTTTATTAGTCAGACACTACTGAAATGGTTTTCATGTGAGACTTGAATATATCTGTAAATAGCAAAACATGTAAAACATGTTATTATCTCTTGTGAAAGATCTATCTGAGGTATCAGTCTATGTATGTCATGAAGGAATGAAAGTAAAGATTCTGTGTAGCCCAGTAGAGCTATAGAAGTCTGCAACTCTTAAAACAGAATGGAATTCTGACAAGAATAAAGAAAAAATATGTAATGTTATTCTGTGGCTCAGAGACTTGAGAAAGTTTTTTAAGTATTCTTCTTGCTTCTGTTGATCTGCTCCAGATCTAAAAGTCTTTTCTTAGTAAAACAGAGTAGACCTTTCAGGATTGCATTTCTGCTCTCATCAAATGCCATGAAAACTCCACTTAGAATAGATTTTATTGCTAGGAGAAAAAATGCTGCATATCAGAAATGTGAACTTCAATTATTTAGTCAGTTTATACCACATTTCATTTTTGAAAACTGAAGTTTTATTTTCCCCAGTGCCCACTTAAATGTGAAATGGCTTAAGTGTCCTGACTGCTATGATGGCAAAACACAAGCTTCATCCATTTTGTAGTGCATTTGTGGTCTTGGGTAAAGCGATGTTACTCAGTGAATTATTCCACACAAATGAATGTATATTTCTGAATAGGAATCTACAGGAACTGCGTAATATTCAATACAGGGTAAAGAAAATTATTTTAAAAATCCATCCCCAGTCTTTTTATGAAACCTAATTATTCTTAAACATCAATGGGAATTTAATTTTTGCTATAGGACTTAGTGCAGTCAGCTGTGCTGTTATTAATTATAGAGCTGTTACTAATGCCCAGGAATTTTATTTAAATAAGATTTAATCTTCTTTCTCCACATTCTTCTGTATTGTATAATTATGTTTTTCCCTTACTTTGCTTTTGCCATATTTATTTGGAAATGAAGTCAGCCCTATTTCAAGTAAGTTAGGCATTTACGGTTCTGGACAAAGAAAAGTTATACTGCAAATTGCTAATGCAGGGAATTTAAGCTAGTTAATACAATCAAAAAGCCCCCCAGCTTATCTGTGATCAAGACTAGAACCTTTCTGGAATACTGGGGGGTTTTGTCAGGCCTTGGTTTTACTTGAAATCATCCTTGTAGCTTTTAAAATATTTGCTTGGGCTCCTAATGTCAATTGTATTTTGCTAAAAGAAGTTTAAAGTCTGGAGGGAGGATTACTCACGTCTCAGTTGCTCTTATTCACGGCTGATGTTCTTTAGATAACCACTGAAGGAAACTGGGATAGGACAAATAGTTCACTTCCTCACCTAAGCTTCTATTACCACCTTTAATTTGGTATGCTGTAACATATTTACTAGACCTAAATGTTTAAAAGTTAGAAGCCACAGTCCAAAGACCTTGTTCAATATAAACAGAAACTAGCAAAATATCAATGAAAAATGAATCTGTAACAACAGTTCAAGCCCTGCAGTTTAGCTGCTGCTGCATGTTGGGGCAGCATCAGCTCTTGGGTCAGTTCAACTGAGGAAAGAGAGCTTGGGTCAGAGACGAAAACTTGCTTTCCAAGCTTTCTCTATATTGAAAAAATATGTATCTCATTTATTCAGAGTAACCTATGTCTAAAGCTTGCATAGATTTGCAGGCTGGTGCAGTGAGATAGAAAATCTAATTCCATGGCAAAGCCAGTGATGTGTTCCTAGAAGCTGTTTTCTGTTTTAAGGATAAGGTGGTAAGGGGATACTTTATACTTTTTAGGTCCATGTTAAAACAAATGTCAAAATGACCTTTATATGGATTATGCCTATATTTATGGCTTTTCTGCTATGAGTATTTAATGTTTTTATTTTAAGCACTGTCATTATTCACCTTTCCTTTAAATATCCAGTGAAAAGGAAAATCTAGTCACAGGGAAATGCATTGCTACTATGAGTTAATCCTGCACCAGAAAAGGGAGGAAAAGTAATTGTCTGCTTTCGTCTCAGATCCTTTTGTTCTCATTAAGTAACAAAAGAATCTCAGGAGAAGGTAACTGGGGTAGGGTTTAACTCACTCAGCTGAAACATGTTATTATGTATTTGTTTTTATAATGAGATTGAAGATATGAGATTCTGTGAACCAGCCTCTTAAAGTTTGCTTTCAAAGGCTTGTGTTTTATCTTGCATTTTTAGAAGCTGGCACAAGGGACTGGGCTGAAAACCACCAGTTCTAATAGAGGCAAAAAGGAGGAGCAAGAGTGTACTCCCAGAATAATGTAGGGAACTGAACCTGATTCCTTCTTGTTTGCTGCCTGCACGTTATGGCTGCCTGGAGAATCAGAGGGACTCACAGAAGCCACCAACCATCTTCTCCTGTTGCCTGTCCACTTGCCTCTGCAAGTGCTCCTGGTGGCAGGAGGTGGGTAACAGATGGTGGGGACTGGGTAGGCTGCCATTTGCACATTCACTGCCATTGTTCATGTTCACACATCATGTATTATCAATTTTAATAATGACATCATACTATGCTATTTACAGATATTTGGCAGTCTTTGTCATAATCCCTATTTAGGATGCATTATAGAATGCTTTTGTCATAACTTCACTTATGTTGAATTGATAGGAAATAAAACAAAAAAAGGTAAAAGGTCTGAGGAATTTGGAATTTCCAACTGAATTTGCTAAGGCCTGAACTGCAGGCCTAAGCCTGAGTTTACTTAGAAGATGAATCTTGAGCACAATGCTATTCATACCATCAAGGTTCTTTAGTTAAAAATAGATTATTAAAACATTTTTATTAGTTGTTCTTAATGCCAAACCGGCTGTTGTAGAGATGTTTGTATAACATTGCATAAGATATATTAAAAAATTCTTCCAACCGATATCCCTAAAGCCTTGTCAATAAGAGAAAGCCTCCCAGCTGATAACTCTACAGGCTTGTTAGTAGAATATTTCAGGCAAAAATCCTGTCACTGTGGCCTGGGCCCTGGCCAAGCCTTGTCCCTGGCTGGCTGGGAAATGTGCCATCAGAACCAGATGTTTTCTGTTGAATTGAGCCTATAAAAGCTGGACCCCTATTTTGGGTGAACTGGAGACCTCATCCATGAGTGGTCACACTGGGTGGGATTTTCCCAGTTGCCAGGAAGGGTTCTCCTGGTCTTTGTTGCGAAATGGGGCTTCCCCAGCGATTGCAGACTCTGGATGATCATATTTAGGAAATTGGTGATGAATCTTTCTCAAACACAATTCTCTCTCTCGTATAATAGTGAATAGATGCATTTCCTTGCTTATGTTTGCTTGTTGCTGAAGCTGAGTGAGTAATAAGCTTATTGTTTTATCAAATATATCCTTTTACTTCTGTTTCGCCTCAATATTAATAGTAAACTAGGACCATTCTTTCAATTGGTGTCTCAGTCCATTCTCTTGCCCCATCAATTGGCAAAACACCAGCTCAAGGTTGTGAATGCAAAGAGCAACTGTGAACAGGAGTAGCAGAAGTAGCAGGTGGCTGCTCTGTGACCAACCCTGAGCGTGGCCGCAAGCATGTTGGCAGTCTAGTGGAATAGTCAGGGAGTAGTTATATAGGTAGGTGGTCAATTCAGATTAATAGTTTTATTTACTAGTAATGTAGATTTTGGTGTGCTGAACAGAAGTATGTTGACAAAAATAGGACACAAACTTGATATTGCCACTGATGCCACAGGGTTTGCATTGATCAGAGAATAAGGACTTAATTTTTCATTATTATTGAATCAGTGTCATGCAAAGAAGGGAAAACCTGAAGTATAACACAAATAGTAGTTAACTAGGAAAAATCAGTCTTCAGAAACTGCAGTTGGAAAAATGGAGTTGTCTGTCTATCTCTGCATGAGATAATACATTTAAAATAAGAGTAATAGCAGGTATTTTGTATCTTGTGAATCTCAGCATTGCCATTTTATTAGTAAATATCTCTAGTGGTTCAATTTATTGTTCCCTGTTTTCCTTCTCCATATCCGCATTTCCTGGATAGGGATTTATCTTCCATAACAAGAAAAAATAGTAAACACAGTCATAAGAGAAAAAATGAAAAGTAATTTGTACATTCAAGATTATGGCAGCAGACCAAGCCATGCATTTTAGGAATAGTTATAAGCATTACATATTAGGCCATGTAAGGAGTTTTGTACTATGAATGTTATTTCTCCCATATAGTTTCAGGTATGTATTTTGTATATTAATGTGTGGGCCCTCTTTCTTTTGGATGGGATTTTACTTTTCTTAGTTACATGACTAATGTGCTTGGGATATTGAAACAGGTGTGCTATTTAAAGGGGAAATATTTCCTTTATTTTCTGTTAAGGCTTTGGTACTTCAGGCTTTCTTTAGTTACAACTGGTGACATACATTTGTGGTCCCCTCTGTCACACTGGAGAGAGCAGAGGTAATTACAATCATTGGTGCAGCTGGTATTGATCAGTTAACATGAGATGACTCCCTCTTGGACTGCATTTGCTATGCTTCTAATTCAGTGGATCATTTTTCTGAGCATAAACTCACATGCATAGTGGGCTTAGTTCAAGGTGTTGCAAGGGAATTGTAGGCTCCAGTGCTTGAAGTAAAGGCAGCACTTCAAGGAACACAGAAAATATAGGAATGTACATGTAGGAACGGTAAGGAAACTCAAGTGAAGAATGCCTTTTGAAGGAGTTCCTTGGCATTTATGTGGAGAAAGCTCCTTAACTGGTTTTATGGGGTTCTTGAGAAGCTGCCTTTCTGATGTTTATGGGGTTCGTCAAGAGAGGACCTTTAAGAGATTTATATGGTTTAAGAGGAGAGTGTCTCCATGAGCTTTATGTCCTTTATGAATTTTATAAGGGGTTTGTAAAGGGAGTGCCTTAAAGAGGGGAAGGCCTTTATGAGGTTTTGGTGTTTGTGAGGAGAGTGCCTTTAGAAGGTTTAAGGCCTTCATGATGAAGCCTTCATGAGATATTGTAAAAGCAGGGGCAACCGCCGTGGCAGGGAGAAATGACAAGGAGGACTCCATGATATCAGAAGGCTAATTAATTACTTTATTATACTATATTATTCTTTACTACACTACACTATATCACACTACATCTAAACTGAAACTGCACGAGCACTCAACTGAACAAAATCTTGTGACTGTCCCCTGCCCGACAGTCTGGACACACACCTGGCCCTGACAGGCCAAGGAAACAAAACACCTTCACTTTGGGTAAACAACCCCATATTGCATTCTGCTTTGGCACAACACAGGCACAGCAAATGAGATAAGAATTGTGTTTACCATTTTTTCTCTGCTTCTCTCACTGCTTCTCTCAGGTTCAGAGAATGTGAATCCCACAATGAGGAAAGCAACGTTATGATATTTACAGGGTTCATGAGGAGATTTCCTTTGTGAATCTTATGGATTTATGAAGACAGCATCCTTGAAGATTTATGGGAATTATGAGAAAATCCCATTTCTGAGGCTTTTCTCTTAATGAGGGGACTACTTTTATGAAGTTGATGTGGTTTTTGAAGAGAGCACCTCAATGAAGAGAGTGCCTTTATGATTTTTATCGTGTTTATGAAGAGAGCATCTTCAGGAGGAGATACCTTCATGAGGTGACAACTTTATGAAATTCCTGGGTTTTATAAGGAGATTGTGTTTATGTTGTTTATGATGACAGCGTCTTTATGAGGAGATTGCCTTTATGAGTTTTATGGCCTTTTTGATGTTTATGGAGTTTATGAGTTGAGTACCTCTGTGAGGTTTATGGCATATATAAGTTGAGTGCTTTTATGAGGTATAGGTGGTTTATTAAGAGAGTGCCTTTACGTGGTTCCTGATTTTTATGAGGAGATCTCCTTTAGGAAGTTTATGGGGCTTATGAGGAGACCACCTGCATTAGGACAGTACCTTTATGAGGTTTATGGTGTTTATGAGGTGGATGCCTTAAGGAGGAGAATGCCTTTGTGAGGATTATGGGGTTTCTGAGAACACCACCCTTATGAGGTTTATGTGGTTTCCGAGGAGAAGGCCTCTATGAGGAGAACGTTTTATGAGGTTTATGGGGCTTATGTAAAGAGGCACTCTCCTCACAAACCTCATAATCCAAATAAACCTCATAAAGGCACTCTCCTCAGAGGTGCTCTTCTCATAAGCCCCACAAATATTATAAAACCACTTTCCTCAGGGAGACTATCTCCTCATGAAGGCCATAAATCTCTTAAAGACACTCTCCACATAAACCCCCTTATTTTCATAAAGATATTCTCCTCATCAATTCCATAAAATTCAAAAAGGCCTTTAATACCATGAAGGCCATAAAGGTCATAATGACACTTTCCTCCTAAACTCCATAAACCTCATATTGGTGCTTTCCTCCTCAATACCATAAAATTCATAGAGACCCTGTCCTCGTAAAGCCAATAAATGTCATAAATAAAAGCATATATACAATCACCTGAAAATGGCTTTGTCTTCATAAGGAAATTGCTCTTCTTCATGAGGAGAGCATGATGATGCTCTCCTCATAAACCCTACAAACCTCATAAAAGCACCCTCATTAAAAAAAGCAGTCTCCACATAAACCCCATAAACCTCATGAAGGCACTCTCCTAATATACCCCATAAACCTCATAAAAGTACTCCTCATCAACACCATGCTTTCCTCCTAATCCCTATAATTCTCATAAAGGTGCCCTTATGAGTATTATGGGGTTTATGAGGAAAGCACCTTTATGAGGTGAGCACCTTTATGTGCCCTTATGTTTATAGGGTTTACAAGGAGATCTCTTTTATGAAGTTGATGGGCATTATGAGGAAAGCACTTTTCTAAGGCTTATGGTCTTGATGAGGAGACTGCATTTATGAAATTTGTGGTTTAGGCAGGGAGTGCCTTTATGAAGTTCATGGGGCTTTTGAGGAGAGAGCCTTTATGAGCTTTATGAGGACTGCACCTTTATGAGGTTAATTATGTTTTTGTGGAGAGCACCTTAATTAGGAGAGTATATTTTAAGGTTTATGGGGTTTATTAGGTGAGTGCCTTTATGAGATTTAAGGTGTTTATTAAGAAGGGACCTTTTAGAGAATTTCTGTTTTTTATGAGGAGATATTGTTTATGGGGTTTATGGGTAAAGCACCAGTAAGAGGTTAAGAAGGTTTATCAGGAGAGCACCTATATCACCTTTATGAGGTTTATGGTCTCTAATGAATTTAATGGGGTTTATGAGGGGAGTGCCTTTATGATGTGAAATGGGTTTGTGAAGAGAGCACCTTTATGTGGAATGCACCTGTATGAGGTTTTCAGGGTTTAGGATGCAAGCAGCTTTAAAAGGTTTGTGGCCTTCATGACCAAAACCCCCACATGAGCAGGTGGCCTTCATGAGAAAAAGTGCCTTTATGATTTTTACAGGGCTTATGAGGAAAGTGCCTGTTACACCCCAGATACTTAAATCCAGGCGTTAAACTCAAGGTTCCTTTACTGTAGCTGATACGAAGGAGTAATCCCCACCAGATATTTTCAAGAGGTGACAATCACACAAAAGTTTACTGGCAAAAAGTATTGAAAACTAGGAAACTTTGTCAAAGAAGTAAATACAGCTCCAAATTCAATATAAAACACCTATTATAGCATTATTTAGTATTTATGTAGTATTAACTTAGCAGAAACTTAGCATTTGCTTAGCATAAACATGGCCCATTCAACCTAGAAATGTTTAAATCCATAATATGTTAAGTTTTCCCAAAAAAATCCAAATAAAGAGGATTAGGAGAAGAAGAAAGAAAGAGACAGAAAGAAAGACAGAAGAGATACCAAAATACACACATATAGCTACCAACTCCTAGGACTCCAGTGTGAACTCCAAGGAAGCTGGCATATTCCAGACCTGTGTAACTCCCCTACTGGGGGGTTTTAAGCCCTTGGCCCTTCATGGGACCCCCTCCCAGGTTGGACTTCTGGTCATTTGGCCAATCAGGGGCTGGGTCAGCACTGCCCCTGGTGTGTGATTGATTGACAGCTTGGCCAGAGCTGGGACCATGGCTCTAGGCTGGGAGTGGGGCATTTCACTGTGTTGCTTTTGCAGGACCTGATCTGTCCCTGCCACCAAATCCACATGAGCATGCCAAAACATTTCAAAATGTGCTGAGATATCAAGTTTATCCAGTCTCTGGTAACCACCCCATGTCTCGAAACATTGACTGACACCACCATCCTGGGACCTTTCCTCTTGTGTCTAATCAGGGTACCATTCCTAGTCCAGTCTAGACAGAGCAGAAAGCAAAGAAGAGAAAAGCATACTGGAACTCATATAATGGGATATTGCTATTCATAAATCTAGTTAATATCCTTCTATGCCCTTCAACACACACACCTCCCCATCCCATGAGTCCAAAAATGATAGGACAATCAGGTTCTGGGATGGAGAGTTCATGCAGCAGTCTTTCAGCACCCAGAGTCCAGCAGATTGGTCCATGATGTATTCCTGGTGATTTCTGGTGTATTCCTGGAGACAGCACTTACTTTCTATGAGATTTAGTGTTCACTAACATTAGATAATTTACACAACTATTTTTGAAACTTTGTGGACTTGTAAGTTGGGCTCCAAAATAGCTTGGCAAATTCAATTTAGGCCACCTTGCCTTTTGGAGTTTGGACAATCTTACAGATCCAGGTATCCCCACAACTCAAACAAATACACGTGTCCCAGATTTACCACTTTTATCCCTCCCACAAACCAAGTTTCAAGGAGATTCCCAGAGCCTGTACTCAAGGGGAGAGAAAAGGTCAGTGGACATAATGGGAAACAATGTAAAGTACAATTCTACTGTCTGAAATTATCTGGATTTCCTCAGGGATGGGAGTCAAATATACAGTGACACTCATTCATTCCAATCTCCTTAGCGTATTATTTTCAGGGTCCTGATTCAGAACAAAAACCTTTTCAACTTAACCAAAACCTTCAGTGGTTCTCCAGCCAAAAATCTTTTAGTCACTCCTACAGCTGGAGAGAACTTTCCAGCTGTCACTGTTGAGTCAGGGACAGAATAAAGACTCCAGTCTTCAGAAGGTGAACAGAAGGCGTTTATTAGAAGGTAGCGTGTCTTTTATAACCTGACTTGCTAAGCTGAGACAATTATTCTTGAAAACTAATGGTGTCATAAAAATCTATTTCTGTGTCAGTTTGGTGCTACAAGTTGAATGTGTCCCCAGACTTTAACAAGGCAGCAAAATGCATTGCTGATACTACCAAGGAAAGGAAGTGCCTTGTGATGTGGAAATCTTTGGGTTCCAGTCAAGAGGAGAACTGGGCCCTTTAGTCTGAATCTCAGCTGTATTTCTCTTGAATGGAAACCTTCACAAGTGTCTACAATACTAGGAGATGTTTACTGAAGAGAAAGGACGGAACACTTGTACAACTGAAATGGCCTAAGACAGTACTGTTTACATAGGGTTATACTTGCTGAAGGAGGTGATCCTTGATACAAAGGAGGAATGACAGAAGCAGCATGCACTCAGGCAGAAATGCTTGTTCTTATTCTTCATATGATAATAAAATGTCAGGAGAATTTCCTACTCTTTTAACTGTTACTTCACCACTATTATATTAAAAATCTTGCCCTTATATTTTTACTTTTTCTCCAAAGTGTCCTTGGATGACTAACCTTGAGTCCCAAGGGATTTTGATCAGTGAAGACACCCTGATGAGAACCTTGAGAGTTGCTGGGCAATGACTTCCATGCCATAGTTATGTGGTCAATGACCCATGTAAAGCAGGAGCATGTTCTAAGGTGACAATTCTCTATCCCTCCTGTATTGAAGATGTAAGATGCAAAAAGTGTAAAACTGTCTGTAGCTGCAATATACTTATCCTGAGCTACATAATTTGAAATAATTTTCTGGTTACATTTTTTTTAAATTCAGATGAATTGTCTCCTGAGAAAATCTTCTACGAAAAATAATGGACAATCAGTTCTCCATGAACTTCTCTAATGTGAGTCCTTCCCACAGGTTTCAGTTGTTCAGAGACAGGCTGAGTTTGTGAATTATCTCCTCCTTTCTTCTCTTTCTTCTTTGAACTTCTTTTATTATTTTCAAATAGAAAAGACAGCAGCAAAAGTTTCAAGAACTTATGGAATGTCATGGAAATAGATCGGTTGAGCCACTGTTAGTTACTGAAAACATAATTTCACTATGAACATAACATTTTGGGGTAAGAGAGATTATAAATGGATGTGAAGCTTTTATAGTGCTCAAAACAACTCTTGTGTTACTTCTTTGATGTTTTTTAGTGTGTGAGTTCACATTAAGGTCCTCCTATGTTTCTTGCAAAATTGAATAGAAATCTAGTGGAAAACTAGTCTTTTTTGATAGTGCTTGTTGAAGTACTTGCTTAATTGTTGCATATAGGTAAAACCTTACAAAATAAAGGCCTTGTTACCCTTGTAAAATCATGGCTCAGGCCTGCTACTTTGGCTAAGTAGAAAAGGACTATGGGAAGGTGACTCAACTGAATTAGAGGTAGAAAAACAAGTTATATAATGTGTTCACATCGTGGTTTATGGTGGTTGGTTGAATTACATTTGTTGTGCTTAAATGGAATGTAATTGATAATGGCCTAAGTGCTTTAAAAGGCCTGGTTTGTGCAATAAAGGGCTCCCTCTTGCACCTCCCTGGGGACTATGCGTTGCTTGGCTTTGTAACACATGTGCTTTCCTGCATGTTTTGTAAGATGGATATTAATAAAACCTCTATACTTAGAGGCTGTTTTGAAACTTAAACACTTAGACCTGCTCTCCCAGTTTGGAGACCAGTCAGGTACAGACTTGCTAAAAGGATGACCTAGGACTGGGCTCCTCATATTTGCTTATTTTTTTGCAGTATAGCTGCAGCTGTGCAGATGTGAAGCCTTGCCCTTCTGCTTATTTCTGACTTGATCTGAAAGTTGGTACCCAAATTGTATTTACAGGTCTTGTATGATGTAGGATATGGGGTTATAATTATTAAAGTGTTTAAGGCTTATGCTCACCAGAAGGCCCTGTGGGAAAGGCACAGCTGCAGGCTGGATGGTTGGAAGTTGGTTGTGGTGTGAGAGGTGGTTATGAGGGAGGAGAGAGTTTCAGTTGAGTGACAGCTGGGAGTGAGATTGTGATCAGCTGGAGGAACGTGAGGACAGCACATGAACGGGGAGCTGATCGAGTCTCAGGACCGTGGACAGCAGCATTGCAGCTGAACCAGCCAATGGGTGCCTTCTTTTGTGGGCGACGGTATTGGCAGTGTCAAGGCTGAGATGCCTTGGGAGAGCTCCCCACTTTTAGTTTAGAGTGAGAAGTTGGAGCATTCTCCCAGGGTTCCTTGCTCCTCAATGTAAATGACGTTCTGCCTGTCATTTAAAGTTCACTCCCCCATTCCAGAATGTTCTGTGTTCCTGGATTTCCCCATTGGACTTCTCCAAAACACTACACCCTCCCTGCTCCCTCATTGGCAAAAGCTGTATCACCTCACTCTAACCCCTCCTCCCGTCCCTATCCCCATTGGTGTATCTGTATCCTGACCACTCCTACCCTGCCCCAGTTATATACCCTGGACCCTCCCTTGCTCGGAGCTCTTCATCCCTGGATCCCTTCAGCTCTGGTTGTCTTCCTGCTTTACCCTGTGTACCTGGACTTTCCCTGGATCCTTGTTTGGTTCCTAAATAAACCCCCTTGGGTTCTCTATACAAAGAGTCCTCTCAGTTCAGTGGTGAGGCACTGAATACAGCATCCAGGCTCGGGTGTCTGCTGGGCTGTTCGTGCAGACCAGAGCGGAGACGCTCTCAGGAAAGTGGGCACCCCGACAGCACCAGCCTGCGGAGACTGCCTGCTTTTTTTCTGATAAGTTCTGATAAGTCTCAGGTTGGTTTCAGTTATGTCACGCTGAGATTAAAGGTATAAAAAGGGGCTGATTTTTGTAATAAAGTGATCTCCTTCGGATGCATAAGGGGGTTGGTGTAGCTTTGTTCCCCACTGCTGCAGTATCATTACTGCAGTGATGCCACAGGAAATTTTCTGACTGGCATGCCTGTGAAAGGAAATATCATCCACATAAGAAGTAGTCAAAAACCTTGCAATAAGTAGCAGTTCTATAGGAAATGAAAACCTTTACATTCAAGTTTATTGGTAGAACTTTTCCTTTCTTTAGACTGCAAACAGGCTTTTGGATATTGGTTTTTCCTACAATATATTCATTGTAGGAAAGAAAAGAGAAAAAATTAATAGTTCTTTTGATCCATAAAGTATAGTCAAAGGTCTAGGAAAGAGGACTGTAACAGATCTTCCAAGCTGAAAAACATAAATTATTACCTAATAGCAATTATATTCTAGAACCTCTCCATAAACATATCTTCCAAAAAATATTACTTTTCTTGCCATAATTAATCTATCAAAACTTAAAAATGAACTCCAGAGATTTAGAAAACTTCAAATCTGGCTTAAAATATTCTTTTATCAGTAGACTTCTTTCTTCAGGTTCTTAGGTTTGTTCCTATATGCCTAGAGATTTATAGGAAGCAAATTGCTGTAATATATGCTTAATGCATGATCTCGTGCTACTGATCACCCTTCCACCCTGTTCTACATTATTATTGGATTTGGGTAAATGAAATAATTTTACTAAACTTTCTGAAATATTCACAAGAAAAAGTGCTATTTGATGTCTAAAAATGAGCAGACCTATTTTCCAAATGCCTATTTTCCAAATTTTGGAAAATAATCCAAATTTTCCTCATCTGACAAACAGATTTTAGTTTTGCCAAGGTACTGATATTAGAATATTTTTGTAAACCAAAAACCACTTTGATTTTCCATTCTTGGGACACGTGTGTCTATGGGTATATGTTCTTGTCAGTTACATATACACGTTGGCTTCTTAGTAAAGCCTGAATGCTTTACATGTTTTCTTTTATAATGCCTTATCAGAATAAATAGTAAGATCCACTTAAACAGATTAACAGTGAATAGAATGACATATTTTATGTGTGAAAAGCACTAAATATGAAAAACCAGGAAGTCCTTGCTTTGTTAGGATCTAGTACTGTAGTAAAAATTAAATGAGTTAAACTTTGTCATTTGCCACTCTTTGTTTTATTTGATAGCCAGTGTTTTTTCCCTTCTTCACTTTCGAGTTTCTTTCTTTCAACTTTATTCATTCACTGAGAAGCAAGCTGGCTGTGAATTTCCCACTACAAATAGGAACAGAAATACCAAAAGGCACTTTTTGATTAATGTCTCTCAGAGAACCTGTTTTGTACAGATGAAGGCTGAGTGAAAAAAGAAAGTGAGAGATCACAGAAAAATTTTTAGAGAACAGATGAAAAGTCCTGAATTAAGATAGAACTGAAACACTTTGAACATTCAGAACCACTCATAGCTTTGTCATTAGGGTGATGAACATATTAAAACTTTCTGTGACTATCTCTGCATCCCCAGAGAATGCAGATATAATGATAATCAGTATCATTTTATAAGGAATTTTTCAGGTGAGCCCAGATAGGTAGGATGATCTTGCTGAATCACCTGAGTGCAGATCTGCGTGGGGTTACCACTGTTGTACCAGAAGTGGTGAACTTGAACTGGAGCAGCTGCTGATGTAAAAACCTATTAGCTGCAAGTGTAGGTCTGGCTGTCAACTTTGGACCTCTGTCACCATGCAGACAGGAGATCCTGAAAATAAAATCACCATGCCTTTGGCTACATTATACTTCTGGACACATGTAGGGACACACCTGTTTTATGTCATCACTGGAAAGCCTATCCTTGGCAATCCATCTTGCAATCCCATGTAAGCAACTGCACTAACTTCAGTGACTCTGTAAATTTAAAACAAAAGTATTTTCTCCTAAATTAATTAGAGCCATACATTTTATTTAATGAACTATTTAACACACTGGATTTCCCTACTGTGATTAATTTTCTTCTTACTGCCTAGATTTTCTTAGACCAAGGCTTTTTTATTACTCATTGTTCACTGACAAATTTTTACATTTTCATGTAGATTTAAGCATTCAGAAACTCCAGAGAGAAAAATACAAAGCTAAACTGGTACAGAGTCTCTGAGTACATAATGAATAACTACTTGATACAAATTCCCTTAAGTGTGAGGGTAAAGGCTACATAAATTTTTACTGAAGCAAGCCTTCATTGCTCAGGAAACTATGAAATCTTTTTTGCTGTCATGTTGCAGTGAGGATGGTTCTATACCCTGTGGTTTTACAGTTTGCTTGGGTAGGCTCTAAAGCATGAACTCTATTAAAATCTTAAAAATTATGAATTATTAAATTGAAGCTCATTGCAATAAGATAAAAGAAGTCTCTGCACTTTTTCTAGATTAAGATGCAATCAAAGCTTTAAGGTTTTCAATGCTTCAGTGTCATTTAAAACTGAGTTAAGTCCCATTTGTCAGAGAAGTCACAATGTCAGCGCCTTTTGGGAACTGTAAGATTTTGCCATGATTGTTAATCTTTGTTTTGCAGTTTATAGGTATCTCTGACAAAAGTATTCCAGCAGCCTTTCTGCATGAAAATCAGCATGAAGCCTTTTCACTGAAGTGCCAATCAGCTCATTGCTCTTGCAACTGCATAATTTTGACTGGAAAGCAGATAAATTATTTTGTGTATTTGTTATTGTATCAGAACTGAAATAATGAACAATACTTGGCCTGTTTCAATGGGCTGAATAAAACTTTAAAATTATTTCTAAGCATGTCAAACACTGGAAAGGTTGGTTGGGTTTTTTTTTTGTTTGTTTGTTTGGTTTGGTTTTTGTTTTGTTTTTTCCCCACCTTTATTTTATCCAGGGAAATAATACATTTCCATACACTGTTATATTTTCAGATGTGGTGGTTTTAAACTGAAATTTCATACCTTCATTTATTTTTAATTTCTGTGAATATTTTTTGGGGTTCAAGACAACAGAATGGTATTTGATGGCAGTTCATATAGAATGTAAAGCATATAGGAATTATTTGGATTTTTTCAAAAAAACACCAAAATGTGTCCTGATTTTGGCTGGGATAGAGTTGATTTTCTTCTTGGTAGCTATATAGTGCTTTGTTTAGGATTCAGTATGAGAATTATGTTGATAATACACAGATGTTTTGGCTGTTGCTGAGAAGTTTTTTATCCTAAGTCAAGGACTTCATGGTCTGCCAGTGGGCAGGTGCACAAGAAGCTGGGAGGGAGCACAGCTGGCACAGCTGATCAGAACTGGCCCAAGGGGTATTCCACACCATAGAATGTCATGTTCAATACAAAATGAGGACAGTTGGCCAGGAGGAGCCAATCTCTGCTGGGGGACATCCTTGGCATGGTCGGCAGGTGATGAGAAACTCTATTGTGCATCACTTGTCTTTCTTGAGTTTTCTCTTTCTCTCTATCCCCCTCTCCTTTTTTAATAACATTAGTAGTAGTAGTCTTATCATCATTTTTATAATAGTCTAATTTGTTTGAAATATTAAACCTTTCTTATCTTTTTTTTTTGTCCCATCCAACAAGGGAAGGGAGGGATGTGGTGAGCAGCTGTATGGTATGTAATTGCCAGCTGGAGTTAAATCAGAACAAAAAGTTTTTGTTCTCATTTCAGGTACATTACTTCAGCTGCATCTTTAACCTATATTCTTCTGTCAAATAGATCACTTTCAAGTTATCTTCAATTTAGCAACACAAGAGAGGTGAATAGTGAGAAGAGTTTGTTTGCATACTTCCTCACTTAAAAAAACCCCAACTTTATAACTTTTAATGGTACTTGATGTCTCTTATACTGAATACTGAAATTGAAGAATTGTCAAAAAAATCCCAAAAAACAAGACTGTCCATGAAAATGCCCTATGATATTAAATTTAGGAAATACAAATGCAAGCACTTTTATTTGCTTGCTTATAGTTCTTTTATATGCAATTTAACTCAAGAGAGATTTATGGTTTGCTCTGGGAATATAACTGCTTCTTGTAGAGAAGGACAGGAATTTGCACTGCTAGACAAAGATCATTAAAAGTATGATTGTCTTGGAAATAGTTTTCTGGTGGAAATATAAGCTTTTGATTGTGTTTACTTACAGAATCAAAGAAAAATATATTGTCACTTTCTGAATTTTCAACTGTGTACAAAATAATCATAAATGCTAGCAAGGCAGAGAAATGTTAATTGATGACTTTCCTCAAATACTTGCTGCTACACAATATACAATAAATTTCCAACAGCTGTGGTTGTTTAAAAGGCAAAGGAGCATTACAGTTAGTGTAACAAATCTCATTGCAGGCTGCACAAGAAGGAAAGGTTTTAATTTTATTTATTTTGAATAGAACTGGGGATATTGACTTATACCTATGCTTTTTTATTTGTGCTTACAGTAACACAGTGTTTGCCTAGGGAGTCTGGGTGGGATTACTTGTGACAGCACAGAGGAAAAGGGTCACTGACCATGAAGGGTCTGTCTCATATCTGCAACACTGTTTTCATTTAGCAATCATGTGCCAGTACTTTGCACGTGCCTCTTATGCCTTCAAGTAGCTGATGGCGATTTTTATCATTTTCCCTTTCCTCCTGTCCCTCCACTAGGGAATTCTGCTGATCTACTCAAAGGCATTGTTTCCCTCTCTGGTTGTAGTCTGCCTTTTCTTTTTCTGCTCTGAGCATCTTGAAATTGCATGTTGAGATAATGTATGATGCCCTGGTGATTTTAGCACCATCCAACACCTGTTCTTTCTTTGTTCCTTATTTGTGATATTTCTTCTTGTCATTCACATGTTCCTAGTTACACATAATTCACATAATTATTAAGGGTTTTAGTCACAAGTCTCTGCAAAAAGTGCATTTTACTTCTTAGAAAATCTAGATGTGAACAATATTCACAATTTATCTTAGTGCAGCTGTAGTTGTGCTAGCCCATCTGGATTTTTTTAATCATGTGAAATGATTTCCTATGCAGCTTAATGAAAGTTTTGAGACAGGTGCAGCATGGGATATGTATGAGAGCAAAGATCAGTCAATTTCAATTTTCTATTTCTGATGGCTGAGGACAAAAAAAGCATGCCTCTCAAAACCTTTCTTGTTTGCTTTGTTTCATGCAGCAGCTTCAAATATGGCTATCCATGGCCTAAAAGATGCTGACGATATTATCTTACTCTATCCAGACTGAAGGCTATATAACAAATTGATGAACAAGAATTCAAAGGTTGACTAGAGACTAATAGTTCATTTTGCATGAAATTTTTAGTTATAAATGGATCACTTTATTACTGTGGAGAGTAACTCACAAAAATACTATATTTTGTAAGGCAAGCTACATGGAGTATCACTTATTTTCACACAAACAGAATGAAGATTTTATTGTTAAGAAATTCAGTTTCATTGGCAGTATTCAAAAGCAATTCCCATGCTCCCCATGCAGGACTACAGGGTGGGGGAAGAGTGTCTGGAAAACTGCCCAGAGGAAAAGGACCTGGGGTGCTGCTTACAGCTGAACAGGAGCCTGTGTGGGTCCAGGTGGCCAAGAAGGCCAATGGCACCAGGCTTTTGTCAGCAATAGTGTGGCCAGCAGGACCAGGACAGGGATTGTCCCCCTGTACTCAGCACCGCTGAGGCCACACCTCACATAGAAGAGGATGTCTTATGGAATAATTAGTGTTCTACATCTGTAATTCTTTTACCAATTTGCTGCATTTTTGCATCTCTGAAACTGTGTGTATCATGAGAGGAGGCATCTAGACAAGATTGCACAACTGATGTTTTTGGGAAGCCAGTTAGTATGATTTCTGGATTTTTACCCTGTCTTATCAAGTGTAAATTCACAGTGTGGTGCATTCAATGAAATGTCCATTTTTAAACCTTATTAAAGAAATTTAAATCAGTGTACAGCAGTGAAAAATGTAACAGTGGTCATATTATATCCTCAGTTGCCCAGAAGGAAGAACAGCCTGCTCTGTTAAAACCTGAAGTGCATCCAGAACGATGCTAAAATTGCACAACAGATATTTCTGCAAATATTGAAGCAGTTAAGGTGCAAACAACTCCTAGTATTTGCTTTCCTTGGGAGAATATATAATGATTTCTGTACAATGGAAATTTATGATGTTTAATGTTCTTAATTGGCATTTTTAGTAATATTATGGGATTTATAAAGACAGATGTCATTCATTATTTCTTTTATGAGAGCGAGTAATTTGGTTGAGCTTGTTGTATATTGCCTACTTAATGTGGAACTAGGATGGGCTGTTTTATGTACCATAGTCACAATGAAACAACCCATGAAAGAATAGTTGAATTGAGGATATAATGTGCTTCGTGAAATAAAAGTGGTTTGTGCTGCTGTAACTTATATCCACTTTGCCAAATGCAGATGCAGAATTCAGGTGTTTACAAGGAGTTCTGCTGTTTTGTTACAGCTCTCCCTGTGAATATATATGTACAACATGCATGCTTTTAGATAAATCCTATATACATATACATGTATATATATATATATATAGGAAAAATCTATAAATCAGGTCAAGTTTAGAACAAAGACATGGATCCTATATTAGTTTGTTGACATACAAAGAAAATTTGTTTACCTGTCCACATAAAAAATATCAATGCAGTATCCGCAGTTGGATCTTTCCTATTTCTGGATTAAGATTGACCATGAATAATACCTGACTGAAAGGCAACTGGATATTTCCAGCAAAGGGAACAGTGAGTTACAATTGAGAAAATGTTGTTTTATTGAAGGAGCAGGTGTTTCAACAATGTGCATGTTGATTGTGCTGGTTTTGGTTGTGGCAGAGTTAATTTTCTTCACAGTGGCTGGTGTGGAGCTGTGTTTCACCCCAAGCTGTCTCAATATTTTATTTTTTTAAGGAGAAATTGTACAGTTGGAGAGAACACATGAAAACCCATTCTCTGTAGGTACATAGAGAAATAACTTTTTGGGGAGAGCAGAATTTCAGGGTCAAAATAAATTGTATTACATTCCCAAAATGAAATTTCTTAGAATAGCAAAGCTAGACAATGCCAAACAGGTTGTAAGGGTTTTCTTGGCTCACACTGTTATGTCTTTTCCTTCCAGAGGCATCATAGGCATTAAATCCACTAAATTTTGCTGAAAAGAGAGTAATGTATTTGCCCTTTGGAAGATTCCTTGTACTTTAAATACTATAACATAAGATTAAAGTGATTGTTTTCCTCCAGAACCTCTGCTGAGTTTTAAAGTACTTGCTTCCAGTGTCCACACACTTTGGTTGGGATTTGTGTTTTCCTCCCATGTACATTTATGAAGAATTCTCTCTCTTATGAGACTACATTTTATTAGATAGGAGGAGAGAAATTCTTTTGGTCTCTTCTTGGAACAAACCACTGCAGCACTTCAATATTCGTGAGGTTATTTTTCTGCTTTAAAAACTCACAGAATACAGTTTTAAAACTGCTTCTTCAGCAAATGATCCATAATTATAAGAGAATTACCCTTTCCATGACCAGACTTATTTACATGTAAATGCCCAGAAAAAGATGTGTTTCAGAGGGGAAAGGCAGTGTGGTACAATGCATTCTTGCTAAATTACTTTTTCTAAAGGACTGTTATTTTCAAAACCTTTTGCAGTGTTTGAAACTTGGCAGAAAAGAATCAATGCTGAAAAGGGGGAATATGTCATTCTGTTTCTCAAAGCCCTAAGTTTGATTTTTCTTGCTCTCTTCACAATATATGTAAATACTGATGAATTATTATCTGTATTTTGCTGAACTATGTGATGAAGCTATTTCCTCCAGGAATAATTGCTTTGGTACACATTTCTTACATAATATGATACACATTTCTTACATAATAGAGTTTCTGTTTGTGAGTATTACCCTTTCCTGAGTCTTGTCCCTTTTCTCACAATGAGGAAGATTTTGGGAGAAATTAATGAGTTTCTGAACCCAGACCTGCTGCTTTTCTTCCTGTTTTGATGGTCGAACTTTCTGCTTGATAATACTGCTATTGTGCATAGTTTGCATTCATGTGGAAAACTGATGGTTATTTGACAGCCTTGAGAATCTTTGATCCTGTCATTTTTCAAATGTTTAACCATCTATTTCAACTCTCCATGCAACAGACTGACAGAATAGACAGGGCCACATTTTGGAGTGAAAAGTCTAAAAGGGTCAGCATTCTAAATTAAAGACCTATATCTTTTGAATGCTGGATGATTAAGATACAGCATCCCCTTTTATTCTGTTTGTTCTCACAGTAATCAGCCGTGTTTCCAAGGCAGATTCTCCCTTTTGAAATACACTATGAGAAGGAATTAGATTAGGTACAAATAAGTCCCAATAACACATTCTGAAGCAAGCAGCTCACTCAGAGGTGCAGTTGTACTCTGAAAAGGGTTCTGGCACTGCTGGAAACCCAAAATGGTGCTTGTGTGCAAGACCTTGCTAGCTCTCTCTTTCTGACTCCCAGGTCAAATGTTAAATGAGTAGAAAAACAAGACTAGATTGACTTGGAATTCATTACAGTTACAGAGCAGCACTAAGTATTAGATCATAATGTCCTATAGATCATGCCGCTCTGTTACTCAAACTGATACATAGTGAGAAAATGAAAAAAACAGCTAAGCAAAAACTACCCCAAACCAAAACACATACTCTGCTTTCTTTCCTTAAAGCCTTGTTGATGATTGTAATTTTCACCTCCTCTGCCCTGGAGGAGGGCAAAAAGGGCAAAAACCAGAGAATGCTTTATCTCTTACTCCGTCTTTTTTTTTTTTTTTTTTTTTTTTTTTTTTTTTAGGCACACTGGTTCAAAAATAATTTAAAGAAAAACATGTAGAAATGGACCCCACCAGCTCCTGTAATTCCATAATACCATTTAGTTTTCTGCTCACTTCTGTTTTCTCTGACTGATGATTTTTTCTCTTCTGGAGAGTGAGCACAAAGTCAACAAGCTGACTAGAACTTGCATTTAGAGAGCTGATCTATAAGGAAAACTGTGAACACTCAGTGTTGATAATATCAATATCTCAAAGCAAAAAGTGCATAACAAGGAATGAAAATGTATCAGATTCATGCATAAGAAAAAAATCATTTGGCTTTGTCTCCACTTATAGGTGTACTGCCTCCTGAAGTCTCCTGTCATGCAAGTGCAATGTTATCAATACATTCTTCTCTCATAATAGACTTTTTTCATCTGTTCACTTGCAGAACACTCAGTTTTCTTGTCTTTAACTGCAGCTTCTGATTATTCTAATCCTTGAAAAATGAATGCATTAATTGTCCTCATCATTTACAACATTTGCTTGTCTTTGACTCCAACCATTGATGGTTTTCTCATTTCTCATACTGGTTTTGACATTTCAGCTTTCGAGGACCCTTAATTAATTTTTCTGTTCTCCAGTTCCCTGAGTGACATGAACTCTCAGAGGTGAACACACACTTATATTTGCTGCTTCTGGCATATATGGAAAGAAGCAAAAAGAAAATCTTGCATTTTTCCCAAGCAGAAAAGAAAATTAGAGGTGAAAAATCACTTTGCATGTGGAATATCTCATGAACTAGTGATAGGTTTTAAATAGCCTTGAGATTTTTTCCTGAATAATCACTTTGCTAACTCAGCTATTTCCATCAGTGTCAAGAGACTCCAAAATATGTGATCTTGCAAAAGCATTCACCACCTCTTCTGCTCTATTTGTGATCTTGGTTGATTCCAAGTTCAGGGTAGACCACAAGATTGTCATAGGAGTGAATAAGAATGATATCTTGTCTGCAAAGAAAGGTGAGTTAAAGCTTTCAGGGAAAACCAAAATACTCTGTAGAATATCTATGGGTATTGCAATGAACCAGGAAATCAGTTTACCAAGATTTTTTTTTTCTCTGTCAAAACACAGATGCTTTCTTATAGACAAATTTATTTGTTAGGGTTTTGTGTAGATGTGATTTCTGAGACTTGACATTTCTTTCAGCACAGTAATAGGCTTTTTTAGACAAAGTGACACAGTTTAATTCAAAATATGTGATAAGCAGTTAACAAAAAAGTCAAATTTTGATTTCCAATCTTTGTATAATATTTGGGATTAGCTCAATATACTTGACTCATAAATTTCTGAGTAGCTCAGAGGCCAATTATCAATCTTAACTAAGCAGAACAACTGCTTTCCATGTGGCAATTTATGTTAATTTATAGATACACATGCCATAAGGCAAAACCTTTACACAGGAGGTATTGAAGCTCATAATGATGCACGCAATCCAGGCCGGGAGCTTTTCAATCTCAAGAAGAAAGTAACAGATTGATATTTTAGAACTGTGGGGGGAAATAACCTTGTTTTTTACAAACAAATTAACTCATCCATGACCTCATGACATTAAAATCTCCCATTTAGAATTATAGGTTATGCTTTCATCTCACTTAGAGAAGGGAAATCCTATGTGTGGCAAAGCCTCACAGTCTTTTCTGTTTGGCTGCTACTGTGAGTAAACAGATGAAATAAATGTAAGGTGGCAGGAATTTCAGGGCCTCTTCCCCTCCTTAATTTCCTACCACTGGATTAGATTTACTTGTTTGGTGTAAATTTATGATACCTTTATCAGCAAAGAAGCTGCATCCCTGAGTCAGTGGGCAAGGTTGGATGGTTGCTGGTGGCTGGATTGTTGGATGGCAGGGAGGGATGGTTGCTGGCTATTTAGGAATCTAGTTCTCCTTGGAAGCAAACAAACTGAGGGAAATACAACTACCTTTATTTTATAAGTGTAGCACCTCAGGAAAGAAAGCTGTCTTTTATTGTTTGGGAGGACAATCAGATCAATCATCTTTTGTTTCACTGGTCAGTGCTAAAAAGGTGCTTCAGCACTGCACACTTTGAAATCTCAAAGCAGTAAAAATATCAACTAACAATCAGAAATCTAGAGAAAAGAGATTTACAAAGGAAATCTTTCTAGTAGCAGGGAGGTCACTCTTTCTGTGCATCACTTTATTACTCAATAACAAAAAACTCTCTGAAAGGGATGTTTTATTTTTAATCCAGTGGTAGTGCACTAGTGCTAAAGAATATTGGATATTTAGTATTTCTTTTACCCAAGGGTATGAGATATCTCCTTTTCTCACGTCATCTTTCCCTGCCACAAGCATTATCTCTCATGGACTGTTGGGAAGGGATGAGAGTTGAGATCTCTTTTTAGTGTAGGGAAAGGAGAGAGCGAGGTGGGACTTGATGGGAGAGAGGTGTTCATTTGTGGGAGAAGCTGTGCTGGCTGTATTGGCTGCTCTTCTGGGATGGCCAGTGTCTGCTTCCTCTGGCACTTTGGCAAAGTTGTCCTTGATGTTTGCCTCTTTCCCCTGCTGTCACTGCCCTGCTCACTGCCATCTGGCATAATTGCAGATTTGCTCCCTGCTTCCAGGGTGATAAAAAAGATTTTCACAAGGCTAATTTCTTCAGAAAAATCCTGACAAAAATTAGTTGCTAGTATTCTTTATTTAACTGATCCAAGCCTCCATAATGACAACAACAGAGTTTTTCTTTGACCAAATAAAAAATCTGGCTTTGGCCAAAGGTTATCTGTAAAAAAGCTAAACTTGAAGGAGATACTTGGATCCTCTTCCACAGACTTTCTAGGTATCTCACATTACACAATTGTTTACACTTTACTGCACAAATGTATGTGTACATTTCTGTTCAAACTAATAAACATCTGTGTTGGTTTTGCACGGCCTGGTTTTTGAGAGCAGGGCACAGAGGTGACTTCTGTGAGCAGCTGCTAGGAGCTTCCACCATGCCCAGCAGAGCCAATCCCTGATGGCTCTGAAGATGGACATGCTGCTGGCCAAGCCTGGCCCAGCTAGAGAGGTTGGTAACACCTCTGTGATAACATATATAAGAAAAGAATCAAAACAAAAAGGCTTAACACTGTTAATTCCAGGCAGAGAAGAGGAGGAGGTGAGGGCATGTGAGGGAAACAGCATGGGGACACTAAGCTCAGTGGAGGAGGAGGGCGGAGAGGTACTTAAGGCACCAGAGCCGAGATTCCTCCCCTATGGTGATAACCATGGTGAAGCAGCTGTGCCCCTGCAGCCCATGGGGATCCATGGGGGATGCAGAGATCCACCCACAGCCAATATGGGAGGTGCCCATGCCAGAGTAGGTGGGTGCCACTGGAGGAGGCTGTGATCCAGTGGGGGAGATCTGGTGGAGAGAGGGGGCCCATGCTTCCAGGCTGGAGCAGCCTGTCCTTGGAGGACTGCACCCTGTGGAAGAGTGACCCACATTGCAGCAGTTTTGGGGGGAATGTTTGCCCGTGGGGGGAGCTCAAGTTGCAGCAGTTTTGGGAGGGCTGCTGCTCATGAGATTGGAACCACGTTGGAGAAGTTCACAGAAAGCTGTCTCCTGTGGGAAGGAATCTTCTTCCTGAGCAGCAGAAGATAACTTGGATTATAAACGGATCAAAATCCCTAAGCTCTGTTTCCCTGCTCTGTCAGTGGGAAGGAGGGAGGAGTTGGATGAAAAAGGTGTTTCAAGGTGTTTTTACTTCTCATTATCTTCCTCTGACTCTGGTAGTAATAAAACTACTTTTTACCTTTAAGTTGAGCCTGTTTTGCTCTTGGAGTGTCTTCTCCCAGTCCTTATCTCAACTCATGAACCCTTCACTAATTTTTTTTCTCTCCTCTGCCCAGCTGTGGCAGGGAAGGGTAAGTGAGCGACTTGCATGGGTGCCTGGTGTTTGGCCAGGGTCAAATCACTGCCA
>JAYDZK010000001.1:14342468-14365469 GCA_034509185.1 Euphonia xanthogaster | reverse complement strand
AAGAGAAAGAGAAAGAGAAAGAGAAAGAGAAAGAGAAAGAGAAAGAGAAAGAGAAAGAGAAAGAGAAAGAGAAAGAGGAAGCCAAGCCACACCCACAGAAAGGACTTTGGACTCTGAATCTACCATCTCTTCAGAGGAACAAGAAGTTTTATTGTTTAAGATTGTTAATTTCTTTTTCTCTTGTAAAATAAACAGTTATTTTTTCCACTTTCTCTAAGGAAATATTTCCTGAACTGGGTGGGGGAGGGGCTGGCCGGAATCTGCTTTTTCAAAGGAGATGCCTTTCAAACGTTTCCTCCCAAATTTGTCTCAAACCAGGACAAGTGGTCAGTAAGGTTGCTTCAAAACCTTCAGATAAAATGGTGGGAGAGGATTTTCATTTCACAAATTAATCTTCTTATGGATGTACACAGATGCCAATAGGAAATGGAGGTCAGGGTTCTGTTTGTAATATTATGGGTTTGCAAAATTTGGTTTTCTTCTTATATTTTAGCAAGTTATCTGCTTATATTTTAGCAAGTTATCTGTATTTTCCAAAATAAAATATCTGTAATATTAATTTGGTAACAACAGAATGTTTATGTGGTATCCAAATTATATTTTATTTAATTAGGAAATAGAGAAAAAGATGACACTAAAAGATGAAATCAAGCATCAGGTAAAAAATAGTAACAAATACTTTAAATGGTTTCTGCTGAAAATTTCATTCAGGTCAGTGCCATCCTATGAAATTGTGGATTTTGATGAAAGCGGATTTTCCTGTGAGATCTATATTTTTTAACAAATTCTGCAAGCAAAGTAGCCTTTGTTATCTCACGGTTAACAGAACTTAATGACAACATTGCTTCTGTCCTATACTTTTTATATTTGCTGTGGTTTTATTACATTTCTTTCACACACCAGCTTTATGTTTCTACCTTTTATTGTCAAGTATCAGTGATGTTTAAGCATTCTTGACATTTATGAAGCTGCCCTGAATGCCTGTTGATTAAAAATCCTTTGAATTACATGTTAAAAGAATACAGGCGAACTATCAGAATACAGTAAATCCTGCTTCAAGGCCACACAAAATATATAGCACATTTGTAGCTTTAGACATTTGCATTATCCAGTGGACTATGAGAGTTCCTGTTTAATTTATTGTCCTCTTTCCTCACAATATGACTGTAAGAATATTGACCCCCTTTTTAATTCTTAATTTTTATTCTCTTCCTTTTGTCACTGAAGCAAACTTTTAAGGTACCACTATCCACATGATTGAGAACAGACTGAAGTGTTGTGGAAAAATGCCATTTCACAGGCTTCAGAACCTCTGAGCTTTTCTAAGTAAGTGTCTGATTAAATTGATGGATGCCATAAGATTGATTTATAGCCTTGTCCAAACTTTGGTTGATGGGTATGGAAGTTACAAGAAAATCCTTGACACTTCATGTTCCTTTACAGACTGTATATCTTTAATGAACAACTGTGTTCCATGACATTGGACATTTAGTAGGCCATGCCTTACTTACACCTGAAAATTTGGCACAGATTTCTGTACAGACAAATAAATAGAAAGCTCTAATCTAAGTTCTAGAGAAGTCATATGTGACTAGAACTTTCAGGAAAGTGACAGGAGAAACACCTATAAAAGGACCTTGGTATAATATAGGGTTTTGATGGATTTTATCCCAAGTGTATTTTCTTCAGTGTGAAGTGTGGGGCATGACCATAATTCCCTCTAACACTGACTGGCCAGTTCTTGCAGAGGCAGTTAAATTACCTTTCTGCAGCAAGAGAAATGCCCAGGAAGGTCAACATGTGTCACATTCCACTGAGGGAAACTGTGAATAGTTATTTTAGATTAGATGGCCAGGAACAAAATTAAGCCAAATGAGATAAACCCTGTATCTGAGAACTGTTTATTGATCACAAAGAACAAAAAGAAAAAGGCATTGACTAAATGAAAGAGGGCTAGGAAAGACAGAAAACAAGGAATGAAAATGAAAAAGGAATGGGGAAGAGGAGACAGAGAGACAGAAAGAGGGGAGGCAGAGAACAAGAGGGCTTTACCACCAGCTGATCAGGGAAGTGCTGTTGGCAGCCAGGAAGTGGGGGTTGTCCATGCTGCCAACCTATGGACAGAGTGGGTCTTAATGAGCCTGTGCAGCTCTCAGAGAGGTGCAGCTTCACAGGAGCGGGTCCCACAGTGATGGCACCAGGCATCCAGTGAGTGGGCACTCGGGTGAGAGGTCCCAGACCCTGGACACAGTTGCAGCAAGGATCACTGGCTCAGGATGGCAGGGTGGGCTGGATCGGAGTGGTAGGGCTGAACACAGCTCAGGCAGAGATGCTGGGGCAAACAGCAGGGTGGTGACCAGGGACACAGGGGAGTTGGACAGATGTGAGGGTGAGCAAGAGCCAGAGAGGGCAGGAGAGCCAAAAGGCAGGCTGGGGCCAGGGCAAAAGAGGAAGCAAGCAAGCCAACAAACAGCAGTGAACAACAGTGAGGCCCAGTGAGCAGCAGTGAGCTCATGACACAGTTGGTTCTTATACTAGTTGGTAACTGGCCCCTCCCAAAATCTGCCCACTGACAGGAGACCATTGGGCCAGTCCAACCTTTCTTTGCCATCCACTGGTGGACACCTTTTGCCATCTAATTGGAAAAGCTCCTCCACAGTGTTTCCTACTAACTGCCTGATGTGAGGTGTTGCCAGGTGAAGTCTTCTCAGGGACAAGGCTTCCCCCACTCCTGGCTGCCTCCTGCAAGTGGCACATGTACACTCTCTCCCACCACATGCCTCTGACAGCCCTCACCAGACCAGGGCTGAAGCAAATTAAATTGGCTAAATCAAAACTAAATTGGCTAAATCCAAACTAAATTGGCTAACATGTCAGATGACAGTATTCAGCCCCAGTGTTGGAAGTACTGGGAGAAGTGGGATGTTGTCTTGATGTATTAAAAATCTATCAAATTATATTTTCCAACTGTCCTCATGGCTGGTAAATCTTATTTAACTTTTGAGTATTTTCTTTGCTGTATTCCTGGAAGTTAGTAGCAGTGCTTAAGTCATACCCTACCACAGAATAACGAGATTAAAGCTGAGTGTGTGAAAAGACTTGATGATCCTGATGGGTCCCTTCAACTCAGCATATTCTGTGATTCTATGAAAAATGCACAGAAAAGAGTGAAGACCATATTCTGACTGAAACCATTGGGAACATTTTCATGATTTCACTAAAATACAAACTATACAGAATGAACAATAATTTGAAGAAGTGGCCTCTTATGACTCTGTCTTGATTTGAAAGACAGGTGTCTCCCAAGGAAGGCAAGAACCATCCTTGGAGTGTAAAATGTGACCCCTTTCCCTCCAAATTATTATAACTTTGAAATGATGAGGCTTTCAGGCAAAGGTACGAAAAAAGGAATAGCAGTTCCTTACTTATATATATATGTATAAAGACAAACAAAAAACCCCCCAACAATGGCAGCAACAACAAATTGGGGTATTTTCTGGGTCCCCCATGGCAGGAAGGAAAGATGAATCTGACACCATGTTCTTAGAAGGCTAATTTATTATTTTATGATATGATATGATATGATATGATATGATATGATATGATATAATGCTATACTAAACTATACTAAAGAATAGAGAAAGGATACAGACAGAAGGCTTAACAAGATTCTAATGAAAAACCTGTGACTCTCTCCTTGACACATCTGGCTGTGATTAGTCATTAAGTTAAAACAATTCACATGAAACCAATGAAACAATGACCAGTTGGTAAACAATGTCCAAACCACATTCTAAAGCAGCAAAACACAGGAGAAGCGAATCAGATAATTATTGTTTTCATTTTTCACTGAGGCTTCTCAGCTTCCCAGGAGGCGAAATCCTGGTGAGGGGATTTTTCCAGTAAATATGACGGTGACAACAAACCAAAAGAGAAAACCCAGTAAACAGTCTTGTCCCGCTCTTTGAGCGCTTTCCCCTTCGGTGCAGTTCCGGTCACGGCCAGCAGGGGCACTGGTGGCTCCCAGTGGGCAGGGCAGGTGCGATGATTCCTCCAAGGCTGCAGGGGGCGCTGTGGTGCACGCTCGGCCGCGTTGCCACACAGGAATGGCAGCCTGGCTGACACTGGAAGTGACGGCGGCAGCTGGTTGTGATTGCCAGGCTACCATGCAGAGAGGTTGCCTGTAAGGGGACACCCCACATGTTGATTCCAGACGCCCCCCTTCCCCCCCCCCTGCCCCAAATGGCCAGGAAACAAAAAAAGAATTAAGCAGGCTTGCAGTGCAGGAAAACTGAAGCAGACTGGGATCTCAGAGTTCAACACACAGCAGTGGCCGCACCACATGCCGTGGGCAGAGGGCCCGGCAGGGAGCGATCCCGATGTTTCAGCTGGTTCTGAGCTCCGAGTGGCCAGGTGGCAGGGAAGACAGCAAACAGCTCCTTAAACCTGGAACCAGGACCAAGCAAAACCCAGCCAAACTTCTGGGGCAGCCCCTTCACCTTTTTTCTTGTGGTATCACCCGCAAGGCATCCCCAGGAAGGGCTATTTCAATGAAATGCATCTACATCATTTATTTCCTAATTGCTCCCATTTGTGTCTCAGCCAATGCCCTCCCTGTGTATTATCCTTCTTCTGGGTAGCAGATGGCAGGAGAAATGACTGAAAAAACCAAGCCCATAGCAGACACTAAACTGTCCCCTGAAAACTTCCTTACATAGCAAAACTGTGAATTAAATTCAGATGTCACACTTGTACTGCTGGGCCGCTAAAAGGCATTCAGTTTTATTGGAAAACCACACACACTGCAAAATTTTATATGTGGTGGAATTAAGAGCCCCTTAGGAGCCTATTTACATTTGATGAATGGTACTGAAGGGCCAAGTGCTCTTTTACACCCAGTATTTCTTTTTTTAGTGTAGCCCTTGTAATTCTGAAGGCTCTGTTACAGAGAAATGTTTCTGATTGCACAAAACACCTTGCCTGTATCTATACCAGTCCTATGGATGGTGTACCAAACTTAAATACTTAGGTATCTGACTTTGCTTGTTTACAAAGTAGGGAAGAGTTGCTTTTTAACACTTTCACTGTTTGTCATCCCTTAATGTCTATGATGGACTTTTAAATCCCATGAAAAATTAATATTCAGCAGTTACTTTTCTGATCTGCCCTGTAATTTCACATGTCAATTCAAGGACAGTCTGAAGTACCTACTCAAAATACATCCCTCAATAAAAACAACATAGTTTAATTTCAGTTTGTGATAGCACGAAAACTTCCAAACTCTTATTGTGGCCAGTTCAGCACAATAATGTGTTTAGAATAAAAGAAAACCAATAATTTTGTAGGTTTCACAGAGGTACTTAGGGGCTTTGAAACTGGTAAATTAGATGGCACTTATGCTATTTTAAATAGCTGTTAAAGAAAAGCTGATACTGGTTTCTCTGGTGAAAATATTAGGGATTCTACATAAAAATACAGTTCCCCTAATGCTAAATCAATCCATTAGGTTGGTACCTGTGAAGCAGAAAACTGTCCATGGTTGTTTGTAAGTATGTCTGCAGAATTGCTTTTATGGGTAGATGTTTGTTTGAACAATTCCACAAGAGATGTACTTTTTGCAGCTGTTTATTTTCAGCAGCATTAACTTTGGGGCAGGAATGTATTTCCTGACCTCAGAGTCAACATTCTAAGAGCAGCAGGAAAACACCAGAATTTTGTATAGGTTAAGAGGTATTGGCAATGATGAGAGAGACTGGGAGACTCTGATATGGTCAGAAGAATCCAAATTTATTGTGGAGTACAAATGCTTATATACTATTTTAGGAAGGCTGGTAATGTTTTACTACAATGATTGGGTTAATCATCACATAAACAAACTTATGCATTTTACAACATCTCTTGCTTGCAGAAGTCTTGATGTAATTTTCTTTTCTGGTAAGTCAGTCTGATTTAATTTTGCAATCTTCAAAGCTGTTTACTCTTGTCAAGGCATCCTGATTATCAAATCTCTTATGCTAACCAGGTCCAAAGTCCATCATCTGTCTTGTGTGTCCCAATAAACAGGATTGATAAATGTGGCAGAAGTCTGCATTCAAAAAGGACTTGAACAGGGTTGTGTAAAATCTCAAACTTGAACTTGATCAGTCACAGTTTAGCAAGTCATGAAGTGAATCAGACAAGTGTGGAAATATCTCAGAGTGACAGGGGAAGAACATAGAAAAATAGTGCTGGAGTTCACTTTTATGAAAACTGAAATACCAATGGTGATGACATATGTTCAGTGTGATAAAGGAAAGGCCATCACAGGTAATTTCCCTTTTGGAAAATGGAGCAGTGTCATTGGCAACAAAGGCCCAGACATTCACCATTTGCAGGGTAGGAAAGTGGTGTGTGTGAAAGTGTTGCGTCCATGTGTATTCAGGAGTAAGTCTCAGGAAAATATGCAGCACTAAAAAAACCCAACATATTGTGAAGGCAAGATCTGGATGTGGAAAAGAAAATAGAAGTTTTATGTCTTTGAAATGGAGAAACTATTTTGGTTAAGATCTGAGCAGAAGTTAATAAGCAGGGGCTGGTAGTCCAGCCTGGACTGTGTGTACTCTGAAAGGTTATTCTAGGCAGTATCCAGTAGACCTCCATAGGCTGAAACACCTTCACAGAGAGAATTAATAGAACCATTTGAAATGAATAAACATGTTTCTAAATAGAAAGATCCATTTTTGCATACCCTAGTCAGGATGTTCAGAGGGAAAAAAAATATGTTCTTTATTTGAGGGAGCAACAGATTCCTAAAGATCAAACTTCCAAAATAATTTTTACCTTTAAGTAACATACCTCAGGTGTGAAGACTTTCTTGATCATCTACAGGATTGTATTTTTCAGGTAATATAAAGCCTAATTTAGACCTTCACACACCTTTCAGGGAAACTCCTGAAAGACAATGAAAATAACTCATTAACACCATGGTAATAAAGAGCAGAATTTGACCCAGAAAAAATAAACTCTCTATCAGAGGTGCAGTCATACTGAGCAGTTAAAAACAGTTTCAAAATCTATGTCATGTATTGGTAACCAAAAGGATGTTTTGGATTGTTGTCCTCATTATCAGTCAATATAACAAATTATATACTTTTAACCTTTTCCCCATATGTAAGCTGGGACTAGGTCAAAATATGTCATTAAGGAAGGACAGAAGGTGTAGCTCTCCAGGGTTGAGTATATGCTTTATTTAATTCTCCTAAAACCTGAAAGATTGTATTCTTAGACAGTATTGAGAAGTGAAGTTACCACATTTAGTGATTTGGAATAGATACTATTTCTTGGTTTATAGCATAACACAGTTTTCATTCAGCCTGGAACAGTTGCATATTGTCAGAGCACAGAAATATTGTATTAATATTCATTTAGCATTCAAAGTTACTGGCTCAGGCTTAGACATGTTAGATTCAACCACAAATTAAAATATCTGCCTCTATTGAATATTAAAATTGTATTGCAAATAAGCTCCCCAATAACCCATAGACTTTTTATTTTTTCAGAGGTTTACTAACAGGTATGTATATATGTGTTTTAAATTGTGTAATATCAGCTATTGGCCTTCCTTTTTGTGAAGGAAATTGTTTTAGAGTCCCTGAAATTTCAGCTAGGAGTGGTTGGACGAAAGTTGATAATCTGGACAATCATATGGCTGCTTCTATTTTGTGAATTTGAACTCTTAAAAATTATATGAAAACACTTTCCATTCAAAATTAAAACTTATGGCAGGTTTCTATAGTGAAAACTGATTAGCTATGGATTATCACCCACTCTTGCAATTAAAGGTACTTTATTATAATGACTTGCCTTGTTGCATGAATTTCTTAAAAACAATCTGAGGGGTTATTATTTTATGTAGTAACCATTAGTGTGTTGTTCTTGACCATTAAACTTTGTATTGCTGTTCTCAAAAAATTAACTTCTAAAAAGAGAAAAGCATGTGTTGAATTATTCAATGTATCTGTCATTATCATACCTCATTGTTTTAACTCTTGTCTAAATTTACATGTCCAAATACACTTCATCTGAACTTACTGTAGCATATTAGGAAATTTGCTCCCCTTCAGCTTTTAAAATCCCAATTCAACACATCATTTAAGCACAAACTTAAATGCATCCCTCTTCAGGAAAGCTAAATCACTGAAGCACATACTTAAGTTCACTTCTAGAAATGAATTGGCAGCTGGAGCAGAGCCTAAGGATTTAAGCCAAACCAAGCTGAAGTCAATAGAACAAATGCCATGGATTTCAATTGTCTTTGTCTTAGGTCCCAAATACATCTTGCTTGTTTGATTAAATGACCCCTGTTTCTAATAATAGGCAAATTCTTGGAATCATGAATTTTGTGAGAATTGAGTGCATTTACAAAAGAACTTGGCTGGAACAACATACTGTAATAACATTCCTACCAGGAGTTTTAGGGTGGCTTTTGTCAGATAAACTCTGGGGTTTACACAGTGTTCCATAATCCCTCAGCCCATGGCATAGCTCCCATTAAACTGTTAATATTGCTAAACTTGATTTGTAAAGATCTACATGCACAGGAAATTTGAAGAAAACATCCCAAATCCATGATTTTCTTTATCTGATTAAAGTTCACAGTGGGAAGACTTATAGAAGGGAAATTTATAGGAAGTTACTTCTCAGGAATCATATCCCACTAAGGCAGTCCCAGAACTAAAAAAGCTTTGAGACAGGAAGAGCACAAAAGAGAGTTGTCATCTGCAGCTCTTCTTGTCCTGGCCCTTCTCCAGACAGTGGTGGGGTTTCACAAAACTGATCTGTTTTGCAAACTGGACGCAGGGCTGAGGGTGGACTTTTGGTGGCATGTATGATAGCTATTGTTATGTTCCCAAGTCACACCAAGAATTAATGTCCTTAAAGCTTTCCCTGGTAAATTATTGCTGTGTTTTTAAATACTAGGTTGTAACAACAATGTGGTCTCATTATTTAAACTGAAAACTACCAGAAGACTTATAAAATTTTTCTTTGTAATAAGTTAAGACTCAGATAAAATAATAGGTTCTTTGATAACTTTATATACAGCAGATGGGCTTTGACAAAGCTGGATTTCAAACAGAGTAGCAGTTGTTTTGTACCCCAGTCAAACTTAGAGGTTTTGTACCCCAGTCAAACTTAGAGGTTAAGAAAAGCAATGCAAATGATCATCTTGACACTTTACCTCCAGTGGTAATAGCTGACACTGAATAAGATTATTTTGAAAGCCTTTTTGTTTTAGTTTGATTATTTTTAGAATGGATTCTGAGCTGGAGAGATCTGATTTCCCAAATGCAATGATTTCTTTAACACTGCTTCAGGTAGTATAGCTTATAGGAAAGGCTGTGAAAGCCTACATGAAAGTGATTTCCCTGTGAAATTGTGTATTTTCCTCAAATCTAAACACTGATAAAGTGCTGATTCTGACAAATTTTTAGCAGCAAAAATTCAAAGCACTTAGAGCTGCACCATAAAGTTCAACCCTAGTGCTTTAATTTTGAATGAAGATAGTATTTTATATATTTTTTGCTTTATAGAATTAGATCTCTTTAATTAAAATCGTATTTATATTCCTAAGTGTTCTCTTTCATTTCTGTTCAGAAATTCTGAACTTTTCCTCAGCTTGGTCTCATACCAAATTTCAAAATGTCAGAATTTTTAAGGGAAGGAGTGCTCTTTTATGATGTGTCTTAATGGTCTTTTTTTTTTTCTCAACAGATCACTTATGAAACAACCCATTGTACATGAAAAAAAACCTCCATGCTGTCTTACTGTAGTTGGCAGAATTGTGAGAGATGTTTTCCACTCAGTAGAGTTATACCCTTAACAACATGAGCTCCTTGGATTCACAGAACCACAAAATATTTTGAATTGGAAGGGACCCACAAGAATCATCAAGTGCAACTCCTGTCCCTAGCACAGAGCAGTGCCCTAAAATCCCACCATGTGCCTGAGAGCATTGTCCAAATGCTTCTTAAACTCTGTCAGGTTTGGAGCAGTGACCACTTCCCTGGGGAGCCTGTTCCAAGTGCCCAACCACTCTCTGGGTGAAAAACTTTTTCCTGATACCCTGCCTAATCCTCGCTGGCACAGGTTCAGGCCTTTCCCTTGGCTCTTGTCACTGTCACCACAGAGATCAGTGCCTGCCCCTCCTCTTCTCCTCATGAGGAAATTGCAACAGCAATGAGGTCTCCCCTCAGTCTTCTCTGCTCCAGGCTGAATTTTTCACTCACTATATTTCAAAATGTTCATTGTAATTGGTTGGGATTTTAGGATTATTTTGATTTTTTTTCCTAGTTGTTCAAGTAAACACATTGTGTCAACAAATTTTTCTAAGACTTTTTAATTTGTGTTCTGTGACTGTGCAACTCTCTCCTGTGGCCCTCTACAGTCATTTATTAATGCATAGGGTTATGTCATTGTATCATAGAATGGTATAGGTTGGAAAGGAACTTTAAGATCAACTTGTCCTAACGCCTTACAACAGGCAGGAAACCTTCTGCTAGACTAGGTTGCTCAGAGCCCCATCCAGCCTGGCCTTGGACGCATCCAGGGCCACAGCTTCTCTGGGCAGCCTGGGAGACCTCACTACCTTCACAGGGAAGAATTTCTTTCTGACATCTCATCTTAACCTACTCTTCCACATGGAAGCCATTCCCTTTTTCTGTCACTAATTTCCCTTGGAAAAATGTTCCTATTCAGCTTTCTCTGTAGGCCCTCTGTCCATGCTGGAAGGCCACAGTAAGGTGTCCCCAAATGTTGTATTGTGTTAGCAAGTTCTGTTATGTTGGTATGTTCCGTTTCCCCCTAATGTTATCATGGTTTGGTCCTGGTTCACTCCACCCTCCTCCCTAGATGTCTGTCACCCTCTCTCCTCCCCTGTCCCGGTTGTTACTTTTGTATCATTTTGTAAATCCCTCCCTGGTGCTCTGTCCATCACTCGGTGCTCCTTCCTTTTTCTCTAGAATCTTCTACTCAGGACGCTGGGTGATTGGTGCAGGGGCCAGGGCCCCTCCCATGCTTTATATCATTGGTTTCTACATTGTGTCCATCTGTACTTCTCCCTCCCCTCCTGACCCACAATTGGTTTGTTTGTCAACTCCTCCCCTGTTCCTCCCTCACTTTATAACCTGATGCACAGCCCTTTTCTGGGTCCTTTGCTGCTGCTCCTTTCGAGAATAAAGCTGGTTTGAATCACAGCACTGGTCCGCTCTCTATCTCTCCCACCAGTTGTAGCCGCGACTGCCCGCAATTTCAGCAAGGGAGCTGTTGCCAGACGCGGTCTCGGGACAGTTTCCTTAGGAGGTGGCCGGGGGCTCAATACCTCTAGCCAGCTCCCCACGGCTGACGGCGTGCTGGGACTTTTGCCGGGCATTTCCACACCAGCAATCGCTGCTTCACCCAACCCTTTTCTTCTCTTTTTTTAACAACCCCATCTCCTTTTCCCTCAATGTGTCTCCTTAGGAAGAGGTGCTCCAGCACTCCGATCGTCTCTGTTGCTTCCTCTGGACTCACTTCAACAGGTCAATGTCCCAGGCTGGAGATCCCAGAGCCCAATGAAGTTCTGCAGATGGGTTTTCCAATGTTGGAGCAAAAGGGCAGAATCCCTTCCCTTGATCTTCTGGCTATGCTTCTTGTGATATAGCCCAGGATGTGGTTAGCTTTCTCAGCTGTGAGTGAACATGACAGGTCATATTGAGCATCTCATCAACCAACACACCCAAATCCTTCTCCTCAGGGCAGCTCCCAATCCATTTTCTATCCAGCATGTACTTGTGCTTGGGATTTCCCTCATTCAGGTGCAGAACCTTCCACTTGGCCTTTTGAACTTAATGAGGATCATACAGACCCACCTCTCCAACCTGTTCAGGTCCCTTTGGATCCATCCCTTCCCTCCAGCATGTGACTGCACCCACAACTCAGTGTCATCAGCAATCCTGAGGGTGATTCTATCCCACTGTCCCTGTCTCCAATAAAGATGTTAAACAGTGCCGGTCCCAGCACCACCCCATGACAGACATCACTCACCACTGGTTTGTACTGGGACGTGAAGAGAGGCTGACAACAACTTTTTGAGTGTGACCATCAACTTGATGATCCTGATGGGTCCCTTTAAACTCAACGTAAAGCATGATTCTATGATCCAGCCAATACCTTATCCACTGAGTGATCCATCCATCCAAACCATGGGTCTCCAGTGTACATTTGAATGTGCTGCTCCAGGAAATGTTCAGGAAGTGCCAAGGTTGTACCAGACTCTCTGACTGCACACGCAGAGATATCTTGGCAGTTTTATAGCCCTGGGTCCTTATGGAAATAATTTACCAGAAGGCAATTCCCTCTTCTGCTCCAAATCCAAAATTTTCTACTGGGAAAAAAGACATGCTTGTTTTAATACTGTATGAAGTCATGAGATTCACTTTCACTCACAGCGTGTGAGCTAAGAAGTGAAAATAAAAAAGTCTTATGGGATTTTCCTGGATAGTCTCGGTTGTGAAGTCTTGTCTTTGACTCAGAGAAGAGCTTTGTGAGCCAGCTCCAGCAAACAGTCCATGGCAAGGTAGGATGTATTTGGGTCAGGGGGAATATAATTAGTGTAGCTAGCCTTGTCACCTTGAAATTAAAGCACTACCTCTGGATTTGTGGGTGGAGGCAAACTTCCACTCCAAGCAGGAGGACCAGGACTGTATTGGTCGGGGAGTCCTAATGTGCTGGCATTGGCATGTGATTTGTACTATTATAATTATCTTTCTTTGTGGATGGGAACTACTAGTGTCTGTTGAATGGAAAGGGCCTGGGGAACAGTGAAAAGGCCATAATAGAAGAAGTGCCAAAAAAAATTAAATTGGGAATTTGCAAAAGGGAAAGTGACAAAGTTGCGGAGGGCAAGACCAGGCTGGCCTCAGTACTTGCCTCCAAGAAGATCATGCTGTCAGGAGTACACCTACTACACCTGCTATGGGTAGCAACCCCACAGGCATGGTAGGTCCTCTCTTACTCCCTTTTGCCACATCAGACCTCTGTTACTCCCTTTTGTCTGCTATTTGTCTCTTCATTTTGGGAAGTCAAACAAATTCATGTCACAAACACCAACCAATCATTTTGCTTAGGGAAACCCCAAGGTCTTATTTTTTTCCACTGTCCTCACCCACATTAACAGATGCTATTATGACTCATCCAAAAATCAAATTTGACTTACAAGAAGCATGAGTGGATCACCAAAAGCAAAAATGGGAATTATTGCTTGAGCCAAATGACTTATAAAACAGAAAAGGGGGGATTATTATAGATGGGTGGAGTGGTGATTGGCTCTCACAAATGAGAAAATGACAATATGTGTGTTAAAAGATGTTTTGTTAAGGTTTAAATTTCTTTGATGTGTGACTGTTGTTGTAGGTTGTTTTTCAACCCCTTTTTGTCCTCCCTTTAATCCTCTCTTGTTCCTCTTTATTACTGCCACCAGACAAGCCTGGTCATCAGGGCTGTCAGAGACATCTGGAGGAAGGGTGTGTACGTGTGCCCCTTGGATGAGGCAGCTGGGAATGGGGGAAGCTTGTCGGTGGGGGGACTTGGCATGAAAATGCCTCGCCTCCAATGAAGTTGCAAGAAGGTCTCCACCAAGGGACAGCAAAGAAGAGTTGACTGGTGGACCTTGGGAGGGGCCAGGGTTGGCCGATGCAACACCAGAGGTATAAAAGGTGGAGCAGCCGTTTTATGGATGACCCTCTGGCAATCCCCTTGGCCGCACTCCCAGTGCTGTCACTTTTTCCTTATTCAGTTCTTTGTTGTGTTTGTTGAGGTTTAGTAAACCTTTGAAATTTTAAAGTGAGTGGTCATTTCTTGCATTCCAGGAGTCTGCCTTGGGAGAAACAGCAAGAACAGGTCTTGTTTACCCTTCTTTCATCTAACATCTACAGAGAGAAACAGATAGAGTTGGAATCCTCGTAACCTGAAAAACTTTAAAAGAAGGGCCAAGTCTAGCTGTGAGGAGATGGTAAAGGCAGGCACTCTGTCCTTCCCATATGGATAAAGGAGTTACACTTTATGTTGTCTTGAACTATAGCACATAATAAACCTGCTTAGCTGCAAAATGTTAGTCAGCTTGTGCAAACTGAATCTTGTCTGCTGAAACTTCCTCTAGGAAATTCCTGTGAGAAAGGAGTGCTTCCTCTCATGAATGAGATTTCACTGTCTTCCAGTGCAAAATTAGAATTTCATACACTCACTTGCCTTTAGAGATTCACTTAAAACTTTCAAACATGTGCAGGGTACTCGGGAAAAGCTTAAATAATCGGAGTTAAATAGACCACAGGCATGACTGATACTAAGTTGTACTAATAACAAAATCCTGGCTAAAGTCAAGTTTTTTTTCCCTACTGATCCACAGAGAACCTGTGTGAGTATATTCTAAGGTGACATGAACTGATTAAAAAGTTGCATCTTCACAGAAAGGTAAATGTGTTTTTGTCAGAGATCCTGAGCACATCCCAGGTTAATGAAATGCTTACATGGACTTAGATCCTAAAAAGTCTAAAGGTGAAGTCATGCCAGCTTCAGAATTGTCCAGGAAAGTATTTAACCAGTTGAACTTCAGGCAGTTTTCTCATTGCTTTCAACAGGCTTTTAGCTATTTTGAAACAAACATGAAAATTCTCATTAAGATTACTTTAAGATCAGTAAAGTTAATCTAGCTTCCTTCCTGTAAACAAAATTTAACAGTGAGTGCGTGTTGGTGTTAAGTATAAAGTTGATTTGATTCTTGTTAACCTGTGCTATACTCTTTTTTTTTTGTTGTTTTTTAAGGTTGACATAATTACTGAGCTTCTAGTAGAAATATTTTTCAAAAGTGTTCTTGAAGCTCTGGTTTATTCAGAAATATGGAAGCAGTACACTTTAAAAATCAACTGAAGTTACATGAAGACCCATATTTTATTTTGCTAAGCAGCTTCTCTGGACATATTTGATGTGAATAATCTCCAATAAAGGGAAAAAATCTTCTGTACTCCACAGATTATACTAGACTCAGTAGGAACCACCACTTTCCAAATCCCTGGAGACAATATTTGCATTCAGTGTGCTGGTGATGGAAATGCAGAGAGAAGGGAGGAGTCCTGGCCCACAAAGTTTCTGAGGATAAGTTTCTGCCCAGCAGCCCTCGTGATGAGCTGCCTGTCCCTGGCCTCCATAACTGATATTGCTGAGTTTTACCTTTGCTGGACTTGAACAGCAGTGGAAAAATTGTCTGGCTACTTTTATACCTCATCCTCCAGCTCCAGCATTCTTGCAGCAAAAAGTGATTCTGGAATATTCCATAGCTATCAAAACATGTGCAAAGTACTGAAATAGTAGTAAATATAAATTACTCATCTAGATAAATATAGCCTTTGCTGCAGAATGGTGAAAAGAGGCAGACAATGGGAGGCAGGACTAGCCAAATAACTGTTTCCATTATATCCTTTCAGCTCTGAGAATATCACTAAAAGGTACAATTGTTCTTGTCAATCACATCTTTGTCTCACTTTGACTAAAACCTTCTACCTACATTACAAATCCATTAGCCATGCTGCTTTTATGACAGGTTTGTTGCTCATGGAGGGGGTTGATTTCATCCGTTTTAGGAAATCATTCTTTAATCTCAATTTTTGTGTCTATTTTACATGGTAGTGTGAAATCACTGAGCTGCCTCTGTGTAATGGTCTCAAGCAACTCAAACAGGACTGGACAAAAAAGATCCTTAAATGCTTCTGAAAAATACACCCTTTGCATATTGCAAAAGTAAGAAGTGAAAAAAAAAAAGGCTTGAAAGACTATCAAGCTGTGACCTCTCAGAGGTTAAACCACTTTTTGTCTCAGTTACATTTTTGTGTTTGTGTGTCTGTATGTGTGTCTGTGTATGTGTGTGTCCATACATGGTGGTAATACAAATAACAAAGTTAATACAAAATAATTTGTATAAATGGTGAAATAGATTTTTAGTAAGAAAAAAAAATCCATTTCAAAATATGAATAGCCTCATATAGAAATTTACATATGATTGTAATGATCTCAAAATAAAGAAGCAGTAGTGGTTTTTTCACAATAAATAGAAAACATCAATGTGCTTATGAAGCACAGGTATTATTGAGTAGTTTCTTGAACACTATGATGTTTCCTATGCAGAGATGAATCTCAGATTAGTAAATTATTCACCTTTAGAATTTCAGAGCTTTGTTGACCATGTTAAAGATCTGACAATGACCCACCATTTCCTCAAAAATATTAGTCATGATCATAACCCACAGTGTTAGTGTGTTAGTTTGGTTGTTTGGGGGAGTGGAGTAAGGGAAAAAGAGCAACTGATTTCCCACAGGCAAAAAAAAAAAAAATTAAAGATTATTTACAATTCTGAGTTGTATTTGGAAAAGAATTCTGATCACTGGGAAGAACTTACTATTTACATTTGCCATTTTCCAAATTATGATTTCTGGAAAGTCAAAACATTTTGTTTCCAAGTGATGTTATAACTTGAAATTAGTCTATAGCTTGAAATTAGTCTATAAGCTGGGAGGCAGTGTTTGGTTTTGGTTTTTTGGTGTTTATTTCCTTTTTTTTTAGAGACAAAGATTAGATTATAAAACAAAAACAAAAATATTGAATTTTGTAGGTAAAAAAAGTTTGATTTGTCCAGAAAAAAAATTTAGTATTACATATAAACCTGCAACAAAATGTTTATTTTTTGTGACTGTCACACTATCTCTGCAAATTCTGTTTGAACCAACATTTTTAGTTTTGTTATATCTTAGATGGTATTGTGCCTCCTGCAGACAGAAATGTGGAGAGAACACATTAAATTTGAAAAAAAGATATTTAGAACTGAGCCTCTATATCATCCAAATGTGTTGTCAATGATGCTTTAAAAACAACTTAGATATTTTCCCTGGACACCAATACTTCAATAGCAATGTGGAAGCTTTGGGAAGAACAGATTCTTTTCTACAGAAAGGTAATTTTCAGCTTATTGTGCAGTTAACTAGATTTATAGCTAGGTGTTGACTGGATGGAACCATTGAAGTGTTCAAGTGACTTTCTTTCAATGTAGCTGAGGTATTACCTGGTGAGATAATATGAGGAACAAGTAATTTTATAGGTTCATGGCCTTACTGCACTATCTACAGGTAAGGATTAAAATAAAGTAGAAAGGCAGCTATTTAGGCTGGTAAAATGATTTTCTTTCTTTTTTCTTTCCCTTATGTATCATACTTGTCACCAGTTAACATTCTTTCTCCTACACTGGACAGTTTTAATCTTTTTTTCTCTTTTTTAACATATGTTTTTCAAGGTCTTTTATAGTCCTTTATTTTCTATGTGTGTCTGTCTTCTTCTCTAGGACACTGCAAATGCTTTGTAAAACCTTCTTTCTTCCTCATCAGTACTTTAAAGGAAAGAGGTGCTTGGGAAGACCTGTTTGCAAGAGCTGTTTTGAACCTGAGTCAGTCCTGAAATCTGTTTCCTAAAGTCTTGGTGTGTGTACTTGTTTTGGAACATAGGAGATAAAAGTTGCTGTATAAATGGCTTGGCGTGCAAGTTCATGGTCCTTCCTTTTCCTGCCTGCCAGTGACACTATGCCACACTTCCAAATTTGGGATTTTTTGGGTTTTGTTTGCTTCTTTTTTTTTCTTGTCCAAAACAAAAAGCATTTTTAAACCAAAAAGAATTTCAAATCAAGAACCAGGATTTAACTTGCAGAGACATGGATTTGATGAATGGACCACTCAGTGCATAAGAAACTGGCTGGATGGCCTCTCACAAAGAGTTGTGGCCAATGGCTCATTCCATGTAGAGCCACTGACCCCCAGGTCTGTGCTGGGGCTGATCCTGTTCAACAGCTTTGTTGGTGCCAGTGGACAGTGGGGTCACTGATGACACCAAGTTCTGTGGTGCAGTCACATGCTGGAGAGAAGGGGTGGATCCAGAGGGGCTGGGACAGGCTGGAGAGGTGAGAACTGCATGAAGTTCAACAAGACCAAGTGCAAAACCCTACACCTGGGATGTGGCACTCCCAGACACAGCAACAGGCTGGGTGGAGAAGTGACTGGGAACAGCACTGAGGAGAAGGACTTGGGGTGTTGGTTGATAAAAACCCAACATGAGCCAGCAGTGAGCGCTTATAGCCCAGAAAGCCAAAAAAATCCTGGGCTGCATCCAAAGCCCCATGGGCAGCAGAGGAGGGAGGGGATTCAGCCCCTCTAGTCTGCTCTGGGGAGGACCCACCTGCAGGGCTGTGTCCAGCTCTGACGTCCCAGCACAGGAAGGACAGGGGACTGTTGGAGCAAGTCCAAAGGAGGCCATGAAGATGGTAAGAGGACTGGAGCACCTACCCTAGGAAGACGGACTGAGAGAGTTGGGCCTATCAGCCTGGAGAAGAGAAGATTGTGTGGAAAACTCATTGCAACATTCTCGTATCTGAAGGGGTCTTACAGGGAAGCTGGAAAATGGCTTTTGTCAGGAACTCTAGTGACAGGACAGGGAGTGATGGATACGAATTGAAAGAGGAAATCTAGATTAACTAATATGAAGAAATTCTTTATTGTGAGGGTGGTGAGGTGTTGCCACAGGTTGAGCAGGGAATTTGTAGATGCTTGTTGTGGTTTGATACTGGCCAAGCACCAGGCACCCACAAAAGCCTTTCACTCACTCCCTTCTGCTGTAGTTGGGCAGAGGAGAAGAAAACAAAAATTAATTAAGGATTCATGAGTTAAGGACTGGGAGAAAACTACTCTAAGGGCAAAACAGGTTCAAATTTAAAGGTGTAAGGAAAATTTATTATTAACAGAGTCAGAGGAGGATAATGAGAAATAAAATAAGCCTTTAAAACAGCTTTTTCCCCCCCAGCCCCTTCCTCTTTCTGACTGACAGTACAGGGAAACAGGGTGTGTGGGTTTTGGTCAGTTTGTCACTCGAGATCTTCTGTTCACTTAGGGAAAGGAGTTTATTCTCAGCTATGCTATGGGGTCCCTTCCACAGGCAGTCTTCCCAAAACTTTTGTGGCATGGGTTGCTCATCCACGGGGTGCAGTCTTTTAAGGATAGGCTGCTCTAGTTTGGAAGCAAGGGCTCTCTCTATCTCTGGAAGAGGCCCTCTCTCTCTATTAGGGTCTCCCACTGGGTCACTGCTTTCTCTGGCATGACCCACTCTGGTATGAGCACTTTTCCCACAGGCTGCAAGTGGATTTCTGCATCCCCCATGGACTTCAAGCAGTACCAGGGAACAGTTTGTTTTGCCATGGTCCTCATCACAGCTTGCAGAGGAATCTCAGCTCTGATGCTTGAAGCACCTCCTCCCCTTCTTTTTTTCCCCCCTACTGACCTTGGTGCTGCCATGTTGTTTTTTCTCACATGCTCTCACTTCCTCTTTTTCTCTGACTAGAAATGCTACTGCTGCTTATAAGCATCACTGCAAGTTCCCTGAGTTAAAAGATTCTACAGGATCCCACAGCACTGAGAGGCTGATCTTGTCTAGGTTCCATGTCAGGGAATTGCTCACCATATTTTCACCACCAGCCATGCAGCCCTGCCACCACCGAGTGGGCAGTGCCAGCCGCCACAGCGCTGCCACTGTTTAACGCCTCTCCTCATGTGGGATGCTGGGAAAGAGAAGCCACCACCACTATCCCTGCCCTTCTGCCCCCAGCAAGGCTGGCCAGGGGTGGCCAGGCAGGCAGGGCTTACTGTGGGTCAGGCTGAGATGGCAGCAGCCATGGCACATTGCTGCCCCACCACTCCTGGAAAAAAAACCCTGTGCCTGCACTACTTTGATTTTCTTCTTAAATATGTCATCACAGAGGAGTTACCAACCTCTCTAATTGGCCCAGCACCATGACCATCTTCAGAGCCATCTGAGATTGGCTTTGTCAGACATGGTGGAAGCTTCTAGCTGCTTCTCACAGAAATCACTTCTGCGGCCCTCTCCTGCTGCCAAAAAGTCAACACAATACCCCATCCCTGGAAGTGCTCAAAGCCAGTTTGGATGGGGCCCTGAGTAACCTGGTCTAGTGGAAGAATAACCAATTAAAAGTAATTTCTTTGAAATTTGGGTTACTGAAGGCATGTGGAAGCAAAGTATGGCAAAGACATTATTTTCGCTTTTCTCAGTACATTTTCTATTACTGTTTCTAGGGGAAGAAGGCAATTGGATTTTGCAGGAAGTCATGACCTATTCCTGCAATAACATCCATCTGAATTTTGCGATAAAGCAATAGTTGTAGTATCTAAAAATAGAAGAAGAGGCAGAAGTGAGGGTGAGAGGGATGGTAATTTATTAGTCCTTTTCAGCCTCCTTGCAACACACCTTAGGATACCGAAAAGGAATTTTAAATGAGCCCTAAGAAGGGGTCAGTACTGCACATGAAACACTTCAAACTAGTTAGGAATTTCCACAACCACTGGCTGCTTCTGGATGGGTTAAAACACACAAAAATTTTGTCATTGTATCAAAATATTGAAAGAAAGTGATTTAGTGAATATAATTTGTAAAAACTGCATTAAAACAAAAACTTACCAGATAACTGCTCCCCACAGAATCATAAAAAGCACTGGATAACTTTTACCCTCCTAAGATTTAGAGCACAATCTAAATACTCTGTTAAATATGTTAAGTGGTTTATTTAACTAGAAAAGCTTTGTTGGAATTTTGTAACTCAGACTCACAGGGAGTGTTCCTTTGATAAGGGCAGTGGATAGCAGAGCTCGTTGTTGGATTATATGCATGATTTATTGATGCATTTTGATGAACACAGATTGTGTCTCTCCATCTTCATACATTTTCTGAGTATTCAGTAGTTGAAAATGCTTCTGAGATTCTATTTTTTTTTTGTAGTACACGCTTTAGAGAAGACATAAAAATATGTGTGATAACATGAAAATCCATGTTTCTTTACAAGTGCCTGATCCTTGTCCTTGGGACTGCTGAATGTTGTTAACTTGCTTTTGCTAAATCATACTTGATGAAGTAGCAGAGAACAAAAAAGAGAACAAAAACAGGGAAGAAGGAACCAAACAAACTGTTTTACCAAACTTATTTTGGGCATTCTCTGTTGAACTAAAGATTCTGTAGCAAATAGTGTCTTGTTAGACACAATCTGTACTATGTTAATTCTTTACACAGGTCTTACTTGTGAAATTCACATAAATATGAAGGAAAGTGCTAAAGCCCAAAATCAGAGTAAATGGTTTTAGACACTAAGAACAGATGCTTCAACTTATTTTCTTCAGGAAAATAAGTAAAATTACTTGGACTTGATGAAAAAATGCAAATATGTGGACTAAGAAACACCCATTGAAATTATTAAGTTTGGTGAAATTACAAGAATCATCATCTAAGAGCAGAATAATTTAGATTAATTTAACAATTAGGAATCTTTCTGGTTCTCTTACTCTGAGGCACACATTATAAATACATGAAGGATTCATGCATTTCAGAGCCATAAGAAAATGGAATATACGTTTCTTTCAACAGTAGTCTGCCCTTAAACATTATTTCAAAAGTAAAGAACATTTCTCATGTATACCATTATAGGTGGTACATAGAAAATAAATCCACATTAGAATAACACCAATACATTGTGAATTAAGTAACCTATTACTTAGTAAATGCTGGAATCAGAGTGATGCCTTGTGAAGGCTGACCTGGAACAGAGACTAGGCAGGAGTTGTAGAATAAAGTAGGTATTTATTAGAAGGCCTCAGTGGATTCACCTTGGGCAGTACAAGAGCCCAGCCAGGGCTGCACCTAAGATGAACCCAAAATAGTCACAAAATGGATGACTGGTCACGAGGTCCCACACTTTTTTAAGTTCTGGTGCATTATCATATTGGAGTTATTTGTCCAATTACAGCTTTAGATTATGAAGTCTCATCCTTCTTGTTTTTCTCTCTTCAGTCCACTGTTGTTTATGCTCTTGGGCCTGAAATTTGGATCATTTGTCCTTGGTCCCAAGCTAGAAAAGGAATTGTTTTGTCTCCGTGCTCTGTGAAGAGAGCTTACTGTTCCCTAATATGAAGCTCAGAACTACACACTAAAGCAGCACAGAATCTGAAAAACATAAAAGCTAAAATCCAAGGCATCAAGAATAGAGGTTGTCTTCATTTTTGTCCATTTTACTCATGCATTCTAATCCCGTTCTAATCTTGTTGCTTTCCCTGTTGTCTGTAGCACAGGGTTTTTGCAGAATTCACAATGCTGCTCTAGTGAGCATGGTTTTGTAGCATTTGGCTCAACAACCTCTACCTCCACAGAGGCCAAATTGATTTTCCTCATGGATTTTTCTTTGGGACTTATCATATTCACAGATGAATGGTTCATAAACAGTAATGTCAGTGTTCTGACACCACTATGATAAATGGCTTTTAAAAATCTGTTCTAAACAGATGGGGGCTGATAGTCAGAGAGGTTGTTGTCTAAAGAACTATTGCTTTTACACTGTGTAATTTGGTGCATTTGGGATTTATCCTGTCTCTAACACTGGATAAGATTCACATATTTCCACATGGTTCACATCGACTTAATGTGCAGCCATCAGTTTACAACAACTCTGCAACTTAGGCTGCAGATGTTTTAAGTCAAACACTCAGCAAATAAGGAACATATAATTAGATTGAGCTTCACCAGCAGTGCTCACTAGGTGTTTAGTGCTTCCTGAATGTAGTTGGAGATCTTGTTTCATTCCATAGTTCATCCTTAGACCCGATCTCTTCTGTATGAAGATGTTATTTGCATGGCACCCAGTGTAAAAAATTCCCCAATATATGGTTCTAATGTCCAAGAGAGGCTGAATTAAATTTACAAATATTGTCACCATTTTGGCTTTTCCAACATGTGAAATAATTTTATTTTACCTGTTTTAGTATATTCTTTAAATTCAAGTCTTCTGAGTATATGCATGCATGCATGAAATGTCTTCAGTTTTACTTTCTGCTTTTTATTACTTTATTT
>JAYDZK010000001.1:14331743-14342368 GCA_034509185.1 Euphonia xanthogaster | reverse complement strand
TTATTTTATTTTATTTTATTTTATTTTATTTTATTTTATTTTATTTTATTTTATTTTATTTTATTTTATTTTATTTACCTAATTATGTTAACATTCATATGAATCATCAGTACTGTTGAATCTTTTGATTCCCCATATAAATTTCTGTCACCTGAGATAACACAATAGCTGATAAAGTTGGTTGTAATTGTCTCTGGTCCTTCACGAGAGGATGAAACATTTGGATAATAAAATAAGAAAAAAAATACTGAATTCTGGTTGTGGTTGTGGAGTGAGCACATACTTCTCAATAAGGAAATTACAATATTCTTTCCTTGGTCTCATTTTCTAAAATGACTAAAATTCTTCAAAAATTACAATTAAAAAAGCCTAATATCTAGAGCACCACTACTCTAGGCAAAAAACTGGGGATATCCTGGAATCGTATCATCAGTAGTGTGGCCAGCAGGACCAGGGCAGTGAAAAGAAATCACAGACTACAAGTGTAGTAAATACCTCAACATGTCATGACGGCCATTACCCACACAAAACTGGGATTTGTTGCATCAAATCAGGGGAACTTTTTTGGTTTGTTTGCTTTGTTTTTAAGGTTGCAAGGCTTGAAATGGAATATATTTCATTGGCGTTGATTTCCAGTAGTTCTGTGCCTTGTTGAGCTTAATCTCAATTTCCCTTCCTCCATTTCAGCTGCCTATTGTCTGTTCTTCCCACAAATGAGAAGAAAAAGGCTTAATTCTCTTTTTTATAACTAAACAATTGACATTCGCATATCAGTGTCTCCTGCCTCAATGTTTTTCATGGGCCTTCTTCATCAGTCAGATTTTCCAGACCTCTGCTGTTTCTCTAAACTCATCTCTGGGCTTTCTACAGTTGATCCATATCTTCCTGAAAAGCAACATCCAAACCCAGACTTCTTCAAGAAACAGCAGATAAAAAGAAGTTTCCCAAACCAGGGAAAGCTCAGGAGGAGCTGAGAGAGATGCCAGGACCCTGAAGCTCATGCGACAGTGTCTGAGAAGTCCTGGACAGTCACAGAAATGTGGTGGAATGACTTGCACAAATGGAGTTCTGCACCAGATGGTTATAAACCTTTCAGAAGGGATAAAAGTGTTTTCCAACCTAAAATGAGTGTGTGATTCTATAGTTCTATGATTCTATGTATCCTTCAAAGTATTCTGAAGTGCATTCCCCACTTTTCAGGCTAGAGCTCCAATTGAAACAATTTGAATTATTATCCTGAGCTCCTATGTACATGCATTACTGTATCTTGGAGTAATTTGTAAATTTAGTAAGCTTATTCTCTACTTTTCTTTCAGAAATTAAAATCTGAATCTTACCAGGAACTGAATAGATCGTTTTGAAATTCTATTCTTCTCCTTAACCCTTTTTTTCCCTAGTAATGTTTAAATTAAATAAGCATATTTTTAAATAGTTCCAATAAGCAGTTTACAATTAGTTGATCAAAGTAGTATTTGATAGAAAATTTGCTTCTTCTGTATTATGTAGCTGCCTACTAATATTTTGGTATTGAGTCAGATTTTTCTTGCTATGAAGCTCATGAAATGTCCCTTCCCATAGGAGGGTGGTTGGAACCAGATCATCTTTAGGGCCCCTTCCAACCCAAACCATTCTATGATTCTGTAAATAAGCTTACTGGGTGTGAATCATAAAGCCCAACAAGTTCCCTAGTGACAAATGCATTTCATATTTTACACATACCTTTTGTACATTTAAAATAACACTTTGCCTTCATGTGTTACTTTCATTGCTGCCTCAGCCATCACATAAAACAATATAAACACGTCTCTGCAGGTGAGAAAGCTGAGGAACCCAAGAGATTTGTTTCAGCTCATAGGTGAAACAAAGATATAGCCTCTGTTTCCTGAAATGAGTCTTTAACCAGTGTCCGTGCATAATGAACACAGTGGAATTCCTGGGTACGCTTTTGCACAGTACTGTAACTTCTGCTGACAAACACCATTTAAAGTTTCATTAACTTACCATTCAGAATTTTCTTATATTTTCTTTAGAATTAAAAAAAAAAAAAAAAAGGAAAACAAAACACTTCCCAGAGACTTGCCCTATTTTGGTTTTTTCCTTATGTTTGGCTAAAATATTGTTAGCAAGCAGTTTTAAGTGTCCTTGGGAATCCCAAATATTTTGGTTAGTTTTTGGTGCTTTTCTGATTTGTATAGCATGAACATATACTATTTTATTTTATATCTTCATCTGAAACTATACTGTGTGTAAATCAAGCCATACATAGTTAAGACTCTGTTATCTTGATCTTCTCTTTTTGCTTTAGCTGTAGATACAGATTTATGCTCTACTTTTGTACATTCAGTATGAATATTTTAATGAGCCATGTAACTGTAGTTGTGTCAATATTGCATTTCCTTATGGGTTTATGCTCTGAAAAATTTGCATGCTAGATATGCCAGCGAGGCTATTGGGACTGAAAAAATAAAGTGAAGAAAATATTCAGTAGCATGATACTCAGTGGCATGACATGTTGCACTGTCTGGACTGAATATAGTTTCTTTCTCTGGCGTATAGTACCACTGTCTGAAACAAAGGTGTTTTCCTATTAACATGAAGACAAAGCAAGTCAGAATGGAATGAGCATTTTTTCCTGTCCCAGAAGAGGTAGCGCAGCTTGCTTCTTACTTCCTTGTGTAACAGAAATGTTTTCCTGGAGGCCTGTGTTTATTGAAAGATGATGCTAATGTAGTACTTTTGTCCTCTGGGACTACTCATGAATCCAAAACTCTACTCTTCAACCACGCCCTTGTGACCAGCAGAGACATTTTTTCTTTGGTTTTGCTTATATCAGTCACATTTCTCTGGGTGCCATCACAGCCTTTTTTTTCCCCTTGAAAACTAGACTGGAGAATTTCCCTCACATGTGTTCTTCAGGTATAACTGTGAAGTGAGGAGAGGAGAGAATACAGCTTTTGTTCAAAATGAAGCTATCAAGCTGAAACAACTGAATGGATGATCTCAGTTTCTCAACTAATAGATTTCTCCTGACTTTATTTGTACTGAAGACTTTCTAGTTACTGAGATGGTTTGGGTGAAGGAGAAAGGAATTATATGATATGACTTACAAGATACAATTGAGCGTTTTTAATAGAACAAATGAACTGGTCTTTCTGTTGAAATTGTATGTATAATTTATAAACTGCGTATCCTGCTCTACTTCTCAGATTAAAGACAAATTTGATTAATTGGTTTGTGCTGGAACTGAGGAAATTCTTACATCACTGTGGTGGGTTTAGTGTTGGTTAATCACTAGTTCATGCACTTCCTGCTGTGAGGTAGGATTAGGAGAAAGGTAAAGTAAGTTCAAAATTTTAAAAGGGTATAAAGAAAAATTTATTAACAGTAACTAAAAGGAAGAGTAATAAGAATGAGAACAAACGTTCAGAATACTTCTTTTTCCCCCCACAACCTTTTTTTCTTTACTAACAATGTAAAGAAACAAAACCTAAAATTTCAGTTAGTTTACCACTTTGTGAAGGGAGATGGAGTTTGTTGTCTGTGCTGTGAAGACAGCTGGAGTTAGCTGAACTGTGAAGGAGTCAGTCCTGCGAGGAGCTGCCCATGAGAAATCACTGAGAAGGTATGGAACTTTTGAAATAAGATGACAGCACCACTTCTAGAATAATCTTTCTTTAGTTTTCTTAGGGAGAGAAGTCTTTCTTGTTAATGTTATGGACATTTTTCTGTGTGGTCTGGAGATCCGGCCAGGGAAAAAGGCTTGCTGCTCACCCCTGGAGGGCCAACCCCTGAACCACAAACTTTTGGTTAGGGTCAGCTCCCAGAAGATTTCGTGACCCTGTGTTGATTCTTTATAAACCATTGGCCCTTCCCCTTTTACTCCACTCCTGCACCCTTACCCCATTGGTCCCCAAGATTTGTCTTGCCCCTCACTTTCCCTATATAAAGCCACTTTTCCCTCGCTCTTTGGCACTTCTGTCCCTTGCACCCTTCACAAGAGTGCTCTGCTCTCAATAAATGCTGTCACTCTGTGGAATGCCATACAAGGCTCCGGTCTCTTTGTGTTGCCCTGAGGAAGAAGCAGAAGCTGAACGTCGCTCGCTGGGCCAGGGGAAGGACATGCCTGTGCTTGTGAGCTGTCCTTCTTGGGACGCTTCTCAGGAGAGTCGTGGCACCCTCTCCCCTGCCACCACTGTAGCATTTTTCTATAAGGAAAATAGTTTTCTCAGGGTTCTCATTTTTTTCCATGAATAGCAGCTGCCTGGGGAAATCTGTAATTGTCCAGTTCCTCTTATTTTCTATAAGCTTTTCTCATGGCTGTGTTTACAGGTCATGTTAACTTAGGGGGGTATTGTTTTAAAGATTAGTTGTTTAAAGGTAAAAGTTCTTATTATCTACCTCTAAAATCATCTTCATTTCTAGGAACAGTGATTTTTTCTTCTCGAGGGTATGGGACTACTTTTTTTTCTGTTTAAATTTCTCATAGGATCATAGCTACTTTAACATCTGTTTACTTTGGTATGGAGGCCTTTGCTTGATATCAATTTTAACTTTTCATCTCCCCATGCTTTCATGTGTTATAGGGAAACAGTCTTTTCTTAATAGTTTTACAAGGGGATTTTAGATCAAGGTGTCTCTTCATCCCTCCCATCTGGGACCTTACTTCTTCTTTACTGACTTTGATGTCTTTATGTTGCTCTTTTACATGTTTGTATCTTATTTCTTGTTCCTTTCTTTCAGTCAAGGGAGGATTGAAGTACTGAAAGAGTTAATATCTCTGCCTGGGGCTTGCATATGGTCCCCCGACCCTGGCTGGGCTTGGGCTTGGTGTTTGTGGCCAGAGGGGCTGGGGGTGCTTCACTGATGGTTTTTCCTCTCCCCTGCCTGGTGGTTCCAAGCAGAATCTCCGGCCCAGCCTGGGGCTCAGGCTGGGGAGGGGAACAGGGCTGTGAAAAATGTGAATTGTATGATTGCCTTTTCACAAATATTAAAATGAATATTATATGTGTTGTTTTAGAAAGTTATGCTGTATTAATTTTCTTACGTAGTGTGTTAAATATAGTTTTAGCTTATAACAAAATGTTAAAATAGAAACTATGCTATGTAAGATACTTACATGCTATGTAAGATACTTTTTTTTAAGAAAGGATTTGCAGCGAGATAGCAGCCACAGGACACCTAAATCTTTCAGAGAAAAAGAATTTATTGCTCTCTTATCAGAAGAAATGAACTTCTTCCCGCCTCCCTCAGGCTTAATGGTGCCATTAGGATTAAGAGGAAGAAGTTGACACTGACCAGACAAAATCCTGTGTTTGAATGAAATTTATGCATGTGTATGAGGTATATGAATATGCAACAGGCTATTGTTTTTAAGGGTTAATCCTCTGTTAATGGGTGTCCTATTTCGGGCATATTTTGCCCAGGAAAAGGTACCCTGATGTCGGTAACTCTTTGTTTCTATTGTCTCATATTGTCCTAATCCAAATTGTCCAAAATTATTATTACTCTATTTATATTGCTATTTTTATAACCATTTTATTACTATAAAACTTTTAAAATTTTAAAAACAAGTGATTGGTGTTTTTCACAGGGCTTAGCAAGGTGTTAGAATCACAGCTACAGCCCAGCACGGGTGCAGAGTCCTTGCCTCTCCTTCCTGGCCAGGATGGCAGCGGGCACCCCGGGAAGGGGCCCGGCAGAACCTGCCCAGCCTGGCCAGGCTGAGATAGAGGCTGGGCCAGGCCTTGCTACCTGTTCCCAGGACAGAAGGAAAAGAAGGAGTTCCTTCATTTCTTTTGTCTTTTAAATGTGTTTTCCACACAGGCGTGTACAGCTTTCCAGTGGCTAGAAGCTTTGCATCACTTCTGTAAACGCAAAGTAAGGAGTGCTTTGCATCACTTCCGTAAACGTGTACAAAACTAGGACAGTCACCTATCTTAAAAAGCATTTAGAAATAAATTTATGATTATTACATAAATATTAGCAACCGAATTTATCTTTTCTTCTGCCAGCCCAGGAGCAGGAGATAGAAAAACCCCCTGCTTGTAAGGTTGAACATCCTTTGGAACCCCTAGATAAAGGGATCTGATCCCAGAACTGCAAAAATCTTACGGATTAAAATTTAGTACTATGTTACATATAATCCAGGAGCTTTAAAGTAGCAATTTTTGTGCTGGAAATTACATCTCAGAAGCTTATGGTGCAGTCCTCCTAATCTCTACCGGCACTAAAAGGCATTTCATTTAGGTCAATTTTGCCTCAACTAGTTTATTTTTATAAGCAGAAAGAAAAGAGGACTACTACTCTGACTGGAAAGATGGAGGAGGACCTGTCTTGGGTCCTGGAAGACACTTTGAAAACTTAATTGATTTGCTCTAAAACAATACCACTGGGGTTTTCACTCTGTCCCTTACATGCTTCTAAATTCTCTCCTTCCTATGCAGAGCAAATGAATACAGAGCTGGATAAATTTTCTTTATTTACCTACAGTAGTAAGTTCCAAGAGATTCTGGCACCACCTACAGCTACGTTTGAAGGCAGTTAAGAAAGCAGGTGCTTACAGTTTCTCAAATCTTGGTGCTTCAATACAGCACAAAGTAAACCCAAATTGAGTAGTATTAATACAGAATGAAAACAGGACATATTGCGGTTTCCTGCACTTCTTACATCCTTTGTTGCTGACAATACTTCTGGTGTCCTGTACCTAGAAGGAGGATTTGAGTTTGTACATGAAAAGACTTTAAAGTACATTAACTGTTCTTTTTCCTTTGCAAAATGCATATTAGTTTTCCTTGGCATGTTTCTCCTTGCCAAGTTTTGCTGCTCCCTGGAGCCAGATTGCTAGCCAGCCCTCTGGGCAAAGCCCACAGCTTTCCAAACAGGAATCTGCCTTAGCGTACACCAACTATTTCCCAGTTCCTGCCTTCACATGATTAATAACTGTTAGGCATTTGTGACTCCTTTTTGTTCCTCTGTAGCCTACTCAGTGCCAAGATCCTTCATGTGCTGTGGCTGGAATAAGCCTGAGCTGCAGTGTATGGCAGTGCTTTCCAGCTGGTGTCTGATAAGCCTGGACACACATCAGTGTAGCCTAAACTGCCTGGGACTAAGCTCTTTTCTGCCACCACAGGATATAAAGCATATCTGCTGTCCAGTATAAATGGCTGTAAATGAGTTGAGATCTTGTCAAGAAGTTGGGCAAATATTTTATGCTCAGTGCAATGTTTTAATGAAACCCATTATTTCTCTCTTGTTTTTGTTTTTTTTCATCCACTGTCTTGCTTTGTGTCTTATAGGTTTGTATTATTCCATAAATTGTAATTACCAAGCTTTCATATGCATGTCCCTGAAACTTTTTATGACTCCTTCTGCCATCCATAAGATGAAGAAAGAAAACATATTTATTCAACTGCCAAAAGCATTTAATTTATTGGTGACAAGTCTTAATTAGAAAGCCAAAATATTTTGTGAATAAAGAACTGATCTGAAACTCTGAAAAATATATTGCATTACCCAGCTCAGTCACAGACTTGCTCTGTGACCCAGGACTTGGCATTTACTCTTCAATGTCTCTGAAAAATGAAAAGAATGCTTCCTTTCCTGAAACTGGTATTTAGAGGATATACAATGATATTTATGTGGATTGAGAAATCATGGCAAAAGGGAAGAGATGGAAGAAGAGAAAGGAAGAAAGTGCATCTCTTCATGGCTCCACAAGGTGCTGGTATGCTGTGTTCCTTATATGCAGAAGTAATTTTTAAACAGCTCTGTTTCTTGTTCTGTTCAGTCCACAGTTGTATCCTTTCTATGAAATAGAGTTCAAAGATTTAATAAGGCTCTTCCTTTCTTCCTAATAGTGGTTGAAATATTTTCAGAATTACCTACATTTTTTGTGCTGGTTAAATATTTAATCCCCACACCCAATCAAATAATTTAAAAAATGCTTCCAGGAGAGATAACAGTTCTTTTAAAGCATCAGTTATACATATCAATAGACATATCTCTAGTCTTGATTATTTTTTTTTCCTATAAGCAAGGTAATCACCCCTTGAGTTTTTATACTTATACCATACAAAAGTTGAATTTGACTGTCAGAGTGGTTATTCTTCCAAGGCAAATAACCTCCAAGTGTATGTATATGTCAGAGGAGGAGGTCCAAATTGGAATGATTAATGACAAATCCCTATGTATGCTTAGCCTGCAAGATTTCAGATTTGTAGTCTCAGGGGTATGGGGTCCTTTCTTTCATTAGCTCTGCAAATGTCCTCCAAATTTTGTAAATCTTATTCCAGCGAGAAATGTTGGTGAATAAAATAAATATAGGCATAAATACTCTAAAAAGTTTTAACTATTCTGACTGTGGCAGAACATACCCTCTACAACAGAAGACCTTGTCTGCACTGTCCATCAGCTGGTGTGATAGCTCTGGACATTCTTCCCCCACCATGAATTGATGAGATAACCCAGGCCAGGTGATTTGACTAGTAGGTCCTCACTGGCTAGTTAGCAATTTCTCTCTCTGGTGCCAGGGGTAGAATTCCCAATAAACAACTGGGCGTGAGAACAGATGTGGGGAGATAAATTGGAATTCCTGACAAACAAACACTACTTTACAAACTGTAAGAGCTACACAAACTTTCACAGAGGCAGAGGCCTCCTCCACACACCCTAGAAATGTGTAGGACCATCAATTTGGTGGTAAGTTACATTGAATCCTAATCTAAACTATTTCTTTGCCAGCTGTAATATAGGTGCCTTTATTGTGCACTGTATTTTATCTTCTAGTAATTATTTTTATTTTACTCCTGTGTAGTAAGTTTGAAATCTTATGTCTGTTAATTTTGTGCAAATTCAATAAATAATTCATTTTGTAATAGACCTAATCAGCCATTATTGAGAACTTGTGAGTGAGAGCAATCTGGGGCTCAGGCCACCTCAATCAGAGCTACTGCCAGAAATCTGATTCAAAGGCAGGACTTGTTCAAGCTCCCCCCTAATATTTAACGCTGACAAAATGCATTTTTCAGACATTCCCCTAATGTATCTGACTGTATCTACAGTCAGATCAGACTGGTTGATCTTTGTGTAAGTTGTGTACAGTCCTTCATGGAATAAGGATGAGCATTTATGCAAGCACTGTAGTATCCCATTCCCACTCTGTATTTCCCCAGTTGAGGAAATAGCAAGCCTACAGATCCTGGCAAAGGTCCAACCTAGTATTGAGCTATGTGCTACTCCCGGTGTATCCCCAAGCATTTGTCGTGCATACAATGCAGAGTAGGACATCTGGGACACTCAAGGAAGTTCAAGAACACGAAAACAGAAAGGAATCTTCTTCTATGTAATGGCCATGTACTTCCAAAATGTTAAAAGTCACCACCTTTTCAATGTGAATGCTTCTAGAAAGCATTTTCTTTCACAAAGGAGAGAGAATAAAATTATTGTAATGCCTGCCCTATTAAGTGAAGGTTCCACAAATAAGAAGAGTCATTAAGGAAACAAGGAAATTCATCTTGCTGCTGCTTGCATCTTGCACATTCAAGTGAATATTTGCTGCTAAAATCAATATCAATTACCCATGTTAAGCATTTTTACAGCTATTGTGAGCATCTTAGGTGTGATTTTAGCAGTGAAAGTGAGGGTCTTCTATGGATAGGGTATTTGCATCAGAGCAGAAGACTCTGGGGTTTATTGTTTGAGTAACTGTGTTTGAGCTCTGGAACTTTGCACAGTGGTGGTAGTGGTGGTGGAAAATTGCATCTTGTCTTTGGCTTGAAAAATTTTAGAGGCTTATTGATATCCCTGTTAGGCTACAATTGCTCATTTGGTTCTGCTTACTGCCTTTAAGTTGCAAGGTTTTTAATTTAAAATCTTATCAAGCATATATATTTATAGTGTTTGCATTACCTTCATAGATTGAAAGTGCCAGGTATAGCCACCTGCTCATTTATACCTGGGAAAGAGCAAGTGCTGCACTGGAGTTATTGTCACTGGTGCTTTCCCTGTTCAGGGGACTCTCAGGGTCAGAGAGTGACAGGACATGTCCATCCTGCTAACTGACATGTCAAATTGCTGGTGGTTTACAAGGTTTTGGGAACTGACTCCTGCCTACCCACTTTTTCTGGAATGCTTGTATAACAAAGAAACTACCTCAATCATAGTTTTGCTTTACTGAACAACTCCGTGTATCTCCTTGGACTTTGGGGCTCAGGTGTTGGACCCGAGTGCTGACTCCTGACTATCCCTTCTATAGAATTAATAGTGCTCCCCTTGGCACATTTGATGGGTGACAAGAGGCAGACTCAAATTCTAGGTGCAGTTGTGCTCGATGTATTTATCAATTATCTCAATGCCAGAGTTGAGTTCACCATTAGCAGGTTTGTTGTTTGATACCAATCTGGGAGGTGCTCTTGGGTCTCCTGGGAGACCAGAGGCCTTGCAGAGGGGTCTAGATAGATTTGAGCATTGAGCAAACATTAATGGAATGAAATTTAACAAGATAAAATTCTGTACCTAGAGTACTGCCCAGTGCAATTACAAACTGTGGGTGGAGTGGCCAGAAGGCAGCCCTGCAGAAAGGGATCTGGGAATGCTGGTTGGCAGCAGGCTCAGTGTGAGCCAGCCCT
>JAYDZK010000001.1:14306148-14331157 GCA_034509185.1 Euphonia xanthogaster | reverse complement strand
TTCTATTCTATTCTATTCTATTCTATTCTATTCTATTCTATTCTATTCTATTCTATTCTATTCTATTCTATTCTACTCCTGGTCACAGAATGCATATGTTAATGACCATTGCAACAGCCAGTTCTAACAGTCTACCTTTGGTAGGAACAAAAGAGACTTCAATCTTATGGATGTGAGCTGTGCCATGCCTTATGAAGCCTTATGGCTCCAGAATACTGTCCCTCAGCCATCCTAACAAGGACTATAGATATAGATTTGAGGTTGAAATAAAAGAAAGAAAATAAAAGAAAAATCATGGCTCTGCTAATACACGTAATCCAGGCTGGCAGTTAATAAATTGAAAGCAGACAAAATTAAATTAGAAGAACACAGAGAGAAAATAATAGCCATAAAGAACTCATAAAGATCTCCAACTCAAAAGAATAAAAAATATGAAGTATAGATAGAAATAATATTAAATTGACCTGCCATGTAAACAGTGTAAAAATGAATTGCAGCAGTTGTTGGTCCCATGTGTTTGGTACTCAACCAAACTTCAAATGAGTATTGGTTTACTGTCTAAGTATTAATCAATCAAGGAGGGAGAGTGCATAAGATTCAATAATATACAAGGTAGGAAAATAAAGTTTTATCTCCTGCACCTTTAGTAAAAAATACATCATATGCCTTCATAAAAATAGAGTCAAAAGTAAAAAATGATAGAAAAAATTATAGACTGATATTTTGGTGGGGAGCAGATAAAATTATTTCACTTAGATAATCACAAACCTACATTTTTTATGTCAACATCATCTTTCTTTAATAATTTTTACTAAACATAGCTTTAAAATGAAAAGTGGTTGTCCATAAGAATTGGATTTACATGTTGATTTTCAGCTGAAATTTTTCTTCTAATAAATCTGAACTCAATAAAATAAAATATCTCTCATAATTGCCTATAAAAATGTGCATTTTAATAACATCATTTTTAAAAGAGAAATTGTTTGGTCTAAAACTTCCTGGCCAACTCAGGTAAAGCTCCTTGATTCAGTGGTACCGAACACTCAGTTTTAGCCAGAGTCAAGTTCAAATTAAATCTCTTAACAAGAGGATTGATCAGAACACCACAGCTTTTTAGTGTTGGCTAGACATAGACTTTTTAAAGGGTCACACTTTTCCCCTATCTAAATGATATCTGCTTTTAATCTTGGTCAGTCTCAGAGATAACCTACTGCAGTCTCATAAACATTTTGAAATTTATAAGGATTCATTCCTTGTTTTTTGTTAGTCAAAACTATAGTAGAGTCTAAACATATTTAGGAAGAGCTGAGATTTTAGGTCACTGAAATGAAACAGACTTAGACTGTTTCTCTGCATTGAGCTCTTGACAGAACCAAACTGACTTTGAACATAAGTTTATATTTTCCACTCTATTTTTGATCCAACACTGTGGCCCTTATGTGAGAATCTTGCTTTTATTCTCCCTTATTTTGGCAACAGAAAACATACGAGCAAAAGGAGCAGATTCAGCTGAAACTGTTTGCTAGTGCACCTATGGCCAGATGGCTCATCACAAGACCTTTAAAATTCAAGTAGTCGTATTTATGTGTACTTATATTTATACAAGTAATCCTGTATTCTGCAACTTTTATATGCTACATATTTGAAATTTACAGTAGCTTGAACCCAGCACTTTGCTTCTAGTTTTGTTACTAAATTTGATGAAGAATTGTGTATATAACTGTTTAGAACTATTTTAGAATTTGATATTCGAGATGGATTCAGTCTTTTCATATAAAATACCGCAGGGAAATCAGAATAAAACCCTGCACATTTATGCATATCTATTTACTTGGAGTAAGCAGCACATTCTTGTGTCTTAAAACCCTTTGGTAAACTTGTATATTGCTCTGCTAGGTCATTTGATGAAAATAAACACTCCTGCAATTGTTTGTTGCTGAGATAGCTAGTAGCTGTTATATTTGAAGCTGTGGGCAGGAAGAATGGATGAAGCATTTGGTCCCTTATCACTCATAAGAGTCTGCAAATCAAAGATTCTTACTGTATTTAAAGGGCCTCATGAATTATCCTTGGGCATTTGGATCAACAGAAATAAATGTATGTATTCATGCATTCAATGAGATTTTTTTTCTATTAAAAGTTAGATCTCCATGTTAGAAACCTTGGAACTGGGGGATGTTGATTTAATCTCAAGTTTCCACATTTTTCTCTACTCTCTGTCTGTGAAGTATTTGCACTGCAGATCTAGATCTTCTGGATGCATTGTGCTATATTTACAGTGCTTCTTCATTGAGGACTTTCAGAAGTGTCTCTGTGCAATTTTGGAACTTACTAAACAGCAAGCAACGATGGAGAGTAAGGCAACATCTACGCTTATGATCTCTTCTCTATATTTCCTACATGGTGGTCTTAGGGAAATATAATTAAGGTCTGCTTTTAGTCCAGAAATGAGGGAAACTTTTCTGTCTTTTCTGGAAAGACTCTGAAGAGTATTGCCAGCAGGACAAGGGAGATCACCCTGCCCTTCTGCTCAGCCCTGCTGAAGAACATCTGGAGTGCTGTGTCCAGTTTGGGGCTCCTCAGGACAAGAGAAGACATGGGACTCCTGGAGCAGCTCCAATGGGGGTTTGCAGACATGATGAAGGGTCTGGAGCGTCTGAGGGAGCTGAGATTGTTCAGGCTTGAGAAGAGAACACTTAGAAGAGACTTCATCAAGAAGAAAAAGGAAACAATCAGCCAACCAAATAAGTATCAGCAAGTAATGTGCTAAAACAGATGTACTTTCCGACTGAATTTGGCTGGAAAAAGCAATGTGCTTCCAATAATGGAAAAGATTAAAAGTCCCTTTCTTTTGTAGCTTTCTCTTGTTTTGCTTTGCTTCCTGGCTAGGGTCTACTTGGACTGCAACAAAGCTGACTCAAAGAATGAAATTATTTCAAATGTGTTTTCATAAGCTATGAAATAGTGTATTTACAATAATTATTTTGTATTACAGTGAGAGGAAGGTAATTTCTGGAAACAGCTCTTGTTCAATATTTAAACTACTATGATGAACTACTCAGTCTGTTGAACCTGTGGTATTTGAAATAGGAACCCAGAACAGTGTTAACAGCAGTGTTAACCTACTGCTAAGAATTCCCTGTTCACTCCTAAGAAACTCAGTACAAGTTTTGAAATTGTTAATTTGAGATGTTCTTTGTGCCTTTTTGCCTCAGTAAAGGACACACTGGTTCATAGACTCAATTTCTCTGTAAAATGTTTGTTAGGTATCTGTAGTGAATTTAGAAATACCTATTATCCTTACTCAAGCAAAAAACATGAAAATGTTCTAAAATGTAAGTGTTGGGGTTTATGATTTTTCGTCTTGTTTCTTTCTCTTATGGAATTTTCTCCCATTTTGTTGATAAGAAACAATAACGACCGGTACTTGAGAGAGACAAAAGAAGTAACCACAGAGAAGGGGGAGGAATGCAGCTGGCTTTGCCATCATAGCTGAGGGGCATTCTCCTGGGGAGGGCAGAGATACCATGAGACTTGGGCTGGGGAAAAGAGGTTGGGTGCGGCTCCCAGCCCTCTTGTGCTCTCGGCATTCACAGGGGAGAAGAGGGTGCAGTTGCTGTGGGCAGAATTCGCCACCACTGCAGGGTTCCATCTCCTGCTGCTTTCTTCTGCCATGAGTGTGTTATGAACAAGCTTATAGGTTAACTCAGTTTATCAGTAGTTACCATGTTTGTTGGTTGTTAAATGTTAATCACCAGGTTGAATGCATCGATTCTGTTAATTACCAATATTCTTAATCACCTTACCCAACAGTCTCTTACATGTACCCTTTTTTTTATCCATCGAGTATTACCTCTGCTGCTTCCCAAATGGCCCTAGCTATTAAGGCAATGTCAGAGGCATATATGTAAATTGAGAGACCCCTGGTACCATTCAAAGGGATAACACCCTAGAAAAGACAAGCCAACCTGCAGTTCAAGAGACTAAGTGGCCTGTCCTGCTTGAGAGCTGTCCTTCTATTCCAGCGGTGTAATTCCAGGTTGTCACCATAACCTGCTGGCCGTGACCGGAACTGCACCGAAGGGGAGAAGAGAGGGCTGCTGCTGATTTTCTGTTTTGTTGTTGTTGCTGCTTTTGTTGTTTGTTTGCCTTGTTATCCAGATGCATTCTACACATAGTAAAGAACTGTTATTCCTTTTTCCATATGTTTGCCTGAAAGCCCCTCAATTTCAAAGTTATAACGATATTGAGGGAAGGGGGTCATATTCTCCTTTCCAAGGGAGGTTCCCGCCTTCCTTGACAGACACCTGTCTTTCAAATCAAAGCAGGTTTAAGAGTAGTATTTCTAGTGAGGTATTTAAAATTCACCCAGCTGTTACTGTCTGCTCTTACAAGGGTTAAAATGCCTGCAAAGAGTTACAATACATAGATTTTTATTTTTCATTAATATGCATTGAGTAGGTGGCAAAAATTTCATATGTAAAAGTTTCCAAAGTGTTTGATTTGAAAATTTTTTATTTAGACCATACTAGAAAATTTTCCCTACAGTGTAAGGGAGGAAAAAAAATCCTATTAAAGAAGTACAACTCAGGCTATTGTGAACAATCACAAATAACTTTCAGAAGTGCTTATAACACTTTAGAATGAGGCAAAACTTCACTAGGTAAAGATGAGAGGTAGAGAGTTTGAAATGAAACTTCAGTTTATTCTCCAGGTGGCTGCACTCTTAAATTCATGACAAAACTGTTAGTTAAGTTTGCTCAGTTTTTCTTCTCCAATCTCTCTTTGCTGTTTAGTGAGGTTGATGTTCCCTAAATATTTTATAATGATAGCTCAAAACCTTTACTCCTTTTAATGTTGAAATTACAGCATATCTGCATATAAATTAAAGTATAGCAAGTCATTATATATAATCCATCCAAAATGGTCAAATTTTGCTTTTATCTTGAGTCATGTTCTTGTTTCCTGTTTGTACTGCATCCTAAGGGTGTCATTCACCATCTTAATTTCTGCCTTTTTTCATACTCTAATTTTCAACACTAGAGTATATAAAAATGTCAACATGATATTTAATTTTTGGCAACAGAAAATAATTACTGAATGTGTCATTAGTCAAGTGTAGAAAAGTAGTAGCAAATGGTAGATAATATTGCCACAAAAATAAGGTTGTTTTTTTTCTTGTGTTTTAGTCTGGGTTTGGCTTTTTTGTGTTTTTGTTATTGTTGTTGCTGTTTGGTTGGGTGTTTTGTTAGTTTGATTATTTGTTTCCCCACAAAAATGACTGAAATATGGGACTGAGATAGTTAAGCAAACTTTCAACTGACTAGTTTGTCTGCTGGTTGCAGTCTAACTCTGAGTATGAAATATAGTTAGAAAAGACTGATTCATGAATCAGATGAGAGCATTTGTGCCACTTCCAGTCTCCTATAGATAGACAAACAAGCTAAAAATAAGTTAAAATATGCTGTTCTCTACATTTTCTGCAGTGAGGAAGATTTTGACTATGTAATCTGATTCATCCTACCAGAAATGCACCACTCTCTTGAGAGATGCCATGTTTTGCTCACATTCAACACAATTATTTCCATGGTCCTTCAGCAGCCGTTAAGATTTAAACCTCAATCATCCAAAATGTGTCAGGAGTCAAATTTGATGTCTTGGAAGTGACTTAAAAGGCAAACTTACAACCAGTGCAAAATATCTAGGGCTAGTCACCAACAATACAATTTGAAAGTCCTGAGAGAACAGATTTGTCATTTATGGATTTTGGTTTGTAAGGAGAAAATCCTTAAGAACGGTATGCCTATATATTTAAAAAAGATATATTTAAGTGAGTTGAAAGGCCATTTCATATCTCTGGTTCATAAAAGAAAAGTCTGGCACAAAAGTAGCAGTCTGTATTCTTTATCTAGAGAAATTAAAAATACTGGAAGAAGGCAACAATCTAAATGAAAAGAAACATTCAGAAAATATATTCAGCAGTGTTTGACTTCTGTTTGGTATGACATTGAAACGTGCTTGTCTGAAATGCTGTGGTGCATTACAGACATTCAAAACACTTGCCACAGGGCTGTGCTCTCCTTTTGAAGCTGAATTTCTTTATCATGAGGTAGGGATAATACCCCCAAAACACACAAGTGGTTATAGATACAGTAGATTTTATTATGTAGTCATAGGAGGGAGATTAAATATCATCCAGTTCCAACTCCCCTGCCATGGGCAGGTACACCTTCCACTGGATCGGATTGCTCAATACCCCATTCAGTTCGGTGTCTCCCCACCCTGAGAGTAAAGAATTTGTTCTTAATATCCATTCTTAACCCACGCTCTCTCAGTTTTATATTATTACCTCCTGTCCTTTCACTGCATGCTGTTGGAAAAAGTTCTTCTCCAGCTCTTGTAGCCCCTTCAGGTACTGTAACGCTTCTAGAAGTTCTTTACAGAGCCTTCTCTTCTCCAGGCTGAACAGCCTCAAGTCTCAGGCTTTCTAGGATAGGTGTCCAGCCCTCTGGTTGTCTTCCTGGCCTTCCTCTGGTCTTCCTCCAGCAGATCCATGTACTTATGTGGGGTTCCTCAGATCTGGACTCAGTACTCCAGATGGGTATCATGACAGCAGACCAGAGGGGCAGAATCACACTCCTCAACCTGCTCATCACACTGCATTTGATGCAGCCCAGGATTATGCTTGACTTTCAGGGCTGTAAGCACATATTTCTGGGTCATACTGAGTTTTTCTTTCACTCCAAGTTCTTTCCCTCAGGGCTGCTCAGGTAGAAGAAAAAAATACAAGGCATCATGTGAGAGACAAACAATTAAAGAAGTCTATTCTAAAACAACTCCTAAATAATAACATGATGTATTATCATGTCATGTAATATATAACATAATACAAAAACAGTAAACAATATAATAAAATTCCTAAATGACACTGTATTTATCATAGTGTGATCTGTCAGTAACTTTGCAGCCAGATCTCAGCTACCCCCAAGCAGAGCCCAAACTGTCCCCAAGGTCCACACAGATATCGTGTGACTAATGTTTTACTTCACTGCAGGAAAGCCAGGATCAGCTCTATGAAAGAACAGAACCTGTAAAATTAGCTATGGGAGTGTAGCTGAATATTTGCCATGTGTTCATGTCTGAATTGGACATTTTGTGTCCAGATCCGGATGGGAGCACAGCCATTAGCTGCAGACTGCAACCAGCAGAAAACAGGGAGTGTACCCAAGGTGTGACTCCAGCCCTAGAGGAAACAGGGCTTATGCTCCTCTGTTTGTGCTTTACAAGTACAGATCATCTCAGTGTCACAGTGAGAGGTCCTCTAAGGAGCATCAGTGTAAAGCTAAGAGAGGAGCAACCTCTGCAGTTTTCACAAGTGCTCCAGTCAGGGGCCTGGCACGGGCATTGTCTCAAACGGTGTAAAACAAAGCAAGATTATTTAGAATTACTCACAATCATTAGAATATGCCATTTAATTTTCTACAATGTAAAACACAGGTTATTTACATTTCATTAAGCATGATTTTAAAAAGAATCTGGGGTAATATTTCTTGCCCCTTGTCCAGTCTCAGGCACACATCAGCATTTTAGTAAACAAGTCCAAGGGCCAGGTGCATTGCTTTGCCATAGAGGGTGGGTTTTCTTGCACCTCCAGTAACATTTTTATATTTTTGTGCGTTGTAGTGCAACAAAATATTGCTAGTAAAAGGGATGTGTTTAGGAGAAATGAGGAGGGCTCACTCTTTTTTTTTCTTCTTTTTAATTGGCATGGCATGCTGCAAAAGTCTTTAGGAGAAGAAGGAGACTACTCGACCCCTGGGAAGAGAGGTATCTCATCAATGACAAAATTAAGCTAGAATTTGAATGCTCCTTTTTTTTTAAGCTCTATTTTGCCCTTGATATTCTAATTAGGAGTGCATAAGCAATCACACTAGTACTCTTTTTACCTTGATTTTGTAGATTTCCTACCAATGTCTTGTAGGTTAAGAGCAGTTCATGAAGCAGTGAATGAGAAACACAGGTCTAGTAGCAAACAGAATGCAAATAAGATCGATTTACAGCCTTTTCAATGTTGTTTAGATACTGTGTGGCCATGGTGCAGTCTCTCCATCTTCCTGTGCATCTATTTCCTAATAGAAAAAATAGACCCTAATTTTGTCCCCTTTCCTTCTTGTTTATAGAGTTAGTAAGCTGCTTATGGCTTTTCACAGCATCACTGTGACTCTATGATGCTGAACAGAATTCACATCTGATCCCATAATGACACCTGGGCACCACTCTAGCACACACAGTAGTGTGTGTCACTTGCGAGATGAAATGTGTCATTTTGCAGTCTAGCCTGGTAGTAGCTGGCATAACAAAGAAAAATGGGCATACTCTCTCCAGGAAATGGTTTCTAGCACTAGCACAGAAGATGACAAGTAATCCAGACAGACATTAGCATGGGCAGTCTGTAAGTGATGAACAGGAGTGAAGTTTCAGTAGCGCCGTAACAATTTCATGCAAAGCAATTATGATGCATTATGGTATTGATCTGCATTGAAAAACTCAACAAGATTCTTTAAAAGAATGGCACTGCTAAATTGTTATTCACATTGCTAACAAATTGTTCTACAATACTTCCTGAATTTATCCTTTATCTTTTTACTAGTGATTATGGATCGAGACTGATGATTGCTGTGTACCTTCAACAATGATTTTGCTGTGGGCATAGTGCCAATAGATATTGTGAAATGAAATCACAGCCCTTTGAAACTGCCCCTGTTCTCTTCAGTTGATAAGGATTTTGTCTTGTGCTAGGAATACAAGTGGGAAATCTCTTGGTAATTCAGACTGGTTAGTCATTCAGGGGTAGGGCCACATAGAACATAAAGTAGAATGAATTGGATTTGATTACAGCTGGAAAGTAGAAACTCAAAGGCTCTCTTTAGCTGTTGATTCCCATTCAGGCATTTTGAAAAATTATAGTTCACTTCATGTCCAATATATTTTTTGGTCATTATGTTTCTTGAGGGAGGACAGGGAGGAAATTAATGGCTTTGGGCCAAATCCATGCTGAAAGTAGTACTCTCGCAGGTATTCACACTTTGCCTAAACTGCTTAGATGGGAGCATAGTGAAGTTCAACAATGTCCAACGAAACCTCAAAATTAAAGAAAAATCAATGTTCCTTTGACCAATATAACAAATCAAAGCTCTGCTATTTGCAGTGATATTTGAGAGAGAAATATGTGTTCAGGGTGGTTAAATCTACCTTTCAAATGAATAGATATTTAACGCAAAATTCATTGCAGCATCTTGAACCTAGTATTAGGAGAAAAAAATATTTGGAGCTACTTAAAATTAAAATAGTATACCATCATATTATTTCCTAATTTAAGGAAAAAAGTGAGAATTTGCTCATGCAGAGGTGAGGACTGCATTTGATAAGCTTATACCATGGTTGTGGTATTCAAGACAGAAAAAACGCAGTAAATAAATTCATTTTTTATTATAGGATCTATGTTCTTCTATGGAGTTTAGGTGAGTTGAGTGAAAATTCTGCCTTCTAATGTTTATAACAACATTTATGTACTTGTTTGGTTGTTTTTCTCCCTTCAGGTTACCCCACCCAAACTCAGGAAATTTCCTTTGGCTGTTGAGACAAGCACATTTAAACATAGTGAGAAAGATATTTCAAAATACCTCATTAGCCAGGGGTAGCATATTGTGGTACTGCCTTGGAAGAAAATCAGTGAAAAACACAGCAGTGGAAGTCACAGTACATTTACTTGGTGTCTATTTACTCCAGGGAGAACATTACTTCTAGTAGCAAATGGTTTGTCCCTTCATGTTTACTCATTTCTGGTATCTGGCACATTACAAGGAAAGTAATATTTTGCATATTTCTCAGTGTCATTTCTTTATTTCACGTCCAGTGCAAAGGGAAAAAGAGGAGTATCTACAAAGAGATTTCTCTACATATCTTATGTCCTATTTAATGCCTTGCAGACAACCAAACCAGCAAGGAATTAAAAGACTTCTGTATTTCTTTACTCCCCAGTGTCCCTGGAAGACAAGAGACAGTATTGCCTTTAAACACTGGTTTTCTAAATCACCAAGAGTATTCCAAAGCAGGCATGTACTGGAGATTAATGAAGAATTAAAAGCTCTAGAATGTCTCAAGTTCTTTATATTAAGAAGCCATAGTTTAAGTCAAGCTCTAAGGATCTTGCTCCTAGTCGTGGCTATAGAATTTTTAAAGGAAGAGTTGTACTGAAAAGCCAGTAGATGATTCCTTTTAGTACTTAAAACTTGGTTTACTGTGGTTTTAATGTCCTGTCATGGATTTTCATTTTACCACAGAAGAGCTGCAACATAACGGAATATCTGTATATCCCAGGGGTTTTATGGGCATACATTGTTTTTCTAATATTGTGTTTTTAATGTATTATACTTTTCTTTTTCTCTATTTTCTCACTGAGGACCATATACTGCTATTCATAATAAATAATTGTGCAGTGCTTAAAAATGAGAGGGTAGGCATTCAGCTAGTCATTACCTCTTGAATACTTTAGAGCTCATTAGTTATAAACAGTCCTGTAAAGCAAAGTTAAAAGAAATATTTTATTGACTGATGTCCAGGTGACAGCACTGGAGAATTATTTCTACACATAAAGACAATATAAGATGATATCTCAGTTTGAGAGTAATACATTATTCTTTCTATTGTCATAGGAAGAACTGGTCTTCCCTCCTCAGCCATTGCATCAAAGTTTTTTATGCATTAAAATTATTTTGGAACTCTTGAGCTAGCTTTTCTTCCTACAAGTAACTGTCTCTAGCTAACACTTACTTTCTTTACTGGTAAACCATGAAAAAGAATCATAAAATGTGACAGGAGTATGGCACCATGTGATCTCCTTGCTGAGTTTAGGCGCTTTGTAATGAGGCTGTATAAAACTTTCTTTAAGTGGGAGCACAATATGTTTGTTGCACCAAGTAATGATCTGGGCTGAAGCAGACAGACTATGAGCAGACCGGTTTGCTGCCTTTCCATAAATTTGGTGGATTCTTTGTAGGGGATTAGCTGGAAGTAAGAAACACTTTAACATGATTTTGCAGAAACAAGCGTTACAACTCCCTGACACTTACAAATAACAAATAAAATGCTTATTTTCAAGAATGCTCCCTTGTTCTTCTAACACTCTTTCCAAAGGACTAATCTTTGGCTGAAATAATGATTCATATATATAAGGCTCTTTCCTTAGGACAGTTGGAATAATTATATGCACAATGATATTGATGGCATCTATTTTCTTTTATAAAGTCATTGGAATATTTTAGGTTAACTTCAAATAACACAATCAAACAAAGTAAAGATTTCTTTACTGGAACATCATATGCAAAGCTTGAAGTAATAATTGTGTCATCAGGTCAAATGTTGTGGTGCTGACACCTGGAGTAGAAGATGGATGTATTTGCTTGTACATGCTATTCACACTCACCTGTGCTAAATTTGTTTTTGTTCTGTTTTAGAAGATTAATTTCCCTTTGTCTAGGATGAGTCCTAATAATGTGTTTAACTCTTTAGTCTGATGCTGGCTGCAGAGTAAATAGGGAAATAGATAAATACCTTTCTGAGAAAAAAGAGAAGAACATGTGTAGACCACTATTTCAGCATTCTGCTACAGTATGGGAGAAAGAGCTCAAACTACTGCTTGTTTCTCACGCTTTATTCCAGTGACTTGTAGTTTAAAGAGAAGGTGCCCTGTATTTTTCTAGTGAGGAGAAAATATTCACCTAGCAGGGATATTCAGAATTAGCAATGCAAGAAAAAAAAGACACCCAAGGAAAGATTTTTGGAGGATCTGCAAGTATTTCTCTCATTGTGTCAACCTTGCTACTTGTCAAGGTTACAGTAATGCTTTTAGTGTAGGTAGAAGATTTGTCTTTCTCTGGTTTCATTTTCTGGTGATTCCATCAAGTAATCTAGTAATTGCAACACTGGAGACAGGAAACTAGATCAGATGAACTATTGACCTGATCCAGTAGGGCATACATATTTGTATACTTCCTATGTCTTCCTGCCTTTGAAGGAACAAATTTCCATCATTTTTTATGATTCTAGATATGCATACTTGAAATTGGCATGATGTAAATTCTTTAAAAATTTTAACTAGAGTATCTTATGGGGGCCGTGTTTTGAGACATGTAAGTGCATTCTTTAAGTCCTCACAATCACAAGGTCCAATGAAAGGATTCTCTCAGGTTTTTGTCCTGTCAAAACCATTTCTTTGCTACATTTTATCAAGAACTTCTACCAGAATCTCTGAACGTATTTTTTGTTTCCTGCTGAGCCTTTATTTCATGTTTGGATATTCTTTTTTCATATGATACTACCATACCTTCTTCCGTGGATATTCAGCCTCACTGCTTTTAAGGTGATCTTGTACTCTCCTAATTATGGTGCAACAACACTGCACTTCCTTTTCAAATTCAGGTTGCTTTGATCCTTTTACAAGGACTCGCCTTTGGTACATTATGCTTGTGACTTAGAACCCTGTCCTCAAATCAACTGAGAAAATGGGATACCAGACTGGGCTTCCAGTCTTCAGCCAGTACTTCTCTCTCTATCTGATACAAAAATAGTAGCATTTACACTTTTACACTGAAAGTATCTACTTGACAAATTGTCTTTACAGTTAAATTTGTGTTCCAAATTTTAGCAAGCAGGGCTTACAGCCTTTGGAAAGAGCATTGGCTTTTGGTTGTGGGTTTTTTTGGGGATTTATTGGAGGGGGTGTATTTTTTTTTGTCTGTTTGTTTGGTTTTGTGGGTTGTATTTTCTGTTGGTGGGGATTGTTTGAGGTTTTTTTTTTTATTTTTTGTTTGGTTTTGTTTTTCTATTTTTTTCTATTTTATTTTTTAATCACACAGCATTCTTGATATCTAAATCTTGTATTGCACACACCAATTTTTTGTTACCTCCTAACCTGTAGAAGAATTCATGGTCATCAAGACACTAACACAAGGGCTTTTTTCAATGACTTTGACTTCCTTCGAAATGCAGAATCCTTTTAGGCTCAGTAATCCATATATTCAGTATTCAAGATACTCTCATTTTTTTCCCCACCCTTTTCTCCCCTTTCTTCTCTCTTGAGTTAAACCTGTGAATGAAGGTCTCACGAATTTCTTTGTCACCTCCTGGGTCTCTCTCAATCCTTAGCAGAATGAATGTTTTTTTGATCTACCAGTTTCAACAGCAGCTGTTTCCAAAATTTTTTCCAGAGGTCAGTTATAACCATTTCCTTTATTGAAGTGAAAAATCAAAGAATGGTATGCAAATAGATGACCTGGTCTCTTATTATGTGGCCTATCCATTATGTCAATACTTATCAATATTTATTAATAATTTTTGTACTGGACAATGTGGTTATGTGATATTACAATGCAGAGAGATTCAACTTTTTACCTGAAAGAGTTATAAAATGCTTACCCTGATGCCTTTGTGGGAAATGATAAATGTCATCAAACAAGATGATATAGAAAATAATGCAACTGATTTTCTTTTAAAAACACATATCTGATTTCTCTTTTGTATATCTCTAAACCTCTGTATGGTTTTATTTATGGCTGGTGATGCAGTATTCTGTAGACCACAGATGCTGTGACTTATATTTCTATACTTATGCTGGTTGACTGAGGGCAAGTTACCCATTTAAGAAATAGAAAACAAATGGGGGAAAAATGCTTTAAGAAAGTATATCCATTGAAGCATTTTGTAGCACTGTTACTTCATGATTAATGACAATAATTAATGTCAATGTCAATGTTATTAATGTCAATGTAATTTCAGAAGTGATTATATTAACATACCCTAAAAGAAACTCATAAAGTATGTCTATATTTTATGCATAAATGACTTCTAGCACAGGTAAAGCAATTTAGATATCATTTAGTTCACCTATTCAAACTCAAGGGAGAATTTCAAAATATTTTCCTGAAGCTTTTTCTATTTCCACACCAGTTTCTAGATTTGTCTCTACCTTTGGTGGCTTGCCCACTGAAAGTTAATTAATTTTCTGTAAACAATATGAGGAAAAATGTTTTTACTTTGCATCTGTCCAGTAGCTTGGACTTTAAGTCTCACAGAAAGACATTTATGCTGCTGTGTGACCCCATGAGGGCAAAACCTCTTATAGAAGCTCTGATTTCAGCTTCAGGGACAAACCTTGCAAAGGTTTTTAGTTGAAATGTTTTAACCTATTCCATTATCAAATTAAATTTTAATAAACAACATTTTTCTGGGTTGGAATGTTTTCAGCTAATTATCTGAAAGGGCTATACAATTTTCATTAGGCTCTCAGTTCTTGTGATCTCAAGAAACATTTGGTGGGTGTGAAAATCTTGTGTTTATGGTTGGATGAGATGATCTTAAGGGTCTTTTCCAGCTTAAATGATTAGAGAATTGAAATAAATATTTTCTCTTGTTGGAAAATGGTTTCCTCTATTAACTGAAAAATAAAATTTTCCTACTTTTTAAGAGAAAAATATTTTAAACTGAAAAATGAAAAACCCCAAACATTTTTAAAGGTTATTATGAAACATAAAAACAATGAAGAAAAAAGTGTTGCTTTGAAGCTTTGAAATACAGATAGTGCAGATTTCCCTCTTCTGGAGGGATTAAAGGCTAATAGCAGTCTTCCCAAGTTTAATTTTGAAAGAGATTTCACAGCACTACAATCTTTCTGAAAGAAATGTACTACAGAGCATGAAAAGTTCATGATCAGCGGTAGCTGGGTTTCCTGAATAGACTTATATTTTCCATGACATGATACCTCCTGCTGACCAAGGACTTGCGGAGAGATTAGGTGACTTATGTATACATGAAGCTGAACACTGTTTGATCAGTTAACAGAAGTTAGCTTTTTCTGCTTCTGATCTTTTTATGTGACCCATTACAATAAAAAAGTTGTCTGATGTATGTGAAGTTGAGTTCAATCACTGTGGTGTTGCAATATCTGTGAAAGGGTAATCTTTTCCATTTGCAGACACACACAGCAAGTGCATGCACAGGTAAGTAAGAGACCATCCTTTCTAAGTAAATGCTTCAATGAGAAAATAAAAGAAAACAGCGTGATAGACGGGCCTAATCACTCAAAGCAAAAATCCTCTGTACTGTGGTGAGTTGGGATTTCACAAGGTACCAGTGTCAGAGAATTTCCTGAAATAAATTGGGTGCCTAGTTGCCATGTTATAGTCATATTTTCTTTCATGAAGCAGAGGAGCAACTACTGAAAGGCTGCACAGAAACAGACATGCTCCTAGGAGAACCTGTGGGCTTCTTTATTTCTTGCCATGTACTGTTGAAATGCCAGAGTGTCACAAGGAGTGTTCTTAGTGTTGGAAGTAGGCAGCAGCTCAGGTCCCGAAGTACTATAGCCATGTTAGCACAGTCCTGCAAAACCGGAGTCCAGTAGTGCTGGCCTAGTTCTTCACAGTCTTCACAGCCTCGTCCTCCAGATTTTGGTGGGAATGCAAAATGAGCTGGATGGGTGTGAGCATCTCTGGAAATGCTCACACCCATCCAGCTCATTTTGCATTTCCACCAAAGCTGCTGCCATGCAGGCTGCCTCAGGCAAAGCCCTGAGCTGTCTTGGTGAGCTTTTCAAAAGGGTCTTAAAGCATTTAGACTCCCTGAGGAGGCACAAAGCACAGCCCTTCTCAGGAGGTTGAACAACAAACCTTTACTTGCAAATTTTAGAGCCTTAAGGTACAAAAAGATACTTGACAGAATTTTAAAGCAACAATTACTTAAAATAAGGCATTTCACAAAGCATTGACTGAGGAAACTCTAAGTCATCCAATTTTAAGATACCTAGATTTCAAGAAGAATTTAGGAAGAGAGAGAGAGGGAAAGGGAGAGGGAAAGAAAAATGCAGGGAAAGATTAATATTCACCATTTGAATTTTAGTGCAATCCCAACTATTATACAATCAAAAATGTTGGGCTGTGATTCCGTGTGTGCTTATGTGATTGCTTTAATCTGTTCTGGTCTCCTGGGGCTCTTCCACTCAGGTGGGGCTTTGGGTGTGACAGGGGCTTGACCCATTCTGGGCTGGACTAGGGGCTTCAAGGGTTGGAGGCTAGAGCAGTGACCATCCCACCTTCTCAGAAGTTACCTCCCTTCCTGCCCCTTGCTTTAGTGGTTTTGAGCCACCAAATATTTTCTCCAATCTCTCACACCTTGCATATTTGTGCCACCCTTCTAAGCCTTTCTGGCTTCATTTGTAGAGAGATTGGGGTAACACAGCTGTGCGTAAGAAATGAAATTGCTATTCACATATTGAAAACATTTTATTTAAGCTTAAAATTATTTGTATCTATGGTGCAAATGGAAAATAATTAATATATAAGTTTGGGGAAAGACTCTGACAGTAGTTTTGTTTAGAGAGACCAGCTAAGTATCTCTGGACAAGAAGAGTCAGCACATCCTGGGGTACAGCATAACTATTTTCTTCTGCATTTTCTGCTCTTTTGTGGCTGAGGTGCAGATATTGCAGGAATCTGGATGAAAAAAAAAAAGTTGAAGAAATACTGATATGCCCAGCATGCACTTTCATACTTTATAATTTTAGGAGGAAATCTGTACTCTTTCCAGACCTTTCCACACACAGAACAGCGAAGGATGATAAACTGGAACTGTGCTTGAGAATGAAAGCAGTATTCATGAGGCAGAAATTGCTTCACATAGGCAGAAAAATAGCAAGTCTCCAAACACTAAAGGATCATAAGTGACTTCTGTTGACCTCCTTCTGATGCCCAAAAGTCCACAAGCTCACAGAGCTGAAATAAATATGTATTTTACTGCAACTGATTCCTTCTTCATGTGGCTTAGATGGCAATTTGCATTCAGGCATGCTTTCAATGCTTCTAACAGCCATCCCTCTGCACAGTGCCTGGGCATTGCAGATGCCTCTGCCCTCTGCCTGGGTGATTTCAGCCTTAGCTTCCTTGATATTTAGGATCTCAGCAGCACTGAACTGCAGAGGAAAGCAAGGAACAATCCAGTGAGTTCACAGATAAAATTAGCTTGACTAGTCACAATTCCTTTATATGATATTTTTCATTTTCTGGAGTTTCAGCTTCTTGGACCTACTGAAATGCAATGTAACTAGATAAATACTGGAGAATCCCATAACACCAAGGGAAATAAATATGTCAGAACTCCTCAGTCTGATCTTTGAAAGAGAAGGACAGCTGATTCACAGTTTAGAGTTTGCGAAAGGGGAGAGATTAAAGATCTGGTTGAAAGAAAATGAATTTCTGTTTTTGGTGTGGAATTGGGCTAAGATGTTAGATCTACCTTTGCCTTTGCCTTGCCAGAAAGATATGAAGAAGAGATGAAGAGGGATATGAAGAAGAGATATGACTCTTCACCTATGACTCTTCACCTGCCTAACCGAGATTCCTTCCTGTACTTACTATCCAATCCAGGTAACCCAGCTGAAGTCACCATGATAAAGATGTAAAGATGTGCAGAATAAGAACAGGATTCCACTGTGAATTAGAATCCAGTATGCAAAGAAAGATCTTCCTTTACCCTTTTTGGCACAATGGAGAAGGAGCAATGAGTCTGTGGCACTGATCTTCCCTTATGAGTTATTCCACTGGACACTAAAAAGGTAGAAAACTATTGTTTCAAAATAGAATCATACTTATTTACCTGTGACTACCAGTGTGACCTTGAGCAAGAACAAGCATTTCATGTTCAGCCCCAAAAAGATTTCCAGTATCCCTGAATTGTTAAAAATAAACCAGGACTCTGCTCTGTCAGAAAAGACCTTTCTTTCTGAAAAGACTTTTCTAGAAGAGGGAAAGTGTGGTTGGGGTACAGAACCTTTGGTAAAGGAAAAATGAGGAGTGTCACTGTGTGATGAAAAGTGTTTATCCAAAGAGCAGAACACCACACATAGATATGAAGTAAAGCTAGATAGGCTTTCTTCCTTTTTTTTTCCTTTTTTTTTTTTAATGTGAAAACAAGCAATGCTTTTAAAGACAGTAGAGTGAAATACAGCTTTACCCCCACTGACAATGTGCCCTCATGTAAACAGACTCTATTTGGCACACCATGGGTGTGCACAAACTGAAGAACCCAGGAGAACTTTGCTGTTCTCAGAATGGATCTGCACACTTGCTGTTTCTGGCTTGCATGTCAGGATCAGGCTTCATGTGTACACACACTCTGTCCTTCAGGACAATGGCAGGCAGGGAGCATGGGCCAGGCTAAAAGATTTATTCCTTTCATGTTTATATAGGGGTGTCTCATCTAGATTAGTAAGAGTCCAACACATTACATAGCAGGAACACACCTTGTTATGACTGGAATGACCTCCACCTACACTTAGAAGTTACTGAAAAATTATTTTTTGACAAATAAATCTACAATCTAAAAGGTGAAGCACCCCTGACACCACCCTGTCAAAATTCCCCAATCCCAACTTCATTTTTTGGCCAAGATTTGTTGATTAAGGTGATATAAAATGTTCACTGGTTGAGGTCCTGAGACAGCTGCCATAATAAATACATATCTTCAAGTTAAAACTCTGTATTCTTGATTAAAGATGTTCTAGCCAACATGTGGTTGAGCGGCTACACATCATGATCATCTGGAAAGTGAGTAAGGCATTTGTGCTTGAAGTGCTCTCACAGCAGGGGAAACAGCAAGAGTACATTGCTTTGGAACAACTGGCACAGGCATATCCTTCAGCAAGAGAGAGAGCTAATACTTTCCTGCTCCAGGTCACTCCTCACAAGGAGTCACAACAGATGTTTTGTCACCCATCAGCTTAATAGAACATAGAGAGGACAATTGTTCTTTGCAATTCTAGCTTTGAAAGTAAACCAGTCTTAGAAACGGGAGCCTGAAATTTTGCAACAAGGCAAAACAGCTGCCACGTCAATGAACAAACAACAAATCAAGTCAAATGTGTTCTATATTCTTACTGATACCAATATGAATGCTGAGGAAACACAGGTATGACAGCCATGGAACTAAATTCTGGTAATTCATTCAGCAGATGTGCTTTATTCTTTGTTCTGAGGGGGAATCTGGGCCTTGTGGCAAGACAAAAAGGCTGATGGAAGACAAGTGTATTGACAGAAGGACTGTATTCAGCCATTAAAAATGTTGTTTTCACATTTTGGAGGACAGAATCATTGAACAGCTTCAGTGTTTATGGATAATTTACAGAGAAGTGAAGCTTAGATCATCAAACCAGTGAACAGAACTAGTACTGTGAGTCTTCAAAGAAGTCATACAGTATAAGGAAAAGAAAAGCTTCAGATCCCTTCAAATTGAAGCAGGTGCTAATAGTCATACAAACACACTTCTCAACTGGGTGCAAAAAATAAGTTTTCATAAGTAAACAATCCACTAAGACATATGGGTTAATTAAAAATATTTATTAATAGCTAAAGCACAATCAGAAACACATTATAAAACCAATTATAAGTAATACAATGCAGAATTTGGGCCAAAACCAATTTTTTCATGGTTTTTACTCTTCTGCTTATTCTAAATCATGCAGACTTATCTCACTGCAATGAGTACAGGAAATATTTTAACTTTGTAGGCAATAGTTTAGCCTTCTAATCAGTGCAATTAATGACAGATTTTGGTATGACTCTAACTGGGAAAATATTTTTTGAGAAAATTTGCTTATGCTGTTGCAATATGTTCCAGTTAGTTAATTCAAAAGCATTTCGAGGTCAATCAGAAATAGAAAGTTCTTTTCTGAAACTTAATAAGCCTCTACCATAACAGAGAATTAATGGGATTTTCTTCTTGCTTGTGATCTTCACTGACAATGTTCAATACATTTTAGTTGCAAGCAGTCTAAGTAGTATCTCTACAAAGATTTTCCTCTATACGTGTTCAAAAGCAAATGAGATGATGGGCTGGTCAGCAGAAACAGTTGAAGCTGGTTTTATGGTACATGTTTTGCTGAAGCAGTGTGGAGGGGGCTGAGTTCAGCAAACAATTGGAATGGCATAGCTTGTACCTGGAATCCTCTTTAAAGTACAAAGAATTACTGGAGCGTCTAATCTGAACACCTGCATGGGAAAAGCTCTAGAATTTTATGGAGTTATTTATTAAGTCTAGAATTTTTTAGGGGGAATAGGTTAGACCCTCATTGAAGGCTCATTCACGTTAGTAGGTATATGTATAATGGATCCATGTACTGAATTCCTACTTTGAGGAAGACGTTTGGAAATTCTCTCTCCGCCAATGTGTTGCGCCCCGCTGAGAGGTGCTTCACATTCAGGAGGAGCTGCTGTTGATGCACTCTGAAGATTTGGTAATTTTATTTTGGCATCTGGATCCCTGCAATCCACTAGATGGTGTGGTTGCTGAAGACAGCATTTAGCCTTTACCAACATTATGGAAACTAATTTGCATCATTTAACTTCATTACACATGGTGTATTTTCTACTTGACCAATGAAATTTTAAGAGTAGGAGTAAAATAATTAACCAATATTGGCTAACAAAATGAAAAAAGATAACTTTTGTAGATATTTTGTAGATGGTTTCAATGCACCTTTTCATTTTCATCTTTGTTGCCTAGAAACCATAATGTCAAGTACATTATTACTTCCCATATGAATAAATCTGCTAGGACTAATTCTTGAACATACTCTTCTTGCTTGTCATTCTAGAAGCATCTTGAAAATCATTAAATGGTTCATATAATGTGATATGACATCTACAGGACACAGGGCAGCTGTAATGCCTGTTGTCTCACAGATTGGCCAGTGGTGATTGCCCTGTGCTGTGCCTGACTGGGATGGAGTTAAATCTGCAGTAACTGTAAGGTATTTGGTACCATAAGACCTTGTGATTTACAATAAAAGCCGTGGTAGAGAACTGAGAGTGTGGGAGGACTGGGTTTGAAGGTGGTTGGCTGATCAAACACTGGCCAAGTAGAGATTTGCCTGTGGGGATTGGTGAGGAATTTGATTTTCTTGGCTTGTTTTGTGCCTTTTGCTGGTTGGTTTTTGGTTTTTTATTCCACCCCTCTTCTTTTAACATATTAAACTGCCTTTGTCTTGACCTATGAGTTTTCTTGCATTTACACTTCCTGTTTTCTCCACCCATCTTGCTGGGGATAGGAGTAGAAGAACAGCTGTATGCACAGCTGGGTTAAAACCACCACAGCTGCCTGGGTTAAAACCACCACATATATATAACATGAAGAAGATTGCTGGCAGGGAGTGTGTGCATGCAAGAGAAAGGACAGAAATATGAAATCTTTTCTTTCTGAAGTAAAACAAGAAAGAAAGGTTTATAGTTCTGGAGGCAGTGAAATCTAAAAAATGTGGCTAAAAAGCACATTCTTTTTTTTCTGAAAGAAAAAAGCATATTCAGAGCATTGTTGATCCCTTTGATCCCTAAGTCTCTTGAAAGTGTCTTCTTTACTATGGGTTTTTTTTCTAGTGTATTATTAGAATTCCCTTGAAATTTGGCAAGGCTAGACAAATGTATCCCTAAAATAGCCAAAATATTAATATGTTCACCTCATGGTATCTTTCTTTCTTCTACTTCATTCAAATTTGTATTATTAAAAAGATGCTATGTTTTCTTTTTCTTTTTTTTTTCCTTTCCTTTTGTTTTGACTGATGATTATATAATATGGTTTTATCAATATGTATTTGGGATGTACAATCCCAAATACATATTGATAAAACCATATTATATAATCTTAATCTGAAATCTTTTGTCTAAGTTATTACACAAAATGCTGTGCATGTGTGCACAGTAGTCACAATGCTTTCATTGTCAAAGAAAAATAATTCATGGGACATTTGAAAGACCCAAAAGTAACAGAGACCTAAATTCCTGGAAAACGGATTATTCCATGCTTACCTCCCTTGAGTTGTTTCCTAACTTGGGTGTTAAAATGCTGCTCAGTGTGGCAAAAATATTGGAGCATCTGACCATATGATTACATTTTTGCAAAATTTTAATCATAACAATTATTCTATTTCAAAATACAGCAAACTCTGAATATAATAATTTATTTTTCATTTGATCTAGGTTGGAATTATATTATGCCCTAGGCTACTATTAAACTGAAATATGGTTTCCCTCCTTACTACTCCTCTCCCCAAATCCTCTTATTGTACAGCTTGTTGAAAACAATCCCAACAAACAGCAAATCTCAGTTTTTCCTTGATCCCCCAAGGCAAATTCCTGTCTGTGGAGTCCTTGAGGAGGGTCAGTGTTTGCCAGTCCGTGGTGTTCCATGGTGTCCTGCTTTAGAAGAAGGAGCTGCTCACTGGAGGCTGGCAGGATCTCAGCAAGGGATGCAGCCTGGTGCCAGGGCGAGGTGTAGCCAGGCAGCCGTTCCTGCTGGGATCCTCCAAGCAGGGAAGAACAGGGTGCCTTCTGCAAATACAGACAATCTCTGACAGGCACATGGGCAACAGACACTGGGAGGCCCTGCTTTTCCCAGCAGGAATATCAGTCTTGGCATGGCACCTCTTTCCTATTAGCAGATGCAAAATTAAGCTTTTCATGTGCCTCTTTCCAAATCTCTGGGATGCACTGCAGCTGTTGTAGCTCCACATGCACTTTTCCTCATTCCCTCACACCTTTCACTGTGCAATGAATAAACAACATTTGAAAGACTAATAGCAAATTAATTATTTGTAAATATTAGAGCTTTATTCCAAAAATCAATTCAATTCAATCATAATTTTTGGCTTAGTTATGAAATCATCTTTCAGAAAAATAGTTAAATGAGCTTATTATGTTTATATTCAGCTGGTTTTAGTTATCATATTTATGGCACACACACACATACACACACACACACACACACACACAAAATATAGATTTGGCTGCCATGAACATCTATAGGAAATACTTTTATTTTAATCTTGTGCACACCTACATATTTATTTTTGGGATATGTGATTATTAAATACCTCTGAACTGAAGATTGACTGAATATTGTGATATTTTGTTTTCTGCAAGGTACAGCTTAAAGCTGTGTATTTATTGAAGTGTATTTTGAGAGCCACTCCAACTCACATAGACAATGCTCTCCAATAGTGCTTCACAATACATCTCTTCTTTGAGTGTCTATTGAAATCATTAGGGACAATTAAGTAACACAACCACTCACAGCAATGTGATGCCAGATACATCCTTGACAATGGATGCAGTGATGCTCGATATGTCAGGGAGATGAGAGTAAAACACAACACAGATTTGCATAAATTTAAAAAGAAAGGTCATCCACTAAAATCACAATTTGTAATGCAAACATGCCTACCTCTAGTGAAAAACAATACCATGCCCTAACCATTAGAACTTTATTGCTTTTTTCTTCCAAATTACTTGACTCTTAGTCACAAAATTGTCCTATTTATAGTATGGACATGTGTATTACACTGATCCCAATAGGATACTCTCATGAGCATGATAAATCACACCACTGTGCTTATTCATTATAATTCTTAATTAACCAGATTTTCATAATTTATCATTAATTAATTAAAATAATTAGAGTAAAAAATACTGAAGAATCTTTAATTAGACATTAAATGGCAGTTAAAAATTATGTGTTAGGATGGGCAAAATTCATAAAAAAAAGGATATGAAACTGAAGTAGCAACAAATTAAACTGATAAATTAATATTACCCCAGAGTGAAACATTTTATTTATATTATGTTCTCCTCCTCTGGAAGGTGATTTTATTATTGGCAGAGAACATTAATTCTTAATAAAGATGTTATCAATAGGCTGATCACAATTTATTTTGATCAAAATATGATGCATTATATGCCACAATCACAAATATTTCTAAACACAGAAATTTTGAAACATTCATTACTGAAAAAGAAAGTCAAAGTTTCCATCCAGGTCACAATAATTAATAGAAAAAAACTGTTTTTCAAACAGGTAAATCAATATAAATCTTGCCCTGCAAAGGACAATGATGTTATTTGAATTCAGTTTTCCATGTATGCTTTAAAAGCAACATGACAAGAATGCCAGAAAACTGCGTTATGTTTTTTATCTTATATTTAATATATTTTTAAATGTTTCCTACTCCCGAAGATTCTTCCTCATTTTTAATGTGAATCCCACCTACTTCCTCACATATAAAGGAAGCAAAGATGTAGGAATTCTATTTTCTTTTCCTTAGTTTTTAGTAATCTATTCTTATCTAGACAAACAAAGTGCTCCTAAGTGTTTGGGAGCAAAATCAGACCAGTCATTTGGTATTAAAAAAACTAAAGCAAAATATTAAAGACAAAATGAATCACAGGTTCAAAAATTTAGAAAATTAAAATCCAAACAGAAATTAGAAGTAAAACCCTAATTGTTTTTTTTTTTACATTATTTGGTTTTGGAAAATAAACTTTTTACTTCCTGGAGAAAAAAGAGTTTAGTGAAAACTAAATTTTTGCAGAACACACCACCACATTTTTAGCCACCCATAAAGCTCCGAAGGCTCAATAACAATATATCTGGCTGTAAACACATGAAACATTCTCCCACAGCTGTCATTTCCCACAATGCTTATCTACAGATTTTCAGAATGAGCACTAGTTGGCTATTGGTAAGCATGTTATTAAGTTGAGAATTAATGTTCTGTCCAGAATCTTGTCAGGGACTGAAGTGGTTCATGCCTTAAACATTGTTATGAAGGAGTTTTGCCCTTTATAGCAAAAACTGTATAAAGAAGCTACAACCTCAGAAGCCCATCCCTCCTTGAAGATGCCTGACTGGAACTTTGCACTGTGAGTTAAGCAGCCTAGATAAGATAAAGGGGACACTATTGTTTTATCATCTCAGGTCTGGAGAGAAGTAAATAAGGCTGAAGGAAAAGAATTCATCCACAAGAAAGCCAAATGCAGCAGAGAACCATCCCTGGCTGGCTTTGGGCTGGGGGGGACCACAGCCCACAGAGGCCAGGTTTGCACAGACTCCCCCCAGCCGAGGGGTGAGGAGG
>JAYDZK010000001.1:14248506-14304630 GCA_034509185.1 Euphonia xanthogaster | reverse complement strand
CCCCAGAGCCCTTGCACCACAGCACTGCACGTGATGCAAAGAGATGCAACAGATCCAGAGTCTGCTGCAAGAGACTGTGTCAAACTGCCTCACCTCCAGCCCCCACCCTGGGGGAGGTACCTGGGCATTCCCAGCTCACCTGAGCACCTGAGCATATATTAATCCATTGGATTCTATGCTTTTTGAGGGGGATCCTCCCCACCACAAAGACCACTTGGAGAGGATCAGCGGAACATCATGTGGATCCACACAGTGGCGATATTCTCTTCATTCTGTCTCTGTCACTCTCTTTCTGTCCGCCTACTTCTTCTCAATTTCTTTCTCTTCCTTTGTTTCTCTTTTTCTTTCTCTCACTCTCACATTTACTGTCAAATAAAACCCACACTCTTGACTTTGGCACATGGTCTTGTTTGCACCCTCATTTGGTCAGAGGCATTTCTAATAACTTTAAAAACTGGACTGTAACAAGTATTTCAGCCAACAGTGCTGAAATGATTCATTTTCAATTAAAATATGTAATTAGAAAATATAGATGCAACAATGCCCTGAGCACTTTAAAAGCGATTAAAATCAAATAAATTCTTAAAATATTTTCTGGTAGTAGCTTAAAATATCCTTCCAAGGGAAGAAGAAATCTAAAATATGCTACCAAGAAAGAATAAATATGAATTTTTGGTACAAAAGGGGCCTCACTTAAATTTATATTTTCTTCTGAGCTGAGAAATTTATGGTAGGTTTACCTACAACTGACCATAATGGATCTTGGATGAAAGTTGTTCTTGAGGGACTTTGTGATATGAATGTTAAGGAAATGATAATGCTATAGCTTTACAGACTCAAAAAGTAGTTTTTCAAGTCAAGGTATTGATTCTAGAAGTCCTTATTAAGTATGATGCTTCATTAAAAAAAAAGGCATTACAAAAAATAGAAAATTAGAATATTCCATTAAGTTATACTGATTTATATTATGTGCATGTCCGGTGTCTTCCAGACATATACAAAAGGAATTTTGCACAGAAGCAAACTATTTCTACCTTCTGTTTCCATTTGCATTTCATTTACTCTTGAATGACTGCAGGTCAACTCATTCAAATGTTCATGTTTTATTGAATCTGATTATAGACCTCCCAAGAGAACTGAGATGGATTCACATCCAGCCCTCACCTTGTCACTCCAGGAAAGAGCTACACAGCTACATTGCTTCATTTTCCTCTTCTCTGTCCCAGGCCGATTCTCTTCTCCTTTTCTTGGGAACATTAATGATTTTTGTTTTGAAGAAAAGTAGAGAGGGAAAAAAACAGCACTTAAGAGTGCTAGTTAATTAGAAACTCCTCTGTTTGCTATAAGTAAATCAATTCAGATATAGCCATTCTTTTTTTTTACTCTGAAGAGATTATTGCTATTTGGGAAATAGAGTATCAAAATAAAAGACCAGATTTGGCTTAAATGATAAGATATCAACACTGTTGATAAGATATCAACATTATTGTCTAACCAGGAATTTTTATAATCCACTTGGAAGGTCAAGCTGTAATACTAATTTAGCTACAGTCACAGAGCTTAGAACCGTTGAGATAGATTTGATGTAAGTGTAATTTAGGTATTTTTGCATTCATGGAACGTCCTTAAATGCTCATTGTACTGGCACAAATGTTTGGAGAGTGAATATGTAGGTAAGGTAGATCAAATAATGAATAAAAGGTCATTTAAGGATTTTTGTGTGCATGTGTTTGACATTTCCTCAGGCTCTTATTTATTGTAAAGACTAAAATATTAAGTTAAAACCACAAAAAGTGCAAAGTAAAGCAAGTGTGACTCATTCCTTTTCTGCATTGATAAAAGCACTTTTGAGTTTAACAAAACAAACAAATAATCATGATGTATATCTCATTATATTTTTCTGGATTAACTGTGAGTATCTATAAAAAGATTGTACAGTGACTGATCAGAGTAAAACCAAAACCAAGCAAAAAATAAACCTCAAATAATAAAAGTGTCTAATTTATCCAAGCTTAATAAGTCTGACCTACAGCCCAATTTCAGGCTGTTTTTCATTGTAGGATTTGGTTTATGTGGATTGAATACAGAGAGGAGGCATAATAGGAGCACAGGAAAGCTGGGATGTGCTTGGTCTGATATTTGTCTTAATAAACAGTAGGAGTAAGTTGCAAGAAAAGTCCTGTTCTCTTTCTGCAGCTCCCTAATGGAAACTACTTGGACTGTTTGTAGGGACTGTAATGGCAAGCACCAGATCAGAGCCAGTTACACAATTGAGTCCACTACAAAATTCTTATCAAGCCATCACAGCCATAGCCAACCTAAATTTTTGTAAACACAGAGACATTTTCTGATAATGGCAGAATTGCTTTGCTCTAACTGCCAAAATATAGACAAAAAAGTAAACTGTAGACAAAGATTAATTTCAGCAATAGAAATGCATACATAACAAAGTTATAAACTGACAAGTATTTATTATAATGTCACAGTTTTCACCAAGCTTAATGTTAATTCCACGTAGCAAATAGAAACTGATTAATTACCATAAAATTCTCTTGACAATACCCGTAGAAAAGTTTTTTACCCCTCTGTTTTTCTAAAATAAGGTTTGCGTTGGTCTTGCATATGCAATATATTTTACCAGTGTCTACCATTACATTTCAGAAAATGGTCCCTTCTGTTCTTCTAATCACCTGCACTTGCTGCACACTCTTTTTGTTGTGTTGCATCTCTTCTTGCTGTGGTGTTATAAAGACCAAAATTAGTCTAGTAACTAATGTAGTCATGTTCATTACAGTGGGATAATCCATGAGGTCTATGTTATTCTCTTTTTTAAGTATTTGAAAATTTTAAAACTGCAAGAGAAGAGTCTTCACACAGAAAGTGAGACTGTGCTGCTTTTTTTTTTCCAAAGCCCACCGAGACCAGAGTTGTACCAATGGCACTGTTATGAAGGCTCTTGCACTAACATTAACTTTTTTCTTGCATCTCCATGACATCTTTCATCGCCTACACGGTTGTAGATATTTGTGTATGAGAATTGTCCTTTCTGTAATCAACACTGGCAGCCTGACCTGTACTTAGGGACTGATGTGCTTTGTTTTGCAGAGCACAAATAATCAGTGAAATAAAACTGAAAGCTAGACACTGCTTAGCCAAAAACTTGGGAGGTTATGGAGGAAGAACTTTTTCAAACAAAACATATAAATTATTCTTCTTTCAGATGCTATTATTGACATACGAGCGAGATGCAAGAACTAACCTTTGGTATGTGCTTATTTTACTGGTAAAAGTGAATTGACAACATTAAACTTATTCTTATCTGTCCTTGTCATACAAATCTACTTTTGTGCCTTGCACACAATATAGTGGCTATGCACATGCTTAGCTTTATATACAGTCTATACAACAACATTTAATTCAATTTGTAGCACAGCTGGATAAGTGGCATTATTTTTGATCACAAAAATACTGAGACAATTTTTCAGGTATTGTAGGTAGCCTAGTGTTTTCAGCAGAAGAATGTCAAAAAAGAACCTGATAGATACTTTACACTACATTCTTGTGTCATGTAAAAATGCCTGTTTCACAGTAAACCAGTGTTTCACGCTACTACCTAATTTTGAAGGAAGGATCAAGCTCATGCCACTTGTGCCATCAAGCTCATGCCAAAAGTCCCATCAAGCTCATGACACTTTTGTGAAATTCCTGCATTTAACTATATGGTAGACAAAACCACTCAGAGTAATAGTGTGTACAAGAGCTGACAGGTCTTCTTGTCCTGGCTGGCACTCTCAGAGTGTGAGCTCTCTTTCTGGGGAAAACTCCCTGCCAAAAGATGCTCATCGAGGAGGTAGGTGCAATTCAGCCACCCATAAAGTCGTTGTAGGGGGAGTAGCATAGGTCAAGCTTCCTGTGCCAGATCTCTCCCATTGCTTACCTAGATGCTCCCCTGCAAATGAGATCTAGGGGGGATTAGTGATCATTTCCCTTGAACTGAATATTCCTTAGGACAAAATCATGGTCCATAAAATGAATATTGCAAAGCTCAATTGTCAGCAATGTTTTTCCCCCTAAAGCTGTGTTTAATTGCTATTTGGAATTTGAGTTGGTTGCTTTCACGTTTCATTTCAAAATATCCAGATGATACATGTAATCCCTCATTAATGCCCTGGGAAAGTATAATTCTTGGTTATGGTTTTCCTTATGTCTGTTTTACAGATGACTGAAACATAAATTAACTTCAATGCTTTGCTGGTACATTTATATAGTTCAGTACTAAACCTTCCATCTGAAGAAAGGTACCTGTAAGGATTTGTTCTACAAAGAACATGTGAGTTTAAAAATTAACAAATATTGAAGATACCAAAAGTGTGCTCTGCCTCAATACACTAGTCTGTTATTTTTTTACAGAAAATCCTGAAAACTGAATAAAAAACATGCATGCCAAGAGCTCTGTTCCTTGGATATTAGCTGTAGAGCATGTGAACTTGTTCACAATAACCCAGGAAGATTGCACAATTGCAGCATCAGAGACAACAGATGGCAGCCTTAGTCCATGATGTTCCAAGTACTGCAGAAACATCAGCATCTCTTGTCTCACCCAATAAGTCACAACTATCTTTCAGCACTTTATAGGTCAATTTACAAACATGTCTGAAAAGTTGATTTTGAGGATCTTTTCCTTCTACAGGCCTGGCTTGGTTTACATCCACCCTGCTATCACTATAAATGCATATCACGGTGAGGACTGATGGCATCAGGAAGTCAATGCTTTCCTTGCATGTAGCTCAGGAGGACACTACAGGGCTGTTGCAAGGTGAATGTAGGCTATTTGGCACTGTGGGCACAGCCTGGTGAGCAAACCCCACAAGTATAAGCACTGCAAACCTCCCTGGATAGATTTGCCTGCATGGTTCACAGAAGGAGAGAGAAGACCTGCACCTTCCTTGTCTTTTGCCTGGGCAGTATTTCTTTTGGGAGGTCACACAGGAGGGTATTCCTGCCTGCCTTCCCTCAAGCCAAAAAGCTTACATAGACTGACCAAAATGAATTTTCCTATGTGCTGTGACAACTTTCTCTATTTTCTCTCAGCTAAAGGATGGGTCCTCAAGGCACCCATCGCTGAACAGTGATTTTCTTTTCCTGTTCATATTCTGAGAAATAAATTCCTGAAGCAAATTTCTTCCTTCCCCTGCACTTTTACTAGGAATAATATGATTATAAATGCTTCACAGGACTGCTAAGGGGCTTAATTAGTTAATAAATCAAGTAAATCACTGCTAGCAGAAGCAACTGAGTTTAATCTCCCACTTCTATCTGTTTGTTTCTCTGTCTTCTCTGAGTAGACCTGTGGAGCTGCTGGTACAACTTCCTTGTGCTTTCTGTGTTTGTCCTGCAATGGAATGCCAGAGCATTTTTGTCACAGTGAAACACAACATGCCTCATTATCATAACTAAACTCTGAGGCATGATATAGGTTCCCATGATTCTTGTCAAAAATGTCTCACTGTCCTCATATATTGATGTATCTCAGACTAAAGTCTGTGTTGTCAAGAATTGCTGCCGGATGGAGAAAATGCTTCTAAATTGCTGAGAGATAATAGAATTTTACATACAGAATCACAACATTCTTGGCTATGATTTACAAGAATTCCCTTTGAAATACAGCCAAAGGAATTCTGGTGACAGAACTGAGGTAGAATAATACTATTTAAGTTACTGTGGGAAAATACAGATATTCTAGGAGGACTATAAGAAGAGAAAACCAATTATACAAGACAAATAGTAGCTGCCCTTGCTAGCCAAACCTGATGAAAGCAGCTTAAGAGAAGGGGGAAGAATAAAAAGTCATTCACTGCATTTCAGGATTTGATTTAGTTTTCCTGTGGCACTGAAAATCAGCTTCACTTGTCAGGCAAAATTTGTGGTTTCCTGTGTTTTGTTATAACAATTAGTAAATTGCTTTTTGTAGACAAAACTTTATTAGGTCATTCATAAAATGAACAGAAGCAAATGTCTGACAAACTGGATTCTTCTCTGGTTTTCCAAACAAAGAGTTTGATGTTTGCTATACAGCAATCTTTTTATCTGTTGTCTAAATATTTTTCTTAATGTTTTCTGCAGAACATGTTATTTTGCTGATTTCTTTCTGTGAAACCCAATATTTTTTCCATTAATTTGCCATGATTTCTGTTTTATAGATACAAGGCAGCTGTCACTTGCATTTCTTTGCTTATACATGATGGTTTGCAAGTAAGTTAGGTTTCATTAAACTGCACCTGGGAGAAGTAACTTATTCCAGAAATACAACTGAGGAGTGAATACTTGGTTTGAAGCTCAAGAAAAATCAGTAATTAGCATGTGTGTCTCTAGATGTGGTATTCACTGGTGTCATACAGAAAGTGCTGTTTGTCACCATGTTGATACTTTATTAGGAATGTGTTTCTATAAACTGCAGTTTTTCAAGCTGAATTTTAAACAAAAATCTTCTGCATGCCTTCATTCTACAGTTGGATGCTGTGACACAAAATGGGAGCAATTTATTTCCATTGAAATACACCTTTAACATTCACTATACAAACTTTGGTTTCATAAATTGTTCTTCCTGTAAATAAGTCTTCTGGATAGCACTGCAAAACAGATACAAAAAGATAAGACCCACAAAACCATACCTAATCAAAGCCCCAGTATAAAGAAAAAGGAAAGAAAGGCAACAAGGAGAAGCACAAACAGACAAGAGACAACAGAGGAAAAGTGATCCCCAGACCATAAGAAGTTTATATGTTCAGCTGTGTTCCATGAAGTGCAGAATCTCCCTGCTCCCCCCAAATCATCCTTCTCTATTTTTATGTCATTTTGCATATTTTTATTTTGTAAGAAAACAAAGAGAGAACAGAAAGTAGGTAAGGTATAGCATTATTTCTGGCAATGACAGGCAATACCAATATCTTGCAAGAAAACTGTATGGCAAACTGCTATTTCTAATGACTGAACCACTGCATAGTTTTCAATAATCAAAAAAAACAAGTCTAAACCCAACACTATTGAGAGAATAATTTACTTGCAATTAAGAGCTAAATTAATTGACTCTCTCTGTGTGCCCTGAATTGTTCACCCAGCAGCTCTGTCAGTTCATCTGCAGTTGTTATTAAGCTCTGATTAATTTCATAAGCATAATTCTAAATCAGAGAGTTTGGTTAACCAGAATCCAGTAACATAGCTGCTTGGGATTTTTCAGAGAAACACTTTTGTCATGGAAAATACCAGCTGCTGAAATAAAATACCAGTGTTATGCAGAAAAATGTCATGTTGATAAAGAATTCATACAAAGGTCTTCTCGGGTTCAGGACAAAATTTTTATTCACCAAAAGTGTTCAGAGAGAGAGAGGGGAAAAGAGGGAGAAGGGAAAATGGGGCCTGAACATGGTAGATAAGGGACTTTGTCCAAGAATCTTCCACATGTCAAAGCCACCAGTTGATTTACTACTCTGAGGTGACTACTGAATTTTAAACAGAAATTACTATTTTGATTGACTATGTTTCTTCCATCATTGAAATTTAATGATACACTGCCTGACCATAAACCTTAAATGACAAAATATAAATATCGCAGGATCACAGAATCACAAAATATGCTGACTCAGAAGGGACCCACAAGGATCCTTGTAGCCAATTCCTGGCTCTGTACAGGACCACTCCCAAGAATGCCACCATGTGCCTGAAATCATGGTCCAAATGCTTTGGGCCAGTTTGGTGGTGAAGAATGTTATCAGACTACAAATTGTCTATACCTGGTGAGTTCACACAATGCTTGTTCTATGAAAACCACTGGCCTATGGAACTGCACAATGCCCATTGAGTAAGAAGGAGGACTGGAAATTCACCAGCCCTAATGTCCTGACAACTCAACCAGGTCACCTGGAACACTGGGGTCTATTCCCACCAGGGACCACCAGAGAGACGCCCAGGACAGAAGAACACATGCATAAAGGGGAGGGGAAATATGTTAATAATTTCGGGGAAATTTTTATCATATGTATTTTAGTCTGGGACAATCAATGAATATGCATGCAAAACATATAAACAGAAAATTTCCTTTACTCAGTATGCACAGGTTTTGGGATGAGCTATTCCCCCTGTGCATCTGGCAGAATAAAGAATGCTTGCTTAATGCTACATTGATGAGGTTTTTTATTATAAAACTCCTTTATTATTATAAGGAGTTTTTATATTTTACCCAAGTTTTTGTGACAGGAAGTCATTGGTAGTATTTATAACAACAAAAACACTTAAACTATCTCTGAAAATGTTGTTAAAATCAAGTTACCAATACCACACTGCTAATAAAAATAAAAAGCATTATCACAAATTAAAGACTTTGATTGGTCCACTCATAACTAATAAGACATAGATACATTTGTATATTTTTCAGGCATTTTAAAATATATAATGTTCTGCTTTTTCAGAACTAATGAGCTGCTATAGCTGATGAGTATATCATGAGTAACACACACAAAGTTGTGTGTGTTTTATAACTACTGGACTTCTCTTCACCCTAGTGTCACCAAAAAATATTCTGCATTATAAATTGCACCTACCGTGAAATCTGGGAAAATATATGAGCTAGATGACAGCATGGTCTGCTGCACTTTGTTTATGAGAATGCCCTTCTAGCAATCTCTTGTATGTCAGCTTGGAAATGGAAATAACATTTCTGTTCTGTCCTTGAGACATGGATCAAACAATATTGTCAGAAGAGAGGTTTCTTTGTCAAACATTCCTTTGATCCCGCTGGAGACTGCACTGTTGAGCTTGTGTATCCTTCGGATCAGAGAATGTACCTTACTCTGCTTCGTTAAACTGCTCTGTCTATAGGTTTTGGTGTTGCAACCATGGCATTTACTAATAATCATCACAAGGATAAGAAGCGGTCGTTACTGCACTGTTCCAACAGATTTCATGCTCTTTTCTTCCTGTGCTTTTTCTGGGGATTATTCTTTTATTTGTTTTTCTCCAGGATTGAATCTAGTTATTGCATGATTTTCAGGACCTAGTTTTATTTGTAGTTAGTGAAGCACATTTTTCCCCCTTGAATGAGGAGAAGACTTGTATTATTGAGAAATTAGCAATCAGAACCAGGGAGATATATCCATTCAGGACCAGGAACTTCATAAATATGTCTTGCAGCAACTTAGGTACAATGTATTCTTCACAAATTCAGAATTCACACACTTTTATACTGATTTGACCATAGTCACACAAATTTTATTTACTTTTTGCCACATCACTAGCATAAACAAGTAAACTGCTAATACACATTGGTGCTACTGATGTGACCATACAGTGAGTGCAAAACCATCCTTTTCTGTCAAGCCAACTGAACCAGCAGTTTTAGTGATTGACTAAGCTGCTTGAGCTTTAAGATTCATTTAACATACGGCAGAAGTTTCCTGATGCACCAGCATGAGCTGGGGGCTGACCTGCTGGAGAGCGGCTCTGCAGTGACGGACCTGGGGTTCTGGTGGACAACATACTATTCCTGGTCAAGGAGGCAAATGGGATCCTGGGGTGCATTAGGAAGAGCTTGGCCAACAGGTGGAGGGAGGTGATCCAGCCCCTCTACTCAGCCCTGGTGAGGCACGTCTGGAGTGCTGTGTCCAGTTCTGAGCTCCTCAGGACAAGAGAGGATATGGAGCTCCTGGGACAGCTCCAGTGGAGGTTTCATAGATGATGAAGGGATGGAGCATCTCTCTTGAGATGAGAAAAGCCTGGGAGAGCTGGGGCTGTTCAGCCTCAAGAAGAGATGACTGAGACGGGACCTTATCAGTGTCTGTCAGTGTCTGCAGGAAAGGATCAGAGCAGAGACCAGGCTCTGCTCAGTGATGCCCAGCAATGGGACAAGGGCAGAAACAGATGCATGAGAAGTTCCACCTGATCATGAGGAATAACTTCTTTCCTATGCAGTGATGACATGGTGGAACAGATTGCACAGAGAGGGCACGGAGTCTCCGTCGCTGGAGATGTTCCAGAACCATCTGGATGCAATCCTTTGCCACATGCTTTGGGATGACCCTGCTTCAGCAGGGAGGGGTTGCCCTAATGACCCACTGTGGTCTCTTCCAAACTGACCCATGCTGGGATTTTGTGATTCTGTGCTGAGAAATGTTTTTAGGAAGTACATAACACTGTGTGTATCTACATATCATAATACTGTGTGCATATTTATGTTTGTTTTTTTTTTTTTTCTGATTATTTTAGATGGTTGGTTTTGGTGTGAGGTTGTGTATAGACATAACATAGGCTGTGCTGTGTCCTGGGGTCCTGATGATCCCAATTGGGAAGCTAGGCAGAGGGTGTGCAACCCTCCCAGAATTCTTCCTGACATGTTGCTGATACTTCTGCTGGCTGGTGGGAGCTCGGGAAGAGTTATACAAAGAAATAAGCAAGGAATTAGAGACCATTAACTGTTTTGCCTAGACCTGAAAATAGGATGCAGCTGTTCCCTGAGCATGAGCCACAACAGCTTGGTGACTCAATGTCCAGACACCACCTTTGGGCTGATGCCACTGCCAGGTGCATACTGAACACTCATCCCCCTCAAGGATGCTGAATTTTTTCCAGTAGTCTTATGGCTTCCAAAGGTCTGAATACATGTTACAGCTGTGAGGGAATGTGACTGCATTTCACCACTGTAACATGCATCTGAAATGACCTTTGAAATATTTGCCACTTTCACAACTGTAGAGTCCAAAATAAGAAATTTTCAAGTCTGGAAATTAGCCGTGGTCTAATTACTGGAATGATAGCAGTCCCTTCAATGACATCCAACTAATTCAAGCTGCCTGATGTTTTAATGAAAAAAAAAGAGTCAAGACAAAGATAATTTCTTTGTCTTGTAACAACGACAAAACAAAAATCTACTTAATTTGTAACCTAGACTATATTTTTTTGGTCTTGGACCAGAGCTGACAATCAAAATTTGATTCAGCTGTAATTCAGATGCATCAGTTGGGTGGCCCCAAAGAAGGCTATAAGTTTTCTCTGCCATGCAGGGATTTCTCTAGTGACCACATTTTCTGGCCCTGTAGCTCAGACTGGAAGCTGGCTGGAGACTGTTCCTCACTGATGGATGGTTCAACAACACTGGCTGATAGCACTGTACTCTGGTAGTAGTGCTTTTCTGTATTAGATATAATGTAATATTTCTTTATGCTTTGTCCAAATAAAAAATATATCTTGGGGATTATTTTTCTTTTCAAGGAAGGAGAAGGAATTCACTGGGGTCTCAGTTTACCTGCTTTTTAAAAATTTCTATCTAGAAGGGATAGCTGTGAGAAGAGAAGGGAGGGATATTGTCTGCCTTGTTTCTCAGACATAGAATACTTCTGTTTTCCTTAAGCAGTTCCTGTTCAGTTTGTTCCTATTTTTATTGTGTAATTGTGTTAATGTGATCTTGTAAATTACTTCTTTTTAAGGAAAAAATATAATTCAACTTACCCAATTTAATTTTTGATTTAACCTTCTTGTCACTTTTTCTTGCATAATGGTTCTGGCATTGGACTTAAGAAATTAAGCACAGTTTCAAACTGCTTCCAGAAACAAGATAATTTCATTTTTGCTCCTCAGTGATTGGGATGAGACATTACTTGCTGCACTGTGGCTCACCAATTATTTACTTTTTCACTTATCCTACTCCAAATTTGAAGAAAACTGCGTTAACTAGTGTTGCTGAAAAGGCCTGCAGATCTGAACTAGTATATTACATACAGCTCTTCTCTGGAAATATTTGTAATCTTTTTGAAAACAATTGCCTGGTAGAATGCTTGGATTATTTCCTTGAAACTGGAAATTTGCTTGGTCTTTCTAGCTATGGCTCCTGAGCAGCTTATATGAGCAACATCTTCCCTATATTGGGAAGAAAATTATTCTTGGTGTCTAAGGCCAGTAACAGAGATTTTGGAGATAGAGATTCTTTTGGAGTGGAGATTCTTTTGGAGGTCTACAGGGAAGCCCATTAGTCCTCTTCATGCTCTACCCCCCTGGAAGGAATATCCTTAACCACCTTTGCCACCAGAATGAACTGCCAAGGCATCTGAGCTCCTCAACTTAAGCCTACTCAAGGCGTTGCTGAGAAAGAGAATAGGCAGAAATCTGTGTTCTTTCCTCTTGTGCCAGACAAGAATGAGTGGTACAACCAGGCTTATGCCTGCTGCCTACATGGTGCCAGCACTGGAGAGGTTTGAGCAGGCACAGAGGGAATTGTGGATGGGTAGTGAGGACAAAAGATTTCAGAGACTGGGATTTACAGGAAAAAATATCAACTAACAGATGGGAGTTGTGGGGGAAGACAGAAAAGGAGGTTTTCAGAAGGGCTGGTGGTCTGTAGGAGGGAAGAAAAGTAAATTTTCATCCTAGGCTTTTAGGACACTCTCATCTCTCTCGAAAATTTGCTCTTCCAAAATTTTCTCTCCACTTTTCCAGCTGTAATAGACTATACCCTGCTCCAGAGGAAACCTCAGCTTAGTCTTATTGTCTTGGTCTGTTCCTCCACCAAAACTGAGTTTTGCCTATGTGGTTCACAAACCTTGAATTGACACTGAACATGACTTTCAAGAAATTATATCAACAAACCCGGTACGGTTTTGGTATTGCCATTAGCAGACTCAATTTATTGAAAACTAATCTTTTAAAGTAATGTTTAAGTTAGATTTGCTGATTGTTTGGGCTATCACTGAAGTAATAATATCTGTATTTGTGCATATTCATATTTGTACAAACAGGGAGCTTTATCTCCCATATTCCCTGATGTAATGTTTTGTAGGTCATTGGAAAACTTCTCATTGAGTTTCTGCAAACACAGTCAGTATCCATGGAGCTTTCATATCAAGTAACAAACTGGATAACATATATTTTATAACTGTAAATATATTTTTTCCTATGCATTTGTTGAAATATGGAAGCATGAATAAGCCAATCTGGAAATAGAATTATCTACAGACGGTGATATGTTAGTCTTTCATCCTAAACTGAGTTTTGTGGCACTGGTTGTCCTCACTCTTATTAATAACCTTATAACAAAAAGGTTTTCAAATCTAACCGAGGCATCTGCTGTTTGTTTATTTGATAAGCATAAAAATATCAAAACTAAATATCAAAACTATTATTTGAAATTGCTAGTAAAAATGTTATGTTTTGCAATACTTTTTAAACATAGTAATTGGTTGTACAAGTCTATTCTCACATTATGAGAAAAATTCTATTTTTTTGTGTCGTAGTGGAAAAATACTTTAGAATCCCATGAATCTAGAAAATGTGTCATATCTCCTTCAGCAATTATTCAAATAATTTCAGATAGTATCCAGTTACTAGGATAGCATTTCTCATTTGCATGTAAAACTGCATATAATCCAGTTAGCAACCAGATTTCTTTCTTAAACACTGTGGCACTTAGTCTATTTGATTCTGCATTAGCCCCTTCAGAAATAAATTTACCATATGAAACCAATTGTTTTAAAGGTTTAGCCACTGAAATTTTGATGTCCTTTGCTTTAATTGCTTATTTAGTTTATCTTAAGAGTGCTTATCATGCTCCCATATGGGCTTCTCAACCAGTGAATGTGACAGTAATCAGATGCCTTTGAGTAGTGGGTATTGGACATTAAAATTCAAACACTAGAACGTATTTAACCAGCTGTCGTATAACCTTTGTCAATACTGTGACTTCCTAAATTAGAAATACATTAATGATGGTACTATAAAAATAAAACATAATCAAAACATTCAACCCATTGAGATGAATTTCTGTTCTTAAATACAGGTAACTTATTGTTATAGGACTAAATGGGGAGAATTTGACTGAATCTAAATTTGGCACCTTGATTACCATGAGCAGTCATGCAGTCAGCTGCTTTTTGCCACCTACTCGTCTCCTCACTGTTCTGTACAGTAGTATTATGTAATTGTTTCCTCACAATGAAACTACTTCTGTGCCTCTAGGATGTTTACTAATTTGGGCAGCCTTTATTACTTTTTGTTCTAGGGTTATGTATATATTGATGCCATTAGATGTCATTCATAAGATTGAAAGGAAACACTGACCAAAAAATGCAGCTTTTACTCAACTATGCATTTTCTCTGATTGTAAAGAAAGCTTTGCAGCCTTCATGTCTTCACAAATGTCTCTTGGGGATGACTGCTTTATTGGATATGGTATGGGCTGGTTGTTGGAAAGACCTTTCTTTGTATTTAATTCCTGTGTGTTTGTACAGTGACAAGAACATGGAAATGGGGGTCCTTACTTTGGGTTCAGACATTACTGATGTAATAGAAACATTTAGCAGCAATTTATTAACCTTATAATTAATATATAATATATTAAATAATATATTAATTATATATTAATACATTTATGAAACTGTTCCCAGGTTTGAATATTGAAAATTGTGGGCCACTCATCCTCAGGCAAGGTGGAATGTACTTATTTGCTAAATCTAAATTATACACTTGTCTACATTTTTTGGGGCCTGAACCTTGAAGCAGCTTTTGTTGAATTTTTTTTTCTGAAAATAAGTAAAATTATCAGTGTTTTCTGCTATGCTGTGCTGTCAAGAAGGATGTGGTCAATCTGTTGTTGGTGTTGTTCTTTTGAGTAATACTCAGTCAATTTTCTTTTTTTTTTTCTTAACTGGCTTCAACATCTTAAAAATGTTACTGAGACTGGGATACACACATGCACATTATTTAATGACTAATTCCCACCTATTGCAACATTTGTCACTTAAAACTCTGGCTTATATTGGCAGATAGTCAAGACTCTTCAATAGAAAAGAATTTGAATTTTTACATTCTTTTATTTTAATTTCTGATGCTTTCTCACTGTTACTCTAAGCTGACAATGCACTTTAAGGCAGTTTTTCTGATTATATTTTTTTCTACAATAATAGACAGGAAATTTATTTTAAAATGCTGTTCTTTATATAAGAATTTTAAATAATCAGGAAGCTCTGATTTAACTCTCTCTTAATTTCTTGGCTGGAGGTAAATGTTGCTTCTTGCTAAACATGGCCTTCTCTCTGCCTTGTCCTGCTCAGTCTGCTTTATTTTGAAACAGGGAGTACTTCAAAGGGAGTTAGAAAACACAGGTTTGATTTGTTCTTTGACTGTGGGACAAAGAACACATCATTAGCTTTAGTTTTTCAGAACAGAATCAAGGTTAATTGCTGTGTCTTCTCTTTCTGAAGAAGACACTGTGTCTTGTACTGAAAAGACTAAGTGAATGATTTTCCTATGCATGAATTTCTAATTCTCTTCCTTACTCTGCTGTGGATTTACACAATTTCTGTTAGGACTTTTTAATTTTACTTCCTTCTTAGATGAGGAATTTTGGCTCTCCAGTGTTCTTTTAACATCATATTGCTCAAAAATTCCATATTAATGTCATAAAAATGAAAGTTCTCAACATTCCCCACACCCACCCCAGACATATTAAAATATTGAAACTGCCAGTTTTCCCAAGAGGGCTTCACATACAGATTTTCTTGGCAAAGCTAACTGGAATTTGCTTAACTGATCCAAGCTCAATTCCACTTACATCGTTAATAATTCTCTTTTGTAATGGGCCTGACTCTTAATTAGAGTAACCTTTAGTAAATCATAAACTAGGATTTTAATAACATCTTCAACACTCCAAGACTCGGAGAACCAGTTTGGAATCTAACCATTTCAGAAAATATGTATATTACAAGAAGAAAGATTTTTTTACATGTGTTTGTTGGTTTTGTTGGTTTTTCTTAACCCTCTATGAAGGATAATGTCTCATTTCTGTCTGTTTTCAATATGTTACCCATATAGTCTCAAATGACAATTTGACAATACACTTCAACAGTGTTGATGGATTTATCTCTATTCCTAAAAAGTTATTTCTTTCTTGTCTGCTTTGTTTCCTGATCTGTAAAGTGACTCTTACTGGCTTGTTCTTAGAAGAGTATTGTGAATATAAATTCATGAGCACTAAGGAATGTTCATGAACAAGAGGATGAAGAATTTACAAATGGAGAGTGTGAAGCATGTAGATGACAGGAAAAGCTTTAGAAGTGATGAAATTAATACTTAGTGCATAATAGCATCTTTCTACAGAATGATAAGAACATACTTTCCAGTCAAAAAGGTAAACAGAGCAGGCAACTGTTCATATACAGTTATGATCATTTTGTTTCATGGTGAGGGCATATCAGACAATTTTATCCCACAGGTAAGACAACTTTCAAGTGTTAAGTGCCTATAACATTAAAGCATTAATGAGATTTGACTTGATGCATAACAGAAAGGTTATACAAGCTCAGCCATCCTCTTATACGACTATTGTTATTAAAAAGATCGCAGAATTTATACTAGAGTATTTTTTAGATTTTCCAGTTACCAGAGCAGAACAAACCATTTTCTGTGGATTATAAATGAAAACTATTTATTTCCTTCCTTTTATCTAAACCATATTTCACAGCTCATGAGACACAAATGGGGAGATGCTTTCGGAAAAATATTCTTGGTATTTGCTCTGTGTAAAAATAAACAAATAAAATAAGAAAAGAACTTAGGAAAAGAAAAGTAGGAGAGGCTACAAAAAAACATGTAACAGAGATAAAAGATTAACAGTTTTTCTTTTGCAATTAGCAAGAATTATATAGAATGAAGGCTAGCTGGCAAAACATCAGTATGTTATATTTAATGCAATAAAAATGAATTACAGGAGATCAGAATCAACTATTTAAAATGCAGTCCTTTTTCCCCTCCTATATTTTTGATATGTATTTGCTGGTAAAATATTACTTCATTTAAAGATAAATCTTTGATAGATATGAAGAAAGTGGTAAGTATAGACTAGACAGTGAGAAGATCTGGGTGAAATATATAAGTCTAGAAAAGAGGAACATTTTAGAAGCTGCATAGTTCTGCAAGATAGGAGGAGATAAAATGTTTCTAATGAGTAAAACAAAGAAAATGTGCCAGTAATGCAAAAAAAAAAAAAAATAGAGAACAGTATATATATATAGGGAGGTAGGAGTGCTTGAAGGTCCTTACCCACTTTGGTAACCAGAAAAATAGGTAAAATTTCCCAGACTATATCCCACTATCCAACAGAAACTAAATTAATAGCTAGCTTTTACCACCTTCAGTACAAATGCAGCTGCTCCTCGGTGTGCCAGAGACTCCATTCATATCTGGAGGTCTGTACATACCACAGTTTCACTTTCCCCAGTATTTCCTCATATTCTGTTCTAAATGCAGACATGCAGTTCTCATTTTCTTAATTCAGATGCCCAACTGCTCCTCACAGAAGCTGATTAACATGATGATTGGCCTACAAAGCAAAGTTCAGGTGCTCATTTTTGTACATTGAAATCAAGACATTGAATGAAAAAAGAACCCCACAAGTTAATTGAGCAGAATTTGTATCCCCTCATAGTGCCTGGAGAAGGAATTACAGCAATAAAAGTGCTGGTAAGAGTTAATTTTAATTCATGTGCCAGAGGGCTAAGTCTCTGAAACATGTTGTAGTGGATGTTTTCTTATTCTGCCTGAGTTCAGCTGCATTTCAATGCAGACAGAATTTCTTTCAGGTGGTTGGGTGCAAAGAATTTAAACAAATTCAGGGGCCTAGGGAGAGGGAGAGCATAGCTGTTAAACACACAGTTTGGAGTCATAAGAGCTGGCTTGTATGCCTAACTCCTAATTTATTTTTTATACATGACTTTCCTTGGCCTCTGCTATCCTTCATTGAAAAAATTAGGAGATGCTTTGAGCTCCTTGGCTTGACATATACCTGTGTCATCAACAACCCGTGTCTGAGTTTCTTCATTATTACATGTGCCCTTCTAAGCATGAACAATAATTTAATACTTGTAGAAATTCGTGTGTCCATAGATGTATTTTGAAAAATGATGATAAACAAAATTGGGGCCTGATTTTTAAGCCTAAGAATAGCCATATAAAAAAATCTACAGATAATGTTTAATAGGTGGGATTCTCTGATTTGCTTTTCTACAACCGACTGTCATTTGGGTACATGTAACTTAGTAACAATTATTCAAATATGAGCCTTTAAATAAATTCCATCCACCAACTGTACTAATACTTCAGATACTTAAAATTTCAATGTTCTCCAACGGTTCATATAGGCTGCTGATTGTTGCAAACAAAAAGTGCTTTTCCTCAGACTGCCTCCATTAATTCAATGCAGTTTTCAACAGTAAAAACGAAGAGAAACTAGATTTTTGAGATGGCAGGTTTTTGGGCACTCATGGGTATTATCAATGCTCAAAAGGAAGAGGGAAAAATTCAGTAATCTCAAAGGAAAACAGAAAAGAAGCAGAAGCTTCCAGTTGTCTGGAAGCTGTGTAAGACTAGTCCCTTGACTATCTAAATAGGGTAAAAGACAAGTAATCCATACTTCTCCATGGCTTCATTGCAACTGTCTGCTTTCTAATACCTGATTAAAGAGACAAACAACTTTGTTTACCATTCTTATTTGCTCTTGAATTTTCTCTAAATCTGTTGCCTGCAAGGCTATGCTGGTAAACCTGCTAATCTTATTTTAATTCCTAACAGATCACTCTACATATTAAAAAAAACCTTATTTATATGACATACTAGATATAGTTACCAAAGCATAGGAGGTTGTATTGTCAATGATGGATGTCCTTTCACTTACGTATTTAACTTTGTGTCTACCTGGAAAGGGTGAGAAGGCCCTCAGTGTGCATTTAGCTCTGGTTTGTCTGTGAAACTCCAGCTCTTCTTTGCAGCTGGGCTGATCTCTTGGAATCATTTGGGCTCAACATTTCTTGCAAATTAATCCCTTATGGTGCAGTGTAATGACACCTACATCTGTGGAGCTCATCCTGAGGCAGCTTATTGCACCTCTATTTTCTTTGAGCTTACATACACGAAGAAATTTTACCAGTTATGTTTACAAAGTGATGGAAGTACAGCTTTCTTGCAAGGCACTCCAATTTATCCATTAAAATGTTTTTACTGAATTTATTTGAAACACCTTTTCCTGTAACATAAATAAACTGATAAATGCATTTCTGAAATAATCTGTAAAAGTGATACAGAGCCAAAATGTTAGATGTGTCAGTTAAGTGTTTCAGTTCACAATCCTATTTTGGGATTCCCCTACTGTACATAGGGCTTGTGGTATCTTTATGAATAAATATTAGCAATAATAAACTCAAACATAGAGTTCTAATTTTGTATGATGTTTTAATATTTCTATATTCTGTAACATAAAATTCATTTACAGTCTACAGCTTAAAATAACAAGTCTTTAGCTATGATTTAACATGTCAAATATGGTGTCAAAAATATTTTTGTCCTTCATGTTCAATGCTAAATACAGGTAAATATATCTGTAGCTACAGCATAAGCAGGACCATGAGGGTTATTAAGGACCTTGTCTCTCCATTAATAATGATTTCAAATTTACCAGGATGACTAAGACCTTGCTTAGTCCCTTAAGTCTTCATGTTTCCAGAGACAGCCATAAATCTTTTTTCTTTGCAGTGCAGCTTTAGGTTTAATCTGATGAAAAATTCTGTTGCTATCCAGTCTGACAAAAGCCAAAACCCACACTGTTCTCAAGAGGGCACTTACTTGAGTAAACAAATAGTTCGAAAACGTGGATCACATCCTAGAACCAGGTGTGTTAATGAGTTCCACAAAGGGAAAGTATTTGTAAGAAATTCAACAATCATGTAACTGTGCTATATTTCTGGGTCAAAGTTACAAAAATAGACAAAGAGTACTTGAACAAAGCCATTACTTAAAATAAATGATGAGGCACTAGAACAGGTTTCCTAGAGAAGTTATAAATGTTCCATCCTTGGAAGTGTTCAAAGCAAGGCTGGATGGGGCTCTGAGCAACATGGCCTAGTGGATGGCCATGGGCAGGGGTGTGGGAACTAGACCTTTAAAGTCCCTTTCAATCCCAACCATTCCATGATTCTATGATTCTTTGACATAAAATAGATGATTAAGTAGTCCTCTGTAAACCAGGGAAAATCTCCTTTATAAAACAATTACATATTCAAATGTTTCCTCTCTCTTGCTGCGTTTGCTAATAACAGAAAGTCAGAAGTTCAGCACTGGGTGCTTCAGCATCTGGGTTTTTTATTTTCACATTCAAGAAATTCTTGTGAGGAGCCTTATGCATCTGGATAGACTTACTATCTCAAATAAATATGATAATTTTATGTAAAGGCTTATGGAAGAGATTATCAGCTGATGCACATACACTGGTTTCCTCTGAGTTCTTAATGCCTACTAGAAGATAAGAAGGCAATACTGTAAGAGAAGAAAATGTTGAATTTCTTTGTTTTTGAATCATGTAGTATATTAAAAACTAGATTATTTTTTTCCTAATGGTACTTGGCTATTGAGAAAACTTCAGTTGTATTTTCTGTCTGTTATCTCTGTATGCTTGTGCCTATTGTTGTTTCCAAAAAATATCCCTGTGCTGGTACTGCATGGGTGTGAGGAGCCAATTTAATCTTGATTTCTTTCTCACAAGCTCTGGGACTTTTTGGCTTTGGCTTTTTGAATCTTGGCTTTTGGGGCCTTTTTTGAATCAGGGCTTTTTGGGTCTGGGGGTCTTTTTGTGTCTAGTTTTTGCTTTGGCCCCTGCCTGCTGAGGTTGGCTTCTTGTCCTGGCCCTAGTTTTTTTCTTGTCCTTTTTTCCCTGGCTATAGCCTGCTTTTTGGCTCTTCTGCCCTCGCTGGCCCTTGCTTGTCTTCACTCAGTTCACACTCGCCCTCTCGCTGGGCACTTGGCAGGACACTGTCTGATCTCCAAGCCTCGTGTGTAGCCTATGTCCTGCCCTACACCCTTGCCCATCCCAGCCACTGCCTGTCCTGCCTCCCTGTGTTCTTGGCCGAGGCCTGCCTGATCCATTCCTGCATTCCTGCCGGAGCCACCTGCCTCTCCCATCCAGCCCATGGTTGCAATCTTTGCTATGACTCTGTCCAAGGTCCTGGACCTCCTGCCGGAGCACACACTCACTCACCTGCCTCTCCAACCCAGCCCCTTAATAAAAACTGAACATGCATATGAAAATTTTCAGGATCAGGCCCCCCTTTTAACAACTAAAGGGGCACCTTTTACAGCTATGGAGCTTGTTTAAGTGAATTCAGTCACCACCCTCGCAAAACCAAAACTGAGTATGTTTGGTGTGTTTCCTTAAGCAGAGGAGACCAAATCTTGCTTAGTGAGAAGGAAGCAGAGGGTTAGGGGGGTCCCGGTGTTTTCCTCACCAGTGGAGACTGCTTGGCACTGGGGTCTTTGACCCAGAGGACAAACTGTGAGCTAGTCCCCTTCCAAGAATTCCCCATCTCAGTAGATGCTGAGAGAATGACTCCTCTAATGCATGGGCTTCCCAACTCTCTAAAATACCAGTCAGTATTCAATTGCAGGGAAGGATACAGACTTTAGCACCCTTAGAAAAGGCTGCTCAGGAAGTTACTAGCTCTTCCTTAACATGGAATGCCCCGACCAAGGGAGACAAGGTCTGGACCTGGAGAGATGTCACTCAAGAATTAATTAATTTTGGGAAAAAATATGGACCCTTAAAAGTAGCTGTGAGCAGATCTGAGACTCGTGGGGTGAGGCATACCCATTTTAGCTCAAGTCTATCATCAAGAATCCCCTCCACCCACCAAACCAATCAGGGTGGATGGGATCTCCTGCCCACAAGACAGGCTAAACTGGATGCAGAGTGGGTGGAAGGGAATCCTGAAAAGGGTGATGGACAGTCTCTCCACAGACCTATTGGAAAAGGCCTCTGAGACATTTTACTAACAGCAGCTGCCAGACTTAAGAAACAATTACTAAAAGTTTAGTTGACACTGGGGCTCAGATATCAGCCCTGACCAAGCAGGATGCTGCCACTCTCTGAGTTGTCCCATCTAAACAGTTCTTGCTTATAGTAAATGCATTGGGGGTATCACAGTCAGCAGACAGTGCTGCAGTCAGTCTGATACTACCAGGTGAGGAAATAAGAGTCATAGTTATCATGGCAGAAGGGAAGTTTTCTCTAAGCTTACTGGAACTGGATGTTTTGAAAGGGAGAATGTGGTTCGACAACTTGGGGCTACAGTGGTCCTTTGGAACCACTAACCACCAAATCTGAGTGTTACACATGGCCCCAAATCTTGCCTCTTCAAAACCCACAAATGTTAAACCATATCCATTACCTTTGGGAGCCCAAGAGGGAATTACCCCAGTCCTTAGAAGCACATACTCAAGGTTGTCTTGTCACCAGGGAAAATTGCAGGACATGCATTTCAGCCTGCAAAGACTGCCAAGCCTGTCTTGAAAGACACCCCCTAGAGGACTAGGCAAGATTAACCTTTTTCAGTGCTGCAGAATTCCATCTGAGAACAAATAAATCTATGAATGCCAATTTTCTCCCAAATCAGAGAAAAGAAAAAGGGAAGGCACATGAAGAAAACAAAAGGGTGACACCAAGGTCAGTGAAGAAGGAGGGACTGAAGCCCAGAGGAAAGAAGGAGAGAAGATGCTGTGGTTTCAGAACTGAAAACCTTTTGCAAGCCAAGGTGAGAATATAATACCCCAGACTATTTCCCTGTAATTCATACAGTGCATGGGGGGATACAGCGTTCATCTGCAGCTCAGAAGAGAACTGGAGAATACAGGTGTTGAAAGAAGTTATGATCTGACTTGAACAAAGAGAGAGAACCTTTGCTTTCAGAAATAGAAGAAGAGAACATTTGCTTCCAGAAACTGAGGAAGAGAACATTTGCTTTCAGAGATAGAAGAAAACTTTTGCTTCTGTACTAGATCAGCTCATCCTTAAAAAATTGCATCCCATAAGACAGTGATCCACAGAGGCAGTTGTGGGAAGACTGCCAAAACATGGGAGGGATGTCATGATTGCCGATTTTCAGGCAGGCTGCTATTCGTGAAAATTAAAACCATGAGAAACTTTCCTGTGGCATGGCAGGAGAGACTCCTTACCTAAGCGAACTGAAGAAGAATTTATTTTTTGGAAGTGGTAAACTGACTCAAAATTCCAGGTTTTGTCTCTTTACATTGTTGGTGGGAAGGAGAGAGAAGCTAGGGGGAGGAAAGGTGTTCCCGAGGTTTATTTTAGTTCTTATCATTCTCCTTTTAGTTCTGTTATTGAAGGTTTCTTTACACATTATTAAGCTTTGAGCCTGTTTTACCACTAAGGCATTTTCTCCTAATCCTTATCTCAACCCTATGAGTGTGGATATTCTCAGTTCAAAGAAAGAACAGAGAGTTTTTCCCAGGCTGAGCCTAGGAATCTTAGACAAAAGAATTCATATAATTATTATCTCTCTTTCTGTAGCCATAGTTTATAGTTATGGTTCTTCACAGCGTGCTATTCATAGTGCACCAATAATGTGAGATATTTTCTACTTTGAGACCAATCTGGTCCCACTTTGAGAGTGAGACTATCAAGCTCACTGCTTCTTGCTAATAAAGATTCTGCTTGAGCCTTCTGATCCACCTGAAGACTGGAGTCTTTCCTTCCACCCCTGACTCAACAGAATCATATGAGCATTAGTTTAACTGTTTTTTTTTCCTTCCTCTGCTCCACTTATATCAGAGGAAGATGAATAGATAATTTTCGTGAGTGCACTGGCGTTTGGCCAGCAGTCAAACTGCTACACCTGGTTTTTGTCCTTTTTGTCCTGGCTCTCCTTTTGGCTCTCCTGCCCTCGCTGGCCCTTGCTTGCCCTCTCACACGCCTCACTCACCCTCTTGCTTGGGTGCTTGGTGGCACACTGGCTGACCTCCAAGCCTTGCGTGCAGCCTGTGTCCTGCCCTACCCTCCTGCCCATTCCAGCTGCTGCCTATCTTGATTCCCTGTGTTCCTGCCCAATGCCCTGCCTGCTTTGTCCCTGCATTCCTGCCTGAGCCACTTGGCGCTAACGCTGTCCAAGGTTCTGGACCTCCTGCCCGAGCTCCTACTCACTCACCTCATGTCTGTCCACCCATGGCAGGGGAGCTGGATTTGGGGAGCTCTCCGAGAGCTGCACAGGCTCCTCCACAAGCAGTGTGCACATTCCCCCGCTGCGTGGATATTGACAGCACTCCCCAACCCTCTGGTACTAATGCCAGCTTTTTCTCTCTGTCTCCCCACACCCACCCCCTCCCCATTCTTTTCCATTTTCTTTTCCATTTTCTTTTCTTCTTTTATGTCTTGTCTAGTCCTTTTTAGTAGGACAAGACCTTTTTTCTTGGTGTTTTCTTGTTTTTTTTTTCATTTCCGATAAATGGTTCTCAGATACAACGTTGTCTCATTTGACTTAATTTCATCCTAGATCATCTATTTTTAAAAGAACTACTCACAGTTCCCCACAGTGGAGCACAACAATAGGGTTTGTTTTCTTATTAGGGTCCTACATCTTTGGACTTTATACAGACAGGGAGAAACTTATGTTGACTAATTATTCACAGGCATCACATTTAAATTGACTCTCATTTTATGTCATTTGTTTAATGTTGCTGATGACTGTAGTAGTGTAGTCTCACTCAAAAAACATAACCAGTAAAATGTTTTCTTGAGGTCAATAATAATTTGGCAGAGTTCAGTAATTTTTATGAAGTTTAACTAAGTTTAACAGTGATTTACAATGGTTCAATAAGTTTGATGTCAAGGCTCACCTTATTAATTAATGCATGGCAGAAACATACAAGGAAAAACTGAGTTTAGGGTGATTGATGCAGAGATTGGATATGCAAAAGATAAGGAAAATCCTCTCACTGAGTAATGAGGTACAGAATGGACCCCCCTTGTTTCCTAAACTTCTTGTGGATCCTAAGTGCAGCCCGGTTCTCTCTTAGTCTCAGACAATAGTCTGAAGGAATTATCTATACAAAGTTTATAATTATTAATATTGAGCAGCTACATGAAGTAGTGATGTTTCATTAGTGTTAATTAGCATGTTATCAATTACTTACTGAAGACTTGTCATGAATCAAGGATCTCTTCACCCTGGGCAAGGAAGGATTTCATTGTCTCAGATAAGTGCTCTCAGACCTTGGCAGGAGTTGCTTGGCAAGCAGTCCATCTTCAGTTCAGGGAGATTTTAAACTGGGGCTATCCTGATCAGAACATTTACAGAAGTAGTTAGTTGCCAGTCAATAGCATACACAAGATAGATTTCCTTGTTTTAGCTCTGGTGTCTTGTTCTGTACTTTGTTCCACTTTGATCTAACTTTTCTAAGAATTTTTTTCTGAGGCACTTTCAGTACCATGTACATGAGTCAGGAGCTTTTCTGCTCAGAGGGTCATCGTGGGATGTGAGACCTGCTGCTCCTTAGTCAGACTCAACCAAACTACAGCCTGGATTCGTGTACCCATCACATTTACCTATCATTTGATACCCCTTCAAAACTGGGATTTTTTGTTGATTTTTTTTTTTAGTTTGATTGTCACACTTTCAATTTGAATCAGTTAATTAATCAGTTTTTAATACATTCATTAGTCTAGCTTCCAAATGACTAAAAGAATTCGACATGTGGTATCTGAGGACCCTGTTGCATTCCCATCATGTTTTATTGCAGTCTGAAATGACTGCATATTAGAGCTGTTGCTTCCAACAAAAATGTGATCAGCTGTAGCACTTGCATTCAAAGTCCTGTCTAACATGTCTAACATGTAAAATTATACGTGTCTAATGTATCATTTCATTACTAACATAATATAGTGTGGTGAAAAGGGCAAAGTTTTCATAGTGGGAGGGATTTCATTCATTCAAATCACTGATTTGGTGTTTAGATCAAGCTAAAGTGTTTGGTTCATGCAATCAAGTGATATACAACATTGTTGGGAGTAAGATTGTTTTTTTCCTTCTTGTTTCTTTCTCTCAAATGGAATTTTGTTCCATTTGTTGCTAGTAAGCAATAACTACCAATACCTAAAAAATCAAAGATGTAGCTAGGTGTCACAATATTCCATTGAAATGGCCCTGCTAGGGGTGGGTGACAATGCAGGTGATAATGTGAGAAAAAAAGGGTGAGAGGGTTACCCCAGAGGTTTGGCTGGGTTTTTGGTCAGCCTGGTTTCTGGCTTCAGTGGGGGAGGGAGCGGTTGGCTGTGTTTTCCTTGCCACCTGAGTGCTCGGAGCTCAAAACCAGCACATGTGGTACTGAAACATCTTTTCATAGATAAAACTTTCATAGGAAAGTTGCATGTGGTAAGCTCAAGCATCAAACACAGATCAATACATTCTAATCAGTTCTACTGGCCCCTTTTGAAAAGCTATTATGATGCCTGTAAATACCAAGTGGTTGAAAATAAATTACAGCTCTGCTATCTCACCAAAATAAAACACAGAACAAAGAGGCTGTTAAATGCAAAAGCAAAAGTTAAATTTAGATTGATATGTTAGCTGTTTACAGTGTATTTTTTGCCTTAAAGATCTTACAGAAGTGTAAGATCAGAGAAGAGAAATCCGTTTTCTTTCAAGGACCTTCATGAAATTGTTTAAGTATCACACATTCACAGGCATACAGATTTTCTGTTCATGCTGCCAAATAATTTATCTGTTTTTACTTGAGGTCAAAGACATTTGTCACTTACTTTCAGAAAGCCGCTATGAAAGATTACTGCTAAATATGGAATGCTGAGAAATATATGTGTATTTCACAATTTTACTTCACATACCTGAAATTCCAGTAATTTTTCAATATCACTATAAGAATCAGAGTGATGTTTGTCTCAATTTCTAATCAGTTCATGAAATTACAAATGCAACCATCAAATTTTAAATATAGATTCATATCCTTCATGCATCCTCCTAAATGTATCAGAAGCTACAAAGGAGCTTCTAGACCTAGATTAAAATTCCATGCATGAGAGAATTAAAATCCTTAAAAAAGGATTTTCTAGACCTAGATTAAAATTCCATGCATGAAGGAATTAAAATCCTTTAAAAAAATCACTTGGTCTGTTTTAGAGGAGCAAAATTTCTTCCTGAATTAAGATTGGTATATCAGTTTTGTTCTTAGGCAGATAAAGAATTTAGATTGAGGGAGAGAAGAGTGTGTGGGGGTGCACTGTAAACCAAATGTTATGGTAGAGCAGTCCAAAAAGAGGTATTTATCTTTTCTCTCCCTGGACATTTGCTGTGGGAAAAGAAGGAAGTGAGTAAAGAAATAAAAAACAAAACTCCTCACTAATCTCGATTATATTTTGTTTTTCATGTTATAAAATAATATAAAATATTTTTATAATATACAAAATTTTCTAGCATTTTTATAATTTTCTATGTTTGAGAAAGTAAGGGCTTGTAAGTCCTTTTCAAGTTCAATCAACAGGACATGGCATTAGGATAAACTCTTCTTCATGTGGAAGCCTGAAAGAACACAAGTGAATCACTATAAAAAATATTCATAACTTCCTGGTAAATTGTGGATGTGCGATATAGATTGAGAATTGCCCTTTGGTATTTCCAGGAGTTCTGTCCCTTAAATCTTGTATGCTTCAGGTGAGATTATTCCTTTAGATGTTTGATGTGTTCTTGTCTTTCACAGTGAGATTGTAAAAATTTTGTACTTCGTAATCTAAGATGTCCTTAAATATTCTCTTTAGAAGAAAAATAAGCCTTAAATTTGCTGTACTGGCCAAATGAAGATTGAGTTCCATCTTGCCCATTTTAAATCTTTCTGATAATGTTTTGGCATTTTTCTGTGTTATTTTGAAAACCACACAAAACTGTGACAAAATACCCCAAAGTTATCTGAAGATAGTGAAATATAAAGCAATATCAATAGGACTATTGGAAAAGATATTCATGTCATGTGCTGGTTTCCCCTCTATCCCCCTCTGACATGGAAGAAATAAAATTAATCTTGGAAAAAGCTTTTATTGGAAAATTTTAATGCTAAGGTAGAATTTTATATTATTACACAGGGAAGAAAACAAAGGGGCAAATAAATGAAATGTGCAACAATTATTCAGAAATGCATGATGAAAATAATAAAATTTGTTGACATGCCAGGAACTGCATCAGAAAGAAAGTCCATCTATTTTTGTATGTTATATCAATTTTCTTCACAACTACCTGGCCTATCAAACTCAATCTCCAAGAAAGTAAAAGGGAATATGATCTAAGTTCTTCCTGGAATAAAAAACCCTAATAATTGTCATGTTCTGATTGTGTAAGCTGTATTTTGTTCTTTGTGTGTTTTACTTTTGCAAACAGGGATACACAAATAAATTCCAAACTTTCCAGAAATGTACAGTTTCAGGTATGATTTGCAATGATGTATCATAGTTCCTACCTTCATTAAAATCTGTATTCAATAATAAAAACTAATTTTAGTAAATTCTTGAAAACATCTCCAAATTATAGACTGAATCTTGTCAGGGACTTTTTTTACTAGTAAAAAATAAAATACCATTATAAAGGCATTGCTTCACTTGTTATTTCATGTCCCTAAGGAAGACAGGCAAAGTTGGATGGATCGCTTATCTTTCAAATGATCAGTTGATTTCAGATAACAATAGGATTATCAATAACTTTCTTTTTCTAATGGATACATAGATTTTCATTTTGCTTCCATTTTGGATAGCAAAGGGAATCAAATCAACCTTCTATTTCAGACTTCCTAAAAATTAGACAAATGTATGATCTCATCAAAGAAGTGGTGTGAGATCCTTTACATTGAAATAATTCTCTTTTCATTATGCTTTAACACTAACTGTTATTCCCTATTTTGTCACTTATTTGCAGAAGGATAAAAATACTGCATAACATAATAGCAAGTTTGTCTTAAGCACATTTAAACTGATGAAATGTATAATGAAATTGAAAGCAATTTTTTTATGTGATTTCCCTATAAATGAGGAGAAAAACCCCCTAAAATAATATTCAATTATACCTAGGGCTTTCAGGATATGTTTCTACTTTTCTTACATTATTTAGTTGTCAATTGGATAATGCTAGGCAGAAAAATCATAGAATGTGAACCCTTTCAAAGCCAAATCAGAACTATGGCTTTTGTGGAATTACTGATGGCAATGACAGTGCCAAAATGAGTAGAATATAGAAAAAGTAAAAAGAGTTGTTGCCTGTGTTTTTGCCTTGCCTGGTTAATGAGTTAGCAACTTTGCATTAAGAAGCATAGAGCTTTGACCATGACCATTGCACAAAAACCAAATGGAAAGGTTCATAGCTTTGCTTATGCTTTGTTTCCTTACTGTGAAATGAGAGGGATAAAGATTTCTTAACATTTCCACTCACAGAAAACACGTAATACAGCTTTTGTTGAAATGTTGTGCCTAATCTCCTAAATTGCACATATAAGCCTATTAGCACTGAAAAAAACATTTGGTTCTATATTTTACAGACATTATTTTAGGGATGTGGAACTAATCAAAGGCCTTGTAGAATGTGAAGATCCGCTATTCTCTTTGAATTCTGCCTTTTTTATAGGTCAGTTGTATAACATGTTCAGGCAACATATAAATACAAGAAAGTTTATTTTCACTGAAGTCAGACATCAGAATTAAGGCATATCCATCTTCATTTCATATAAAAATACTTTTGCCTTCACTTGTAGGTCACATTTATTATGAAAAATGAATTGCTTTAAGAGTGGAATTATGCATTTGAGAGTAGGAGTGTAATTTGAGGTTAGGTATGTTCTATTTCTTAATAATGCTAGAGGCAGAAGACACGATTTTGTTGTTCTTAAGGAAAATGGATGACCAAGAAAGATTTTGTGTTTAGAGACATTTCCTGCTTAGAGAACAAAATTGTCCCATGTGAGGCTATATTATTCAAAAGAAATGGAACCAAATATACAAATATATTACATTTTTCCGTCTTTGAGAACATCTGTGACAGATGTTATTAAATTGTAGCATACATGGAAGAGTATCATTTTATATCATACATGCTATTTAATTCCAAGGAAGTGACCTCAAAATAATCTTCTGTAGACATTCATTAATCGTTCATATCTCTCAAAGCTGAAATTGGTAGGTTCCATCCTATGTTGTTGCTTGTGTTTTCTTACTGGGAGAGCCTGGAAATTCTATTAGAGAGACTGCAATATGAAGGAAACTTTGGTTACCATAATTACTAATAATTGTTTCTTCCAATTTCTGCTCCTGCACACAGTTTTGTCCATAAAGCACAAGCAGTCCCATGTTTATGAAGAGTGATTTCAGGAAGAATGTGGTCAAATTTTCTGTAATCAGTATTATAAAGATTTGTGAAATTTATTTTTTTCCATATAATTGGATCATATGTGGTCAGTGAACTATGGTGCCAGATATTCTAAAGATCTAATTATTTACTGTATACATGACACTAAAACTATAAGGCATAAGGAAAATTTAAGAATTAGTCTCACTGTCATTCTTATGGAATGAATAGCTATTGTTTAAATATTTTCAGGTGAAAGACAACTGAATATGTAAATTTAATAATTTTCCATTATTTTATAAGTAACAATAAATTGCTTATGTATACCATTTCACCAATTGCTTATATATATAATAAAATTTCCCAATCTGTTATATATAAAATAATGGAAAATTATTAAAATTGATGGAATTAATTCATGTATTTTAATACTATTTTATGAAATTAACAGGGAAGGAAACAAATGTAATAAATGTGCATATGATTTCAACTTTCTAGCAATAATTGATTACATAGTATTTTTTACCCATAAAGTTAAAGTGCTGCACAATGAGGAAATTCACACTTTTAGCTTTACAGTGGAGAAGAACAGGGAGATTGTCTGTAATTTGCTCTAAATTACACATGCAATTGAAAGCACAGATGTGAATAGAGCTAAGATGTTCAGAGGAGTAATCCACTGGCCAAGACAGCATTAACACACTTTATTATGTACCTGGAGGCATCAGCTGATAAATCTTTCCAATGACAGAGTAATAAGTGGGAACCCAGATGGTAGAAGTCTTTTTCATCCTAATCACTTCTATTGCTTTTATCACTTTTATCACTTTAAGGCTGCTTTCCTCTAGGGTGAGAGTCATCAGAATCCAAAGACCTGATAACCTGAGAAGCAAGGGGTGTTGGGGGAGGGGGACATATTACCTCTGGATTTTTTGTGATTGTAATAGAGGAACTGGCAAAGCCCAATTTAGTGGTGCCTGGCTGCTGGGCTTTTTTGGATTTTGAGGCATGGGAGTTATGTCTACACGTTCATATCCAGGAACTTGTGTTACATTTCATCTGTCTCCTTCAATTTGCAAGTCTTTGCACACTGCCTCAAAGAAAGGGAATAAACTAAAGGTTGAACACTTTGGAGCAGGTATTCTGCTTTCCTAAACATGTTACCTACTAAGAATATTACAGAAAATTTTACAAAACCTGAAATAACATTCCTAGCTCCTCAGACAGAAAAAAAGTAAGATATTTGGTACAAAACAACACATTACTAATTACTAAACCAAGTTACTACTTTATATTTTTGACCTTTCAGATGTTTTTTGGTTTTTAAGTTACTGAGTGAAATATAATTTTAAAGTACACTTCTGATTCTGTGATGCAAGGTCACAGATCCTGCCTCCTCATTTGGAGATGTGAATATTTTGAATTAGACTTAGAAGATAGTACATATCACATGCAGAAAATATTTTTCTGAAACAAATATGCCTGAAGGGCAAGAAGTAATCAGCAAAAAAAGCATTTCGATTCCTTCAGGAGGGTACTGAGACATCTAATGACCTAATTCTACTTAACTTCTACCAAATTAAAATAACTTGTAACTTCTAATTTCTACCAAATTAAAATAACTTGTAACTTCTCCTGCTATTGAATATATATTTCTTCTGGTAAAAGATAGTAATAATTGATACAGTTTATTGAATAGAACAAAAAGACATAAGTAGGAACTTCTGCCTATGTTAAAATAGAATGAATAGTGCTTTAAAAAATGCAGTGATCAAAAACCACCACATTGATGGTGCTATTTAGACTGCAGATCACTAAATGTTCCTGCTCAGTTAATTCCTTTTCTAATAAATAAAATCTACTAAACAAAAAGATTTGAACTAGAAGAAGTGAAGTTACCAAAAACCAAAATACGTTCACTTCACTTTTCTAGCTTTGTTTTAAAGGATAAACTTGCACTTTGAATTACCCATATTATAAGAAATGTAAACAGAATAAATCACTAGAAATGGTCATTCAATTAACATCAATACAGTCACTTAAATCAAGGATTTAATGCTTTGTCTCTCCAAGCTGGTGAGAGTTAAAAAATTGCTGCCTCTCTCAGTGCTTGCTAATAAGATAAAAAATTGCAAGAATTAGAATCAGATTGTGAACTATGGGGTTTTTTAAAATGGATTAGCTCATGAAGCATGAAGTAAAAGGAATGAGATACACACATCGAATGTTTACATTACAGTAATAGGTCTGTGATCTGTATCTAAACTCACAGGATCAGAAATGCTCACACTTTTGCCAGTGGTAACTTATCCATTACTTCTGAGAATGCATTACCACTTCCAAGACCATACTGGTTTTGTGCAATTTGCTTACTAGGTAACATTGGGAATTACTCTAAGAGAAGAATTTAGTTAAGGAACAACACTGAATACTTTTAGTTACTTTTTTTGCTTTCTCTCCTTTTCTCCTAATTTTCTTCTGCAAGTTGCAAGACTAATGAGTGCAAAACCAAACAAACCTTGGATCATGTTTTTCTGTCTTATAACAAGCCTGCCAAAATAATTTTGTAGCTTTGTAGCAAACAAAAATTCAGTGCTTCCCAGTTATTGAAAGAATAAGATTTAGACCATCAAAACAGAGCCCCGCAGATTTATCATTTCCCATGGGGTGCATTAGATATCCCTTTGCCAATGCATTAATCATGTCCCTGGCTGCTGGCATTATTAAATTCTTCTCCATTGTCCCTTATTACTCAACTCTTCTGTGGGGAGGTATACATTCTAAAATTTACACCCTAAAGACAAGGCATCTACTCTGAGAGACATCAGCAATTAAACATGAATGATAACACACTGTCTCAGTGTGTCACTGAGACAGAGATAACTTAATTAGTTTTTTTAAAAAGGACACTTAGAGAATCCAAGGCTTATGGCAAGTACCTGTGGACCAGAAAACTCCATTTACACACAACAGATATATAATATTTTCTGTATGATACTTGGTGTTTTCCTGAAGACACCTGAGACGTGGAATTCCTTTTTTTTTTTTTATGACAGACTATGTCCAAAGTTTATTCAAGAGAACCTCTGTGGCTCATAATCTTGTTCCCTAAAAGCCACCATTATTCAGCCCTTAAAAATGTTGAGGGCTGAATTTGACTTTTCACTTTTGTCTGTGTTTTGAGTTTGACAATACCTTAGTACAAGCTGGTTTGTACTGGGCAATTAATTTGGCCATAAATAAGAAACCCATCTCGGTTCCACAAACAAGTCCCTGGCTGAGTGATGATAGGATGAATTTGAATACATACAGGGACTTCACCCAATCATGTTCAACATGATTGGGTGAAGTCCAAGCTGCAGACATCTCACTGGCACAAGAGCTGGGCAGCGTTTAAGCCAGTCCAATGAACTGTCTGGACCAGGAGATTCAAAATCCTCCTATTTAGGGAAGGTGTGGACAATAAAACAGGCTGCTGTCACGTGAGAATTCTGGGGGGTGTGTCGTCTCTTTCTCCAACCACCAACTCCATGTAACAGACTGTATTCTGGAAATGTTTTGAAAGGTGTGGACTGATATTTAGAAGGTGTGGAAAGTGAAGTGAGGTTCCTGCAGTCATGGCAGGACTGGTCTGTGACTTGGGTAAATGTTTTTATAATTTCCATTTAAAGGAATAAATAGAGTTACATGTGTCTGACTTCCATTTCTATAGCTGGAAATATTTTCTCCATCAGTCTGCAGAACAAAACAGATACTTGGGAATCCAATCTAAAAATTCTGGAATTGGTAACTCCATTTCCAGCAATCTAATGGTTACAGATGATAAGATGACAGGGTCCACTGCTTCTTTAGAGGAGTACAACATAGAGTACACCTTTGGGGCCTAAAGACTAAAAGTCTTACAAAATAATATTAAACTTCATATTAACTCAGTAGAAGATTTGCAAATATTGTCAAAGCTTTGCCAAGTTACAAGGATCTAATCTAGCATATGCAGTTGCCTAAATTCTGTTTCATTTTGTTTTTGTTTTTTTTTTTTTTAATTCCAGAAAGATAGAGAACAGAGATATGGTAAGGAGATAAGTAAAATAAAGAAGTAAAGTTAGACAATACAGATTAGAAGCTAAAAAGACACAGATTTTAATATGTATAGATCCATCAGTGAAAAAGTACCACAGAGTTTCAGTCCTATCTTTTCTTCAGATTTTCTGAGAGGTTTTGCAGTGATTTTTGAATGTTTTGGTCCTCTTTCCCTTGGAGGGCTATTGAAAGTTTGGTGGCACCTAATTGATAAATGCAGACAAACTGTGTTTGAGGAAAGCTGATAGAAAGGTATGAGGGGAAAGTAACCATTCAGAGAATGGATGTTAAGGAATGGAATGCACTGCAGAGAAGGTATGACAGATGCTATATATCATCGGCAAAAAGTTGAGAAATGAGAAAGGATTGAAGAAATAGATACTGAATTAGGTAATTATTTATGCAAAATAGCAGTGTGATTAACTTTAAAATAAGAATCAATAAAACAATGGATTAATTAAATATCATGTAATCCAAGACAAGGTAAAAAACCAGGCAATTCAGAGTGCATAAATCACAGAATATATTAGCTAATTAGTTTGGTAGTAGATGCACCAAGTGATTGATCAATAAATTAATCTATTCATTAAGCGATAAGCTAGTTAGAGATCCATGTAATTAAATAAACAGAAAATATTGAGTTCAAAGAAAAATATCTCAAGAAGTCAGACAACTAGAAGCAGGTGGGAAAAGGGAGAGCTGGAATGCCAAGAGCGGACCAAACCAGGGAGGAGAGGAAGGGCAATGCTGAAGAGGCACAGCAGTGGTGGGAGGCTTGGACAGGATGGCATCTCCAGCAAGCACCCAGGTAAGATCTTTCCTCTTGAAAAGCATTGCTGCTGCTGTGGTTGCTGACATTAACAGGCCACGTTTAAAAATAAGAAGACATATTCTTATTTTTAGGATAATTGTGGGTGCTTATAGCAATTTCCAAACTTTTGATCTCATAGTAATGCTATTCACTAGGGGGGCAGTTTGTTTATTAATACATGGTATTGCCAGAGAGCAGCGAGAACTTGCCATGAAGGGATGTAAAATGACTTCACTACTGCGGTATGATATTCTGTAGTGTTTAATTTTAAATGTGGAAGACAGTTCTAGGGTTTTCTTCCAATGCTAATATCTCTGCAAAGTTACATATTCTGCTTTGTATTCCAGTCAAGCAAGGAGAAGTTGATATGTCTTGTCCTTTCTTGAACATTTAACCTTTCATGCACCACTGCTTTTCACATTGTGCCTTTAAAATTTCTTCAAAAGTACACAGAGGTCTAATTCCAAGTACTGAAGGCATGTGCTGACTGACTTATAATTTAACCACTCTAAATCATGTTACTTGGAATAAACAATTTTTTCTGAAGAAAAATAAAATTCAAATATATTTGCTTTTACAGTGCTTTGATCACACTAAGCAGCAAAAAGCCTGCTCAATAATCTCTGTAGGGATAGTAACAGTTTTAAAAGACAAAGCAGTCAGAATAGTTCTTTCTCCTTCAGATTTTGGTTTTGTTTGTGTTTTTGTTTGTTTATTTGGTTTGGTTTGGGTTTTTGTTTTTGTATGCTTTTGTTTTGTTTTGTTTATTTTTTATATCAATTCTTAACATGAAATAAAGATGCAGCTTTAAAAGAATAAAGAGCCTGATACTTTAGAAAATATTCAGTAGCAAATAACAGGGACTTTCTCAGCTAAACACATCTATATTGCATTCTATAAATTTGTACTGGTAGTTCTCTTAAGAACACCAAAGAGCAAAGACTGTAGTGGGAATTCAGCAGTTAATGGCAAAGCCCCTCAGCTTTGAGGCATTCTGCCATGGGTGCTCTCATATCCCATCTGTCTACTCTGTTCTTTCTAAAAAAGGAGCCCCCTAACTTCTGTGCAGATAAGGGAGTTTGAATAACCACTGTGCATTTCTTTGTTTCTTTGCTTTTTTTTTGTCTAGTCTGTAAAAGTCTACTTATACTGGTAGTTTATTTTGTGAAGTAGGACAGCTGAAGGGGGGGACTGCTTTTTTTGAAAGAGAGTAACATATAAGGCTGCTACATAATCTTCAAAATAAAATTGTGCACTTTTATATTATCTAGACAAGTCTATTATTTGGTTTAATGGCTTAAGATGATTAAAGAGTTATTCAAGGCATTCTTGGAAAATAAAATGTTTTGGTCTTCTGGACAGAAGACTATAGGATAGACAGTTCAACTTTTTGGTACAATAAAGTGTAGCTGTAGAAGATAAATGGCTTATTTACTTGCTGTGATTCTATATGACCATCTCATAATCTGTTTTGTATGTAAATGAAATGTTTGTCAGTTGCTGTGCATGTTGCCTTTGACTGAGAAAAGAGAAGACATTCTTCTGAATAAGGTAAAAAGTACACATATTTCCTTTTTGCTATTGCTTGTCACTTCTCTTTTTATGGGATTAAGAAATTTCTAACTTTGTTCACAGAAACAGCTTACTAGGCGAAGGCAGGTTTATAATTGGGAAGTTTCATGGTTAGCATAATAAACACTCTAATTGCAATAAAATAGAATAGTAATTTGTAAAACCTCTTTACCACTTTAGATTTACTAGAAGCATAAATAATTTCATTTGTATAGCTTCTTAAAAACTTAACTGTTGTAGCTGGGGTACTGTTAGGAGCAATAAGTGCTGACAACTCTGGTCACACTTCACAAAAAAAAACCCCAAACAAACCCTTTTGAGAATAGATTGTTCAGAAGACATTTAAGAGTGAGAAACATCAAAACCTAATCACCAGTCAGTGAACTATACCCTGTTTTGGTGTCAGAAACAGAAAAAAGTTATGAATAACTATGGTAGAAATGCACATTTTGCCCATTATATTAAAAAAAATCTTAACTATTTTTTTTGACCGATACAATGCCAGCAGTGTATAAACATGTGGGTTTGAGTTTAGTTAAAAACAAACAAGTAACACAGTGTTGCTTTTTAAATAAGTGTTTGCTTCTACCACTCAGTCTGATCTTTCTTTCTGGAGCAAAGCTTCTGTAAGATTTGCAGATAAGCAACTGTAAAGTCCTTTCCTTTTGCTTTAGGTGTAAGTATGAAATTTAATTAGCTCATGCTTATTGAAGTTTGAAGTTTTATAGCAAGATGCCAGATGTCCATGCTGATTCTCCAATGTATGTCACCAGCTTTTTTGGTGTTCATTAACCAGGAGCTCTTGTTGAGCTAACTTTCATTTCTGAAGGGGGTGAACTGATGCGGGCTAGCATGTCACAGCTTTTTCTTCCATGGAGCTGCAAATGGCAAAAATATTCAGTCATGCTCTCACACTCAAGGATTTCAGCTCCTTGTCTTCTGTGCCTTGAGAGAAGAGAGGGTTGAGGCCAATTGAAGGCCACTCATCAGCCCACAAATTGTGAATCAGTAATGTCTGGAGAGTACACTCGTATCCAGTAGATTCTTCAAAATGCAGAGTGCTTGAATTCTGCCTGTATGTTATGAACATGTGAGGGAGACAGAGCACAGACAGAGAATGAAAGTTCACTTTTTCAGGGCAGGATAAATTATGTGTTTGAGTTCCTTTGAGCTGTAGCCATCTTGATGAGGTCTGCTAAAGGAAATATTGAAAGTGACAACTCCTTCCAAACGCTCCTTGATAAAATCACATTGTTCGGTCTTTGTACCATCCTGCATTTCCAAGGGCAACATTTGTTTCTGTTCTTGTCTGTGATCTTTATCACCTCAGTTCATCTTTTATGACTGCTGTAGAAGTGACTGCTGCTCAATGTTAACATCTGCATGAGAAAGCACACACCAAAGGATCATGACCAAGCCATTGTGGGGACCCTGAGGGGCATTCCCTGGTTTGGGGAGACACAAGAAGCTTCCTGCAAAAAGCTGTTAAGACCCCATTGGCTCCTTCCCCTGTTCCTAGGTCCCTGAGCCCCTCCCTCCCTATTCCCTGACTGGCCCTTATCTTTGTACTGCCCTGAGACCAGGGTCACCCCTGGGGTCCCTCGGGGAGAGAAACCTGGACCTTCCATGTGTGTGTGCCTGGGACCCTGAACATCTTACCGGGCAGCTGAATTAAACATTGTGGATATTATGTAAATGCCTTTTTTACTTCCTTACCCTGGACTTTACTAGCAGCAATTCAGACTGCAACAAGCCATAAATACTTATGTGAGAATGGATGTGCGAGGGGTGTGTGAGAGTGTTTGCAATAACAGCAGAAACATCCTGCTCTCCCATTTGTTTGCAGGTTGGTTAGTGTCCTGCCTGACTGCACAGTTTTGATCCTAAATTGTAAACAGCAAAACACAAAAAATCTCTTGTGCTTAATAAAGTGATTCTGTTGCACTATAACAGGGTCTGTGTTTTCACTTGTTACATCTGTTTGTAGATCTTCACTAGAGGTATCCAGACTTGGCATTGGTTATATACAATTCAGTTTGTCTCTAGGTGTCTTTCAAAACCAGTTTGAAATACCCTTTTTCTACAGGTGTTTTCTTTTTCTTCAAGTATTTTTATGAAAAAAAAAGATTGATGAATCTGTAAATAATTTTATGTTTGAACAAAACAGCTAATCAGACATAGATTCTGTCATGCATTGTTCCCAAATTAACTAGGATAACTAGCTAACCTTGCTGGAAATCTGTCTTTGTTTTCTTTAGCCACAGAGTATATAAAATCCTCCCATACATGTAGGATCTTTAGGAATTTGTTATATAATTATTTATTTGTAAAATATGGACACATTCCCATACAATTATTTCTTTTTCTTTAGTTTTAATCCCATGTTTAGTGAATGATGATGAATGCCATGAGACACAGTTCTGAGAATTCAAAGCTAGAATTACAGTTTTTAAACTGTAGGTCTGAAAAGCATTAAGAAACAAAAACCACCACATAAGGTGAATCATCTGTGCTTTACATCAACAAGACCTAGCAGATGCAATATGTAAACTACCTGTGAAAATGTAAGAGTGTGCTGCAGGTGCTCCCTTGGGAACATTATTGGTTGTTTTTTTTATTTTAATTATATTCTGCTGAAAGATATAATGGACACTGACACAGTGTCTCTTATTTCTTCCATTCCAGCAGGTATTGAGGGAATGTAATGACCAGAGGCAAACTGTTTCACATCCTTCTTTTCTTCCTTTCAGAACTGTTTTCCTCTAAACTTCATAAACACAAATCAATGCAGAGGTTTCTTGTGGAAATCTGCTGAAATCTTTGCACATTTGAAAAGTGAGAGAGAAATGCAGAGAGCCTGATTTATTTTTCATAGATTGTGGCATAAATGCACTGTCATTAATATATATATATGTATTTCTGTGGAATAACAGATTTTCAAAAAATTATATTTACTAGGCAGTCCTGTTTCAAACATTGCATAGTCTGAAGATGTTGTTCTATTTTGGTTTTGTTTAAGTTCAGGGCAGCTGGATTTTATATTTCTGAGGGTAGTTTTGGTTGTTGCTTTTTAGCCAGTAAGTATAAGGCAAGTTGATCTTCTCTGTGACTATAAACCTCCCATCTCCCATGCATGAATTACTGCATACAGTCAGTAACACAAATCTACATAAAACCTGTGTTGTGTAAATTACTGCCATTCAGGAATCTCTCTCCATTTAACAAGAAAAAAGTCAGCTTTGGTGTGTTTTCTATCTATATTAGAGTAACGAAGAAACTTTTCTTTCATGATGCCACAACAAATAAGCAATTGCCTTAAAATAAGAAACAGTCTAAATGATTACTAAAATTGGTGCCATTTTACATAGTGCAGAGAGAGCTTCAAAAGATTGTAACAAAATAATCAATAGTCATCCTGAAAGGATTGCATCATAATGCCATTTCAGTTTTTGTTGATTTTTTTTGTTTTTCTTTCTTGCATGCAAAATAAATATGTTTTAGAAACAGGAAGAAAACCTGTATTTATGTAAGAGGGTATTCCTTCTTTTGTCATTCCCATTTAAAGGATATTAAAATCCTTTAAAGGATTTTTGAAAATATAAATATTTACCCTTTAAATTATTACCCTTTGCAGTACTGATATTTCTACTTCAGATAGGACTGTATTGCTAACAATAAAAAAATAGTAAAGTAGAGATTTATTTCCATTTAAAATACAGAGTCACAGAATCATAGAATGGTTTGGGTTTGAGATGAGCTTAAAGATCATCTAAATCCAACCCCCTTGTCATGGACATGGACACCTTTCAGGCTTCTCGGAGCTCCATCCAGCCTGGCCTTGAACATTTCCAGGAATGGGGCATCCACAACTTCCCTGGGCAACCTGTGCCAGTTCCTCACCACTCTCACAGGGAATAATTTTTCCTAATATCCAAACAAAACCTACTCTTTTAGTTTGAAGCCTGTCCCCCTTGTTCTGTCATTCCAGGCCCTTAAACATAGTCTCTCCCTCCATCTTTCCTGTAGATACCTCCAGGTACTGGAAGGCCAAAATCATGTCATCACAAAGCCTTCTCTTTTCCAGGCTGAACAATCCCGGTTCTCTCAGCCTTCCCTCCCAGCAGAGCTGCTCCATCCCTCTGATCACCTTGGTGCCTCCTCTGGCCTGGCTCCAGCAGCTCCCTGTCCTTGCTGTGCTGGGAGCCCAGAGCTGGATGCAGCCCTGCAGGTGGGGTCTCGGCAGAGGGGACAGAGGGGCAGAATCCCCTCCCTGCCCACAGGGCTTTGGATGCAGTCTGGAACAGGACTGGCTTTGATAAATGATTGGTTATCTATCACAAGAAAAAGAAATTTAGGCTGAAATACTACAGCCATTTGGTTTCGAGGTATCATAAAAATGATTGGCATGAATGGGGAGTAGACAAAATTAACTTGCTTTGTCTAAAAAAAAAAAAGGCTGAATGGAATATAACTGATCTCTATGGACGTATTTTTATGGCAAATGTTTGAAGAATAGAAAACTTGGAGGCACAAATGCAAATGAGAGAAGGTTTTCAGTGAATAAATTTAGTTTGGAAAGTAAAGAAAATTTCTAGCAATCTGAAGTGAAGATCTGGAAAAGCCTAGAGAAAGTCAAACAAGGGTCAGCAGCCAGAAACCAACCTGTTTTAAGATAGACCTCCATACATTCTGTAGGTGGCTATGTGAGCCAGCAAGGGTGCTCAATTCAGTGACTCAAAACATTTTGTCTCATGTGGAGGTTATTAGTCATGTAACAGCTGACCTTTTTTTTCAAAGATCCCCTACAAATGCATTATCTAAGTAAGTCCCCAGTTCAGTGAAAAGAGAAAGGATTTAAGACTGAAATGATGCAGAAAAACTGGATAGAATTTTAGATGCCTTTTATACAAGGTAGCATCTTTTAATGTATGGGTTTTTTTGAAGATCACTTTTCTAGTCTTGCAGAACATGTACTTTTTAAGTCACAGAGGTCACTTTCAAAACATGTTTAGGACTGTTTGTTAATTTGCATTTCAAATCTGCTGCATCTTTTATCAATGTATGACACTTCTACTTTCAAGGGTTTTAAAAAAACCAAAACTAGGTACTATATTATCTTAAAATATAAATGGCAGTTAATTTTAGAATGGAAAGGTATGCATTTTTCAAACTTATTTCCTTCCTTGATATATAATAATATTGAGATTAATTTAATCTAAACTTTTTGCACTGGGAGATTTTCAAAATGTTATTTCCTAAAGACCTTTCACTGTCATGAAGAAAGTTAATCTGAATCACAATGACAAACTGCAATGAGTTGCAATGAAACTTGCAGATAGCTTTGATACTCATTTAAAGAATAAAAATTTTTCAGAACCAGTGTTGTATTTTTTCTCTTTGATTCAAGCTTGCTTGTTTTCTTTTTGACCCATTGAGCAAAAACCAATAAAGTGAAAGAAAATTTTTTAAAAAGCTAAAAAGATAATTTTCTTTAAACTATGAGACAGGATATGTAACTGGTCTCAACTGAGTGTTCACAGCTGGGAGCTTTGTAACTCAAACTTTCAGTAGTGAAGACGTGTTTTAAATATTCAAAGGTAAAGGAATAAGCAAAGACTGCAGAGACTGTTTTAGAAAGGTGGTTTATGGTCAATAATCTGAATCTCAGCAGTAATTTGCTGTCTTGAGAGTACGAGGGACACCCTTCCCTCTTTTTATTTTCCTGTAATCTGAGCAGAAACAAAATATACTTATCAAAATGTCTTAATATTAAAAGTTAAATTTTATGTTTCTCTATATGTCTGTAAAAAAAAATCTAAATTTCATTTATTCTTGTTTTGCTTTAAATGAGTTGATAACTAATTTTTTGGGGTAATTAATATTTTCCTCCTTTCAAAACCGATGGCAGTGACCTGAAGTCTCCATAATCTCAGAAAGAACAAAGATTTTAGTTTCTGGTAAGTCTTTGCTCAAATCCTGCAGATATTATTTTTGCAGATTTTGTAACAGGCATTCTTTATGTATATTTATGTGTGTATGAGCCACAATGAACCCTGTAGTAAAGTAGCAGTTGTGGAGTGTTTTACGTCTGTGCTCTTTTGTTACTTTCAAAAAGTCATTCAGTTTCTATTTTCTAAATTGGTCAATTGACTTTTATTGATGTAACAACTTACTCAAAGAAAAACCAGCAAGACTTTCCTCTCCTAAGTTTTCCCATTTATGTCCCTCTCCACACCTACTGTCTTCAGTTTTTTACAGTTCAGGCATTGTCAGTCAAGAGAATAACTATGAACCTTTCCTCATGGTCCACAGAAGTAAGATTTATTCTGGGGCTACTGTAGCTCCAGTATGACTGTTTGTCCTTTGGCCACATGCATGAGTTTGATCAGCTCTTGGAATTAGTCATAGAGAGGAGACCCTGCTATATAGAGCAGATAGACAACTTCTGACCTTGAAAATCATCTTGCAAGTCTTTTTATGGCTTGTAGAGTTGTACTTCTTCAGAGGAATCAAAAGTGTAGTGGTAATTTCCTTAATTCTTGCCATGCTCTTTCCACTGTATTTCTAGCTAATTTGTGTTATGGTAAGGGTTTCTTTTGTTTAGTTTTATTTTCTTTATTAAAGACATAATACAGGTTTTTAAAAGACTTAGTAAAAGTGTATTTTAACAGAATATATTGTGATGCTTTAAATACACAGAAAATGTTAATTCAGTACTTAAAATATAAATCTTTGCCATCTTCACTGATATGCTTCTAATACTTATTGCTACTCTTGAGAAACACAAAGCAAAAATCTAAGTTATTTTAATAATAGCGTGTACTTTTAGGACAACACAGAACTTTTATAAATTTGAGTTCCTGACAACTGTAGCTAATGATATTTAAATTGAGTAAATTGGTGCAATGGATTACTTTTGAAAATCAGTTGTAGGTGTCCTATGGTTGTTTTTCTCCTCCCTCTACTTTTCATAATCATCTGTTGCTGGAAGCTGATGCAGCTTCATTTATGGTTTACTGCTCTCTCCAGCTGCATTTAATGGTTACATTACACTAATCTACACATAAGTACTGTGTTATTGCACTTCTGCAGTTAAAGTTAGGAACTGTACATCTAACAAACTGAGTCAATACCACCAAAGAGACAGTGTCTCTTGTCCTTGGTCTTCGTGTCACTTTGAGGTGTCCATTTGTCTGGAGTGAATCTGATAATATTCTCACAGAATTTATTGAAAAGAAAATTTGGCACTATCTTCACTTCAAACCCTCCCAGACTCTCCATGACTCTCCTTTAACAAAGACACATAATCTCTGGAAATCCTCCATCTGCAAGAAATGCTGTCTCAGCATTTTGTGTGACAACTAAGAAATCTGGAGCTCATTATTTCCTCCTTTGCTCTGTACACTCATGCAGTGACCATGCTCCATCAAGCATACAAAGCTGCTTCATTTTCATTAATATAGATCTTTATGCACAGTTTACTGGAATTCATAAAGCAAATTCCCTCTCCTGCAGTAGTTTTTCATCATCCAGTCCTGTTTTCCTTACCTTTATTTATTGATTATCCACCAGCATTTGTTCTTAGGGGGGTAGGTGTTTTAACAGAACTGTGTCCACTTAATTGAATACAGTAAGCATTATATTTTATGGAGAAATCAGGGATACAGGATAGTAGATAAAACATATATCCTATAAAATGTGGTTTAACAGTTTTGGCCACAACAAAGATTGTTTCTGTAAAAAGTCTCTACAGTTGTGTCTCGTGGGAGAAAAAAAAGGAGAATTATATTGATTTCAACTGCAGTATCAACTGTAGTTACTATTTTAAAAGTACATGACAGGCATGTCCTGGATTCCCAGAAATGTAATTTGAGTCTCTTGTATCTGAATATACCTCTGTGAGGCCATGTCTGCTTTGGCTGTATCTTCTATGATGCAAACTAAAGTTTCCTGAAAGTGATATGTCTAATGACAGTTCTTAGACAAACTAGACTAGACTAGAATTGAATGGAATATTTTCAGTTGGAAGGGACCTTGGTCATCTTGAAGGGAAAATGGTCATTTATTCTAGCTGCCAATTTACCTTTCATTCCATCTTATACTTATTTAGTAGCAAGTTGGAGTTTTTTTTAATGCATCTATCTGTCTATCATCTATCTATCTTCTATCTATCTATCTATCTATCTATCTATCTATCTATCTATCTATCTATCCAAAATTATTTATTATATGTATATGTGTATATAGTGGAATAGTGTCCTTGTTTGTTTAAACATCTAGGTTTGTGCTCAAATTTGGTTGATTTTGCATTAAGAGTATGAGATGAAAATGTGAAAAGGAAGTAAAATACTTCTTTTTCATGCATGGATGAATGAACTACATATGACCATGGTAGATGAGTGGTGGATATGAACAAACAGACAGCTCATAAGTGTTATTAAATAACTTGAGTGAGCAAACCCATATCCAGACTCTCTCAGAAATACATGAAGCCCTGAGACATCCCTGGAACCTATGCAAGGTTGTGGTTTCCTATATATGGCTTCCAGAATGTAGAAATCAGGTGGTAGCTACAAGAACATTAATTTGGCCTCTACATGTCTTATGTGCATAATGGTCATTTTATTAAATTCTATTTCATTATCTCAAAATTGGTTAAAGACATACCTTATGGGTATGTTTGTATTACTTGGTAAAATTCCTTCCATAAAAATCGATTATCAAAAATATTTGAAGAATTTTTTCCCCTCAACACCCACATTCAGAAGAAAACACTGTAAACCTGTAAGTCATCAATCTTATTAATACAGACTTTTCTTTGGAGGGATAAAAGTGTCTTAATAAATTGCAAATGCATGCAGTTAAGTTAAATAAAATATTTCCGGTGTGCAGTAATTTGGCTGTAAACAGAACCACATTCTTATAAATCAGCCCTAATATTCATGACATTTTCATTAATGTGCTTATAATAAATATGGTAAGGGAGACATAAACACATTAATAATACACGTTGCACTTAATAGCTTTTGCCCTTGGAATTTCTTATCTAGCTCCTACAAAAGTCAGTGGAATATTTGTGCTCGTATGCATTTAAATAAAAATTGAGCCAATGTATGAAAAAGCATGTTCAACATAAAAGAGTTTAACTACTGAACTATTGCTCTTCCTTCTCTTCACTGCCTTTTGTTCAACACCATGACAGATTTGTTCTTGTTGCAGGATATTAATAAAAATAACAGGAGTAATACAGTTTGTAATTCAGATGTGATATCTAATAAGAAATTCTTTTCAAAAATACATAAATACCAAGTTTTTCTCTTAGGTATGCCCCAGAGATACAGAGTAATAACTGATGGAAAATGCCTACATCAAATGATTTGACCAACTAAAAGCTGCTATATTTGGTGTCTGTCCAATTTTTGAAAGTTAATAAGATTTATTTTAACACAAGCTCTGAATAAATTTTTACTTTATTTTCTATATAAGCTAAAAAATTTCTTTTTGCAGGTAATGGTCTCTACAAGAGCACACTCCCCCTCTCCCTCACCTCTCCATAATTTAGCACTTTTCCTAATGGTATTGCATAGGCTCCAGCATTCATTTCTATAACACATTGCTTTTTGTAACAGCTGTTAAGAACATTTCTTAATAGGAATGTGTACAATTAGATAGGGTGGATTAAAAGTTCTAGTAGTTAAGAACTACTCAGGTGTTTGGTAAGTGCTCATGTATTTTACAGAAATTGCATGGAAATTGCTGCCATTATCATGTCTATCATAGTCAAGCCCACTAAGGGACATTTTAATCAGACCTGGTTTTCCTCTTCATAAAGGGTTACTGTGACCAGCAGCAATGTGACAAGAAGAAATTTCAAAAAGAAAATGTGTTACTTTTCAAAGGAAAATGAGAGATGGAAACCTGAATAAAAGGAAACCCATCTTTTTTCCCCACTGGAGGAAACCAGAGCACCAAATAAGAACTCAAGCCCTAACTTTAAACCTTGTGAACTCTAAATGAATTTCCTTTTGAACCACATTTATGTCTATCATGCCCTCTGGATGCAGACAGAAAGACGCCCTTATTCTCAGTGATAACTGCCTGAAGTAAGGAAACACTATAATGTGATTCATTTCATACCTCATTGACCTTGAATAAGACAGGACACTATATAAATACCATGTAAATTTATTCCAGTGTTTGACACCTAGTAACTCAAATTTACTGGAGGGCAGGGGAATCATATACAAGAATATCCTTTGCTATTGCAAGGCAAGAAATATAAACAAGTTGAAGGAAGTACATCTGAGGAGTTTTGGTGTCAAGTGTCAAATGACAACACCAACAACAGAGCTGGAAGCTGACACAAGCAACACAGATTTCATATAGAGCAACAGAAATGTGAACAGCTTATCCTGATTGTTTGCATATGATTTCAAAACATGCTGAACAGCTTTTCCTGAAGAAAGGAATATATTTGCTTCTTTTTACTATGTGTAATTGTTTTAGTAAAAACAAGTTGTCAGAAATTAACTTTACAGCAAAATCATGCTGGATTTATGTTAGACTATACGAAAAAGTCTCTTGTCTAACTAGGAAAAGAAACAAAAAATAGAGACATTTTTTAGAGAAATCATACTCTAGTATTACTTTTTAGTAAGAGAGGACAAGGGGCTAAAGAGCCTATGAATACCAGCAAAAGAAACAATAAATAAAGAAGCTGGGTGAAAATATGGACTCATTTGCTAAGACTATACCTTTAAGTTGCTTAACCCATGATCTGAGCTGTAGGAAAGCAGGAGGATGAGCCTTGCAAGAAGACAGGCAAGTCCAGCAGTGACCAAACCTGAGCTGATTTTGGCATCCAATAACTCAAAATTACACACCATCTCTCCTTGTCACGAGCACCTGCCGTTAGAGATGGAACCCAAAGCATGGGCTGAATGGGCTCTGGATTTTCTGTGGATATCCTGCAGGGGTGACCCATAGACTGAGGGACTGATATCTGTGTGTATATCAAAAGATGAGGAGGGGGGTGTTTAATGAGGATGTCTTGGGTAGTGTCAGACCCACTAGTGAGCACAATCTGTATGGTACAGGATAAGGGGTGGGGTACTACCAGGTTTGTCCGTGATACAGTTAATTTTCTTCACTGGGGCTGTGGTTTTGGTTTGTGATTAAAACACCAGTGGTTGATAACACACTGGTGCTGATTGTTGAACAGCCCCCACGGCAAGTAGGATGGTGGTGTGAAAGAGTTTCAGAAGGGATACAGGCAGGACAACAGACCTCAAATTACCACACGGATTATGGTGTGTTTATGGTCTATTTATTTTGAGGAAACATTCTCAGTATTGTTGGGTGGGGTTTTTCTGTGGGGGAGGGAGCAGTCTTGGCTGTTCAAAGATGGGAAGTCTCTTTCAGATGTGCCACATTATTCTCCCATGCTGTAAAACTTATTGTTTTAGCAAACCTTATTTTTTCCCTTAATTTCTGCAGTTGTTAAACTATGCTGAGAGTAATTTTCCAATCTCTTTACAGGTGATCTAGGGTTATGATATAAAATTATCAAAATATCAATTATCACTTTTTATATGAACTGTATGAGGAGACAGGTGAATTTGAACTGACATTGAAAAGAGACTGCTGCAGCAACAAGCAAGTTCAAGCTTAAATTAAATCAAGTGTCATATATGAATATTGACACTCTTTCTGAAAGAGCTTTTTTAACCCTAAAATTAACAGACAAGACAAACCACTGCAATCTAATTAAAGGCATAAGAGAAAATGAAAGGAAGCAGGCAGAGCTATGGTAGAATTTAGAGAGAAAAATAGAATAATAAATGTGGCATTAGTATGAGATGTTAATGTTAGATCTTGGTTCTTACTATGAATTTACCTACAGGTTTTGCCATTCTACTGTTTTATATATGGCATCATTTTATATTCAACCAATTTTAGAGGTGAAAATGTGAAAATCTTGAGTGATGTTGAAATAATAGAAAGGACTAAAAGTATTACATTGCAATTTGCCAGTTAGTTTTTTAATTTATATGTTCTTTAGGCTGAAATGGTACGAAAGGCTTTGCTAGGAGAAACAAAGATTATATGAAAGTGTAGGTCAAAATATTACATCCAATCCAAGAAATATACATTCTTTTGGAAAATTATTCTATTTGTAAAAATATCCAACTGTGCAAATCTGTCTGATGATCTACTCAGACAAGCCTTTTTTATTTACCTTCATATGATGAATTGCTATGCTTATCATCTCACTATACGAAAGTGCTATCACAAAGAAAACAAATTTTTTTTCTGTTTTTTGAATTTGTGCAAAATGTGGTGATTTAGTTTTATTGATGTAATTTGTAAAATAGCTTATTGGTGTTGATCTAAATCTAAATCCTACAAATAGAAAAAATCAAATACCACAAAATCAAACCTAAAAGACTGAATTACTTTGCTAAACTGCAACTCCCTTTTCATCAACATATTCATAACAGAGTACATAATTTTAATACAATACAGTTGTACTGTGTAAATAGTGTTTATGGAAAAAGGAAATGTAAATGTATAACATTAGTGGTTTTGTTGAAAAAATATCAGTTAACTTGTTTTTAATGTTACTGCATAATATTAAAAAATGAAAAACAGGGAAAAATATCACATAACAGGTAAAAGGTGTTTCAAATTTTATTAAATGGTCTTATATTTCTAAATCTGCACATATTTCCCTCATGGTGAAAATTTTTAAATGAAAACAGTAGTCTAATGTAGTATCTGCTAGGCAGCATTGAAAAATAAAGGAATAGAAGTGTTTACCAATACTTCCACAGAAGTGTCTGTCTTTAATTCCAAATGGATTAATCTGTATAAGTTTGTCCAGCCAAATAAAAATTTCTGATTCCTGAGCCAAATAAATTATTTTGATTTTTATATCCCCTTGAGGATAGGAGCTGCAAGCTCTCTAGAAATATTGCTATTTTTCTTGGGAAATTCCTGCCTGCTATTTTCATTTATTTCATTTGGGATTCTGTATAAGGGAAAGAAACATTCTTCACACCCTCAATGATTTAGGAGAGCAAAACTATGATATGCTAATGGTCGCTTGCCTCTGAAAAAACATGAGTTTTCATTTTTTACCTACTCTTTTCCCACATTAAGACACTCCTCCTTTTCTTCTGTCAGCTTTCTTTTGGTGAGGGACGCTGCCAAGAGCTTATAGGGACCTGCCACAGAAGACCCCCTTCTCATTTGCACCTTTGCTGGTGGAAGCCTCCAAAGACAACGTCTCCCTGAATTTTCTGGCCCCTCTACCCTTTGTTAAGCCAGTTTTTACTTTCCCCTAGTCCTATTTAGCCAAGTGGTTGTTACTTCCATACTTTATAACATCTGCCACAAATTTACTGATATTGGTGAGCTGTTCATAATTCCCTCAATGTACCCTTGGGTTCATTTTAAATAATGATGTCATTATATGAAAATATGAATGGTGTTTTCCTCATTAAACCTGCCCTTTCAGTACAGAGGGCTCCAAGTTATGTGTGGACATGATGGCTGTGTTATTGCAACATATAACGGTATACTACAATAAAAATTAGAACATGAAATATACACAAGCTATAAATTCATAAATGTATGATTGAATATGAATTATCTCTAATAGCAAGATATATTTTAATGTTTAGGGTAAGTTTGTTCTCTGCTGTATCTGCTTCACAGTCACTGTGAAATTTGGTGGGGGAGTGTTTCTCCCCTTTACTTCCTAGACTTCCAGTTTGTGTATAAAAGAATTTGACTAGAACTATATTTTTTTGAGCACGTGTTACCATATTTTCCCCTCTTGAACCACAGAAATGCTCATCTGACTCAGAAGGGTGGAATGTGCTCCAACCTGAACTGTCTATGTGAGCAAATCCTTTCAGTGTAGCAACAGTCAAACAAAACTTCCTAGTGTATGTAGCCTTCAATAGGTGGGTAACACCAAGTGGACTTACATGTTTTTTGAAGTAGAGTATTTATTTTTGTTTTTGTACAAGGACAGTAGTGATTTGTTCCCTACTTTAAAGTGAGAGTAATAGTATTTCAAATCTCTCCAAACTTTTATGTCACAGTAAAGGAATAAATGTTTAATACACTCAGATGCTATAGTAGAATATGCACATCTTCTGGCTGCAAATAACCTGAATTGGAAAATACAATTTGCTAATTAGGTGAAATTATACTTCCCCTAGGAAATTTTGTACCACAAATCTTCCTTGAAGCCACTGTGTGGCAAAATGTCTCTTGCACATGACTTTTAAAAGATTCTTCATTAAAAGAAAGAATCACAAAGTACATGGTCAGATTGAGTACTCTGGAGGGATTTCTGGATGTGAATGTCTCCAATACTGGCAGTTTTAAATATCTGTACTGGTTTTAACTGCAGTAGAGTTAATTTTCTTTTCTTTTTATATGGTGCTGTGTTTTGGATGTGTGACTAAAACAGTGTTGGTAACACAAGGGGTTTTAGGTGTTGCTGAGCAGAGCTAATACGGGACCAAGGGCTCTTCTGCTTTTCACACCACCCTGACAGAGAGTAGGCAGAGTGGTATGCAGGAGTTTGGGAGGAGACAGAGCCAGGACAGCTGCCCCAAGTGACCAAAGGGATATTCCATAGCATAAGACACCATGCTCAGTATACAAAGCAGGCAGAAGGAGGAAGGGAGGGTGTTTGGAGTCATGGCATTTGTCTTCCCAAGTCACAGTTTTATGTGATGGGGCCCTGCTCTCCCAGTGATGCTGAACACCTGCCTACCCATGGGAAATAGTGAATTAATTCCTTGTTTCACTGTGCTTGTGTGCACAGCTTTTGATTTCCCTATTAAATTGTCTTTTTCTTAATCCATTAGTTTTCACACTCCTGCCCTTCTGATTCTCTCCTTGATCCCACTTCTGCAGCAGTGGTGGGTGAACAAGCACAGGGCTGAGATGTCTGCATGGGTTAAATAAAAATGGTCTATTTAAAAGAAAGTGAGGATCAGAAAAACTAATTTTCACTACTTCTTTGATATCACAGTGCTCAAATAGAATATGCAAAGCTCAGCAAGCAATGAATTTATAGGTTTTTTTGGCCAGCAGTTACCCTGTTGAAATATTGAGAAAACAATCTGTGATATTTTTTAAAGACTTATTTTATTTGTCGTCCACAACTATATGGCTTAGGGGATCCAACACAGGATTTTTGTAGGTCAAATTTAAAAGGAAAGCAATTTCTACAGTGTCATGGGAAATGTAGCAAATATTGGTGGAATCAAATGTCAGAGATTAGTCCTGAGCCCATTATTTTTTTAATCTGTACTCAGAGATAATCAAAAGCCCAGACCTGCCCCACTGACACATAAACTGGAAGTAAAATTTAGAATAAGGAATCTGAAATGTAATTTAAACTTCTTTAAATCTTATAGTTTACAATAAAGCCTCTTCACATACTCAGTATTTTGGATTCTGAAGTCTTCTTTTTAATGCTAGAGCTCTGAAGCTCTACCTTTTGTCTTTTTAGATAAAAGATTCCCTTCCAAAGAACAGGCTTATTTCTTTTAATGAACTATATAGCATTGGACACTGTACAAAGTGTAGCTTCTCTATTAAATAACAGCAATGAAAGCTAGAGTCCTTGCTGAAAAATAATAATTCCATGATTAGAGAAAACATGAGTTGTATCATTTGCGTTGTATTCAGCAGGCAGAGGGAATTTTAAATTCTATTATATTAAGCACTGACTGACCTAATTTTGAACCCTGCAGAGTTTTGATTGACTGTTTTCAAGAATAATTAACTCTTACTGAAACAAGAAATGGCTTCAAGGATCACCAAGAGAAAGAAGAGTGTATACAATAAAAGAAGCATAGGCTGGCATTCTCTGCACTACGTTGCAGAGAATCTTGGTTATTCTGTATATGTCCAATGGGCCACGGTGGGAATGTGATGCACACTCCAGAGAGGCAGATCAAAGTCATGCTGGCAGAAAAAAGGATGGATAGAAACTGATTCCAACTAAGTTCTGCTTGGGCACTAGAAGGAAACATCTAGAAAGCAGAGTAGCATGTTTCTGCAGATTCAGTCAAACGAAAAGGTCATGGAGAATAACAGAAAAATTCAAAATTATTTTCAAAATGGAGACCATAACACTTATAAATGTAGTCTTATAACACAACACACCAACCACACAGACCTGGAGGCCTCCCAGATCTGTGTTTCCATGGGTTTTTACAGATCTTCTTTCTTTGTTCTTGTGCAATTCATATACATGCACACATAAGAATATTTATCTATAAAGAGGCTTGTATGTCAAATATTATTATTTTTTAAAAATGTTTGTCTAGACTAGTGAAATGGAGAATTCTTCTGCAGAAGATGACCTCAATTTGGGAAAGTGTTGAAACACAAATATTACCTAAATCTTATAAGTAAGTCTTACATACTGCAGTGTTACCTTGTGTCCATTCAGAAGTGTGTGCATTTGCAATTTCTTCTATGAGTCCAGCATAACACAGAAATTAAATGAGTGCATAAGAGAAGTTTATTGCAGTAGAAGGGAAAAGCAGTTTGTCTTTTTGTCTGTAATTTTCAATTTTTTTTGTATACCTGGTCTTACGGTGATGGTTTTATTTTCATAAGCCTATGGTGATTTTTGCTGTTTGTTTTCAATTATACATCCTTAGAAAGACTGTCTTCTTGAATTATCAGAATTTATTCTTCTACTTTTAACTTCAGAGAAATAAATACAATTTCTTCTTGTGGGACAATAATTATTATGTTTTTTAATGTAGAAACATTTTTAAGGTCTTATTGGCTTTACTTTTATGGTGTAGAGAAAACAATGCAGATATAAATAAAACTGTACAGGTTCTTAGGCTTGGAAGAGCTTCCAACTCTTCAGGCACTGCAGGAATTTAGGAATGTTTCACTTGTCCAAAAAAATGTTATTATTTTTGGTTTTAATGTTATTGTTACAGGAAGATGTTGTGTCTCTTTTTAAGTAGTTTTCTCTATAAAATCAAGAAACCATCATATCTCAATATTGTCTGCATGGGCAGACAATTTACCATACTTTCATCCTTTGTGAGGTAAGACTATGATATCTACTATTGATTTGAAGAAAATGGGGAAATACAGTTCTGTTTTGAAATACATAGTGCTTTTCATGGTTATCAAAGCGTTTTTGGCACTATCTTCATTTCACTGAGTTGCTCTAGCAGGTTGATTCAACAACAGAAGAAAACAAGAAACGTGAATTGAAGAATAAACTAAAGCTAAATTATGCTATACAGTATCCTCAAAATATTTTTAACTTGAGAACCAGGGTGAAAAATATAATGATATTAATTTCATTTTTTTGGATGTTTAATTGTGCTGGGATAAGGTTCTTAAAATATGAATTTGCTGTTCAAAAGCGGTAGAATGGTTTAATTAATGTCTTCTTAACACCACCACTTTCTGGAAGTAACACTGAAGTTTTAGGCTAAAGCAAAGCCAGATTAATCCATTTTCTATAGTACAATGTAGTTTCAGAATAGGCAAACAATTAATGGTAGTCATTTTTCAAGACAGAAAAGCATAAGATGAGATTACTTTCTGGGGTTAGACCTTCACGTTATTTCTGGATGTACTCATGGAAAAAGCAAGAATCATGTCTAAGACTGGTTGCATGGACCTGAAGCTAGTAAATAGATGTAAATCCAATGGGGATTTGTAAATCCTTATGAAGTCAAATATTCTTTCATAATTGAACCCCAGTACACTTTGAGAACTTATTTGTTTGGGAAAATTTCACAACAAATTTCACATCCACAGTGGCCCTAAAGTGAGTCATCCCTTTTCTTGTGAAAAATAAGGATTTGAAAAGTCAGGTGAGGTAAGAAAATTACTTCTCCTGTTTCCTGTTTCCAGTGCTAGGCTGTTATCAGAACCAGAATTAGCTTCTCACAATTCACTTGTAGATTGTCAGTATCACACATTTACCCTTTGTAAAGTGTGCTGCTATGCTCTGCAAGCATGGGCGTAATGAATGCATCACCAATCTAAAATGTTTTTGCTTGGTTTTCCCAACAGAAAAAGATTATTTATAAACCCCCAAGAGCAATTTTTTCATACTAATCTTTTGAAAATCATAATTGTGACTGGCCACTTTAATTGCAAGTTTGTGATTACCCTTGCTGGTGATTAGCTTTTAGAAGTGATTATCACTACAGGTGAAAATACACACATTTATTTTAAATTAGAAGCATTTAATAATACTGTATAATGAAACTTGCATACCCTGTCTAAACTTTTTAATATTAAAAAATGCAAATGAAAGAAATTAAACCAGATCATCCTACTGATAATAGTGTTCAAGATTTTCAATCATTCATTTCCTTTCTGTGTAAACTTTGTACTAAAACATTTTGATACTGCCCAAAGTTGTAAAATACCAAAGGTTCATTTTGTAACTATTCAATGTTATTAAAAATGTTTCACTACAGCAAAATCAGAGCATGAAACATGATAGAAAGGAGAAATCACACTGTAATGTTTCAGTTTGCATATGCAAACTCAACCCATGGAGGGTTATTTAAAAGGCTGGGGTACTGTGAATCCATTCACTCAGAAATCACACACAAAGGTATAGCTTTTCTTTGGAACTGCTTTCATTCAAACCAGAAATCTTTTCCTGGGCTGTAGGATTTTTAGACACACTGTGGAAACAAAGAAATCTCTGTCTTTTCTGTCTGCTGTCACATACAATACTGTTGTAAAATGACAGAGCACTCCACATTGATATCATAAGGCTTGCTGTATTTTTTTTGACATTCAGAGAAGAATTTTATTGATGATCTCATGAAATATCAGTTTGCATTCATCCTGTTATATCCAAGCATTGAAACTTCATCAAAGACCCCTAAATGTTAGACTTTTAAATAGTTTTGTCACTAGTGTAGCTCTGAACAGGTAATCCATTTTAAAAGCCATTTAAAAGCTGGGGAAAATGGGAAGGGTTTTTGCAATTCAGTCAAGGAATTCAAATTTTGTATTTCTGTATGGTCCAGCAGAGACACAGACATTACTTTCCTAAGACAGCACTGCCCTTGACAGACACAAAAACCCACTTAGTACGAGAGAATCCAACAAAAATTCCATATACATTTATTTTCACAATATCCTAGAAACACTGTCCAGCACTGCCACCACTGTACTCCATTGTCTTCAAATTATCTTCTGCAATAATAAGGAGATAAGAAATTTTTAAGGATATTAAAAGGTCTTTAAACCTGTTGTAAAAGGTTTAAACTAACCTGTTGGCTAAAGGTTAGTGCATTATTAGATTAATTATCAGAATATTTACTTATTTCTTGCTGTGAGATAGGATCTAGGAGGAGAGCAAAGTAGGTTCAAACTTTCAAGGGTATAAAGAAAACTTCATTAAAAGTACTAAAAGAAAAA
>JAYDZK010000001.1:14212844-14248497 GCA_034509185.1 Euphonia xanthogaster | reverse complement strand
AATAAACCTTTAGAGCACTTCTTTTTTTTTTAACCTTTTCTTTCATTTTATCCCTGACAATGTAAAGAGACAAATCTGGTATTTTCAGGTAATTTTCTACTTTAGAATAGTCTTTTATTATTTTTTTAGGGAGAGTTGTTGGCTTGATAATAAGCCAGCCTTCTCTAAATGCCCTGACTACTGAGGCTATTAAAAGGGGAAGGGGAAAGAGGACTATGGGGAGGGGGGGACATATTACAATAGCATCACTATACATTTTAACATCTACATAATATCTATCTCTTAATTGTGAGAGCCAACCATTACATTACTCACCTATAACAGTAGGAACACTTACCCCCCTTTCTTTTATCAATAAATGGTTCTCAGATATAATATTGCCTCATTGGCACTTTATTTTTGTCAAAAAAAAATCTGTTAAAAGAATCCTCTCTGACTCCTGGTTTTACAGTGGAATGGGACACAGGTGTAGATATTTGTTTGGGGTTTTCAGGGGCAGAAAGTATTTTGGGATTATTTTTTATCTGTTTCTTTTATGGGCCATATAAAAGAACTGAGACTTCCTACAGGTATTTTCAATCTCTAGCTTCATATTGATTTGAATACAAAGCCTGTTTTTTTACCAAATCAAAAATAAACTTTTTGAGTACTGAAACCTGTTTATTATTTCTTCATGTTTCTCACTGAAATGCAGATTTGGTTTGTTTTGCAGTTCCAAAATGGTGTCTTGTAACAAAAGATTTTTTTCCAGAGTCGTGCTACCTAGAGTGTCATGTTTGCACTCTGAAGCCCTGATGCACTTCTTTTCATCCTCAGAGTTTGAAAGCTCTGTCCAGTGAAATTTGGTTCTAGAATGTTGGACAAAATTGCTGGTGTCAGAAGCAGAGGTTTGATATTTTTCATTAAAAAATAAAACGAAGAACAAAAATCTAGCAAAAGCAAATAAGAACAGAAGATCTGATTGGAAAAATCTGCATTATTTTTAAACCAAATTTTAAAAACTCTTACTTGCAGGCCTCAGGTCTCTCTGGCTATAACTCCCTGAGTGAAAACTTAAATTTTATATTTGTATTACTTAAATAGCATAATTTAAAAGTATATCTTATGTTGATTTATGTATTTCTTAAAATAAAAACAACTCAGCTCCGGTTGGTCTGCAGTTCTTCAAATCTGATATGTTCATATTCTGAAACATTACTCACATAATATATCAGCCACAAACATGTTATGTCTGGAGTCACTAGCTTGAAGGAGTCTCTTTAACTCCTTTTTGGGCCCTTTTCAGTGCTATAAAGAGCAGATAACTGTTCTGTACTTGCCGTCATTATCTCCTGCTGTGGGCTCCAATAACTGAACACTAACATGAATCAGGATCTCACTTTTTCCCTCTTACTCTTTAGTGTAGAAGTCACACGAGAGATTAGTCACTTGGGATTTACTAGGTGGATAGATAAATCAGCACAGAAAAAAAAAAAAAACCAACTTGAAAGCTTCAAAATATTGAATCAGAAGGATTTTCCTTATGAAAAGCAAAGTCTATTAGGTCTTTGACCTCAGAGTTGTGTCTGTATTGTACTTTGGAAAAGACTACGTGACAAGTGTTTTTGACTGACTGCCTTAATTGCTTTAACTCTTCCTGCTTAGCTACTACCAGGAAATAATACTTGGTTGGTGTAAATTGATCAGGTAGCCTGAAAGAAAAGAATATTTGTATTATGAGATAGTCTTTTGAGTTGTACTGTTATCTTCATAATGTATCTCACACTGCAGATATGACATGACAATTCTTAACTGTGGGGGTGGTGAGGCACTGGCATAGGTGACCCAGAGAAGTTGTGGATGCCCCATCCCTGTAAGTCTTCAAGGCCAGCTTAGAAGATCTTTAAGGTCCCTTCCAACCCAAACCCTTTCATTATTCCATGATTTTATAGTTTTGACAAAAAAAAAAAAAAAATTGTGTGCACCCACTGGGTCAAGTCTTGAAAATCAAGAAGACATACGCATGTTAACTTGGGTATAGACTAATATTAAATGTGGAGAATGCCTTAAAAAAGCTTTTAAATAATCTTAATTCAGACCTTGACAGTTATTTTGGCAACTAATAACAGCACCAACTCTGAAAGCATTAGGAAAGATCCATGCATCCTCTTCTTCTGGCAATTATTCAATGTGAATTGACACTAAAATTTTGAGGTCCGAGTCTATGGGTATTTTACATGGAATACTGGTCATAAGCACCCTTGCCAATACCTCTTAATCATGTTGAAAACCTTTAAAACTGTGAAGCGCTGATATTGCTGCTGTGTGCCACTGTGCCACCAGGCTCTTTAGGTCTGAATTTAAAATGCATAAGTGAATAAAAAATCACTGCACGTCGTTGCACAAAACAGCCAGAGAGTGCTGAAAGAGTCTGTTATGCTCCAATGAAAAACACAAACACTTTACAAATTGCACTTTGTACCTACATTAAGATCAAAAGCTCTGTCTCAGAAACAAACATTATTTCTAGAGCTTGTTAAACCAGTGGCTTAAATGGGCAAAGAAGTCTTTTCAAGTTTCATATAACTCTTCCAAAGTTCTTTGAGAAGTGTTCTAAGAAAACATCACTAAGTGAAAACCAGTGTTTTAGAAGGCAGTTTTGCTTTCATCACATCAGAAAAATGTCACGTTCCTGTTATACATGGGGTGTAGTAATTGGCTCATGCAAATGAGAGGAAGTTATCAATGATGTTGAAAAATTCTGTTTAAAGTTTGGGGTTCTTTTAACATGTCCTTTTTTTGTTTTCAGTTTGGTTTTGAACCCTTTTCTGTTCTCCCTTCAATCCTCCCCTCCCCCTGGGTGGTTGCTGCCTGGCAGCTCTGGCCCACAGAGCTGTGAAAACGTGGGGGAAGAAGGGTGGCAGCAGAGGCAGCAGGGGTGGGCAGCACTTGTTCCTGGGAGGCTTGGCATACCAGCAGTCAAGATGGGAGAAGGGCTCCACCAAGGAAGGACCTGGAGGAGCTGATGGACAGACCTGGGTGGTTCAATTCTTCGTATGAGGACGGTTCATAAATATTGATGAGGCTGATGCTGTGGAATTTTTCATCACTCAGGATCACCAATTGTGGTGGTGTTCACAGGGGTCCCAGGACAAGGGAAGAGATGAGAATCTTGACTCCACGTTTCAAAAGGCTGATTCATTATTTTATGATATATATTATATTAAAACTTTACTAAAAGAATAGAAGAAAGCATTTCATCAGAAGGCTAGCAAGGAATAGAAAGAAATGGAATGATAATAAAATCTTGTGACTGACCAGAGAGTCCGAGACATCTGGACTGTGATTGGCCATTAATTAAAAACAGCCACAAGACCAATCACAGATGCACCTGTTGCATTCCAGAGCAGCAGATAATCATTGTTTTTCTTTTCCTCTGAGGCCTCTCAGCTTCTCAGGAGAAAAATTCTAACAAAAGGATTTTTCATAAAATATGTCTGTGACATGATGCCATCTCGGGCATATAAAAGGCGGAGATGCCATTTTGTGAGCTAAGTCTCTGGTGGGCAGGAGTCCTGTCAAGCTCCCAGCCTGGACCCCCTTTTGCTTTGTGTTTTTTACTGGGTCTTAATAAAATTTTTATTACTCATTCCTGCCCAGGGTCTAAGTTGTTTATAACATTCTCTTTCCTTCCCTCTTGCAATGCGATTGAGACACTAATAAAAGGAAAGAGGAAAGGAGAGTGTCTGTGATCATAAATCTAGGTCAAAAAATAATTGTGAACTTGGCGTTTGGGGAAAGTGTTTTACTGCATACTACTGATTGCCAAAACTGTAGAAGCAAAATACTGAAATACCTGCCCTCAATATTATTTTGATAAAATAAGAAAAACATAGAAAATCTCATATAGCGTTTGGAGAAGAGCTAACACAGAATTACCTGAAACAGCTTTTTCAGATAAAAACTTAGTCAATTACTTTGGAGAAAATTTTTCTGATGTTTTATCACAGCAGAGATCATTTGGGTATTTGTGAAAAGAGAGTGGGCACTACCAGCTAGATATCAATCAATGATATTTCCTTTGTCTTTACGGTGAGGTGATAATGGAGTTTTATTTAACCCTGCCAATGACTCAACCCTGTTGTGCCCTAGTATACCTTATAACAAGGACTTGTCATACTATTTGTGTAAATTACTTCCTGTTTACGAGCGTCTTCGTGTATGCTATTGTAGCCCAAATTTAAAAGATGAAGCCCTATTTCTATGGAATCAAACTGGGTAGATAAAATTTGCCTGAGATGCCCTCAATATTATCCAACCCCTGCAAATTTTATACTCCATCAGTCTGATTACCCATTTTTAACTAGGAATATCAGCTAACAGAATTGTTAAAAATCTGTGCTGTTATTTGCGTAATATGAAGGAGTGAGTAGGATGTAATGAATCCATAAAAAGGCAGACCAGGTAAGAATAATTTCCCTTTTAGCCACTTGTGCAACTGCCAGGTTTCACCAGAAACAGAAGGGAAAGAGAATAATTTCTTTTGCTGTGAGGCATAAGGCATTTTTCTCTGAAAAATTAATAAACAGGAGAACACTTCAGGCATGTTTTTTGAGCTGTATATTTTGCTAATTACCCCGCCTTGCTCAGTTGGAATGATTAGCAGGAATGGGTGAATACTTTGTTGGCTTCAAGAGCTCCACTAATGGCTTTTTCTTTTCCTTCTGTTATCAGCACATCATTCTATTCCAACACCTCCCAGCTGCTTCTTCCTCCCTCTGTATTCTGGTCTCTGTTTTTAATTCTGTCTAATTAATTTTGAATAAATCAAGCTTGCAAATTTTTGTTAATGAAGAAGGTTGAATTCATTAGAATCCATTAAAAATAAAACCTTTGGAGATTTCTAGTAGGATATAATGCTGTTTTTCTGGAGCAAAGGCATAAGGCTAGATAACGCATGCACTTTTTGTAGGCTGGGACACTCTATTGGCTGAGGTTGAATATTTAATGTGGATAGTTTCAAATGAATTCATAAGATATTTTCATTTAATATTTTTTAATCCTTTTCCCTGAAGTCAGATTGCTTATATTTTTTTTCTTATGACTTCTAGCAGTGATTACTAATAAACTAAATGAGAAAATTTGTGGAAAACTGAGCTAAACAAATCTTCTGGAACTTACAATGTCTATGTCATTATGTAAAAATATAGTAGGCATTCATTTTATTAGTAGTTCTGATATTTTTGTAGTATTAATCCCAAATGAGAAGAAAGGAAATTATGTATTTAGTCTTCACTATTTCTGCAAAACAGTCTTTCTTCCTCTTCTTTTTTTTTTTTTGGTTTTTTTTTTTTTGAGTTTTTGATTGTTTGTTTTAGTTGGTTGGTTGTTTGTTTTTTAAGTAAATGCTCAGTTAAAATTGCCATTCACTACTTTACAAAGTTATGATTGTCACTATACTAACACATGCAAATGGTAATTGCTGTTCCATTTCCTGGCTGTACATCAATGAAAATTAAGATTGTTATAGTGAGGTAGCCCACAGCTTTTTAATAAGTCAGCACTTTTGAACCTACAAAAAAGGCCACACCCCCCACCCCCCCATTTTAAATGTATGTTACTTTATTAATTATTATTGTAGGTCACTTTACATTCAAAATGATTAGAAGAAGTGATTTGGTAAAGACAGATTATATTGTTGCCAGATATTGTGCAATGCAAAAGTACAACTGGGTTTAAAAAGGAAAATTCAAAGCAGATACAAGTTTTTAATAGCAAGGATCTAAATTCTACTTAATGGATGATTGACAGAGTGTTGCAAATGGCTGCTTTAGAATTGAGCTCTCTCCCAGACATGTGCTAGTGGTAACTGTCAGAGAACAGATGGAGGGGCTGAAGGATACTGGGGGTGTACCCACGTTATTTTCCCAGTGTGGTGCAGTACAAGTGAATTTGCAAACTGAAGCAGCTGATGCTGTGTTGCCTAAATGTAACCCATGAGAATTATCACGGATTTATGACTGAGTCCATTTGGACTGTTCCCAAATATAGAATATTCTTTGATACTCAAAGTTCAACGTGTCTGAAGGAAAGATCTCCCACAGGTTTCTGTTTTCCTGATGGTGGGTCCTGTGAAGGCCACCTCCAGAAATGCCTGATGACTATTTACCACCTACTTCATGCCGACGCCTTTAGCACTGCCACAAGGACTCACAGGCCTGGTTTCAGCTCTTGCTTCTCTTTCCCCTTATATCTCCCCCCTTGTCTTGTTCTGTCTCATTTCCAAGTAGTGTCATGATGCCTGCAGCCTAAACTGCCTCTGAATTGGTCATTGGTGTGGACAAATTCACTGCAAGAGTGAGTGGAGGGCTTAACACTACAGCTGCAGCAGTTACCATGTGTGGACATGCCAAAAGTCACTCTGTCTTTCTTAGGCTGTTTGTTCTTTCACACCTTTTTTGAACTCTGTCATTGCAAATACATATCTCTAGCTCAGCTGGAAGGTTTAGGACTGATAAAGAAATGTGGACCGATAGTCTAGTGCTCTCTTTGTGATGCTGCACAATCCACAGTAGCTCCAAAGTTTTTAGATGTGAAGGGACAAAATAGAGATTGGTATTGACAGCTGATGTCCTAATGTTGTTATGCTTATGTCAAATTTTGGGAATATAAATCCGTGTTCAAGAGATTGGCCATTGCATGGTAACCTCTTGATTCTCTCCAGGAATGGCTTATTAGCGTGGTGTGGGTAAACCTGCCAAAGGCAAAGTTGTGATTAAAGCTACCAAGCTTGTTTTCAAAATTCTCTTCCTTTGATCAGAGCAAGTGGGAGACAAATCCAAAATATCCAGGTATTATTATTGCCACTTTAATTGGAGGGATGGGACCACAGTTGGTCTAAACACGATTTATCGCTCAAATAAACATTTACATGCACACATACACACATATATATACAAATACAAAGTCTTTGTGTATTTTTCTACAGAGCAGACTTTACATAGTCTTGCATTCTGTGCACATAACAGCTGATCTCCATCAGACCAATCTGAACTGGATTTAATAACAGAAGTCCCAAATGTAATTACATTCCTGTAAGGTTGATGAAATGAACGGATGTGTAAGGGAGAAAGCCTCAGCAAGGGCCCAGTGTGAGCTTTCACCATATTAGACATGAAATGACCCAAATGGAAGAAAATCTCAGACAAAAGGGAAGCTCTAGAAAGCTCTGAGAGCCTCTTAGTTATCAAAAGAATCAACCACAAGACATAGAAATGTCAGAATAATTAACTCTGATAGGTCTTTTTGTTTCTTCATGAGCAACAACATGATGAAGAAGAGGACACAACAGTTTAGGAATTGAGCAGGGATCTTTAGTATATTTTTGCAGAGTTTTATTTGAGAGAGACAGGCTGAGCAATTGAAATAGAAATTGGAACCTCACCACCTCCTGCAGGAATAAGTATTTAGAATACTATTTTATGTTGACTTTGATCTTTCATAACACCTTCTGCTGAAACAGTCATGGCTGAAGACTTTTATGCTGTATTTTCTTTTTTTATCCTTTTTATTGTTCTATCAGTATTAATAAATCCTGACACATTAAGTTCCAAAGCTTAAAAAAGATCTCCAAACAGCTGATTATTATAAAACCCCTGATTATTATAAAACCCCTGATTTGCATAGTGAGAATGCAAATGTTACTGGCAAAGTTACTAAGCAAGTTTATTTTGTATTGATGTAATTTCCTATTGACATAATTTTCTATTCAGAAGAATTTGCAGTATATTCCACTCTTTCTGTACCATGATGTCATGATTTTGGCGAGATGCAGCTATAAATGCTTGACACTGTAATGCTATGCTCAGTTTAAAGTTATTCAAACTGAGGCTCTCTGATGTCGATATCTATAGAGGTTTGTAGATTCTCATAATTGTTCTATAGATTCTCTGCAAATGGGTCTTTCTTGACATGAAAGTCCAGAAAAGGCCTTATCTGTTTTGGATATGACTATGGCTCATGATGGATTTACATATCAGGCTGGGTATGTAGCTCAGAAAAAATTTCTATTGTTTGCTCATCTTGTAATCAAATTGGGGTCTTCAAGCCTTTACTATACCAATTTTATTTAATCAATTGTTCTTGTCATGTATTCAGATAATTTATTTTCCAATTTACTGAGCTAATTTTGAACTCCAATCCTGCCTTCTAGCATAAAATAATTCCCACCTTATGTTTTAAAAATATAAAACATAGCTACACAATCTTCCAGATAATTAAGAAGGGAAAAGTGAAGTGGTAATGCAGACAAATCACATCAGAACTGTACTTGGTAACATCCTCCTTTTTTTATAGTGAACTAACCATAACTGTTCTCTGAATGTACTTTGCCGATGAATTTAGAATCTACTTGTTAGTGAGTCACCTACAGTGGTCTAATCAGATACATTTATTAATTAATCTATGCTATCTATGCTATTTTCTTCTATGCTTAAAACCAAAAATCTATTATTTTTACAAAAAAAATTTCTGTGAATTTAAACTATTCCCCAGAATGTGATTCTTATCTTTCAGCTAAATAAAAGCTACCATTATGGGCTCCTGATCATTTTCATATCTTTCTGTGTTGAAAAGCAGTCTAGGATTTAGTCTTAATCTAAGATTTCATCAGCCACTTTTGTGACAAGGTCCAGCTGTACGTGTGACATATTTCTCTTGTCTGCACACTATGTAACCTTTCCTTTTTTCACTTGATGCTGTCAGTGATGGTAACTATGTTAGCTGTATGTCAGTAGATGACCTTTTCAGTGAAGACTGATTTATAAGCAATCAGTACTTTAGCTTTTTGGGGGTTATCTTTTATTTCCCTTTGGAGTGATCGATGTCTGAATCTTTTCCTTGGTATTTCTTGTACTTTCAGGGCTTTGATAGTGTTTAGTTGTTCTTGATCCCTTGTTGCTGTGTGCAATTGTGAGCCTTGGATTTTATAATTTTACCTCTAAGCATATATTGTTGTAAGTTTTTGTTTGGCTTTTGATTATTTAGTTGAAAGCAGTGATTAATTAATTTTGATAATTTGCTCTGTGGACTGTTCTGCTGTCTTCTTTTTCTAACAAAAGTTAAAACAGTTAAACATCAATCATCATAAGTCCTTTGTATGAATCACATACTTAGGAACAGCATCGTCTGCCCAAAATTTCCTTGGATACAGTAGATCACAGATCACCACAATAATAGCAAGTACATGTTTTTTCTCAGTCATAACCCAGAAAAAGCTCTGATATTTGGACCTATTGGGACTGCTATCTGCAAGGTAACTTTTCCTACACGGCCCCAGCATAATTTCAAAATAATTAGTATGTTTCTGTATAAATATTCTAGTTGCTCTCATTCAGTCAGTTTTTTGATATAAAATCTAATTTATAGTATTGGACTCCTAGTACTTCAAGTTTGATGTGCAATATTTCCAGGTCTCCCTTTTATTTCATATAATAATCATTCTCAGATCAACTTTCAAATATTCTGAGATGTTCCTTCTTCTTTTTCATCCCTCTTTAAATTTTGATTTTATGTTTTCGCTTTTTCAAAACCTTTGATGAGGATATTTTTGTTTATGTCTGTCTGACAACCTTGGTTATTTTAAATAAATAATTTAAAGGCCAACTTTAACACATCATCCAGTATGGCCATACATTTGTTTGATGATGTTTCTACACTGTCACTGAGTAGGTCAAGAGCAACAATAAGCCTCCTTCCAGGTTCTCCAAAGAATTCACTGAGACTCCTAGGCCAGAGTCCTCACATCTAGGAATAACTGGTTAGTAAGCAGCCATCTTTGTACATTTGCTTAAAAAAAAGAATAAAATCTACAGAAGAAATAAGGAGAAAATGCATGACTGAAGAACACTTTCAATGTTGATTCATTACCTATGCAAAAATTATATGACTGACTTTAGACTCTGGTACAAAGACAATTTTTAGCTGTGTGAGAGTAGATAATATAATATTTTTTGTACCCTCTGAAAAAATGAAAGTAAAAGCAGATGAAATGTAAACTACAGCTTTTTAAAACATTAACAATTCAAGAGTTCAAATGCAAATCATTGAAAGAGAATGCTTTGATTTTCTGAAGTGCTTAAATTTTAGTAGTTTTTATATATAAATTGAATCCTATCCAAATTGATACTTTGGGGTTGATTTTGAAATTAAAATATTATTTTTTCTGCTCAAAAATCTATATGTAAATACTTCTATATATGCTGTATTCCCATTAAAAGAGTATTAATATCTAAAAGTATCAGGAAAATTTATTTATTAATTTAGCATCCAAACACTGACAAGTTTGGATCCAGTTGCTATTAAGTTTGCATCCAATCGCTGAAACTCGAGGAAGATGGAAAATTAAGGTGGGAAAAACTTCAGTCTGCAGAACCTGAGTGCTTTGCCTTGACAGGCCTCGTTGGGTAAGAATCTGTTGGACAGAACCTGCTTTCTGGCAGGTGTGATTATGCATTTATTCCCTTGGAAGAAATGACATATGGACATTGTCGATGGAGGGGGAAGGGAGGGGTGGGGCGATGCAGGGCGAGGTGAGGGGAGGGAGTCTGAGCCTGTGAGGCAGCATTTTGTCTGCGTGGCACTGAACATCCCTGCTGCAGTTCTGGTGTCCTCAACATGAGATGAGAAGCTTGGAGTATTTGTGTCATGAGTGCTTCAGGCAGGAGAAGGAGTACAGAGAGCCCTGCTCCGTTGTGCCTGGGTCTCTGAGAGTGCTCAAAGCCTTGGATTAGCCCTACAGACTGGTGATATTGGGGAGGTATTCGCAGAATTCCAGAGTGGGTCAGGTTGGAAGGGGCCACAGTGAGTCATCTGTCCAACCTTCCTGCTCAAACAGGATCATCCTGAGCACGTGGCACAAGACTGCGTCCAGATGGCTCTGAAATATCTCCAGTGATGGAGATTCCACAATGTCTCTGGAAATCCATTCCATGACTTTGTCACTGCTCAGCATTGATGTTCTCCATGTTCAGGTGGAACTTCCTGAGCACAAGTTTCTGCTCGTGGCTTCTTGTCCTATTGCTGGGCAGCACTGAGCAGAGCCTGGTCCATCTTGGATGGAGGTTCTACATTTCTTTTAAACCCTGGGGTTTTTTTCAGTGAAATACCTAACACATATGTATTCAAAAATCATAGCCATTATGCAGAAGCTCATAAACTGGAGATTAAAATATGAAATCTATTTTTTTATAGCCAATTGTGCAGGTAGGACATGAAGCCTCAGGGCTTTTGTACAGTGTGAAGGAGAAAGGAAAATGATGGACATAATACAAAGAGGTTTTGTTTTCTCAGAAAGAAGATGACAAGCACATGTGATATAATAAATGTGGGTGCCCATGAAAGAACTTATACAGTAGAATTGATCTAGACTTTTCTCTTGAACTACTCATAAATGGGCTCCCCTCCCCTACAAAAAATGGCCCCCATTTTTGCAGGATAAACGGACTTCAGGATGGGAAAGATATTTTTGGTTCCAGGAAGCAGAGAAAGGTACATTATTGAGGAGATGGAAGGAGAAAGATGCTATTGGTGGCTCTAAGAGAGGTAGTGTTATCATACAAGTCGTGAAGAATCACCCTGTGGATGGTGGAGAGAGCAGGATAATAGACCAGAGCCCAGCTAGAGAAGACAGCCTCATCATAAGGATAGCGTCTATAACATTTTTTTCCCACATTCCATATGAATGCTATGAGCTAAGTAGTAGTCATTGAGTTGTTCAATCCACCACTCCTCAGCATGAGTAGCACCAGTGTAGACTTTTTGGAGGGTGGCTTTTGTTTGATATTGCTGTTAGACAATGTATATCAATAGAATAAAAAACAATCACACTGCTCAAATCAGTATAGACCCACTGAAATAGATCAGTTTTGTCTTTGAAATGGTTTGTTTGATGTTATTTACCCCTTCAACCTTCCATGACAGGGGAAATGGAAAAGTGCAAATTCATAACTGGCAAACATAGGAGTTGCTGAGGCACAATATAAAGTTTCCTGTACTATAATACTGTGTTAGAAAAGCATTTGGTATATGTCCAATATCCTTATGTGTACTGGGGAGAGGGGTCTGGAGTCCACAAGGGGAGCTGAGCCTTGGGAAGGAGAAGGGATATGTTTTCCCTAAATGTGTAAATATCTGCTTCTTTTGTTGTTGCTTTTGTTTCCCCATTCCCAAAAGAATAATATTCCACTTGTTTTGCAAGTTAATATTCCCAAGTCAGGTCTGTTTTGTCTGCAACAGTACCCATTGAGAGATCTTCCTGTCTGTATCACAACACAACAGCTTTCTCACTCTCATCTTTCCTCATGTTCTTCCTCATCCTAAGGAGGAGGGGATGGGCAGTGAGTGACTGTGTGGGGCCATGGCTGCCAGCTGGGACCAACCCATCATATCATGCAATAAATGTTTTAACATTCTCTGAAATGTCACACAAAATGATGACATAACTGATTACTGAGCACCTTTTTCAGGTCTTAGGCCATGAAGAGTGATTTTTAAAATTTTTTTCTGTCTTAATGTGTTTCCTAATCACATATATGCACTATTATCCAGAAAATTTAAATCTCTTCTGCATTTCTCAGCTAGTGCTCCTGTAGTTATGTTGTGAAAAGATGCTCTCTAGTTTCACAGGAACATTTAGAAGAAATAAAGAAGGATCTTACACTGACGAAATATTCATTGCCACTCAGTACCTTTGCTTTGGTTCTCTGTATCTCGATTAGCACATTATGTGGGAGATGATTTAAGATAGGCTTTTGTGCAGTAAGTAATTATAAATTATTAAAGTAGATGAGAACACAATTCAGAAGGGTCACACAGAGCTGGGAGAAGCAGTTGCCAACTTCTTGTGAGATATTCTTTTTTCATGATGGTTATTAAGGTTTTTCTGCCTTCCAAAACTTCTGTCTCAGTTTATAATAAACAGTGTGAACCTATGAATCCAAACCCTCTGGGCTTGAAGACCTTCAGTTATTGAAAGATGGTACTAAAGGTCAAAACGGGTAATTTTCAAGCATTTAATAAAATTATGTGTCCAACATTTTCTTGACATGAACTGGGAATTGTGGTTGAGCGCATATTTTATCAAATGAGAATGAAACATACAGCCTTAAATTGCTTCAGCAGCTGTGAAATTCCAGGTTATAAGGGATATTGTTCTTTTATGGAGCTTGGATATTAAGTATTGCATGTGATCAACAGTCATTGCATTTTTATAGGAACTACAGGTAAGTTTTTACTATTTTCTTTTTCTACAATGGATTTACAAACAGTTTTCAAATATTTCTTAAACTTGGACTTAAGAATATATGGGTGTTGCTGCAGAGGGTAAGGCCAGGGATGGCCTTCAAGGGGAAGCACAGCTAAGACATGAGTTTAAGAAGATTTCAACAGGCCTTTGTCTTCCCATACTCCGTTATATTTTCTTGGTCTTTCACACAAGGGAATAAGTGATGACTATTGTCTTCAGATACAGGAAGATGTGATCCCTGTATGGTGACAAAAAGTGGAGTGATCTAAGAAGTTGAGAAATTGACTAAATTAATTGCCATAAATTTTACCCCTGCATCTATGACATTCCTTAAGATTTTCTTATGGCAATAACTCATTAAAAAAAAACAAACAAAAAACAAACAAACAAAAAAAAACCACAACAAAAAAACCCAACCCACCAAATGCTTTCCATGGTCAACAATCATAAGGAAAATCTTTTTCTTCCTGTGAAGTTTGTCTAGATTAGGAGTAAGAATAAAATAAACCCCCAATTACTTGTCAGACCTTTCTTCAGCTTCAGAGCAGGAATCAGAAATGTAGAGTATCTCATTAAAATAGAAATGTCAAGCCTAAGATGAGTTCTGAAGGACAGCAAAAGTTAAAGATTCCTCTTAAATACCATGGCCCTGCTAGTTCATTAAGTTAGGACTAGAATTGTTAACTAAGTTGTCAACTGGTACTGAGAAGGAATTACACAGAAACAGAACTTTGATATACTCTGTGGGTGCAAAGATTTAAATACCACCTTTTTGTTCCTAACGCGAATTAGATATTGAACAAAATGTCCCAAAATGTCAGCAGAACATGTGCTGTTAAGAATTTTTTCAGGAGGCAGGTAGAGGGACCAATTAATTTTTCTAAAACTATAGAAAGGACCTCTTTATATGGTCTTTAAGGGATATTGCAAGAAAATGTGGTGAAGAAATCATTGAGGAATCATCAATAGCATGATCCAAATGACAGGAATCGTCTATGAGTTAGAAACCCATTCTCTGTTACTTAATTTGATATCAATCTTCCTGTGTTTTAGTTACTTACATATACAACAGCAGAACTAATTAAATAAGGTATTTATGGGCTATGATGTTTTTGATTTAATCAGATTTTCCCATTATTAATTTCAATGATGAACTAAATATTCTTATTTAAAAAATGTATAGATAAAACCGCTTTGAGATAACTGAAATTTTGCATTCTATTGTATTCTACCTGGTTTCTTTTTATTTGATCATTTTGTAAAAAGAATTAATAACAGCCCATTGATCTATGAAGCATTAAAGTTAAAAGTAATAAACTCCCTAATATTTTGAAACCATTTTTCCTTGCAAATTAAATTACATCAAACCCTATACAATTTTAACACAAAATATATGTTGAACAATATTTGCTACAAATTTTGTTAGTTTGTCTGTGAGGATATTATGGGAGGCATTGTCAAAAGCCTGATTAAAGTCATGATTAACAAGACTCACTTCCTTATCAGGAAGATACTTTTTTCGTTGTAGAAGATTATCAGTGTGGTTACGATGATTTCCTCTTCATCAATCTATATTGACTATACCCAGGCAACTTCTTGTCCTTCCTACAGTGGAGAATGATTTAGAGGATTATTTTCTTGTGGAATCAATGTGTGCCTGACTGGCCTGTAGTTCTCTGGGTATTCCATCTTGACGTTCTTGAAGGTATAGCTGACCCTTTCTTTTTTCCAGTTGCCATAGTCTTTCAAATTTGACTATGATAGTGGCCTTACAGGGCTAGTGTCCACCTCCCACAGCATTTCTTGAGTACCTTGTTGGATCCCAGGAACTTCGTATTCAGACTGATGAGGTGTTCTTTAACTCGATCTTCCACTGAGAGGTGGAAGATCGAGTTAAGTAACACCTCAAGGTGTCCTCATGGAAGACCTGCCTTTGGGTATAAGGTACCCAAGATTTCTTGTGCCTAAGATTTCTGAATTTCTTTACTTACTAGTAAAGACTGAGACAAATAAGGTATTCAATACATTTTCTGTGTCTTTTGTCGCCAGTTCCCCTGCCCCATGCAGCAGTGGGGCCATAGTTTTCCAAATCTTTGTTTTGCTACTGATAAACCTGTAGAGACCCTTGTTGACCTGCATTTCTCCCTTATTACATTAAACTTCAAGTGTCCAGACAGTATCCTTGTTTATTCAAACAGGCTTTCTACTACCTTAGGCTGGCTCTACATGGGATTGGACCCTCCTTGGGTGTGGAGGAGGTTATCCTGGATCCCTCTTCTCTACAGAACCATATTCTATGGGGTCTTTCCAAATGTGTCTCGCAATAAGCCAAAAACCATCTCCTCAAATCCAGGGAAATCATGCTTTTTGTTTTTTTCCCCTTCTGAATGACTACCATCCCACGATAACTGAAGTCATGGCCGCCAACACTAACCCTCAATCTGCAGCCACTTCTTTCTTGTTTCTAATTAAAAACTCTGGCAGCTCATCTCTCCTCAAGTGCTGCTTAATGACCTGTGCCAGTCCAGAAGCTCTCATCAGTATACTCCTGAAACCTCATTGTTTTCTTGTGCCCTGCTAAGTTCCCCCACCAGCAGATATCAAGGTGATTCAAATCCTCCATAACGACAAGAGCCTGCAAATGCAAGGCTCCCTCTAGTTATCTGTAAAAGGTCTTACCTGCATCTTCTCCCTGTTTAAGCTGTCAGTGGTACACCAGCCTTACATACGTTGTCTTGTTCTCTAATCTGACCCCTCCTTCTCAACTATCTCATCACTTCCAGGGTGCATTCCCACTGCTCTCTCATCACCTAAAGGATGACTTCCTGCAAATCCTAAAAGACCTAAAAGACATACCTACTGGCATCAACTGACTCGTGGTAGCCACCTGTGATGAAAGTGTGACAGTATATATGTGCTATACAAAACCACACAAATATTCTGGTGAGCAATGAATTATCTTTACAGGGTAGAACATTGCCATGCAATCTCTCATGAAGACAATACTAGGACTGTTATTAAATGTTTTTAATACAAAATGTAGTCTTGGGTACAGGGCAGTAGAAAGAACCCATTTCCAAACTCACAAATGGGGCACATTCAGTATGGGCAGCATTTGTTTTGGGGTGTTTTCCACACAATGATTGTAAATGCACATGTCCACTTCTGAAAATGAGAGCAGGGTCAGGCCCTGACCTACTCTCATCACCTGTGGAAAAGTTCTGTGAAACAAGTTGAAACCAGATCTAGTGGCTTGCGCAGTAAGTTACTGTGTGATTCAACATATGCACAGCACATACAGCCATCACCATTTCACACTTCCTCTTGGTTAAACAGACTCTAATGCTGAAGCACATTTTATCATAGTCTTTTTTCATTAATCCATTCAGTTTCACTCTCCCTTGTCACAAGGGGTGCAAATTATTTTCTTAACACTTGTTTTCAGGGGTGAATAATTACATCTATTTAATAAAAAGTGGGTATTTTCTCTTAGTTCACATCTCTGTACTGCTCTGTCTTACTTTTCTACTTGATTTCTGCTATTACTATTATAAGAGCAAGAGTCTAATGTGTAAGTAGTATATAATCATAATGGACTACTATTACAGATAAATAATGCATAAGTTTAACAAAAATTTGTGGTTATAATCTGTGGGTGATTAAAACTGAATAGCTATTGTTGTTGCCAAATATGCATCTGTAGTTTTCTATAACTTTAAAAAATTATGCTTGTTTTCAACTCTGATTGTTGAAACAGTTTTGAAACTGGTTTTTATTGTTTTTCATTAACGTATATTTGAATATACCAACATTAAACACAGAGAAAAAATAATGAAGGGCTTTGTTTCATCAAAAAAAATAGAAACTAACAGTATCTTTTGACATCTTAAAATTAAACGAATAATTGAATGCCTATCCCACAGCTTCAAACAATGATTTTTGCAAATTCTGACTAGTAACAGGAGAAAAAATATATCTCATTTCTTCATTCTTCTCCACTTTATGCATTTCACTACTGTAAATACACTAACTGCTTTAGCGGTGGAAATCAGAAGAGATTTTAAGATATCTTACTGTTGTAATTAATGGAACTTTACTGTCTGATGGCCCAGAACAACCTGAAACTCTTCCATACAGGAAAAGGATGGAGTTTTTTCTCTTTTCTAAAACCCTGAGTGCTGAGAGAATTAGCTCTTTTCTCTTTTCAGCTTTAAAATATTATTATTTATGAAAAGGAGACACACTATGTGAAGCCAAGCATTTATTTTTAGTGTAGCTGATATCTTAACAGTTTAGTCAGAGAATTATGAGCAGTCCAGATTTATCTCACCCTTCCAGTGCTCTGAGCTCTTATCTCTGTAACTTCAGGGGATGAAATTACAATCCTTTCATTAAATACATGCTTATGCTTCAATTAAGGTGCAAACAAGACTATATGCTGAAGTCAGTTGTATGGATTTTATTTAATGGTAAGTTTGAGGGAGAGAGAGGGAGAGAGAAAGAGGAAGAAAGGGGAAGAAGAGAAGGTGTGGAGGAAGGAGAGACAGTGACAGAGAATTTGTGGTGATTGTCCCATGAAACACAGAGTTCAATGGGTTAATGTACATTCAGGTTTATGTGGGAATGCCCAGGTAGCTCATTTGGGTGGCTGGGGGGATGTTTTATGCTGTGTTTTGCAACACTGTGGATCATGTGCACGGCCTCAGAAATTAGTCTGGGGGCACTTTGTGGGTCTTTGATGGTTTGTGACTCCTTCTAAGATATGGCAGCTGCATCTCATGCCAGTGGATTTGAGCCAGTTGTGGCCCATCCAAAGGGATGAAAACCCTCTGGCCTTTGTGGGAATTGCAAGGTCCCATGGGACTGAGAATGTCCAGTGGGCATGTGACCTTTCCAAGAGGGAATGGGGGGAGTTTCACAATTTAGCCAGTTTGTGTAAGGGAGGAGAACTGACATAATATATAATCCCCATCCGACCTTGGCAGGGTCTGCTTCTTATCTGTCCTAAAACTTAACTTGTAGCCTCTGGTGGTGGGTCTTCTACCCCTCTGTCTCATGTGGACAGAAGCTTTGATAACACACACTCAAAAAGTCTTCCTTCCCCTTGGCAGGGGGGACAGTGTGCAAATTTGGCCTCAGCAAGTGAGTCTGTGGGGTATGGCCTCCCCCAGCCTTGGTTGCCTCTCCTTAGATCTGAGATAATTAGACAATAGTACCACCTTTGTCTTATCTCAATTTCTCATCAGGTGGCTTAACTCACAGTCTAAATTCCCAAAATCCACGGGGAATATTTGGGGGTGGGGTGGGCTTTGGTGATCACAGGTTCTTTGTGCAGCTTGCTAGAGTGAGCAAAATCCTTTGGTGTTCTTAACAGCGTTTAAGGCAATTATGATTTTCAAGTCTTTTACAGATGACAGAGACAGATGGGGTCTATGCTGAGTTGTCAGCATTTGGAGTCCTCTCCCAGGACCTCCATCATGAGGAATATGATATAAATGTTGGTTGTTTCTTCTTCTTTGCCCCTTCTTCCTCCCTTTTTGTCTTTCCTTCATACATTATTTTATTTTTGTATGTTTTCTCACACACTTCCACACTTTGTTTTTAATCCAGTGGTCTGCAACTCCATTTTAATTCCAAGTTTTGCATGTTAGATTCTACATTCTTTTGCCCTCCTTCTTTTTTCTACAAACAGGTTTCCCCAGCTTCACATCTGCATTTTTTTTAAGTGAGCATGGCTGAATTTTATATAGCAGGGGGAAGAGGGAGGAGCAGGCACTCACCTCTAATGACGTCATGCCTCCAGGTCTCTGTGCTATAAGGTTACAGGATTGCACAAAATGTCACTCTACTTTTTACAGTTCTCATTGAGGCAGAAAACTTAAAGTTTGACGTCATTCAGAAAATATTTCAAATTCTCTTAATTCCCATTTCCTATTCTCTAATAGCACGTCAGTGATTTTAACCCAAATCTATGCCCTTAAGCTGTAAAACCTTTATTGTTTGAAATGTCATATAAAATGGTTTATTGCTCTAAAATCATTTTGCCATAATGAATCTACTATTTTGAGAAAAAATTTACTAAAATATTTCATTTGGTATCTTTGAAGTATGATTCATAATGTAAAAGGGCATGGAGCTAGGTGCTTGAAATTCCTAACAACAGCCAAAAAATACTGAGAAGAACCCTATAGGCAAAATAGTTACTACAGAAATCCATATTAGTGTATACACCTGCCAGAAATCCATTTCATTATTATTCATCTGCAATACTTGTCAACAGTGAGTTGAAAATTACCAAGTTTCTGACTTTGTTTTTCATTATCACTTTTACAAAACCTTCCATGAAAGTTACAATTGGGAAGTACTGTACTTATTGCTCTTTAGAATACACTATACACTAATATCTGAAACAGAAAAAAATAGTGAATGATTTTGTTTAAATAAAACAAAGGGAGTTAACTTGGCAGTAGTTACAGACATAGTCTGGTTACTGATATGCTATTTAGAAAGCTTCTATTAAAGATATGACTTTCTATTCTAGGAGCATTAAAAATATTATCTTAGCTACCTTTGATCTGACAATAATATTAAGAAAGACAAAAATTCTTAACTGATTAAATGAATAGCCAATCTGTAAAAAATTCTTATACTTTAAAACTTGTTTTGCTTTCAGCAAGGACAGGAACTCATAATGTCAGTTATTAAAAAAATGAAATTTTTTAACAGTTTATTAAGAAGCCATCACAGTGTTTTGGTGTTTTTGAAATATTTCTCATGATTTTAATGAGCTTGAAACACTATTTCATTGAGGAGAGAACATTTCCTTTAGATACATGACGTTAGAAATTCTATCTTTTCACTAAAACGTGCTTGGCTTGGTTTACCAATGCAACTTTTGTTTGCTTGCTTGGCTTGAAAAAACTTTAACTGTGGTGCCAAAAACTAGAATAAGTTTGCTTATTTGTGGCTTAAAGGAATATATGAATACGATTAAAATTGTCTCACCATGAAATGAAGAAAGCCATTAACAGTCAGAAATGTGGTAATTAAGAAAGTGACAAACATGGAACAATTGCAATAACTAGAAGGGAAAGTTGTGGCCTTCTGGCTTTAGGAGGTGATAATTTAGCTCTCTTGCTTTGCACCTTAAAAGCAATTTTAGGTGGCTAATACAAACTGACTTGTTTCAGAAATTTGTCTTTGATGTTGATTGATGTTTTCACTGGAGATAAAGGGTTTTTGAGGGCTTGCTTCAAGTGATTTTCATAAGGGAGATTGATGCAATCAGAAACTTTACCTCATGCTGCAGTTCTTGGCCTGTGAAACAGGGGACATGAAAACCTAATGAGAAGTTACTTTCACAGAACGTATGGAAAGGATAAATTTACGACAGTACTCTAGGAAATTTGAACAACACTATTTAGAGCATGATTAGCCACTTTTGGCCCATCTAATGGGCTAAAGTAAAACAGGGAATATTATTAATTAGTCCCATACATTGGTAGGTTTTGGCAGCATTTATAAGCATAGAAATACATAGTGCGTTTTAATGTTGAGAAGGACAACCCCAGTAATTATCCATGAATATTCCCATAAGCAGGACTCCACCCTGATTAAAACTAAGGATGTGGAGAGACTCTTACCATGTATGTCCACAGGGATGGGCCCTGTCTGGTAGATTCAACAAGTGGTTTGGGCCCTAGATAAGTAGATGAACTCCTAACGTGCATTGCACAGTGCATTCTTTCTTCTTCACCTGAACAGCGTCCTACATCTCTTAAATTTTCATGTGCAATAGATTTATTTAGCTCATAAAACTCAAGAATTTATCATGATTCATAATTCATGTTTCATAATTCATTGCAGGAATAAAGTTGCCACTGACATTTAACACTTTGAAGTGTTTTTGCTTAAAGGTCACCTTTACAAATAAGTTCTCTTTTACTTGAGCAAAGCATTTTAACAAAACAGGTTGGGGTTTTTTTTCAGTTTGATAATTCTCATCACAGTAGTTCAAACGCCAAAGAATTTTTAAAAGGAAATGCAGCCTAGGTAGACCAGGTGAGAAATGCTTGATATCAGTACTACCTGCATCTAAAATCTTCTCTGGAAGTTCCTGAAAGGTTATGAATGAAAAGCATAAAGATTGCTGATCTCCAAGATTATGTTTTTATAATGCCAGATAAGAAAGTTTATAAGATATCTCAGTTTACATTTGTACCTCTCAGAACATACACCACTTTGAAATGCACTTTCCTGCTCTCTTCCTTTTAGAAAGTCTAGAGGGACATACAACATGACATTAAGCAAATTGAATACTATTTTTACCATTGTGAGAAAAAAACGCTGTTAAAATTTAAGCAGAAATGTAGATTTCTCTCATGTAAGATGAAAAAATTATTCTTTCAAGCCTGAAGAATGCAACACTAAACCCAAACTCTTGACTAGGCATTGGAAGGAATTGAGTCATGTTCCAAAGAAGTACATTCTTGAGACATCTCAGAAAAAATAGCACAATTCAAAAAGTACAGGAATGCCACTCCTTAATAATAATTAATAATTAATATGCCACTCCTTAGTGCTTCCTTACTGTTACCTGTGCAAAACACAGCAGTAATGTGGGCCTGTATCCCACGACTACAATTCTCCGCCCTTACAGTTCCTGAGTGCTGTTGTGAGGGGAAATGGAGAGATGGACAATTAAATGGGGAAGATTTGTCAGTGACTACCAAAAAACCAGGAAGCTGCTGAGGTAACTAGAATACGGTGGTGTCCAGGGTCAGCGGGTGTACTGATGAGTATTATAAGAATGATTTAGAGGGTAAAAATCTCCATCTACTTTTGCATCCAACACAGGCAAGATTCATCCAAAAAACCAAAAATAATATTAAAAAAAAAAAAGGAAAAAGGACATGTTCTGTGTCCAGAAATGGGTCCTGTGGCTTTAAATTCGGCCCTGAAAAGGGGTGAAGTGGTGGAATTTTTCACAGACTGTGTTCAAAAACACAGAGATAAGGTTTCTTTGCAGCTCTCAGTTGTTTGTTTGTTTTTTTTTTTCTCTGCTTCTTGGGAGAGTGGCAGAGGGTTTTTCCTTGCTTTTTAGTAGCTTCTTTTTGTAAGCTAGGCCAAGAAGGTTTTCCTGGGACTGCTGTGGCTTCTTCTTCTGGAGCTGTTCAGCATTTCTCTCATCCAAGACACCAACATCTAACCTCATTTGGTTTTTCATCTAACCCCAGAATATCACCAGGGCACCCCCATGGCCTAGAGGCCAGCTCAGGACTTGGAGAAACTGAGCCACACCTGCAGAAGGACTCTGAATTTACTATCTCTCCAGAGCAGAGTAGCGAGAGGTTTAATTATTTAGCATTGTTCATTCTCTTCATGACTGTGGACATCCTGCCTGTTGAATAAACAGTTATTTTTTCACTTTCTCCATGGGAACCTTTTCTGAACCAGTGGGGAGGGGTCGCCAGAATCTGTGTTCTTCAAGAAGAGATACCCCATTGGTACATTTCCTCCTAAATTTGTCTCAAACTGGGACAGTAGTCTAATTTGACTCTGTGTTGAAACCAAAACCCTTATATAATGAAAAACAGCAGTATGATCACAATAAGAACCTGTACTTGTGTTATTACAAATTTCTTAGATAGGTCAGGTGTTACAATCCAGTTTAAACCCAGAAGAGCAAAGAAAACTAAGTCTCTGTATAAAATGGAAAGAACTTTGAAGGTTCAAAATATACCCAAAAATGATATGAAAACCAAATGAGGAAAAATGATATGAAAACCAAATGAGGTTAGATGTTGGTGCCAAAAAATTGATACATTTTATTTAGTAGTAAAAGAGGCAAAGAGACAGAAAATTAAGTAAGAAAGAAATATATGTGGGGGTGGGGGGACAAGGAGACAGCGACAGGGGTTAGGTGGAAGCATATCGTTCATCCAAGTGTTCCAACAACACTTGGATGCTCCCCTCCCTCTGGTCTTCTTGGTGGTCAGGGTCCCCTGTCACTGCCACCACCACCACATGCCACACCATGCCATGCCAAAGAGTATGGAATCCCATAGATTAATATGCCATGGGCCAGGTGGGAATGCCCACGTGCCTCCCTTGCAGGGGGCCAGTTTGACACCATCCCTTACAAGACTGAGGGGCTGTTGCATCATCTGCAGTGCTCTGGTGCAGGGTCTGGGGACCCCTTTGGGGGTGCCTCTGATGGGCCATGGCAGCCCTCTGCTGTGGATAAGCTTTTCCTCAGGTGAAGGGGCCCCTCACTGGGCTCCTCTGCACAGTGGAGGATGGGCAGCCCCTGCGCCTCTGACCAGAGGCCTTGCAACACACACCCAAAGACTTTTTCCTCCCCACCCTTTGGTCTGTGTTATAAATACATATTATATTGTTGGCTTTTTGAACATACGAGGATGAATGCCATATGTATAATGTTAAAATAACTTTGCTTTTATTTCTGCTGCTAACAAAAACTTAGACATAGTAGTAGTGGTGGCTGATATAGTTATGAGTGAACTGTCTGTTTGGTCAGGATAGCATCTAGTGAACATGCAATGAGGACCCTGCTATTGATAGGCCAACTACCAGCCCCTGCTGTCTGAAAAAAGTATGGAGCGAGGTCCAGTTGTGGAAGCGATAAACAGAAGGATCTAAAACCACAGCCAGGAAATGCTCTAAAAAGGCAGACCCAAGCAGGGGCCATGTAAAATAGTTCCTGGAATACGTAAACTAGTTTATGGAAAAATATGGATAGGCATAAGGGTCTAAGAACATGCAACAGACTGATGTAATGGAAAAGGTATTTAAGGGGTATCCCCAAAGCTCTTGGCTGAGTGCCGAGATGCACCCTACTGCAATCTTTGCTTTACTGTCTTTGTCTCCTTTTGTCCTTTATTAAACTTTTTAAATTTTCACGGGAGGGTGAACGTGTTTTTCATGGTCTATGTGAGCTGAGCCTGGCAGCTGATAGCCCTGGGGCTGTGGTCTCTACCCTGAAGGTGCTTGTGCTTGTGCTATTCTTCTTCCCCAGTCTGGAGTTGTGTTTTATCTTATCTTCATCATGGAGCTGTGTAAGGTCTCATTCAGGAGGCCTATTCAGGGTATGGCGGTCTTTGCTGCTTTTGTAACACAGTTTTAAAAGTCCTGTTTAAAAGTCCTTCATAAAAATGATTGTCATAAACTGTATTTCAGTCTCTGACAGTCAGGTACTACCCAAAAATGTGATAGCTCTGAGGTTGCTTGTCAATGCAAAGCAAATTAGTTAAATAATTTGACCTGAAAATAAATTCTTTATGACCTAATTTTTTTCTGAAGTAACATTGAGAATTTTTCTACCCATTGTTTTTGCTGGTCACACAAAACTTTGAAGTCCTAATTCAACCCCCTTTTTCTTTCCTTTTGAAATCATATGAATCAAGCTTTTCTATTCTTCATGGATTTCTATCTTCTTGCAGTGACAAAACCAAGAAAACGTTTTGATGTGGGATGCTGCTATCCATCCACTACTTTAGGGTTTGATTTATAATTTATATAATTTTGTAGGGCATCAAAAGGTAGTGCTGCACTTAAATGTACCCTTAATCATGGCCATTAGGCCATTATTCCTTGCAGAGTTTACATCTCCCAGGAAATCAAGTAACTCCCAAGATGGAAGTATTCACTTCAAATTTTTACTTCACAACTTTTGGATAAAACAAAAGAGCTGCACTCACCTTTCCTACTGAGCTAATTTTTAATTTCCAGTTACCTTCACACAGACACATGTACAAACCCCAAGGGCCATTCTGGTTGACTTCTCTTTTCTATTTCAGAGAAAATGGAAAGAAAATACCAATTTTCTCTGAAAGTTTGTTGAACTTTGTTGGTTGGCTTCACCTGAGCTGAAATTTTGTCATTTTACAAATAAGGGAGAAAAATGCAATAATTTCATGATATATTAACTTTCAGCAACTAGGACTTCCTGAAATTTAATATATCATTGTCCTTCATTAACTAGATTTTCAACAGTGAGAGCCAGCACTTACTGATATCATAATTTTGATCATTTTCTCAATATGTTTTTCAATGACAATTCCTTAAACCTGTTTTTCCTGTGCCTCATGAAGTACTGCAAGCTACTGTTACCTCTTCAGCTCTTATCTGCTTACAGCAGAGAGTATAATGTTGTAGTATACCAGCAATAACAGTGCTGAAAATTATGAAAAAAGGAATTTTTATATGCTATAGGAGATATATGGGCAAATCTGCTTTAAATATAATTACCTGACAGAAAAACATAATTTAAGACCTAGATGCCCTTCACTTTTTTTTTCCTATTTAATGCAGAGAAGGGCTTCAAACCTTGTGAGGTATCAAACCACTCTTTATGATGAAATTCTTACCCTTGGGCTTATTTGATAGATAAATCTAGAACAACGATAACTAAGCCTTAGCGGAGTCCTATATCCAGGTAAAGACCCATGATATTTTGTGGTTGGACATAAATTTTCAGCAGTAAAATAAGTAGCATTCAGTTCTGAAAAACAGAAGTCTTGGACTTTTCCTTGCTATTGTAACTATTGCTCCACTCCTAAAATACAAGGTATTGATTTCTTGGACATATTTCTACAAGCTTTCAAAATGGAAATAACATTCTGATCAAGCAGCAAATCCAAGTGGGACAAGGGTAGGGTATAATTCTCATTCCTCTTTTCCCTGCTGAGTTCTTAGGATTGCTAGAAAAACAAGCAAGCAATACATTTTGCTGTCAATCACTCGAAAAAGAAATTACTTTTCCTTCCATCTTTTCAAGATCTTTCAGTATGTATGCCCAGATGCTTTTCTTTATTATGTATTTGTTCAAAATATGCTGAACTATTTGAAATAGCTTTGGTAGGAGCACAAAGGCCAAAAAAGCAGCATCTTGATGAATTTTTATTTTGTGCTGGCTGCTATTCATGTAGAATAGTAGAAAAATGTGTGAAGTTTCGAAATTCACGGATGATAAAGAAACTTCCGAAAAAAAAAGACTTTTTCAGGTCTTCTTGATTTATGAGTCTGGGTTTTTGCCAAGAACAGCAGCTAACTGAGATGTTTCAAACACTTAATCACCCATCTTTCTAGTATGGCTGCAGCACCAGAAGCCAGAGTAGCCTTTGGTGCCAGTAAGGACTGACAGTAAGACATTGGACGACCTACTTAATTCTGCAGGGAATTTAACTTCTGACATAGTATAACTAGATACCAGGTGTCAAAACATAGGTCTTACATGAAGCTTTTGAAGATCAGGTAGTTGCTGCTTTTAGTGCATGTGTTGTCTATCTTCTAGTCCCTGAAAAAACTGCTGAATTTCAGTTACGTTTGCACTGTGTTGATTTTTTTTAATATACCAATTTATAGGAGCTAATAAAAATAATTGTGGATAGAATACATTAAAATTAAAAAAAAAAACTCCACAACAACATACTAGAGGGATTGGTTATCCATTTACTATTTTTGGTTCTCTGGAACAAAATAGTTGATTCTGAAAATTAATCTTCTTGTACTCTTAACACTTTTTAGTCCACATCGATTTGAATTTATACAAAAACACAATAAGTTGAAAAAGTGACTTCAATTTATTTTAATGTTTTCAATTATTTATATTTATCTTGAAGGCAAAATCTATTCTTGACTTTTAGAAACAAGAAGTGGATATGCTATTTCCTAAATTGGTAAAAAAGGCCTAATCCAAATTCTTGAACCAGAAATCAAAGTCTTAGAAAACCTGAACAGGAAAACTCAAGAGATGTTTAAAAGAGAGGTTTTTATCCTGGGTCAGAACAGCCCTTTTGCATTATGAAATGATGGGAAAATCTTGTGAAACATTTGAAATAAATTCTTATTCCCATTAATCTTCCTAGTTTTGATAATATTTCCAAAAATACTGTTAGTTTTCTCACTGCAGTGCTAAAGGTTTAAAACATCCTACATGTTTCCCCAAACATTCTTAAAACAGCTTCTGTTTTAACAGTGTCTCACTCAATTTCTATGACACTGCCTTGCATTTACCTTTCATTTTATATACTTGAAAGCGGGGAAAAAATGCAACTTGATTTTTAAAAGGATATATCATTCCAAAGAAAAATATTACCTAAAAAATACAACGAATTTTCTGTAGAAAAGGACATTGAGTAGCACAAATTAACCCAAGCTTAATTTTCCTTGAGACCTCATGTGAAATTATTAAATCAAAATGGAGGACAATGTGATACAGTTTTGGAAGGGTGGGGTGGAAGGCAGATTTATAAACTGGCTAAATTGGTTTCACTGCAAGACAGAGAATAATATTTGTACTAAAAGATAAACAACATGGAGAGCTTTATAAGTGGAGTACCACAGACTGCTCCTCAACTGTATTTAATATTTTAATTCAAAAATTTGGCACACAAGCTGAAAAAAAGAATTTAGCAGATGACAAAAATATATTAAAGAAATTCAGCAAGAAGGGAATAAAATTCATAAAGTAGAAATCATAGACACCAAACCCTCAAATTTTTCATGTCCAGTGCTGTGTTCTTTTTCTGAAAGTGACAGGAGGTAAGAGATGTAGTTACATGTCACAGACTGTGGGAATCATTTGTCCCTTTTCCATTTAACATTTAACATCTATTAGCATCTCTATTTTCTAATGACAAGCAAGACTGGTTATACTGATAGTTAGAGGGTGCCAGCACAGAACATTGGTTCTATCTTTCCATATAATATTGTATAAATGTTCCAGATAACTCAGAGCCAGTTTGGGCATCTTTATGTCTTTGTCTCACACAAAATAATTTCATCTGAGGAGGATGTGATTGCCGTTCACATATGGGATTGCAGTTCATCTAGCAGATAAGAACACAATTACATTATTGCCATAAGAAGAAATGGACCAATTTTACTGTTGAAAATAAACCTGAAATTGAAAGACAAAAGTTTTTTTTTCTTTTTTAAGAAGCATGTCTAGGACAAGAAATTGAGTAGTTAGAAGACTGATTCTGGCATTTATGATCAGACAATGAGCTCAATGAAGTAATAGTAAATTTCTAGTCCTCTATTTTTCTATTTCATTGGATCTGTAATTTCCATGAGACAATATGATATCACTTGAATCAGATTACATTAAGTACTGTAGAAACTTAAATAACTGAGGGATGAGAACTTTATGGTTTTATAAGTGGAGCCTCCTGAGTAAAAACAGAAGATGAAGAATAATTTTTTTCACGTGCTAGCTATTCCCACCTACAAAGCTGCAGGAATGCTGCTTTTAAGTCATTGAATGACTTTCAGTTTTATCAAAATTTTTGAGCATTTTATTCCCTGGAAAGATTTCTTTTTCCGTTACTTTTAAATGGAACATTTTTATAATCTCACAATAAAAATATGACAGAAGAATAATAAATGCTAACAAATTAATAGAAAATTTCCACTAAAACTTTTAAAAAATTAGGAGGGTCTAACATGGGTGGATTTTGGAAAGAAAAATCAGACTTATTTATTTGGAAAACTAATTACTCAAGAGAAGAAAAATCGTGTGAAGTGAACAGGACTCTGCAATTGTAAGACTGGAAATGGCTAGAAAACACACTAAATCACTTTAAACAGACCAACGTATTTTGAATTTTCTTAGATGTGCAAATTGTAAAGTAAATTAGATTTTTTCTTGGTTTGTAGAAAGGAGAAAAGGTCAACATCATGTTACTTTTAATTTATTACATTGAAAAAATAAAAGGAGTATCAGTTACAGTCATCTAGAGAGAAATTATTGCAGCGAGGTCATAAAACTTCACCACACCAAGGAAAAAATCCAGTTGCAGTGCCAAAAAGCCAACTACAAGAGAATTAATGGTTCCACACTCTTCAACCTCTTAAATAAAAAAATTACATTGGTTTAATGTAAATTTTAAAACAAAACTTAAAAAATTTAAAAATAGAGCATACGTCTGGAAAGTACCTTACATTACACCTTCAAATAGCAAATCTGGACCTGTTCTAGTAGTCTGAGTAACTTGTACAGCCTAAGGTGAAAGATAACTTACATTGTTGTATCCTGTTTTAATAACAACACTGTTTTTTGGTCTTTTCACTCTTCTGAATTGATGAGCTTAATTTAATTTAGAAGGGCTCACTGGAACTCAGGTCTTTCTCAGCTAGTGCCAAAGTGTCTTCCCAAAGCTTTTACAACTATTTTTTTCACATATGTCTCATTCTGAAGATGTTGTGTGTATAAGCATCTAGACTACAGAAGAGTTTTATTTACTCATAACAGCAGAAGTATAAGGAAGTATTTAATGTCCTCTTTAAAATTAATCACTTTAGGTGGATTTTCATTTCATTCAGGAGATAAGGTTGCCCCAATGACTCTGAAAATGGAAGCATCACGTTATTAATTTAGGAGCCGAGGTGAAAGTGCAGATGACTGTAGTAATAAACATAAGATACAATGTCTCTCAAAAGGAAAGAAGACAAAAAGGGGAAGAAAAGGATTCTCCAATCATTTACTGGATCTATTCCCAGTAGGAACCAATTTTTTTCTCTCACTTTCTCTTAATATCAAAGATATGGATACTGAGGAAAAAAAAATTGCGCAATCACAGCACTTTTCCAGTCTGAATAAAAACCCAATTTGGTGTTGCGCTCCTTCAATTCAGTGAAGGTAGACATTCCAATTTCCATTTTACGGACAGTGAAGGTGCTGGTCACCTGCATAGTGTGTAGGTGTCTAGGTTTTGGCAGTGACAGTGTTCTGGAGAGCCCTGGTTTGGATCAGCCAGGGGTGCCCTGTGCCAGGCTCACCAGGTTCCAGCTGTCTCCGAATCACTCATTGTGGGCTGAACCCCACAGCCATGATGGACATGCCCTGGAGACAGCCGGGGTGAGGGAGGGCAGCGTGGTGTGCTGGTCTTGCACAGCCTGGTTTTTGGTAGAGGGGAGCCACAGAGGTGGCTTCTGTGAGAAGCTGCTGGAAGCTTCCATGATGTCCGGCAGAGCCAATCCCATCATGTCACTGGCCAAGGCTGGGACAATTAGAGATGATGGTAACACCTCTGTGATAACATATCTAAGAAGAAAATCAAAACAAGGTGGGGCACACAGTTTTAATTAGACCTAGGGAAGAGAAGGACATGAAAATATGTGAGAGAAACAGCATGGAAGCACCAAGGCCAGTGGAGAAGGAGGGGGAGGAGGTGCTCCAGGTGCCAGAGCCAAGATTCCTCTGCAGGCCGTGGTGATGTCCATGGTGAAGCAGCTGTGCCCCTGCAGCCATGGGGATCCATGGGGGATGCAGAGATCCATCCATAGCCTGTGAGGGAGGTGCCCACAGCAGAGTGGGTGGATGCCTGGAGGAGGCTGTGACCCAATGGGAGCCCCAGTGGAGGGACAGGACCCCTGTTTCCAGGCTGGAGCAGCCTGTCCTTGGAGGACTGACTGGACCCTGTGGAAGAATGACCCACGCTGCAGCAGTTTTGGGAGGACAGCTGCTCATGAGATTGGAACTACACTGGAGAAGTTCACAGGCAACTGTCTCCTGTGGGAAGGGACTCCATGGCTTAGCGAAGGAAGGATTCCTTTCCCTGAGCCAAGTGGAAGAAAACCTTGGATGATGAACTGACCAAAACCTCAACCCCCCTGTCTCCCTGTGCTGTCTGTGGGACGGAGGGAGGGGCTGGGTGAAGAAAAGATGTTTTTATGGGCTTATTTTGCTTTTCATTATACTCCTCTGATTTTGTTAATAATAAACTCACCTTGTATCTCTAAATTGAGCCTGTTTTTCCCTTGGAGTGTTTTTTCCTGGTCCTTATTTCAACTCATGCACCTTTCATTAAATTTTTCTCTCCTCTGTCCAGCTGTAGCAGGGGAAGGGTCAATGAGCTGCCTGGGGGTGCCTGGCATTTGGCCAGTGTCCAACCACAACACATGGTGAGGGGAACAGTGTGAGAGACAGACCTGAGATCACTGAGATGACTAGACATTGGACTGGGCTGCCCAGGGAGGTGGTGGAGTCACCATCCCTGGAGGTGTTTAAGGAGAGATGTGGCACTCAGTGCTATGGTCTGGTTGACAGGGTGGTGATTGGTCACAGGTTGGACTCGATGATCTCAGAGCCTAATTTATTCTGTGATTCTGTGAGAGGACAAGGAGGACTAGGCAAGGACATGCTCCAGCTGTCCCAGCAGGGATTTCTCTGCAATCTGTGCAGGAGATCAGGTTGGAACAGGTAGTCCATGGAGAGATTGCAGCAGAGCAGATATCAGCACTCCTGGGAAAAAGGTGACTAAGGGAAGGTGGTGTTTTGGCTAATTTTCTTCTTTCCATTCAGGTATATCTTAATTGGCAAAAAATTAAGTTGCTTTTACAAATGGGTCTCTTTTGCCCATGACAGTAACTGGTGTATGATCTCTCTGTCTTTGTGTCAGTCCACGAGCTTAGTTTTTTCTCTTCCTGTCCTATTGAAGAGCAGGAAAAAGTGAGTGGGCATATAGTGTATCTTTTACCATCCTGCTTCAACTGCAGTTAGAAATCATGGCAATAGTTTTAATGTTCCTTCATACTTAAAAATAATCAAATATGTTTTCTAAAATAGACGTGTATTGTGGGCTTAAATGTCATCTTATGTGTGAGGATTGTTACAATGAAGAATGGTTTTTCTGGTTATCAGCTGTTACAATGAAGAATGGTTTTTCTGGTTATCAGCTAAAGCTATTGCAGGTCATCCAGCCTTTCAGTATTTGCATATTTTTCATCCAAATAATTTTTTTTTGTGAAAAACCTATAAATAATTCATGCAGCAGAGAATAGAATCCACAACATCCTTATACTTATATGTGTATAATGTTTAGGATTGTATCTTTCTGGTCCTTTCTTTATGGATCAATTAATCTTCAGATTAATACAGGATGTGAGAGAGACCAGAATGTCATCACCAGTAGATTAAGCAGGACTCAAACCCCAGGATTCTTATGCTGTGGATGAATTCAATCCTCACTGAATTCAACACTTTAATTTTGAATTCCTTAGTGACTGTACTTGTAAATTGGTTCTCTTAGTTTACTATATATGTGGTTTCATTGAACTCTTTTTGTTGTGGGAAAAGTTTTGTACCACCCCGTGCACAGTTCTATTTTTTTTCTAGCACCAAAGTGCAATCTAATCTTTGACTTTCTCTTGGTGCCTGGTTTAATATGACAGTCACTTTGCACTCAGGAGTACAGTGCTGTGATTGATTCAGTGTTTCTGTTTTGTTCTATGTGCAACACAGCTGACTCCAACTTTCTCCTCTCACCCCCAAAGCTGTCACCAAACCACTCAGAACACTTTTTCCCTTCTCCATAATTTGGGATTTTTATGTTAGTGATATTTTCCTTATGTTCATATGTATCTTTTGTTCAACCCAACTGCTGTGGCAGGGAATTTAAGTTGTTCTAAGAATTGTGCTCTGGCTGCTGCAAAAGTATTTTAAATCAGCACTTTTCCCAGATTTTCCAAAAGATTGCTCCATTTGTTAGAGAACGCATATATTTTGTATGGATGACAAGGGTATGCAACTGCAATTCCTTAATATAAATACATAACTTTATGATATTACAACAAACAGTAAAAAAAATTCAGCTTAAGCAGAGCTTATGTTAAAAATTATATAATAATTTTGCTACAATCACAAAAATATTGACTGTAAAAATAAAATTTTCTCAATGCTGACATTTAATGTGTTTCTAGAGACACCATTATCTTAGTGTAATAGTAAGTAATGGAAAGAGTTCTTTGATTTGGAAAATAATTGAAGTTGCTCATACATCTTCAAATGTTTCTAGTGAGCTTGGTAAATAGTTGTTTAGAGGAATAAACCTTTGGGCTGGCTTTTAGTAGCCCACTAAGAATACACATGCACATCTCTGTATTCTGGTCATAAAATAACAGCAAGAAAAAAGAGCATGCTGCATTTAAACAGTCATTAGAGATGGATATTCTCAATATGCAAAAGGCAGCAGCATTCATAAGGTTAACATCAACATAAGCAATCTGAGACCAACTTCTCCCTGAAATGTTAACAACTTCTCAAAGGAATAAAAAGCATGTGGTTTAGTGGATCTTGCTTAATGTTCCCAGAGACTGAGCACATTGCTGACGAATCTAAATAGATAGGAATGTAAACTACAATATTTTTGCTTCCTCTGCTCTCATTAAACATGCAATTATGCTATTATATGTAAAGGTACTTGCAGATTTATTTGTGGGAAGACTAGTCAATCTTGTCCGGTGTGTGTTGAATGACAGCGAAGAGTCTGCGTATTTACTTCTCCTAGTAAAACAGAATTCTGTTAATTCCTCTAGCTGTCAGCTGTTTTATCCATGTAAGTAGTAAATTACATGGAAAAGCTAGCTGTGAAATGGCTTCGATGCCTGAAAGTACTGGCAAAGAAGAAAAATAAGAAATCCAACAACAAGGAGAAAGTTCTGGTTTATGCACTCTTGATGGCTAACTTTGTAATATCTCAAGTATGTTTTATCCAGGAAACTTCTGCTGGTACTGATATATAATATGGTCACTAAACAGTCTTCAGTCAGTTATTTTTGGTGAATTAAAAATGCCTTTGCATTGCCTAAGCTTTGAAAATGTATGCATAAGGAAATATTTTCTAAAAGTCTGATGAAAACTATTTGGACAGAATATGACATGATAGAAAAAATTAATAGTGCAGAGGCTTTTGGTGTCTTACTGGCTTTCCTTGGATTACTTAGAAATTATTTAGTTTTAAAACAGTTAGTATCCTTATTTCTGAGTATGTAAACTTCATGAGGTTCTGAACTTTCTTTTGACTTCCTAAAAGCTTACTTAAAACCCTTTAGTATTTCAAACTTCATAGCATTAATGTCTGTATCAGTAACTGAAGATAAATCTGTAAAATGCAATTGAAAAACTTGATCTATGTATCTGGAGTCCAATCTTCAATGTACTAATTTGACAGATACTTTAGAGTTTGAAGACAACTTCAAATTATACAATGAAGGCAGAGCTTGATTAATTCTGATCGGTTGAGAACTGCTGGAAAAGAGAATAGCCATAGTGCTAAGAGTAACCTCCAGATCAACCCAACAGCCCTTTGAATCCAAGTATTCTACAAGTAAAGAAAGGAAAAAATCAACTTATATTAAGATGATGTTTTGCCAAGAAGCATGGACAATACATCTGCAGAATTCTTTTTACTTTTGTGAAAGGAAGATAGTGAGTTTAAAAAAAAGTCATTGTAGAGCAAAAAAGTGCCAGGAGTAGGGGAAGATGAGAGCAAACAAGGGGTCAGAAAGAAATCAGATACACAAGAAAAAACTTACTACTCTCTGCCAATCCCTCAATTTGTTACTGCTAGAACAGCTTTTTTGGCTTCACTCTACAGTTTTTCTTCCAAACCTGGAAGGTTTAAAGAAAAAGAGAAACTTGAAATATCTTCAATTATGTGAGTGAAGGAACTGTCAAGTAAGATCCTCTCAAGTCAGATGCAAGTGCTGAAAAGCTGTTCTTGGCTTTGGTTTTGGACTAGTGCATTCCTGAAAGACTTTCTGTCAAGGCTCTTTTATGGAAGATGAGTTTGGCAACAAAAGTGCCTAGGAATATCTTACCACTGAAGTAGGAATGTTCTATTAGTGTGGCACAGAATTCTATCAAAGACTGATGGAGAACATTTATTTATTTATTTCCACTGTATTTATTTAATATTTTTAATAGATAATGTAGTAAGAGCATAGTAACATATAGAGTAACTGAGACAATTGCAGAGAAAACATTCACTTTCCTTCAGTTAAATAAAAATACTTTCCTTTGATGTTAAACCCCACTTTTCAAAGTCTTCAGAACACTTAAGTATTTAAAATAGAAAAAGTTAATATCAGAAAGTTTGACAGTGGGATTCAAACTGCTTTGTGGGACTGGTAAAGGAACAAAACACCCTCTAAAATATATAGACCCCTAGCAGTATTTAAAAGCTGTTTTGTGGCAGAAAATAATTTTGTGTTTTCCTAGGAGCATTTGTTTAGGAAACTGATGAAACAACCAAGTTTATTTCAGAACTCAATCGTGAGCACATGTGCATCAAGAACAAAGCTGAAATGAATCACCTCAAAAAGCAGCTCAAAGGACTGTGTTTGCATGCACAGGTGTTTTTTTTTTTACAGGTAGAGCATAATTCTACATATAAAGGCTAAATTGCCTCAGTTTATACAAGATTTCTTCTTGGAACCCAGGACATCCCTCTGGCTGCCCTGGAGAACTCGAGACCCTGGCAGGGGGCTGAGAGACCTTGGCATGAAGTCAAAAACACCTGTGCCTTTGATTTTAACCCATGGAAACAATTACCAGCTTTGTGCAAA
>JAYDZK010000001.1:14181563-14203649 GCA_034509185.1 Euphonia xanthogaster | reverse complement strand
ATGCTGTTGCTTCTATTGTTGTAGAACTTCTGCTATAGGGTTTCTAATTTTTGTTTCATTTATTTCACTAAAGCTGAAACAATCTGAGAACAGATCCCTAAACAGTACTGTTTGGATGAATTTTGGGTACAGAGGCTTTACTTGCAAATTAGCACATGGTCCTCTGTGTTTCTTTTCCATGTATCAAAGTTGATATTGGCATACTAATTTTTAAAATATTTTTCATAGTATTTCATATTGTCTGTTTTACAAATAGGCTGATGAGCTTCAGGACACGAAAATCTACAAATTAGGTCCATGTTGCTGTCTGGGAGGAGGGGAGAGAAAGGAATAAGAAAAAGCATAGCTTCATCTTTGTGAAACTTCAAAGCAAGTTGATCACAAAACTGAGATTAATATTCCTCTAGTGAAGGACTGTTCAGAAAACCTCTTTAAAACATGTAGCTGCTTAGTAACTGATTTTTAAACATCTATTTAAAACCCTTAAAAAATAATCCAAGGCTAGTCAGAATTCCTATTAACTCTGTTGATCCTTTACACATCTAATTAATATACTATTACTGTAAGAGTTTGCCCTTTGAGGGAAGAAAAACAGTATTTGTGTGTTTTGTAATGCAGATTTTTTTAAAAGAAAATAAAATATTAAGTAAAACAAATTACTTTGTGGGGATGCTTATAAAAATGAAAGTTACATAAGTTGTGGGAGTGATATGTAGATATTATACCTACATATACATGTGAAACACTGAATTTTCTTTCCTACTAGTGTCTGATACAGGTATAAAAGTCAAGGGTTTGTTTCCATAGTCAAACAAGTAATTCTGATCTGTCTTTTCTAAGTACCTCCTTTGTCTGATGTGTGTATGGTAAAACTTTTAAAAACTATTTAAGATTTATTCAGTAAGAGAGCAGAAAAATCCAAAAGAATTTATAATGCATACACAAAAATATGAAAAATTATTTCAAGAGAATATCAGAAAAAAATACAGAAAATGAGTGTGTGTAGACAATAATACAGTAATTCTTATATTTTTTCAAATTTTTGAAGTTAATACCTGCAGTTACACATGACAGGAGTATAATAAAAAACTAAGAACTTCTCTCATGTAAACAACTTGTCTAGTGAACAACTTCAGATCAGGCAAGCCAATTCAATTCTGACCTTTGACTTTCAGAAATAATTGTTGAGAAGTTACATATAATGCAGCTTTCAGATTTTTATTATCCTGTGCTTCGTCTGACTTATTGTTTCAGAAATACAGCACAGTAACTCTTGGTGCAAATTGCATAAAGCAATTAGAAATGGATTCTTGTGTTGCAAAACCTGAGCAAAAAAACCATGACAGTTTTGTGGCTGTTCATTGTATGTTCACTGCTTAGATATTCTAGCTTAGTCTTGTTACATAACATAACTTATATAGGAATTAATTTCATGAGAATAAAAATATAAAAACCACCAAAGTCATCAGTGCCTATGGATGGGGGGGTTTACACCCACTGAAATAAATTATAACATACATTAGAAGATAGCTTGGCTTACAGTCCAAGGGAAAAATATTAGAAAATCTTCTACCTTGGACATACTCAAAAGCTGCCAGGACATGGTGTTGGGCAACTGGGCCAATAAGGATTCTCTGGGTGGAAAGAAACTGTATTGGAGTCTCTTGCATTTTTTTTTTTCTGTTGCACATATATGAAAAAGAGGATAGAAATTATTGAAAATCTGGGGGGTTTTGTCTTCTGTGTGGGTCACCCCGTTGTGCTGTTCATACTTTGAAAACCTTTGTCTTCAACCTCTCTCCACTTCCCTTGATCCTGGAGTGGAAATGATCAGCTGGGTGAAGGAAATTCAACACTGAGCACTTTTTTGTACTGCAGCTTTAAGGAAACCAATTACAGTATGCTCATAGAAGGCAGCTAAAATTTCTCCTAATTAACATTTTCTAATTTTCTTTTTATTTCTCCGTATGCCTTTCTTACTTTGTGTGTTTCTCTTGAAGGTCTGATCCATAGAATTCTTACATACCCTGTCAGAATCAGTTTATCAGTTTATGCATTTCATACGTGCATTCAGCTTGAAACTACAATGCCTTTATGGTAAAGACAGGAAGAAATGTTTAATGCTGATATTGCAATCAGGTAAGTAAAAACAGTTGTGTGGTGAAAGCTTCAAATCATCTTTCAGTCCTACCAAACATTTGAGGACATGATTATTTCTTGGTATACTCAGTGCCTGTATCGTTAATTCCTTTAAAAACAAATCGAAAATATAACATTTAAACACCTAAATATATTTAAACAAAAAAACTTTGGGTCTTTTAGAATTTTAATGATGCAATGAAGACCTGAATGTGCAAATAACTTCAAAGGAAAAATATGTCAAGCCTTTGGGGTTTGCTTTATATAACAATTTATCATTTGGTTCCTGTAGTGAACCTGCAGTGTGAGCATAAGTTCCCATGAGTGGTGGTGTTTTCCTTTGAGAACTTGCTTTGAGTGAGGGGATAACTCCAGTTCTTTTTCCACATCAGGCAAGCGCACTTCTCTGACAGACTCTTCTCATGCTTTTACTTCAGCTTTAGGACTTCTTTTAGATCTTCTCACCAAAATCAAAAGAAAAGTCAAGCAGCTCAGGGTCTTCAGGTTACTCTTCTATTGTCTGGGATGACTGTTCCTTGCAGCTATGTTTAAGTCAAAGGCACAACCAGACCAGATTATCCCTGCGTAGCCAAAATGATCCCTGAAAATAAAACTGAATTACAGGTCAGGTTCCTGCCGAATGTCTGAGTGTCCATACCTGCAAACCTCTGCCTGTACCTAGCAGCAATGAGAGACAAAAGCAGATCTCATTAGGTGATCGGGTAATTCAAAGTTGATTTCAGCTTAAAGATTAAGTTAAGTGTGATTGTGGTGATGATATGATGCTCATCACTCTATTGGGGATTTTGTCCTGCATGTGATAGATTCTGAAAATTAATATTTTATTAGTGGCAAAATGTGTTTGATGGGAAGTTTTCTCCTGCTAATGAAAGAAAAGAGGGGCATATGCTACCACATCAAAAAGCAGACTATGACAATTTTTCAGCATCTTACATTTGAGTAACAGAGTGTCATAAATTGTTCACTTTCATAGTAAATGGATGCAATTACTCCACATTTCTTAATTTTCTGCAGAAAAAAAATCAAGTACTTGTTGCTCTAAGTACTACATCAGTCATGTAACTATTTGCTATCTGAAATATGATATATTCCAATTTTTTTCCTGTTATTCATACTCATATCTTTAACATGTAGACTAACAGAAAAGGGTTTGTGCATTATAAACTATATAAAAATGAAACATTTCCCCTCACTTTTTATTTGACTCTTCTGTAATTATGGAAATAAGTGAACATGGCTTCTCAATCACAATTATTTTTCTCTTTAATGTTCAAGCTGTAACTCAAAAAAGTTTTTCATCACTTTCCACTTACATTGAGAGTGGTTGATGTATATGTTTTTTAGATAAGTATTTACTTTTATCTTCAACAAAAGCCCATAAGATTCTACATCAATCGAGGGGTTCAATGTGGAATAAATTATGTAATAAAAGACTATCTGTCTGAGACGTGATCTTCCTGTCTTAAATAGGATGCTTTGCTTTTTAAATGCCTATTAAGATGACCTGATCTGTTCAAACATCTTCAACCACAGAGGTTTCTGGGAAAACGAATCTTGTGAAGGCCCTCGCTCTTATTGTGGCATCACATCCTTTGAAAACATTGGCAGTGTTGTGGGGATTTCCTCTCAGAGCACATACAGGGCAGTGGTGTTTCTTTCCCCACACCTTGTCAGTCTTTGGAATACTAATGGAGGTATCAAAGGGCATATTGACAGTTTCAATCTGGTATTTATTATGTGTACCTACAAATCCAGGTGTGGACCCTGTGGGAAAGACTACCTAGTGGTATCATTATAGATACCTGTAAATCCACTGGGTTAATGTCTTCTTAGCTTCTAGGCAGAGACTGTGATTTCTAATAACTAATCTTTTCCATGGCTCACCTTGTCACTCTTTACAATTCATTAAGTAAACTTCATCCTTTACAGCTTTTCCAGTGTGACTGAATTTTTTATTTTATGTAGACCTGATATCAAAACTGTGCACGAGATAAGCAGAAAAATAAGTATTTTTCCCCAAGAGCCTTTCTATCAAATCACAATATCATATAAATTTTATCACAGGGAAAGTGAAAGTTCTGCGTTTATAGAATTTTAAGGCAAATGATGCTTGAAGAGTATAATTGCACATTGCTCTGTAAATATCAATAAATTACTGAAAGTACCATAAGTCCCATAAAGTCTTTTTATTATTTTGGTATACAAAAAATTTCTGGAAACTTTGAAGGAGTGATTGTGTTCTGGGACAAAATACAGTAGTTGCTGAAAGTGCGAAGCATTTAGTTCACCTACTCTGTATTCTTTATTTTTAATTTGAGGGAAATTACATTACATGATAAAGTACGATACAAAATTGTAAGTAATATATGATGTCTTATGTTAAAATGATGGTGTAGGGATATGCTGAATAGAAGGACATCAATTATTTATTTCATATTGTTTTTTGAATGTTTGAAATATGAGCTCAAAGCCTAGACGTGGAATAGGTAAGTGGTAAAATTAGCAAAGAATTCTGTGCTTGTTAGGCTTCTTTAGATAAAAGGTAGTCTTTAATTAGAACTCTTGTAATTCCTTTCCTGTCATACCTGATGTACTAATTTCTGGAAACCTAGCACATAAACTTTCTCTTTCAACTCATAAACAAGAGCCAATAATTTTATCTTTGAGAATAACTTCGTTTTGAGTGATTAAACTTTTCTAAAAGCCAAGCAAACTCAAGCAGGCTTAAATTACATCATGTTTAATGGACCAGGGGAGCCATGGTAATACTCAGCATCTTTGCATTGTGAACTGTCTTTCATAACATAAACTTGCTTTTGTCTGTTGCTGCCTCCTACTTCTATTGCCATACAGCAACAGCAACACAGAAGGAAAAGACCTTTTTGTCCTAGTAACACCTAAAATCTTGATGTTAAATTATGTAATTATACAATTAGAAAATAACTCTTGTAAGACAGCTCAAAATAGAAATTGACTTTTTCTGTGAGATTGTCAAGGAAAGTTACATGCTAATTAGGTTTTCATATAGGCAAGAGATACAAGGGACTGTCTATTCTCAAATTGTCTATGTTTTAATGTAATTTTGGGTGAACAAAAACTATCTTACCCAAGATACTGAAAATATTCAGCAATTTCATTTAAGGCTGTATGAGGTTGCTATAACCTCATAAAAATTAAAATATATTACAGTATATCTGGATTTCATTGTTGCTTTATGGACAAAAAATATTATCCTTTATTTTTGAAAGTATGTAATTAAAAAAACATTTCTGTGGAAGTTTCTTCCTTCTCTGCAGCAAGAAAATTTCAACTTAACTGTCTTGAATGTATAAAGACTTTTTTCACAGATTAAAATTCAAATGTTCTTGTTTCTCTATTAGTAAAGATTCAAATATAAGTCCAGCAAGTAAATGTTATGTTTGTCTAAATCTTCAGTTCATTATCCCAAGAGAATCTTGAGTGAATTTCCAAACAGAAAAAAAACAACCAAAACAAACCCCTCACCCTCCCTTCACCAAACCTTAGAAATCCTTGCTATACAAGCAAGGGAAACAAAAAGTTGAGTAAAATATGAGTTCAACATTTTTAAAAGAAATTTTATCTCTTCCTTGGGCTAAAAAAAGTTCCAACCAGTCTATTTCCATATGATGCCTTTTTCATGGAGATATTACAAAAGATTTAAATCAACGTTACAACTAGAAAAGCTCAGAAGGTGATGTATATAATTTTACATACATTGTTGAAAAGAAAATATATAATGTTGGAGCACATCTATTGTAATCGAAGACTGAAAGAGAAATATAGTAACTTGAGAACAGAATTTTTGTTGTCATACTTTAGAAACTGACTAAAGCCAAACTATTGCAAATAGTAGTATTAAATATTGTGAACTTTCACAGTTTGGGATTTTCTGTGAAATACTTAGTATATGCTAACTTTTCTATTTCAATTAAAATGCAACTAATTATGCATGAAGATAAAATACTGCAGTTGTCTAAACAAAGAAGAAGAGCTCCTTTTACTTAAATTGCTGTTGTTTCAGGACATGTCTTTCTTCTCTTTTAGATTGTGAAAACTTGTTCATCATTGGTTTAGGTATTTAGCAAGTGGTCCCTAATGGTTGCAGGAAAAGTTTAGTAGGCCTTTTACACAGTGCATATTTCCTTATACTAGAATTCTTCCAAGTGTGGGTCATAAATTGTTTTCTCTCTTCATTTGCTGATGTTTTCATCAGTGTGCCGACTTCTTCATCAGCTGTTCTTTTCCTAGCTTGCCATTTGGTGACAGAAGGGCAAACAGACAGTGCTTTGGCTTTGGTGTCTGTTAAACAAAACAGCTGTCTCCAAATGACTGCTAAGGCTCTAAATATTGCAATTTAACAGTCCAGGGTAAGCCTACTCCCGAAATATCCATTTCTCAGCAGCAGAAGCAGAAGCAGCAGCAGCAGCAATAAAACTAAATCTATTTCTCAGCCAATTGCCATGTTGTGTGAAGCCTGGAAGAAAGCTGATGCTACCAGTACAGAAACACAGCAGAGAAGACTGGATTTGTTGCTCTGTTCTTCAGAATGATAGTATACCACATATCTCTAGAGAACTTAATCTGTTACTGTCGATTTTCTATCTGTTCCAAAAGTAAAATTCTGTGATAAGTAACAAAGAAAAGTTTTACAATGCAGGGAGCTTATTTTTATATCAATACAGATTAAAGAAAATATTCATCAGGGAAATGCTTTATAAAGGCTTTTAGGATGTGCTTCATAACACAGTGTTTTTTATAATTAATTAAAAGTTATTGCGTTAATTGTATAAGCCTGACTGTATTAGTTTTTTCAATTTGTTTATTGAGTATGACTTACCATTAAAATACTAGAAAAGTATTCTTGAATAACCAGAACAAGAATTAAATTTCACTAATTCAATTATAATTTCCAATCTCCTTAAACAGCAATGAGGCTAATTTTTGCATATATCACTGTGTCAGACCTCATCTTTGTTTGCCATGTAATCCAAATGAGTTTTTTTTCTATTTTCATGACAATTAGCCAATGGAGAGATAAAATATGTATAAATTAAGTCTCCCTTTATAAAAACATATTATTAAAACCCTTTTTTGATTTGGAAGCTGTTTACAAATCATAGAGTAGGTATGTTTAAAATTTTTATTATTCAGATCTTCACACAGCATGGCTCTTTCAGTTTGAAAGATCAAAAGAGATCCTGTGTTCTGTGATACGGAAGAGATTCATTAGCACCTGTATTTGTGTCAAAATACCTGCACAATGACAGAATAGAGGTCAGGGAGAAGATGTGGAACCTTAACTAGCTAAGGCAAAATGTTAAACTATTATTTTATTTTATGCTATGATAATTTTCCCCTTTCCTAAAGTTAGAAGCCAGAACAAACACCTCACACGAAGCATTCACTCACAGTAAAGCAGTGTTTAATAGTTAATTGCAGTAGTTCATAAATATGTACATTAATTTTAGTTTTTTATTCTTTGGAAGCTCCACTACATTTTAAAAATTCCAAGCCAACCATCTTTACAGTGAATCAATAACTCTTTCTCCACTGAGAAAAACAAATGCACCATGTGTGTTTTTATCAGTCTAATTGTGATCAATATCTTTATTCATGTGGGTTTTGGTGGTGGAAATGTATTTAAATTTGTGAATATAAACCCTTTTCTCAGCCTGCTTGTGAAATGACAATCGATTCTGGAGAGAGAAACACATGGGTATACGTATCAGTATAATTGACCTGTAATGTAGCAATGTGTCTCCAGCACTAAAGAGTGTGGTTGTTATTTGTGCCAATGTTTGATGTATGAATATTCTCTCAGTGCAGCATTGAGGAGCAAACAATTGATTTAGCTAGATATGTTTACATTTTTGAAAGATGTGTGTGGAAGTTAAAGCAATATAATTAATTCACAAATTGTTTTTCAATCTCTGAATCTTCACTGCCTGCTACAGTAAGGCCACTTCATAAATTATGAACACCAGAAACTGTAAAGGCTAAAGAATACTCTAGGTGAGCTATTAAGATCTTTCTTTGTAAGCTAATGGTTACTCTTTCACATTACATTGGTTTCAACTGGTACTGGTTGTAACACAGCCTATCCCTTCAGAAATGTCCCCTTAAATTATCCTTGCTAAAGCATGCTCCAGCTATAATTTTTTATTCACATAGACAGTGTGGAAATCTGTTTTGCAATACACATATATAAAATCATGGAAGTCTTGCAATGCTCATGTGGTCTTCGTAAGTTATAAATTGGTTTATTAATTATAAAAGGCTGATTTCTATAAAACTCCAAATATTCCTTAGCTTTCACTTGAAATCGAATTGTTTGTGCAGAAGGTATTTGTGGAGGTAATCACTACTGAGAGCTGCAAAATCTGCAAGTTTTTGATCACCGCTTCTTATGTCAATTTTGTCCAGCAATGTAGCAAAAAGCTTCTGGGTATTTATTGACAAATTAAATTTTATAGCTTGAGTACAGTGCTGTGTCATAGAATTGCTTTTTTATCTCGTATTAGAATTGTACAATCATTCAGGTTGAAAAGTATCCCTAAGATCCAGTCCAAGCACTAAGCCAGTGTTGCCAAGGCCATGTCCCCAAGTGCATCTTTTAAATTCCTCCAGGGATGTTGACTCTACTACTGCCCTAGGAAATCTGTTCCAGGGCTTGGCAATCCTTTCAGTGATTAAGTTTTTCCTAATATCAAGTCTAAATCTTCCCTGGCACAACTTGACACCATTTCCTCTTTTTCTCACTTGCTAGATGGGAGAAGAGACCAACTGTCACCTGGCTACATCCTCTGTTCAGGGAGTTGTGGAGAGCGTAAGGTCCTCCCTGAGTGTCCTTTTCTCCAGGCTGAAGACTCCCAGCTCCCTCAGTATAGAAGGGAGTCTTCCCCTTCTTCTTCTAGAAATATCTGTAATCCAGACCAAAAAGTGCCAAGTTTTGTTTGGATCTATCAAAGTTTGACGGGTGGAAGTTTGCAAAGTGTCTTAAGTGGGCTAGGGCCTTACACTCAGCTGCTACTCATCAGACTTGTGCTTCAGACCCTTCCCCAGCCCTGTTGCCCTTCTCTGGACACACTCCAACAGATCAATGCCTTGCTTGGAGTGAGGGACCAAACCCTTACTAAAACCAAGATTTTTTTTTCCTTTGAATGCTTTGCAGAACTAACAGTAATTTGTGTCTTGCATGCCTCCAGGGAATGCCTCTACTTTAACCAGAGAGCATGTGGCAACCAAAGTCTGATGAGTTAGATTTTTTTCTTTTTATATATGCATGTTCACTTGTGTGATCATCATAAATTTCAGATGGGGAAAAATTTCCTCCTTTAAAGAAATATATAAAGGTATATTGTGTATGTGAATCTAGTTACTTGATCTGATTTGCTTTATAAAAACTTCCATTATTTTCAACCATCAAGGAGTTTCATATGGTGTTTTTATAGGATGATTCTCTGCTACTTCAGAATATGCTTACAGATCTGAATTAATTTTACCTGAAAAGCCATTAATTTTTCATTAACTTATTTTAAATACTCTCAAAAATCTTCTGTTTTTATTGCTCAAAGAAATAAACAGCCCTGTACTGGAAATTCTGTCTATACATCTGAAAGTTGAATTCTTGTCTTCCCTTCTAATATTTTTTCCCTTTTTGGCTTAATATAATTTATGTTATCTTTCACATCATAACAATTCAATAATTCATAATACATAAGTTTTATAGCAAATTCACATCAACAATCTCATTTTTAATACATTAAATCCTTTCTCATGTTTTTGTCCAACATGAGTGGTGCTGGTTATTTCTTTACATTTTGGAAATTTTTCCTACCTTGAATTCATGCTTAAACTGTATTAGCTGTATCCCTGCACAATATGTTTTTTAAACTCCCGTGTGTTACAGTCTGCAGTGTTCAGGCTTATGATAAATAGCCTATCACCAGTCATACTGGCAACACCTCTGCCCATAGTGGTTTTTTTCCTAATCACTTACATAAATTATGAAGAAGATAGTTATCTTCAGAACTCATAGTTTGCCTCATCATTTATCAGAATCATTAATTAAATGTCTTTTGGGGCTTATGTGTGAAAGATTTTAGTGTCAAAGTTTCTTTTTAGAAAATAAATCCCAGCCTCTGGGCGTGAAATCAAGACTTATTTGATGATGACAAAGTATCAGCAAAAATTCATTTAGTTTGCACAGTTGTCAAGACAAATTCAGGAAATAGTTTGTTTCTAGTGGTTACCAATATCTTAATATCCAGCGGTTATTTCAAGGGTTTGGGTAGTTGAGGAGTGTGGATAAGGGGAGAATTGGAGGGGCTGGCTTTGGGGTTTAGGGTTTAGGATGGCTTTGGGGTTTAGGGTACATGGGTGTGTTTGATTTTATTTGGACAGTGTGAATCAATAGAGTTGTGGTGAGATGCTTCTACACCTCTTAAGCAAAGTTCTCGTTGTCTGACTCAGTATTTCTTAGAGATGAACTTTGCATTATGGCCCAGTGATCAACAAGTAGAGATTGTTAATGAGTAACAAACTTTAGTCTATTTTCATTCATGTCTTTGCATAGATAACAAAATCTATAATTTATTTGTGTATACTTTGTTTTGTTTTCTTTATTGAACTATGCATTCAGATGTTCAGTAATCCACCTGATCTTCCATTAATAGTGAAATCCCCAAGTTAATGAACTAGCTCTCCTCTGACAAGATAGCTCTTTCTCACCCTGTCTTTGTAATCAAACCCAGGTATTAAAATGGAGGAGAGGTAATAAAGGAGGTAGAAGTGTGTTCAGAGTGTGGTGGATTTGCCTTGACTGGATGCCAGTTGGCCACCAAGCCACTCTATCTCTCTTCATCAGGATACAGGGTGGAGAAAATAAGGTGGAAAAAATTGTTTTTGTGTCAAGAAAAGGGCAGTTTAATAAAGCAACAGAAAAGACTTCTGCACATGAAAGCAAAAAAACCCAGAGAATTTATTCTCTTCTTCTCATCAACAGGCAATATCTGGCCATTTCTGGGGAAGCAGAGCTTCGCTATGTGTACTGATTCCTGCAGAAGACAAATGTCATAATAATAAATGTCACCCCTCCTCCTTTAATTTAGATTTCATACCTGAGTAAATGTTGAACCGTGTGAGAAATGCCTTTGGTCAGTTTTGAGTCAGCTGTCCTGGTCATGTTCCCTCCCAAGATCTTTCCCACGTTCAGTTTAAGGGGTGAGGGGGAGTATGTTGGAGAGACATAAAAAACCTAAAGAATAACTTGGATGAGAATGTTACTTTTGTTTAGATCTCGTATTGCTTATATTATAGTGCAATTACACTGGGTTTATGGAATAAAATTGTAATATCTTGATTGTTTTAATGACCACTGAAGAAATTTCAGTCCCAGGAGAGAAAACGGTAACCTCGAAGTACACAGCCTCAAACCTTGTGACTCTCTTAAGTTATTGTGGCAGAAAATACTAAGCACTACAAATAATTTCAGATTCTAGACATTTCCCACATGTCTAGAAGTTTTATTGAAGCAAAATGTTTATACTGAGAAAATACTTACAACCATGAAGGCTGTCCTGAATTTGCAAGCAGAAGAGATGCATGATCAAAACTAAGTGTGGCAGTCTAGTAGACCCATTCTGATTTTTAATGCAATTCTTTAAAGCTTCTTTATTCATGCTAAATAAAGAAGCTTCCAATGTCAACCAATCTGCCTGGTACAGACTACATATTTTTGTATATAAATACTTTTGCCTAGTATTTTGAATGTGAGGTAGCTTGAGTTGCTAGCAATTATTGCAAGGATTTTACTTCTTGTATATGCCAGTTTCAGTATTTTCTCTTAGGCTTTGAGGCTGAAAGTTTGAGACAAGGTGATAACTGGCTTGTGTTTTTGTTGCTGCCCTTTAGGGGATGCTATGCAAATGATCAACTCCCTGCAAGCGGGTCTGTAACTCACCAGCAATGTTGGTGTGAAAGTAGTGAATGTTGAGGAAAAACAGGTACTGGGGAAGAAGCTGACCAGTGGTGGATATCTTCAAATTAACTAAGTTACCAGGGTTTTTGAATATTCAAATGCAACCCAATCACCCCAAAGTAACAAAGACTAAAATATGCTTGAAAAAATCTCTTGCAGATGGTAGAAGTTTGCTGGAATATGGCATTATAGAGAAGTGACTCCAATATCCAGCAAGAAGTGTATGAGAAGTAAAGTGTTGTGTTATGTTTTGTGGGGAATAAAAAAACGAAGTTAAAGGTTTATTTTTCAGTAAAAATAATTGAAACCTGCTTGAAAGAAATAAATTTCAATATTTGGGTGCAAAGTGATCCCGTTCATAAGGATTTGGCCTGTATTTTTTGGAGGAGGTGTTTGTGGATTGAAACTGATACTTAATTGTGGTAAGGCGTGTGTTTCCTGACAAAAACTTGAAGTTTTTATTTGTTTGGTGTACCCTCAGAATCTAATTTAAAACTGCAAATTTTTGTTGTGAGAATCAGATACCCAAGAGATTTTGACCATAAATGAAAATCTCAAAACTCTAATAGAACAAAGAATATGAAGTCATGTGAGAATAAAGATTCATTTTGTGTTTTCCCAAAACAGGAATCTTTGAGGTTGGGGAAGTAAGTGAGAGTTAAATACTTGGGTTTTTTCTAGACTTTTTGATTTTAAAGGTACTTCATTAGGATCATAAGAAGTTGTGAAATTATTAAAGATAAAAAGTGATCTTTAGATATATTTTCTTTAGGCATGAAAGATACAGACTCAGATGCTTGCAATGGAAAAGTGGATCCATTTTTTTCCAATGGAAAAGTGGATTCATTTTTTCCAATGGAAAAGTGAGGATCCGTTCCTCACTTTTGAGACAAATGAGGAATGGATCCTCCTGCATCTCAGGAAATTTCTTAAGGCTCACAGGCCTGGGGGTGGGAAGACACCACACCATTTCCTCTGCAATTCTTTTTAGAAAAGTTACACAGGAGGTATCAAGTTTCTTTAAAGAAAATAAATGTTAACATAGATGCTCATTTTTGAGAGCTTTTGGAACTGGGGTGAGAAGAAAGTGTTCATTTTAAATGTTTTCATTCTCTCAGTTTAGGCATAATTTACAATTTTGACATAATGAATTAGACAGTCTGTTCCAACCACAGCTGCAAATTTAAAAAAATTAAGCTACTTAAAGAAAAACATTGTTCAACTATATTGATTATTAATTTTAAAAATAAATTTTAAACCCCCAAAGATGATCCCTGTGCACAGGGATTGTTCTTCCCCGCAAAATACAATCACCATATAGTCTATTATAGAAGCTGACCCCATTGTTCATGCCCCCTCAGGGCTTGGAGAAGAGGAGGTTAAGTCAGGAATGAACAAGCGAAATTGAGCCTGGAAAAAGGAAGGGTGAAGAATGTTGCTTCTCACCAGCCAACTTTATTTTTAATTTGCAACAAATTAACTTTCCCTAGGTCAAATCTGTTTTTCTTGTAATGGCTAATTGTTAAGTGATTGCCCTGTCTATCTCAACCTATTGTCTTTTTCATCTTATTTTCTCCCTCTGTTTAAGGAGGAAGAGTGAGAGGGTGGCTGGGTGGGAGCCAGCTGGCCAATGTCAGCCCACCATAGTTTGGGTGCTGGTTTCTCTGAAGTTTCCTAGCAGGGAAGAAACAATCAAGTACAGTTATAAATAGATTATGTAATTATGCCATGGGCATCACCTTCAAACTCATCAAATACAGAGGCTTTTGGCCAAGAGTTGCAAACTGTGATGCCCAATAATTATTACAATTTATGTGTAGACAAATAAGACAATCTAGGATACTGATGGCAGGAAAAAAACATAAGCAAGGATGATATTAAAAATAGTGTTAATATTAAGCACAGTAGTGTTTACTTGAAGATTAAAAATACATGTTTTCATTAGAAAAATACCACTGTGTTATTATGCCAATAAAAAATCTTTTCACAAAATCTCCATGTGAAATTTGAAGATATATAGTAAAAAAAAAACATTAGAAAAACCCCTTTGTGTTTTCAAATGTTAACTGACTTGTATTTGAATTCTCACAAAAATATGGCTTTGGGGACAGTAATAACTTCATTTCTCTGTGGAGATAAGCAGTTCATATTTTGGGCTTGAATAAGACTAAAGTAGAAGTGGTTTTGGTAAAATTGTTTTACTTTTTGATGCAAGGTATTCGAGAAGGAATTGAAATAACTGATTGAAAAATAATTTTATAGCACTTAGTTACAACAAATGTGCTTTTGTTCTGATGAATTCTGCAGACAAGTTATGTCTCAAAACTTATTGGAATAGGAAATTAATTCCCAGGTATGACCTGTCTTCGTAAGAATGTGACTCATCTCCTCCTCCTTCTGCTTCCCTTCTCGCTCTCAAAGCTTGGACCCGAGTCTCTTTTCTGCTTTTCCAATAGATGTTTAATTAAAGAGATGCTATTACTGTTCCACAATTATTAGAAGTATTCTGATAAGCAAAAGAGAATACACAGACTAAACTGTGTGATTAGAAACTGACTTTTTTTTGAAGCTAGTGCTTTCATTATGAATGTCACTCTGTAAAATTGCTGTAGTCATAAAGAACAGCCTTGTAAAGGTAGCAGGAAAAGTTCTTCATGTTAGTGATGGGAGAAGAAGAAAACTCAAAAAATCCCTAAAATAACCCTAAAATTGCAGAGTTCAAAATAGTTTGAAGTTGCAAAGAAGTCAAAAGGTTAAGTTCAGCAATTTTACATCAACTTGGTGGCCACTGTGACCTGGAACATCAGTACGGTATCTGTAAGGACTTAGATATTGCTATCTCTGTTGGCGTTGGATGCTTTGAAAAGTCCTGAAAAAAGTAATAGCTATAGCACCCTAGAAATAAGAAGCTTTTCAAGAAAGCACGCTGTGTACTTATTTGTCAAAAAAATATTTGGGAAGAATTTCACATTTCTTGTGAAACTGCTAAAGTATTGAAAGAAACCCACTCAAATAAGAGTCATGAAAAAAGACAGAGGAAATAGTTGTCTCTAGCTTTTTGAGACCACAGTTTGCTAAATCAGATTTTAAAAAATATATTGTGTCTTTCCTAAAGTTATGATTTTCAGTCTACAAAATATGAGGGGTGTTTTTGGGAAGAGGGAGTTCTTGCGAGATTCAAAAGAATCATATAATAAGTCTGCTGGCTTTGAAAGAGCTCTTGTTACATTCCAGAGTTTACATCTGATTGCAGATACACTGGAGCTGTGGAACAGTTTTTTGAGGAAAGATCTGACAACCTGATCACATTCTCTACTTCTATAGTATTATGGCCCTTCAGTCTATTTTTTCCTTTCACTATTTTTTTTCAGAGTACAAGTGACGAATAAATTCAAAAGCCTCTTCATATGTCTCTAGCAAGAAACTTCTTCAAGATCCTGTAGTTTCATCATTTCTGCTTGGGGAAGGTTATCTCTGCTTTTCTAGCTGCACAAGGACTTAAGTTTTACCTTCCATTTCTTTAGGCCTGTTTTGCATAAGTCTTTAGGGTTTTTGTATAAGGCTTTGAAATGTGATACTGAAGCATCTGGGAAGTTAAAAATGTGTAGATCATTTTACTATTTATTTTTAAGGGTTTTATTTGAATGCTGTTTAAAGACCTCAAGAATTTTAACACTTATTGGAAATATTCAGGAAGACTATTGTAAATATTCAGGCAGTCTACTGTTTTTCTATAGTCCTTTAGAGAAGCTGAGTGCTGCTCATGTTTGGGTTTTGATTAGTGTATCTGCACTGTCATGAAAGCTAATAGTCTAAATATATGATGAAAGACATTTACTTATAGCAGGTGGTGGGAACTGACCTGTAGAGAACTCTGTACAGAGCCCCTTAGAGCTTCTCAGCAGAATGAAAATTATTCTTTCTTTCTAAATGGGAAAGAATAATTTCAGGGCTGGAAGATTCACTTTCTCATGTTTTTGGGGGAATCTTTAAGCCTGTTGGCACAGGCTGATGCTATATGTTTTCCTGTCCTTAGGTCAATGCTGAAAGTAAGCTGCAGAGTGTGAAATCAAGACTGTCCTGTTAGATTGTCCTGGTTGCTACAAAAGCTGCAAGACCCAGGTTTTGGAGCACAGGCTGCATGTGCCTCAAGCATAAAGAACAACAACATCAGTAAAAGCAATGGGGTATTGCTCTTGAAAGACCACGATTATTATCTGGTGCAGAGGAGTTCTGTAGGAGTTCTGTAGGCAGCAGGAGTCCAGTGGTGAAAGGGCTGACAGCTGGGTTATGACAAAGACTTGTGAGAATGGTAAGAGAAGTGCTGACTGTGCTGGGAAGGCTGTGGCCATTCACAGGGAATGGAGCTACCACACTCTTAAAAAAAAGATCATTAATTAGTACAGCCATGAAACTTTCTTGCGGGGTAAAACATTAGGCAAATTAGAATTGCCTTCAAAAGTCATGACTACGTGTGAGGTGCAGGAGCAGGATAATGCTGATTAAAGGATTTATGTATTATATAAATTATACACATTAATAATCCTATAAAGCATAAAAAGTATATATTATACAGATGTTATGTTAACAGATTAAATAATGTATCTATGTATAAAAGAGAAAAATATGAATTCACACATCTTTGTATAGTCCTTCATACAGATCTGTCTATGTCTCTGTGTATATAGGGTGTTCATATACAGGACAAATAAACTGGGCCCAGGCAGAGAAAGTTGGGGCTGTTCAGCCTGGAGAAGAGAAGGCTTCACGGAGACCTCACAGCAACCTTTCAATATCTGAAGTGGGCCTACAGGGAAGCCAGAGAGAGATTCTTTATCAAGAAATTAAGGTTAGCTATATAGAAGAAATTCTTTACTGTGAGGGTGCTGAGGCACTGGAATGGGTTGCCCAGAGAAGCTGTGATTGCCCTATCCCTTATGATCATAGTTTAACATGAGAAAAATTTAGAGAAGTAAACCAGAAACTTTTAATATAACTAACAATCTATTAAACCACTTAGAAACTAGACACACTTCTGTGAAAAACACGTGTGTAAGACAAAAGAAACCCAAGAACTTCCTCTTTCTTTCCCAACCAACAAAAAAGTAACACAACCAGGGCCTCCTGTCTTGGCCATGCTGTGGGGGGCAGGAACCCCTTTCTCCCTCTGGGGCATCTGCTGGCCCCTCCATCGGCTACCAGGCAAGAGAAAGAGTGCTGCAGGGCCAGCCCCTTTCCAGGAAGCCCACCAAGCCCCATCCTGGACCAGGCAAGGCAGACTCCAGTGCGGGGGGCTGAGCACCTCTCCAGGGACACGAAAAACCATTCTAACTAAACCAAACCCCAACAGTTACCAAGCAAGAAAGAAGGAAAAGCTACAGAACCCTAACCAGAACAGAACCAAGCACAACTGTTAAGATTTTACCATCAAGTACCCTCCTCCCAACACAACTAAAACCAGAAAAAACACTAAAACCCATGCAGAGTGGCCCTACAGCTAAAATTAAACACAAAAAACCCAAAAACCAACCACAAAACCAGTCCTAACAGAACCCCAACCACAACTCCCACCACAAGTAACTGGCCAGTCAGGTAACCATTTAAGAAACCCAAACAACATATTAATTGTTCTTCTAAAGTTCTCCTAAGCCTTCTGATGCTTGCATTTTTGTAATGTACTTTTCATGTAAATAGTGATTGTTTTGCATTCCTTTCTGGAGGAAGAGAGAATTGATGGACTGTTGGTTTGACCAGTGTGGTTGGAGAGGTGGCAATTTCATCCTCCAATCCATGGTCACCTTTAGAATTCTATAAATATCGAGGTCAGGAAATAAATGTGTTCTTTTTTGCCTTGAACACCTCTGCATGTGAGTGTCACTCATTTCATGTTGTATTGTGACAATTAACCCTTTCAGTACGTCAATCCTCCCTCGAGTAACAGAAAAAAAACAAAATACAAGCATATGAAAAACCATCATAAAACCATAAAAATTTATTAAAATTTTTAGAGCATTGTCTCTGCCTGAGCTAGGTACAAATAAGATCATATGCCAAAGTCAATAGTATTTGTCCTGGTTCGGGGCAAATTTGGGAGAGAACCCAAATTTGGGAACAGAACAAGACGACTGGGGATAAAAGCATCATACAGTCAAACTAGGACAAGTATGGATTTTCTTTAACAGTAAATAAGAGAGAGCTAGAGAAAGAAAAAGAGAAAAATAAATAGAAAAGAGGTTGGGAATGAGAAAATATCACCACTCCATGGATCCCAATGGCGTCCTGTTGATCCTCTCCATCAGGTCTTCTTGGTTGTGAGCGTCCCCCAAAAATTATAGAGTCCCATGGATTAATACACATTTGGGTCAGGTGCCTCTCCTGGAGGGTGGGCAAGTTTGACACTGTCTTGCAACAGACTCTGGATTTGTCGCATTACTTGCAACACATGCAGTGCTCTTATGCAAGGCCTCAGGAAGAACTCTGGGGGGAGCTTCAGGGGTCTTTGATGACACCCCCCCCAGCTGCCTCTCATGTGAAAGTCCTGTGGATGTGGCCTTCCCAGGGTGAGGGGGTTTTGAGCTGAGCCAATGTGTATAAGGGAGGATGGGTGTTCACTGCCTCCGACCAGAGGTTACACCATACACCCAAAAGTCTCCTCCCCCTGCCTTGGTTGTGGGGGAACCTGTGCAAACCTGCAAAACCCCCCCTCAGCAGATGAGCCTGTGGGCTGTAGCCTCCCCTCACCACAAACACAGACAGGGATGGTTTTCAGGACAGCTGCTGGGTTTGGCTTTCTCATGGATGCATTATTCTCCCTTAGCCTTGTTTACTTCTCCCTAGACGTGAGATAATTGGACCTTTGGACCCTTATCTTATCACAAGTTCCCTTAGGCAGCTTAACTCACAGTCCAAAGTTCCAGTCAGGCATCTTAAGGTGGGCTTTTGTAGTCACAGCTTCGTTATGCAGTTTTGCCATAATGGGCAAAACTGCTTCATAACAATGTTTAAGACATTAACCACAACATTTCAGTCTCTGACATAATCCCTGGAAGTGTTCAAGGCCAGGTTGGACAGGGCTCAGAGGAACCTGGTCTAGTGGGAGGTGTATCTGCCTAAGGCAGGGGAATGGAATGAGATGTCCCTTTCACCCAAATAATTATGTGATTCACTGTATGATTCTATTTTCTTTATTGAATACTTCTTGGTCCAAAGGAAGGGGCAGTAAATCACAGGACTGCCTGTGAGAACGTGTGGATATGGCAGTGTCAAGAAATTTGTGTCAGTCAGTCACAACACAGCATGAAAACTTGGAAGGAATGGCTCTTTCAAAAGGAGCATGTAATGACAGGGGGCTCTGCTTTCTGATGTGCTTCTGGGGGCATCGGAACTAGCAGCATTTCCTGCTGTCCAGCACAGGGCTTCCTGAGAGCATGATGGCATCAAGAAAGCTGTGAGCCAAAGGAGCAGGATGATGATTATTACCACAAACAACATCTCTCTGACATAAAATGGTGGACTCCTCCTATAAAATGAAGAAAACCTGGTGTATGTAGAGGAAGGGTTGTCTTGGTCTGATGTACTTCTGAATAAACTGGAGGGGCTAAATGATTTTCTCAGCCAACCATGTCAGATCACATCACTGGAAGAAAGGGAGACAAATGCCCTTGAAGCTGCAGGGAGGGGGTGGGATTTTTGCCAGAAGCTGAAGAGTGCAACGGCATTATGGTCTTGCCCTTGGTGAACTGGTTCAAACAAAATGCCTGTTTTCTACATTAATTGATATATCCTGTAGTTTTGTATCAGCTTGTTTAGGAATTCTTAGTGGAGCGGAGGTAATGTGGTCATGACAGGTGTGTGCTATCTTTTGTTTGAACTTCAAAGCTAACAGTTCAATAATCTTAGTGCATTGCTGAGTGAATGTCAACAAAGGTGTTTGCTGGCTACAGCATGTTTTGTGAACACTGTGGAGATGAGGTAGATTAACTTCAATTGATCAGTACAAGGAGCTTTGCCACCTTGAACTTTGATTTTAACCATACAGGCTGCTGTCACTTAGGGGTTCTAACCACTGTCCTACTGCAGGAAAAATGTGAGAGGAAAAGAACAAGATGAATTTACATATTTCCTTTACTAAGAATGCCTTGACACTTACCTTGTTCACCATTAAGAGAACACATAAGGGATACTTGCATGTTTTTTGAAAATAGAAGGTAGGTGGGTGTATGAGAAGAGGTAAAGATGCTTAAAGGCCAGAATCACTAAGACTGCAGAACAACAAAGGAATAAGTTAAAAGTGCTCTCCTATAAACAGCATTTTGATATATCAAGACAGTGATGTGTAATGGGTATTTTTAAATTTTGTATGATTTTTTGGTATATGTTCTTCCATTGTTAAAAGCCTATGTCTATTTAGTGTCCCCAAGGATTAACATACTGAAGAGTGTAACTAATAGTTTATCCATTGTTAAATGACTGGCAGGCTGATGCAGTAAGATACATGCCTTCACCACTGGCTTATATACTTCTGGATTTAGTGATATCACAGAAATGTATACCTTTTTAATAGTATCATGGTGATAGATTTTGCATAGGAAAAACAGGGCTGAGGTTTGAGTTATTTGAGTTTATTATTTGAGTTTAACTCTGTCAGATTTTTAGTTCTCAAATGTAAAAAATAATCTGTGTTGCAGGATCTACTCTAACTGAAGCTTACACCATTGGAAGAAAGACTGGTATGTGTGTTTGAATAAGGATGACAAATTAAAGTACTTGAAATAAAAAAAGTTATTATCCAAGCTGCAGTAAAGTAGCCTTTCCCTCTATTTCTTTTAACATTAAAGACATCAAGTATGATATTGAATCTTTAATATGCATAACAACAATGCTCTACCATCATTGTATCATGTAAAATAAAAATGATGGATATTATGAGCACTTTAAAGCTTATTATGTGCACTGTGCAAAACATCTTGGGAGACTTACAAAAGCTAAGTGGTGAACAAGTGCTCTAATGAGAAATATGTTGTTATGTCACTATACCAGTCTTGCAAATCTGTCAGCATGTCAAGACTCTTATGGAAATGAAAGATGAGAGTTCAGGATACGGTCTCTTGCCTTTCACTAGGTCATTTACACATTTACACATCGATACTTCTCTATAACTGAATTTTTTCTCTCAGTCTGTTAATTCTGAAGGTCTTAAAAATTCTCTGTTGCTCCAAGGAATTAATGAAAAATGTTAATTTTCTTTTTAATAATTGTGTATTTCCAATTTGGCAGCTGGTTTCATAGGATTACCAATTTTTATAAGCAACTTTTACACAAGATTGCCACACAGCTTGTGAGAGTTTTTTGGTTGGGTTTGGGTTGCTCCTACTGATTTTAATATTTTGCTGTGTTTTGTCCACTGACGATATGTCAGTGTCTCAGATGCTATTAACAGCCAGTTAGCCCTGAACATTTTTCCTTCTATTTAACAAAGTGTTTGCAATCTATTATCAGAAAATTTTGATGGTTTCATTAAAGGCTGAATAAAACCTTCTGCCGATGTACTGACCATCAGAGAAGGTCAAATAGGTACTAATAGGAAATTTGAATCACAGTGTCTCAGAGTGGGTCAGGTTGTAAGGGACCACAGTGGGTCATCCAGTCCTAATCCCCTGCTCAAACAGGGTTATCACAAAGCATATGGCACAGGATTGTGTCCAGAAAGCTCAATATCTCCAGTGAGAGAGACTCCACACTCTCTCTGGGCAATCTGTTCCACTGTATGATCACCACCGCAAAGGAAAAAATTTCTTCCTCATGTTCAGATGGAACTTCCTGTGCATCCATTTCTGCCCACTGCCTCTGGTCCCATTGCTGGGCACCACTGAGCAGAGCCTGGTCCCTGCTCTGACCCCTCCCTGCAGGCACTGACAGACACTGAT
>JAYDZK010000001.1:14153915-14181491 GCA_034509185.1 Euphonia xanthogaster | reverse complement strand
TCCATCCCTTCATCATCTCTGCAGCCTCCACTGGACCCACTCCAGGAGCTCCCTGTCTCTCTTGTCCTGAGGAGCCCCAAACTGGACACAGCACTCCAGAGGTGCCTCACCAGGGCTGAGTAGAGGAGCAGGATCACCTCCTTTCACCTGCTGTCAATGCTCTTCCCAGTGCATCCCAGGATCACACTGGTCCCCAGGGCACTGTTGGCTCAGGGACAGCTTGTTGCCCACCAAGACCCCAAAAGCTTCACAGAACTTCTTAATATTATGCTAATATTTTGTTAATTTTTAATATGTTTTTGTCAGAACATGTAATAGTGACAGAAACTAAATGCAGCAAAAATAAACAGGGATTTGAAGCTTGTCTATGAAAAGAGAATCCATAGAAAAATCTTTCAGTCAACTGTGTAAGAGGATGTATTTGCAACACGTATCCATAGCAAAACCCAGCTTATTTTACGAAATTAGTTATTGAGTCTCTTATCTTTCTCTGTATAGCTATTTATTTTCGTAATATATGGCTTAGGCTTCCACAGTCCTTCACAAACTCTGTAGGGAAATCTGGCTTTAAGATATAGACTTGTGATTGGTATTTCCTATTACTCTAAAGAGCTCCATGCAGTTTGTGATGGGTTTTTTTATTCTGTTTAAAGACAAGAAAATCTCTCCAAAACTAGATAACTAGCAAAACAATTTGGAAGAATGTAACAGACATGAGCTGGCTTCAACCCTCTTATTCCTTCCTTGAGATGGGAAACAGCCAGTGTCATGTCAAATGCGGATGTTACTGGGAATCATGTTGGCACTGTGATTAAACTGTGTGCTGGAACTGCTATATTTTGTTTTGTGTGAAACTTACATTTGTATTGTGTTTTCATTTTTTAAAATATCTCTGCTAAACCAGAAATCTCACAGAACACCAAACATCTTCAAATAACTAAATTTGATTTGAAATGTTACACCCTCTGCATAGAATATGTCAAAGAACCTGGTCAGAGAGAATTGGACCCTGATGTGGCATAATAAAGGAATGAGAAAACAATGTTTTATCTAAATTTTTCTACCATTTTAAAGGTACTTGCATAACTTTATCTAGTTTGCCTAACCATTATCATACATGTTTGTGCATGTTGCCTCTTTGATTTTCTGAAAGGTGAAGCAAGGGTGATGGTCTTGTAAAAAAGAAGAAAAAAAGTCTCCAGTACATATTTTTTCCTGATTTCTAATTATTATATTTTAAAATATTTTGATCTAGTACTAAATTTTTGTTCTTTCCTGATATAAGACAGCTGCTTGAAGTTTTATAAATAAAAGAGTGATAATTTATTGCCTTTGGCTTTTACTAAATAAAACCCACATGCTTTCTTTAATAATGCTATCAAAGGGATGACTAACAAAGCACTGTTTTATGAGGCCTGTCTCATCTTCCCACCTGAGCAAACATTCATATGAATGAAGTGACATCCTTGCCTTTTCAGGTCTATCATTTTGAAATTTATTGAATTGTTTACAGTCAGGTTTTGCAGCTTAAGTCCACTTTTAAAAGGAAGAATGATAGCTTATATTTGACAGTTCTCATGTTTTCTCTGTGTGTATTCTTATAAATAATGTTTAGCACTATGATGCTGAGCAAAATAATTTTGGAGGTTCCTGTTGTGTCAGGGTCTAAATTTAATACTTTTATGTCAATAACCCCTTTAAAAGCAACTGTCCACTACATGTATGCATTTTCAAGACCAATGAAAATGAGACTTTTTGCATTTGCACACACCAACAGACACACATATATATGTATGGAAAATTTATATATTTTTCATCTACATGAATATATATTTCTAAGAATTCTTATAGAGCTCCATCTTATGATTGTAGGATTTTTTTCAAACTCACTTAAAAGAAAGTAAATGTGATATGGCTAAGGAATTCTTTTGGCACTAGAGAACTTCCAGATCTAAATGCCTTGCAAAATATTTCACATTAACTCTACAATATTCCCCTTAAAAAAAAGTGTGATGGGAAGTAATCATACAGAGATGATGGGACAAAATTGTACAGTTTTAGCTGTTAAATGTTATTACTATACAACTGGAATTATTCTCTATCTAGTTTAGTGTGAACAAAGTTCTCCTTCACAGCTCTGCCTATAAAAAGAACTGGACTTGCTATTTTATAGCCTAGTTGTTCAGTTCGAAGTTTATATAGTCTCCACAAAACAGGTAATGGTGGTAAAAACAACCAAATAATACTCCCTGCCATTTCTTAGAAAATCAAGCTGATGTAATTATGAACATGAAGAGGGAATAATGTGACCATTCTGCATATGCTTCATGACCCAAATCACATTATTTGAGTTAGTTCTCTTTCTCTGCCATGAGCTGATGGCAGTGGATGGCTTCATAAAACTTTCAGTGACAGGTACAAAACCGCAATTTTGGGCAGGAAAAATATTTTCCATCACCCTAGAAATGTCAAAAACAAGATGTGACTAGAAGAGAAGCTGAGGATAATGGGTTACTATTTTACTGGTCCATAGAATCTTGGTTTCTATTGCATATGAAGGATGCTATGAACTGCAGGGGTTTAATGATCTTATGGAACTTTCCATGGCTATTAAATCAGAGACATCATGAGGGAGGTGGAGGGGAAGGGAATGACTTCAGTGCAGCTGATGGAAATTTTTATGGGCATCTTGCTCTTTCCCATGGTGGGCGAAGATGGAATAAACTAATGACAGGTTAAAGGCCAAATACTTAGAGTGCATAGGTACACAAATGTTCAGATGCTGACGTTTACCCATGACTTTTTGGAATCTTTTTGGGTTTGCAAAATTGTTTTATTATCATGAAGAGTAGCTTTTTTATTATTGTTGTTGTTGTTTTGTCGTTTTTTGTTTTGTTTGGTTTTTGTTTTTATTTGAACATGCACTCATTATTTACCTATAAGAAAGTACAGTACTTATAGTGTTATTGTAATGCTTTCAATTCAAACTCCAGCCCAAGTTCAAAAATATAAAATTTAGTCTGAGAGTCAATTTTTTTTTTACCATGAATATGCTTTTTTTGTGACTTTTTTCCTTAGGGTTATGATCATATGCTACACAATAATAACACTTCTATTACTTCAAAGTGTTTGTGCTCCTTGTTCTTAGAACATCTGGAATCACTGAAGTTTAAACAAGTTTAACAGTTTTTTCCCTTTCATTTTATACTGATCCTGGACAAGTTGAATTGCCTGATGTAAAATAGCGACAAGCTGAGAGTATTGCACCAGAATCAATTTCTAGCTTGAATAATTGAATATGTTGTGGTATATCTTTGCTCAATGGCCTGATCTTCAAAGTATTTTGTATATGCTGTCATAAATAAAGTCCATGCAGTAGATATATGAAATCTGAGTTTCACAGGGAAAAAAAATGTGTAAAATCTAATAAGATCAGAATTTAATCCAAAAGGATTTTTGCCAGACCTTAGTGTACTTATATTTGATGAAATTGGAGTACAGAAATATAGACTCTGTTGTAGTGCTTCTACCTGGAGGTGATCTTGTTTCCTTGTTGAAAAAATATATTTTAATACTCTTCCTATAAGGTTTTTCAGTAAATATATTGTTTATACATATAAAACTTACATAAAGCAGAGGTTTTGGGCCCAAAATTATTTAAAATAAAACTTATAAAACATATTCCAGTCTTAACTTGCAAGATACCTTGCAGTGAGAACAGAGGAGTACTTGAGAAAGTTTATTTCTTCTAACAGTTACTGCTTGAGAATGAATAAAATCACAAAACTAGCCATGCAAAGAAGTGAAAACGGCAACTCATTTTTCTTCCTTTTGAGAAGAGTTTCCACCACTAACAAATAATTTGTTTGGCTAAAAACCAAATCTTATCTTTATTAAGTGACTAGGTATTGCTGTAATGATCATGGGGAAGCTGAAAGAAGCTGTCTGTGGATAAATGTGAAACTCCAGAGAAAAGAAATAAAGAAACTTGCAATTTAAAAAAATTACAGCTGTGTAAAAACAACACTTAGAGTCTGTTTTCTAGTGGCAATAATGGAATTGCAGGTATTCATTTTAGAAACTCTAAAAGGATTTAAAATCTCTAATAGATATCAGCCCCCAAAGTATCCAGCACAGTGAAGATAATAATTTTTCTGTCCTGGAAAAAATCTCATAGAAGTTTGATTACTATGAAGTTTTCTGCTTCTGGCTGTCAAAGTTTGCTCATACTTGTCCCCAGGTGGATATCAGCAAAGTTTTTTACACTATTCATGAAAATTTGAGGTTTAAGTTAGATATAAGAAAAAGGTTCTTCACCCAGAGGGTGGTTGTGAACTGGAACAAGCTCCCCAGGGCAGTGGTCACAGCACCAGCCTGATGCAGTTCAAGAAGTCTTTGGACAATGCTCTTAGGCACATGGGGGCATTCTTGGGGATGGTGCTGTGCAGGGCCAGGAGTTGGACTCAATGATCTTTGAGGGTCCCTTCCAACTTAGCATACTCTGTGATTCTGAAATTTTGCTACATTTAAAAGACAGAACTTACCTAGTTTAAAATCAGATATATTAGAAATTCAGAGCACTTAATCCATGTATGACAAAATTCTTAATGTGTTTAGTTTCCTGTACTGTAAAGAACAGCTCCATGTATATGCTGGGGCCAAGTGACCAAAAAGTGGCTTTGCAGAAAATGAGCTGGATTGCCAGAAATAGACTTTGTAATCCTGAAATATGTTAATATTTATACATTTTGTTCTTTTGTTTTTCAGTAAGTACTTTTTCATTCAGCAGGGCCATTCAGTCTGTTCAGATAAGCTCATCTTTGGTTTTGTTACAAATTGAGTGGAAGTACTAGTTGTCTTGCGCAAGAGCAGATATTTCAGAGAAGACTGCAGCATTGAACAAATTGGCAGCATTTCAGTACCCTGATGCAAAAATATCAAAAATAGAAAACTGGTGGCAAATAAACACATTTATATAGTTCTACATATAGTTTTCTTGTCTTCTCTGCTTCACAGTGTTGCTTCATACTTGCAATTAGGCAGTCAGACTTTAAAGATATGTTGGGAACGATTTGCGTGCTTTCCGCTTGAAGCAAGCCTAACCTGAGGGACTTCTCTGCAATCATTGACATTCATCCTGTGCTATATAGTGTTGAGCATACTAATTTTGTCTGTGGACATGTGAGAAAAGTGACTTGCCTATATAGAAAAATTGGCAGCCTGTCACTGCCAATATATTTCTGTCATGTGGGCCAACAGCTTTCTTTGCATACCCTTGCAGAGAAGCAATGTGTGTATGCGAAAGAATGATTGATCCTCTCAATCAGTAGCACAGGGTTGTTATGGCAGGATCCCCAATTTATTTTCTAGCTCTTGCATGATTACCAGTGGTAGACTGCATGCAAGTGTATTGAAAATACAGTCATTAACTGTACTGATACTCTTTTAAACACAAGGAATCTAAATTGGTCTTCAGGTTCCACTTTTGTTTTTCAAGGTTGATGGCTGAACCAGGAGGAGGAGCAAATCTCTTTGTTAGATAAGAACACAAAAGGGGAGTGGACAGGCATCACACTGCTTTTTATGCTTTTTTTTTGTTTTCTTAATAGTATGGTCATTGGAAAACTGCATATTTGTAAATTAATTTGCAGATGGCTTTAACTTTGCCTATAAAATGTCTGGTTTGAATCTCATGGCATAATAAAACCTGATAATCCTTTGGGTCTGGTCTCTTAGATCTATTTGCTTTTTGTATTAGCTGTTTAGTTTTATGAATTACATCAGCAGCAGATTACAGCAGGTCCTACCGTGCTAAACACCATACAAACACAGAGCAAGGCACAATGCCCTCCTCAAGTCCTTACAGTTTAAATAGATTAAAAGATTAAGAGGAAAACATGGATGTGAAGCCTCTTGCTCAAGGTTACAGATTAGGCCAATAGCAAAACCACAATTGAACTGGTCCCTGTGTCCCAGTCTAGTACCCTGTTGATTGCACCATGGGGCCTCTGGAAGTTAATTTGAAGTAATATTTTCAACTTATGCATTCAAATTGCTTTTAAACCTAATTGTGAGAGTCTAAAAGGCATCTTGGTGAGAATAAAGCCCTCTCAAAAGGGAACTGGAGGACAGAGTCACACCTGAGACATGTCTCACTTTCTTTTTATATCATTCATCATCTTTGACAAGAAAATACTTTGAATGCAGTAGAAAGCTTTTCAGCCTACCCTTCACAGCACAAGAGAAAAGAGTTTATTCCCAAACTGCATATTTACTTACGAAATTTAGTCCAGAAAATTTTTGCTACTCAAGGGTCACCAGGAAATGCCCACTTCCAGATGGGAGTCTCAAGGACACTGTGACCTGCTGCTGTGGTCCAGCTCCTCCTACGGGGAGCTGTGCATGTTTTCTAAGGAGAAAAAACCTGATCATCAAAGACAGGGACAGACTTACTAGGTTATGAAGCTTTTCCATGAAAAGTATTTAATGATTGTTGAGTATGGCTGGAATGACTGTTGAGTATGACCTCTTGGTCAGGAATATTTCAAATTAAAATTTAGGCCTTACTCTAGCAAGGCTCATAGAGGACTGGACATATATTCTTTTAAGGTACTTGAGTAACAAACAAAGCAGATCCCAAACCCTACTTTTTGTCTCTGTGAGCCTGTTTGGTGTTTCTTCACTCTAGCGAGTAACAGTGGAACTATTACAAGAACACATTGTAAACAAGCAAATGTTGCATAAACCATTTCCTATTGATTTATTATGTGTATTTTAAGACATCATATTCAGATTGCCTCTGCTTCTAAAAGCCATAAAAATAGATTTAATCTATGAAGTATAGGTTAGGAAAATTGCAACAACTTACTTAAAACAGTCTACTCAAAAACATACTTCCCTCCTACCTTTCCATCTCAGTGGGAGGCTGAAGTTTAGATTTTTAAGTTTAAAATTTCAGCTATTGACTATGAGTGATAATTGCTTTTATCTTGTGGAAAAAACTCACCTATTTTGCATATGTATTTGTAGTGCATGCGCTGCTTACTTTTTGCAATTATTCTCATTAACTTTTTTATCTCCTTTCCTCGAGGGTAAGGGTTGTATACAATAGTGTCTCAGCAAACAGTGAACAAAATAAGAATTACTTTCATTTTGTCTGAACACAAAACAAGGAACACGTATGTTGAATTCTCTTCAGCTATGCTATTAGTAAGAAATTCATTTTGAAAGACACAGTGGGGGGAAGAGAGAGTAGTGAAGTAAATAGCAAAATCAAGGAAATGCTCTGAATTAAAAAACATTTCTTTAAAAAGATTCAGTGTTATATGTCCAATACTGTATAACTAGTTGGAATGAGGTATGCAAGTTATTTAATCATTAATACTTTGATCACATTTGACGTATTTAATACAGAGGCTTTCCATTACCTGATCTTTTTTTTTCTGAGAAAATATTGATAATCATTAACTTTGAAAAGCTATGTTGAAGGTTAGGATTTTTCCTTTCTTTATTTTTTCTTTCTCTCAGGGAATTTTTTCCCATTTGTTGCCTATGAGATGGGAATGACCAATACTTAAGAGATAAAAGTGGTTTCTGTGGGGAGGAGGAAAGGGAAGGGTACAGCTGGCTATTCTCTTAGCTGGGAGGCTTTCTCTTGGGAAGGGCAGAGATACCGTGAGATTTTGGCCGGGGAGTCCTGGGGGCTGGGCTCAGCTCCTCACTCTCTCTTGCTCTCGGATCAAAGAGGGGGAGATGGACGGTCTGCAGTTCATGTGGGAAGAAGTCGCTGCCACCATGGAATTCCACATTTTACTGCTTCTACCGTGAGTGAGGCTTTGCTCCTGAGAGCAGCCATTGAACTGGGACCTTATTGAAGACCCAGTCTCACTGGAAATGACTCACCATGTCCTTGGGTGCCTCAAGGGAAAACCCAGGAGCCCAGTGCCCTCCCCTCATTTAGAGGGAATGTGTCTGGGCCGCTTGTGGAAGCCTGGGTACCACTGCCCAGCCCCAACTTTTTCTGCTGCTGTATCGGGTTTTTTGCTACACTTTAACCCAGCGCCCCCTGTCCACCGGGGCACCCCAGGGCTTCTGCCAGGGCTACTGAGTTTCTGCTGCATTTTGTCACCAGGGAGAGTCCACCTCTGCCATTCCAACCACTGTTCCAAGGTTCCTGCTACAGCCCATTTCGCCATCCTGAAGGGCACAGGGATCGGCTTCCTGAGGTGAGTTTGTAAAGGAATCCCCTTTTCTCTCTCTCCTGCTAGCCCGCCCACCATTTCCATAGGGAGGAATGGCCGAGCTGGCGCCACAGCGCCCCCTGCAGGCGCGGGGGAATCAGCGCACCAGCCCTGCCCGGCCGGGAGCCACCAGCACCCCCGCTGGCCGTGACCGGAACTGCGCCGAAGGGGAAAGCGCTCAACGGCCGCGAGACGGCTGGTGCTCATTTTCTGGTTTGTGTTTCTTGTTGCTGCTGTTGCTGTTTCTCTGCCTTGTTTCGTGTATATATGTATCTCTGTGAAGAACGGTAAGTTGGAATAATTTAGAGGGAAGGGGGTCACATTTTCCATTCCAAGGGAGGTCCCACCATCCTTGGCAGACACCTGTCTTTCAAACTACAAGTTATAACTGGAAAATTAAACTCTTTAACCCTTTAAGTAACAAAAACATACACTGATCAAATCAAGATAAACAGACATTTTAAATATATGATAGTCTATGTATAACCTTCAGACTAAGTACTATTTTATTTTTTTTTTAACATGTTATCGACCAAGCAATATCTTGCTAGTTACTCTCAATGGTTAGGAGCTTTCCTGAGAAAAATGCTGTATGCATTTGCTACAACGTAGTTCTGGATTAGAAATTCTAGTGGGGGAAAAAATATGCAGTCCTGTGGCAATCTAGAAAAAAATGACATAGTTGAAAATCATCCATAGTTAGTATCAGTATCAATATCTTCAAGTTATTAAAAAAAAACTTACATGAATATTTCAATTAATTTTGCAAGTCAATATTTAATAAGCACCAAAAGGATGATCATTCTGATGCAATAACTTAATGACACCTATTAAAAATAGTGACTTTACATTTGCATGCTGCCATTGTGCTGAATGTTGTGCTTTGTAAAGGCTTGTAATTGATGAGAAAGGACTGCAATTGCAAACTCTCCCTTGTTGCATTGTCAGCCTAACCATCTGCCTTCCAGTTTGCCTATTTGTCAGAAGTGGGCCTCTCTATTGCCTTAGTCTGACATATACTAGCAGGGAAACAACAAAAACTTCAATCACACCTCAAATTTATCGTAGTGGAGAGCAACTTTACTGAATCATAGCAGGCATTTTATTAAATCTGACAAGGGCATGATCTCTTTTTCTGGATTGGATAATTTTGGTACGTCTTCTTTCTTTGGTTTTTTGTTTTGTTTTGGTTTGGGGTGTTTTTTTCTCTTTTTTTGTTGCCTAACTTTCACACACTTTTTTACCCTGTTGGCCTTTCCTACAATGAATAGGATTTGGTTAAATAATTGAATTTGGACACATCCTTGTTTGCTTGCTTTTTTAACCTGGAAGCTCTGTTTGGTTTTGTATTGGGTGTTGTTGTCATTTTTTTAATCCCCAACTACCTATTGAAAGTATTATAGCTCTCTAACCCCTCAAATATCTCAATAATTTTTCACCTTGGAGTGTAAGGCTTTATGAATTTACTGGCAGTTGTCTCGTCCCACTGATTCAATATGAGTTTTCCCTATTTCTCTGACCATATACATACTTCTTCTGGTTTTCTCAAATCCATTTCATTTATTAATTATTACTAGCAAGTGTTACAATTCCAAATTCTTTATTCATAAAAGCTTGTCTAAAAAAATTGCATTGGCAAAAGATATATATTTGTCCTTTCTCTGATATGTTTTTCCAGTCTTTATTTTTTTTGTTCTACTTCCCTGTTTCTGCTGGGTCCAAATATATTCCTCAAGGAGTATGTTTAAAAGAATAACTTTTCATAAAATTAAAATTCTAGAATTTTTTAAAGCTTAAAATTCTGACATGCACTATGTGAAAGATGGCACTTTTCCCCCAGGAATATTGGCTGGAATACTCTGGGTTTTCTACTTCAGAAACCTTGAAACTTTACATGCAATTATTTTCGGCATTATTTTCCAAAGCCTTACGATGCTCTGTAACACTATAATCCTATGATGCAGTGGGAGGGAAGGAGTGTTTAGATCCAGCATTGAAGGCCAGTATGAAACTACAAGAGACAAAATACCCATTACCTGCTGAGAACAGCAAGAGAAAGACACAGAAAATTAAGACACCCTCTTCCTTTATTTATTCTTTGTAGAGTTGTCTGACAGTCTGTAATCTACAGTCTGAAGGGGGCTTGGAGGCAACCAAGAGATAAAGATTTTTACTGTTACAGGGAGACGAAAAAATGTAGGAGGAAATTTCTGTCACTTTTTTTCATATACTTTAGGTAGGTTGAAATTACTTATCTAAAAACTTCTGGAAGTAAACATGACAAACACTAAAAGGCAAACACATTTGAAATAGCTTTTCTGTGGGTTCATATTAGACCAGTTGGAAACTATGTACTTAAATGGACATTCAGTTAATGTCATTTGCTTACCATTTTTTGAAAAAGAGTTCAAATTCATAATTACAGCATGAATATTAACCATTACTGAAAATCTGATCTACTGTGGGGAGTGTATTTTTAAATTTTAGTTATGATGCTTTTATATAATCTGTAAGTATTTTGGCACAGAACTTGGTGTTTGTCACATTTTTTTTAAATTTAAAAATTTTATCCTGAAGTTGGCAATATTTGTGCACTTCAGCAGAAAGGTCAAGTTCATGGAAAATAACATTTTTGGAGGCAAAACCCCCCTCTTTTGGAGGTGCTTTGTTTGAATATCTTAAACCAAAGCGTTGTGGCAAAGGTTTTACTAAGTAAAGTTAAATTCAAAATCTACAAATGTCATCAAAAATATCTTAATTCAATAATGTGAGGAAATCACCTTAGAGGAAATGTTGTATGTAAAAATACCTTAAGATTGTTTAGATTTAAGTTTATAAATGCTTGTGAAACCTGTTTTTTCTTAATATCAGAAATTACAATGCATAAATCTCTAAAGAAGGAAAAATTAGAACTTGGATTTGTGAGACTTCTATCATAAGCAGATCTAATCACAGAAGAAAGTAACTGTAGAATTTGATGTGCTTGTTTATGAAACAAAACTGTAAAATATATCTTCATATTTTAGGGTTTCTTAAATATATTTTTGAACTGGGAGAAAAAGAAATTTTACCAATTGAGTAGAAAGAACACAAAAGGGAAATTAATATTTTCATACATATTATTTGAACATATCACAAAGTCTTACTTCTATAAAACATGGCATTTTTAATCTGTTCAAATCCAGTTTGGTTTTCCAGATCGAAGCAAGTCTCTATGGAAATTCATCCTGGTTTAGCAGAAGAGGGCAGTGTTTCTTTACAATTGTGCATGGGAAGTATGCATATTATTTCAAAAATCAGTCTCTAGAGAGTATTTTAGGCCAATGAATTTAAATATAATAAATGCCTTCTGAATATGCTACTTAGTAAAAATAACAGGCAATGACAAAGCCAACATTACTTGCTTAATTTTTGTCAGAATTGTTCTGACCTAAGCAACAGCATGCAACCTTTAACATACTACATAGATGATTGATTTTTGTGTTCAAAGATGAAATCTATGAAACAACGTCTTTGGTTGAGAATGGTAAAATGATAAAAAATTAAGCCTAATGCTACTGGTTTTGGAATGTGTTAAGGATATTAGCATAAAAAAAATAGCTTTGCATTAACTAACATGAAGCAGTAGGGATAATCCCACTTGTCAGAAGACGTCCATGGTTCTGTAGTGTCCCCTCTTATAGATCAGGAAAACTAAAAAAAATATGATCGCAGTTTATCGATGGAATAAGAGAATTAAGTACATACTTTACTTTAAAGACTCTGACTAAGTCCTGGCTGATTTCAAGCTAATTATTTGTTTTATTGGCCTTTTAGCATAGTGATGTTTGCCAAGTCTGTACCTACATATGATTGATGTATTTCAATATCCTGAGTGGTTTTATTTATTTCTGCCCAAAATAATAATTCGATAGCTCCTTGAATGACTAAAGATTTCCTTTTGTTCTTAGAGTTATGGAGTTGATTTTAATGTTGGGGGAATTTTAATGAGGGGAAATTTTTCATTCTGTTGTCAAGATTTTAGGTGATCACCTAAAATAAAGGTGAAGCAGATATGTGCATTTTCAGCTGCAGCCGAAAACAGCAATTTATAGAAATTTGAGTGATAGAGATTATTATGAATATGCCATTTGCAAAATATTTATTTCATCCTTGAACTTTGTTCAAGACTATTAGGGATTCCTCTCAACCTACCAAAGGCTAGATCTGGAATACAATTTCTGACAGATATAGAACGACAATGGTAGGGAAAAAAACCTAAAAGATTATGTCTTTTACTCTTTTGAATTACCTTTTTTTAATTCTTGTAATTATTTTCTAAACTAAGTGTTGTTTATCCATTCTTATATAAAATTAATTGCCATTTAGGTGAATTCCACCATGAAAATAAGGAAGTCTGCAGGAAATGATAATCCCAAGTGTATATATGTAAAACTAATTTGAAAAGTATGGATATAGTGGTAATGATTTTAACTCATGGATCCCTTTAACTGAATCGCTTAAATGTTGAGGTGACCTGCTGTGTGTTTCAAAATATAATCTAGATTCGTGTTAGTCAGTTCTGCTCTGTTACAAACCAGATTGGTGCTTTATAAAAATAATTGCAGCACTATATTTTTCCACTTCTAGAAAATGTGCATAAGCTATGAAGGACTCATCGGTTAAAAATTTCAAGGAGCCATCATGATGTTGACTGTTATGCACAGCTGTATTGAAGAGTATGTAGCTGAGCAATGTGTAATGTAAAGAACTGGAATTTATGTCTAGTGTTGTTAGCTGTACATTCAATCATCCTGTCCTTGACAAGAAAAAATTCTTTTTGATTTTATTCAGGTTGTGTGTCAACCTGTGAACAACATGAAGCATCCTTACTTTAATATCAGCTATTTATATCTGTAATTATTTAATAGCAATACTTCTGGGTAGTCAACAATTAAAATAAAAATAATGAAATATGTTGTGCATTTTTTCCAGGACCATCTCGATATTTTCCATTAACCAGCTGTGTCTGAAGGAGTTCTGTACCTCTGTTCTGTTGCTGTCAGGTAGGATTTGATACTGTCCTGTAAAGAGACTGTAAACTGGCTTTTGGGGTTTTGTGAAATAGATTGTAATAACTGTCTGTAAGGGTTTGTTGTACTGTTTTGGGGGTAGAAATAAATGAACATGATTTTCAGATCTGAAATATTAGAAAAATATCAAAGCATCCATATTGATAATTTGAAACAGAGTGCTAGAACTTAACATCATTTTGCTTTGGGCACCAGATATTGATATTTTCTTTCAGGAAAAAAAACCCAAAACCAAAACAGCCAACAGTCCAGCTTTTATTTCTGAGGAAAGGCAAATATGCTTCCTTCTCCTTTTGGCTCTGGGTTATTAAACACTGAAACTGCTGCTGTGAAACTGGTACTTGAAGTAAAATCTCCACTGGGGTGCAGCTAAAGCAAACTCTGTTTATATTTACTGACAATTTTTTGTCTGTGTTTGTACTGCCATTATTTGGAATGTCTTTCTTCTACTGTGGTAGGTTGTTTTTTTGTGGAATGATTTGCAAACTCCAGAACCAAGAATTCCTGTACCATGTCAAACCCTGTATTTTCCTTGGAATTTTTCTTTGCTCATCATTGCTTCTATCTCTCTTTCTCTCTCTTAAATTTCTTTGATATTTTAGAGAGCTACAGATATACTGATACATAGATAAAGAAGATGATCTAGTCCTGTTTCTTATCATAGAATGATTTAGGCTGGAAAAGACCGTTAAGACCATCAGGGGTAACCATCCCACCAGCACTGGCAAATCATGTCCCCAGGTGCCACATCCATAAGTCTTTTAAACACCTCCAGGAACAATGACTACAGCATTCTCTGGGCAGCCTGTTCCAGGGCTTGACAGTCCTTTCAGTGAAAAAAAATATTCCTAATGTCCAATCTAAGTCTCTTCTGGTGCAACTTGGGGCCATTTTTTCCTGACCTGTCTTTTGCTACTCGGCAGAATAGCTCAACCCCCACCTGGCTACACCCTCCAGGAGTAGGGAGTTTTAGAGAGTGACAAGATCTCCTCTGAGCCTCCTCTTCTCCAGGCTAAACGTGCTCAGCTCTCTCAGCTGCTCCTCATCAGACTTGTGCTCCAAACCCACCCCCAGCTCTGTTGCCTTTCTCTGGACTCACTGCAGCCCCTCAATGTCTTTCTTCTAGTGTAATTTATAACATAGTCACGAAATAGCTTAGTCTGCCCAATAGCTATTGCTCAATGACTATTAATGAAATCGATAGCACTCTTTAAATCCCAATAAGCATTTCTGGCATCTTAAATGATATTTGAATATTTATTATTTCAAATGCTTATAACTTTGCAACAAAAGAAAAAAAATTAACATCTTTATGAAGGTATTCTGTGTGAAATGTCAGTGTTCCTACTGCTTTGCTCAATTTTTTCACCTTATCATGGGGATTTTCCTGTCCTCTGTTCCCCACCATTAATTCAGACCCATAATGTTGCTTAATAATTTAAAATTCTTTTTAGTTAATAAAATAAAATATTAAATAATAAAAGTAGTTTATAAGCACTCCTAACTTTAATTGGCACTCTTCTGATCTATTTGACAACTACTTGGTATGTTTATACATTCCTTTCCCTCTTTGGCATCTGTCCAATGCTGATTGTTATTTTTCTTGTAAGAGCCACACTGAGCTTCANNNAATTATAAGATTATGAATTGATAAAATATTTTATATTCTAAAGATAATAATTATTTTTGGGTTTTGAAATGCTGAATAAATATTTTGCTCTTAAAATGCAGGGGATTCATAATGAATGACCTCTATAAGCTTTCTCTAATCTAAAGAATCCTAGTGGCTTTTGCAAATGCCCTTCTGGTCTTTTCTTAAGCATAAAATAAGTTAATGTTTTGTACACATTTTAATCTCTCAGGGTTTTCATTAAGCCAAATGTTATTGAAACAATATTTACAGAATGTTCTAAAACGCATTATGAAAGAGAAAAAATGGCACAAAAATATTCATAGAGTAACAAAATCCATAAAGTGTTTCCATCAGAAGTAACATACCAAGATGATTTAGTACCGGAGATTCTGTTTACTGCAACCCAGAATTGTGAACTTTTTGTTCAGCAACAGCAAAAAACCTTTGACAATATATTGTGATGATTGTCTTTCATATGTCTTCTCTTCATGAAAGTATTTATTTTTCTGGAAAAGAAAGAAAAAGCAAACAACAACCCTTTATTCTACTGGAAATGCTGTTAAATAGCAAATGGAGAACTCATTGTGTACAGATCTTACTCAAAGTTATTGAGGCTGATGGATACCTCTTTTTTTTTGTTTCCGTATCTTCTGGTTTAACTATATATTTTATTAAAGGGAATATGCATAAATGGGATTTGACTTTGGCAATCACTAAAAAGCTGAAGTTGAGGGATGAGATGCTTTTGGTGAAGCTGAGTTTTGTTGCAAGATTGTTTGATTTTTATTTTTCCCCAGGAAAGATCTATACACTGTGCTGGAATTTAGAACATGTTTCACCTAATTCCCTAGTAGGGTATGAGTCCTATTGATTGAAGGGAAACTAGATTAATATTAATTTGTAGGTCTGTTTTCCTCTTTTTTTTTTATTTTCCCAAAACTTTAAAACTTCCAGTTCCAGAAACACATCTACCATGTGTTTTAATAGCTTAAAAATTTAACCTCAATTTCTTTTTTTTCCACTGCTTACCTCTGGGAACTGGGTGTTCCCCATAACTGTTCTTGGCAAGAGTATCTGTGTTACTAATCTAGAACAGAAGAGTCATCCAATTGAGTTGTTGAGGTTCCTGTGTCTTTTTCTCTCCATGGCACTGTATACTGCTATCCCCAAAAAATTTAAAAATCCCCAACAAGCATGCTTCAGTCATACCAACTGAACAAATTTAAGATACTTTCATTTCTGAGTGTTGTGTGAGCACCATTATCTTCAGATGAGAAAGATAATAAAAATTGTGCATATACTTCATAATGTTCAACTCTAAGTTGACCTATTCTTGCAATTTAGGCAGCATTCTTTATACTCTCAGAAATTATATACACACAAATGTAATGATGATTTGTACAGAAGCCAGGTTATTCTCTGAAGGCCTATTTTAATATCTTCTTTGGGCAGAAATACTAGGATATTCTTTCTCCATAATTATAGGATTCGTTACCAGCCTTTCAATGCAAGGGAATCAGTAGTTTAACACGAAGTGAGAATATTGCTGTTAAGGTTTGGCAGGAGAGCTGATAAGGACTTAACAACTCTCAGTGAAATTTTCTGAGTCATTGAAACTTCTCAAGGGGATGAAACAATTTCAGCTAATTTCCTATCTCAAATTGGTGAAAGTAGTTTCTAAATTATTGTTAACCAAATAAAAAAATTCTTTTTTTAAAATAACAGCTAATAAAAGTAATAATTTATGAAACTGAATTTATAAAGAAGAAAGATCTGAAGTAGATTACCTAAAAATATCAGTATACTTTTGTTTTGATTTCTTTCCCAACTGCTTTTGAGGGCTTTTTCTGTTTGTTTGATTTTTGGAACTAAAAAAGTACCATATATTGAATAATAATATATAACCATGTACTGTAGAAAAACAGTGAAATGTGGTTTTTCAGACTTATTTAACAAAAAAAATTCTTTATGGCTGGAGATTTTTGTGCTGTCATCAATGTTTCAGTATCTCTCAAAAATTCGTGGGCTTATATTTTCTTTCTTAACCACAGGAAAGGCTTTTTTTTAATCTTTGCCTTTATTCTACTTTGATTTCTGCAAAGTCCTGGTTTTCTTAGCTTTCCAAATATGAGTGTCTCTTTCTTACAAGGAATGCTTTTCTCACCCTTTGAATTAATTTGGTGGTTTACTTTTAGGTTACTACTTGTTTTGATGGGTTTTTTTTTCGCTTTGTTTTTTTTGTTGTTTTAATTTTTTATTGAATTTTATTTTATTTTACTTTGTAAAAATTTTATTTTACTGCTATATTTAAGTTCCATTTCCAGTATTTTCTTAGCTCATGTACTTTTCAGTTTTGTTTGTTCTTTCATATTTTAAACTACTGGCCTGCCTATCTTCACAGGTATGTTTTACCACTCAAGTATCCCTCCATACTTTGTCTATTAAAAAATAGGTGCAAAAGGTAAAAAACCCTATCCTCAGCCTTCTTACTACTTTAAAAGTAATGAAGAAAATTAATTTTTCTGTAGTTTTGTCATATACAATATATAAAATTATCTACAATGGCTATACCCACAAAGGATTTATAATTTGAGTCTCTTTGGAGTTCTTTTTTGCTGTGTCTTTGCTAATTTCCTATACTTATTGAATGTGGTGCTTGTAGCAGAGGTAGAAGTTTTCTCTGTCTGGAATGTATCTATCAGATGGTAATATAAGTAATTATATCATTTAATAGTTAGACATCTGTTCGAATAATAAGGATCTGCTAAAATCTTACAGGTATTTATAATGAAATAACAGCAATCAAGAGTTGTAAGTTTTTCTTGTACCAAGGGAAGAGGACTCTTGTAGAAATCAATATAAGAAACAGAAAGTTATTTCCTATTCGTGTAGAAATGCTTTGAGGATATTATTATTCTTATTCCTGTTAAGAAGCAAATCATGTGTAATACAAGTAATTCATGAAGAATACACTGGCTTTGTGAGGAAAAATCCATCTTATAAACTCTTCTTATACTTAAATTTCAGATTATTTACTTTCAAAGAGCAAAATGGTTGAGTTTTGATTAATTTAACCCGATTGGTTTCTTCTGGAGTGCAAAATAACTTCTCTTCAGCAATGGATCTGAAGGCTACTTGGAACATTGCTTATTTGATGAAAGTCAGCGAAATATTGTAACTGAACTCTTGGGAACACTAAAGTTCAACTTTTTTTCTATATGGTTTTGGCTATGAGCAACATGTTTTAAGGTATATAATACAGCAAGAACTATGGTATCTCGGAAGGAAAAATGGAGAATTAGGAAACAAAAAACCAGCAAGGTGTAGAGATTACTTTACAACGCTAAATATGATTATAAATTACAGTTATTGCACATGTGCATAAGGACCAGTGTGCAGCAATGTATTGGAAGTAGGAATACACAGTAATGAACAGCCTCTGCCCAATATTATTGCAAGATGAAAAAAAAACCCATAACAAAATACAAAGGAACTACTCAATGAATTAATAGATACACTGTGAGCAACACAAGGGCAGCAACTGCTTGTTCTGAGAACTTATGTCTACGATGGAAGGCTTATCTGAGGGTTTAACCAAATTGAAAGCAAAGGAAATGCCTCTGGGGAAAGGAAGATTAACCATAAATTAAACCTGAGACAACAAAGTCCTGGCTGCTCTGGCCAATGCAGAAATACAAGGGCTGTCAGTGAGAGAATTGCTAGAGCTGCAGAATGCAAAGGGAAATAATTTTTTGAATATTACATTGCAATGTTCTGTTAAATGATTTTAATAATTTCAATTTCTTTCTTTTCAGAGATACACACTTTTTTGCTTGATAGCAGGATCTTTGCAAAAACAGGTCAAGATCCTGCATGCTGAATGTAGGTAGCCAATATGGAAAGAAATGGAGAAGAAGGTCATATGACATAGAGCAAAGTGAATAAAAACCAAAAAAATTCATAGACTCTTGGTTTTACTGCTTCTGTTCCTGAAACTTGAATCCCTAATTGTTGGGTTTTTTTTCCACCCCAGGTAAGACAGTGGTAATTGTAACTGCATGTATTTATGTGTATACTTATATGTATAAACTCAGATAACATTTGTATATTTCCAGCCAGGCTTGACAAGGTATAAACAGTGTTTGATACTTTACTTGCAAGTATATGCAAATTGATCTTAAACTGAGAGAAACAGCAAATGAGCCAGGTCTCATCAAACAGCCTATTGACTACAAAGGCATTATGCCAAGTTTAATCATCAGAGAATTAGGTCTACTTAAGTTTCAAATGTGCATCTGAAAATTTGTTGTATTTTAAATATTGGTGAAACCCCTCTACAATTATTTTGGTTTCAAGGGAAAAAGCCAGAATCACTTTGGGTTTATGCTAGTATTGCATCCTCTTTTATAAGCAATACAGACAACACATCCTGGGCATCTCCTTCACTTGTAGTGAAGTCACTTGACTGCCAGCTTTTTACAGGGCACACTGCATTCTTCCTCTCCCCTCTGCTCTTGTTTGTGCTACACAGAACCACAGAATAGTCTGAGCTGGAAGGAATCTTGAGTCCAGTGCTGGAGTGAATGTCCCACACAACAGACAATGCCATGGAAAAAAAAGAACATTTCCTGCCACACACAAATGATAAAACGGTGCTGTAGATAAAACTACATTGGTTTCAGTCTTAATTGGTCTTAAACTGTACATCACAGGCTTGAGGAGAGGATGTTCAAATAAAAAAATACAGAACCCCATTGAAATATTTAAAGGTACAACTGATGGGTTTGGGTTTTTTTAATATATCATCCTGATTATAAAAGGAGATTTCTTTTTAGCTGAGAATATGCAAAAATTGAGAAATTGTGTAAAATATTTTTTCATTGAGAAGAACAATAGTAATGAAATTTTGGCAGTGAATTTTGTTAGTGTTTTATTTAAACAAATTTTCACAAGAGAAGAATTCATATTTGAATATAAAGTAAGTAATCATTTGATATGTTATATTATGAACAAATATTTAAATACGGGGTACTTTTAATTTTAAATATTAAATCTGCTACAAGGGATATTCTGGCTACCTAAGTAATTTAAAAAAATGGAATGCAGAAGTCATGTCTAAGCATTCCCCATCAACTCTAAAATATCTTTATTTACATCAGTCCCATACTCCCTAAGTTTTCCCATTTCACCTCTCAATAGTTACCAAAAATAAACCTAAGTCAAACCTGTGAGTCCTTTTGACTAATTAATATATATTCTGCATACCTTAATTTCAGTTATACAGCAAAACAATGGGCTTAACACCCTTTTTCCTCTTATTCCTCTTCTTACCCTGCTGGATTCTAGTGTGATGTAGAAATGAAATTTTAAAAAATATTATAAGGGAAAAGATGGAAGAATGTGCTGCTTATGGATGGGATATAGTAAATTTTCTTTATAGTACCTTGTATGGGGCTGTGTTTTTAACCACAACAAATAAATTGCATATTCTTTCCCCAATTCAAATTACACATTCTTTCCCCAATTCAAATTACACAAAACAATGATTCTGTTTCAAAATTTGTAGAAGAATCTATAATTTTTACTCCATTTCAATATGCATTCTCCATATTCACCTAGCTGCTCTAAAATCCAGCTTTTTCATTGTCCGTGTTTCTCCACCTTGAAACATGTCTCTATAACTATGTCTTCTCCCAGTAATTACACTCTGTTTCTTTCCTCTCTTTTTTTCTATAACTGTAGGGTGAGGCTTAGAGGAGCAGCAAGTAGGGGACACCAATACAGAGCACATTGCCCTCATAGCTGACAGCTAGGTGAAATGGAACTAATAAAATAATTCATTAGGTGAATGTGGTTCACTGCTGAAAATTCATGTCAGTCTTTTAATGATTCCTAGAAGAGAATAACATTCAATAAGGTAACTCCACAGCGGTTCACCACCCAGAGGCTGTAGAACGCTCCTGTCCAAGTCTCCTCCACCAGCTGAAGGTGGAACTGGGAGAGGAGGATCCAGTCCCAGCCTTGGTTCCTGAGGGTGTACGCTCCAGAAAAGGCAAAGTCTGCCCGTTTCTCCAGCTCTTTATGCTCTCTTTGCCACTCTAATTTGACTAGACTCAGATCTTCCTGTCTACCATGTGCTTGTCTCAATCCAGTACCTCCTTATGACACTTTCTGATTATTCCTCTGTTACTTCCTCCATTTCATGATACATTTCTGACCTTGACGACCTCAGCTCAATCACTTCTGCTTCTTTCTTTTTTAATACTTCAGTGCAACTTCCCTCCCCTGCCCGCTTTTCTTTCCCCAGACTTTTAAACCATCCAGTTTAAGTCCAGTCTCTCATGTCTGGCAGCTCTACCATCCCCTTCATGCATCTGTGGTTCCTTGTGCTGTCTCATTGTCTCCTGCTTCCCAGGTCTTGATCTTAGCCTTTTTTTTTAAGCATATTTTGGCACTCTTACACAGATTCTTCATCTCTGCCTACTTTCTGCACAGCAACTTTTTCACTTCTTAAATCTGTTAATCCCAAAATGCTACCACTATTGCTGTTGGGCTTGGCCTTGGCTAGTTGTGGGTCCATCCTGCAGCTGGCTGGCATTGGCTCTGTTGGACGGGGGAAGCTTCTGGCAATTTCTCACTGAAGCCATCCCTGTAGATCCCGTGCTGCTAGCAGAACCTGGCATGCAAACCCAATACAACTGATCATGAAGAGTTGTTCCTCTCAGTTTCAGCTGATGTATAGGAAGTATTGGCACGTTGTTTGAAACATTGATGGTGAACTCTTACCCTGTCTACCTCTACAAATATGGGTTATTTACTTAATCATTTTAGAAGAAATAAACATTTACAGCAAAGGAATTTCAACCCCATCTGAATGTTTATCATCTATTACTCTTTACAGTGTAAGTTGGTGCCATTGTTAGCAACTGAAAATAGGTTATTCTGATAAATGTTGATGGGAAACTGTGTTAAAATGTATGAGCATACTGTTTACATTATGTTCTGTTTGGCCTCTTGCCTTTACTGGGATTACAGGACAGTAACAGGGACCAAAACAGAGACAACTTTGGGGACTATGGGTGCAGGGTTCTGAGAGCAGTGGCCCATCAGAATATATCAAACAGCATAATCAGTGTTTATAATGATCGCATAATGCTTACATAAATTCCTGCATTCTGACTGATAATAGCCTTCAGTTAGAGGCCATTTACATTCACAATAGTCACAGAGAAATTGGTTTATTGCCTGCGACAATTCTATACCTATATAATCAAGAATAATACATTTTCTTGCAGACTACACAAAATTAATTTATAATACAGAAGACTTTTACAAATAGAAGTAACTAAAAATAGTACACTTGACCTGCAGCCAGCATTCCTAATAATATATTTTGTCTGAATACAAGTCATGTTGAAGATTACCTTCTGTCAGAATGAAGAGTACATAGAAACATAAATCCTGCTTATAAGAAACTTTGCTGAAGTGAAACTTATAGAAGAATGGGAGGTCTGGGGATAATTTATGGATTGGCCAAAATAACATTAATAGCTAAATTAAGTTTTCTGTGCATTTTATATAACAGTTTTGTGTTTAGGTTTTGGGTTTTGGGTTTTTTTTTCAGTTGCATTTGCCTGGTATTACTGTTCTTCTTTGAAGTTCAGCTTCTCTGTTTTAGTTTTCTTATACATAAAATGTTTTCCTAAACGCATCAGGTTAACTGCTGGTCATAGTGACTATAGTCCAGGTTTTAGGATTTTAGAGTTTTTTCCTTCTTATGTACAATCTAGTACAAAATTTGAGATAGCTTACTTACTTCATAAATGGAAAACACATTAATACACGCCTGAAAAATACCTTGATACCTCTAGATGAGAATACTGTCCTTCCAGGATTAGGAACTATTTTAGTATACATGAAACATTAAACACGAGCATGTTGAGGATCTGTTTTACTTTCAGGTCTAGAGCAACTGGTTTTTGGTCATCTCTTTCTAAAATGTCTCAGCACGAAGACAGTAGAACTCATTTTACTGCCGTCTTTAAAGATGGTGTACAGCTCTTTTTTTTGTGTGTTTAATATGCCATAGGAAACTTTCTGAGACAGCGAAACAGACTCCTTGAGATTATCAAACTCTACTGAGAAGGATTTTGCTGTCCCAGAAATGCTGCAGCTGAACTTTGTTCTCAGTATGCCTAGAATTTGTTAAGATGTGCACCTGTGACCAAACTGTTCATGGAGGAGATGGAAAACAACACTTTCACAGTAGGATTTGATGAGTAGAGAGAGCAGGAAAAGGAATTACACACCTGAGTTTACTTCAAGGCAGACCAAAACAAGATAGTGGTGGTTTCACCCTGCCATCATGTTTCAACTCACTGCTCAAAATCACTTTTACTTGGGCAGACAACATCTCTGTGTTTATCTCTAATTTTAAAATTTACTTACATTATTTTTTTTTCTTAATATCTGCTCTTGTTCATTTGGGTGTTTTCTTTCAAATAGGAAGAGTTCTTTTTCCTCTTACTAGCTAATTTGTGTATTCTGAGAGAATTGAGAAACATTTAACTGCATCAGTGGGAAATATTTTGATGTTCTCCAGAGTGCCTTGCATAAAACAATAATTCAAATCTTTTTATGCATATTTTTATTAATTTTCAGTAAATCTTATAAGCTATGAGTTGCTCTCAATGTCAGAAAATGAGATTAAAAAAAAGAGTGCTCTATAATGTAGGTTTAATGGTCATGCAATATGTGAACTCCCTCCTTAATGAGTACAATTGGAGTGTGTTTCCCAGAATGCTTCCAAGAAATCTTGGGAACGATAAAGTACCACTGGTCACTTTTCACTGTAGAAAAGGCTTCGTATGGCATAATAGTCAAAGTTAAACCTATGGTCAGCAAAATAGTTCCAAAAAATTTTGAAAATAGACTAGCAATCTAGTTAAATGATTGGTTTATGTATTTATTTTTGAATCTTTCCCTTCCCATTTCTATGTACTCAAATTCCAGTGAAAAATGATACTTGAAATTAGAAAACTACTAAGTAGTAGGTTTTTTCACTTCTTAATAGGCTTGTCATGACATATTAAAGTAAACCCTGAAAGTTGGAGTGTGCTTCTCATCTATCTTGTAAATATTCCATATATAAAATCAGATGAAAATAGTTTAATAGGTTAATATTTAGAATTATTTTAGTATTAATCATTATGGAATACCAGATCATTAAAAAAATGTAATTTTTCTGTCAGTAACTAATTCATTGCTTAAAGTCATGGCATGTTTGATTTAATTCCAACTTACAACAATTTCAATTAGACTAATGAAAACTAATTATGAGTATTTCCAGCCACATTAGGCATATCAGTTCAGTATTTTGTCTGTTGTATATTTAAAATCTACCTGTATATTCCAACAGATTTTTGGTCAGGTTTCGTGCTAAAAACATGACATAAATTATGAGAAAATCAGACAAAGTAAATAACTGAATAATCAGATAAAATGCTAATGAAGTTTAGAAATCCATTCTGCATCTTGTCAGTGTCCCTGTAGTAAATATTTCAATATATGTCCCTTAGTGTCATGCAGGCTTGGCATGAAGTTTTCATGACCATGATATTTGTAGCACCAAAGAAATGGATCATAGGAAAACAAAATAAGATTCATGTTTCTTGCAACTGAAATGGAAAATTACTATTATATGACTGTAACTGATTATCTTCTACTTTGAATCTATCAGTTGTCTGGATGTAACAAGCCTGAAGGGATTTAATAGCTGGTACACTAAATTACCCTTTTTTAATTGAGAATTGGTAACAATATTGTTTTCTAATGGAAACAGGATTTATTTTGCATTATAAATTCCTAGTAATTAAATACCAGATAATTTAATTGTACTTAATTTAGTTATAAAAATAGAAAAAAATTTGAAGGACTTGAAAAATTCTAAACATATTCAAGAATGATAAATTAGTCCCTAAATAGTCAAAACACTGGTTTTATGATAAAGCTCAAAGGGGACAAGGAATACTGAGAAACCTCTGTAGGTATACGCACCTCTCACTTCTCTGGTATTTCAGAGAAGTGCTGTTAAAGTTATTTAACAGCTTTCCTTACATTTGAAATTCTTATAAGATCTTGTTAGGAAAATATTTAAAAAAATAACCAATTTCCCCTGAAACTCGCCTTTGAATGATCTGAAACTTTTCCTCTAAAATGATGGGGCAAGTTCAAGCCAAAAAATTTTGCCATTTTTAAAAAAAATACTGAATGTTAGGATATATGTAAGGGAACATGTTTTTTTTCTTCTGTTTAACTTAGTACAAAATACTTGAAATTTATTTTGGCTGTTGATGAGTTTATCCATCCTGATTATTGAAAAGAAGTCTGAGTTATCCACTGATTTTCTAAAAGAATAGAGAAAAGTGTCGAAGTTTTTGAAAGTATTAACTCTTCAAGTGCACTGGTTTTTATCTCTCTGAGGCTATTTCTCTGGGAAACTTTATTTCATTTTACTTGCTGATTTGCCTTTACTAGTAATATAAAGAATCAATGAGTCTAATTTTTTTAAGTTTTTATCATTATTAATAGATCATTATGTGAATAGCTGAATGGTCACCTAAGAATATAATGTTACATTAATTTAAGGGGAAATAAACATTTGGAGCAAATGTCACTAAGTGAAATTGTTTAACTAAAGATTTTCAGGAAAGTGGCATTTATTTTCCACTTTCTTTGGCGTTGTGACTTTTCATTTTGAGAGAGCGCTAGGTGTGAGGCCAGTAGCAGTTAATACACCATTCTAGAGAGAAACAAATTCAGAAATTATTAGCTTAATGGTTAAGAGCAATCGTTATATCTGTGAAAAGTCTGCAGCCTAGAACAAATAGACTGTTGTCTCTCAGTTAAAAGACCATAAAATTTCTAAATAGGTATTTTCATCTAATGGTTAGAGGGCCAAGAGTTCCCATATTAGACTTATTTCCAATTCAGTAACTGGAATAGGATGCATGACTTCACTTGGATTAGAAAACTAATGGGAAAGAGCCAAAGGTTCAGCCTTTGATTTTATGGGGGTTACTCAAGTATTTAATATTTAAACGTAGAAAGTATTTTTGGATATACTAGTGCAGCTCATATGTAAAAATGGGATTTACATGTCATAAATGTGCATAGATATGAAACAGTACTCACATGGAAACATTAACATTGCACACAAGAGATAATAATTTATGAGTAGGAAAACACTGAGATTTTATTTGCTTTAACAAAGTATCTGTTAAACTCCTAAAGTTGGTTCACAGGTGGGCAGACCCACCACTGGACAACACTGAGTCCATCAGTTTTGGCACTGGTAGCACCTCTGTGATAATGTATTTAAAGAAGGGTAAAAAACACCATGCAGCAGCTGTGAGAGTGGAGTGAGAATTTGTGAAACAACCATGTAGGCAGCAAGGACAATGCAGAAGGAAGGGGAGGAGGTGATCCAGGTGCTGGAGGAGACTCCCCTCCAGCGTGTGGACCATGGTGATGCAGGCTGATTCCCTGCAGCCCGTGGAGGACAGCAGTGGAACAGGTCTCCACCTGCAGCCCATGCAGGACTCCACACCAGAGCATGGACACACCCTAAAGGAAGCTGCAGCCTGTGAGGAACCTGTGCTGGAGCAGGCTTTCTGGCAGGAGCAGAAATCTTTCAGGAACAGTCCACTCCTGAAGGACTTACCCCATGGAAAGGACTCATGCTGAAACAGTTCATGAATTACTGTTTCCCATGGGAAAAAACTTCCCACACTGGAACAGGGGAAGAGCATGGGGAGGAAGGAGCAGCAGTGGGGACATTTTATGAACTGACTACAACCTCCATCTCCTGTCCACCAGCACTACTTATGGGGAGGAGACAGGAGTTATGAATGCAGTCATAAGTTGAGCTTGGCAAGAAGGAGGTGTGGAGAAAAAGTGGTTTTCGTTTCTTTTTATTTCTTACTATCCTACTCTGTTATTATTTAGCAATAAATTAAATTAATTTCCCCAAGTCAAGTACATTTTGCCTGCAACATTAATTAATGAATGACCTCCCTGTCCTTATATTGATCCTAAAGTTTTTTCTTTGGATTTTCTTCCTCTGTCCTCTTGAGGTCGGGAATGATGGTGTCTTGGTGAGCAGGAGGGTTAAACCACTGCACCACATTATGTTTTTGGCATGCCTCTTTTTCACTGTTCTGTGCTGTTTTATCTTGGCTTCTGTAGGTAGGTATTTTGTGTTTTATGATGATGACAACCTCATTATTAAAATGCCAGCCATTACGTGGAAAGAGAATGCTCCACTTAGACCCATGTGATGGGGAGGAATCTAGCATGCAGTCAAATGTCTGAAAGTTTAGTACTAAAATCTCTGTTTTTCTTCTGCAGTTCCAAGTCATGACAAAGAAAAAGAAACTCCATGTTCTTACCATGACACTCTTCCTTCTTTTAAATTGCGTCAAGCAACTCATGTGAATTTTAAACAGCAATTCTATTTGTGTTGGTTTTAGCACTATTTTTTCCCCTCATAAGACTTTTAAATATAACTAGAAAATTAGTCTGTAAAATAACCTGACACTAGGGCCTCAACATTATTTCAGTTGAGAAGGGA
>JAYDZK010000001.1:14134821-14147268 GCA_034509185.1 Euphonia xanthogaster | reverse complement strand
AACTTAGCTTATTTTTTTAAAGAATTCTCTACTAAAATTTGAGGGCATAGCGGCTGAACATATCTGGGCATTTGTACAAAGAGTTTACCTTACTGATACATCAAGGGTACTATATTCTCAGAGTGCTTTCTTTTCTCTCAACATCCTCCCACTCTGGTCTTCTCCAAAACTAAAACTCAAAGAAAGAATAGAAAAGTAGATACACATATATATTTTTAAATATTCATGAAAATATTTGCAGAGTTTTTCCACAAAAACATTTATATCTGTCATTTCAAAGGAGGAACTTTGAAGAGTATTGAGTTTCCATTAAAGGATTGAAACTTTTATGGTTAAATGAATTTTTTATATAATTAAATATAAACCGTATATTCAATAATTCATGTGTTGAAAATATTTTGAATAAACCAAAGCATGTTAATTAAATTAGAATTCAGCTAGTATTGTCTGACAAAAAATAATTCAAAACAAGTCAATTTTTTTTTTTTAAGTTTTTCTATTTCATAAAATAATATATAGGCTTTCCATTTCAGAATAACTTTTGGTCTTTAAAATTCAAATTAAAAAATTAAAATTAAATGTATTAGAAACCTACAAAAATTCTGCTTTTCATGTCAAATCAGTCACTAAATCCAAAATCAGTAGTTCATATTGCTCATAAGCTCATAAGCATTGTGTAACATGATGATTTATTTTAGTTTTTGACTGGCAGGATTTCTATTTTTTTTCTATAAGTTCCTATCACCATGTACTATGTCAATGCCATATCTGAATTTTCTGTTTTACATCATGAAAAAGCACTGTAGGTCTCAATGTTGCATAATGAAGAATTAAAAGATGTTTTAAACCATCCACAATTCTTTCACTCCATTTTAACAATTTGTTTTCAATTGTAACTTTGCTGTTTATATTTATTATACTTTTGTCAGAAAGAAGTGTATAACCAAGTCTCATATGGCTGAAGGGTGGTAATTTATGGAAACACAGTGATCCAGGTGATCTTGATTATTTATACAAAGCTCATGGCTCATGAAGGAGCTCTCCTGCATTTTCTTAAGTGTTCATTTTATCTTACTTTGTCCAGCAAAGGGGCTTTTGGGGCAAGGTCTTTCTTTCTCCATAATGTCCTTAAATCATGGAGACTGCTGGGTACCTTCAGGTGGGAGTTGTGAGATATTTCCTAGTGAAAGACCTAAAGTTGTTTTAAGAGTGAGCTGGAAATGTCACACTCTTTTTAGAGGTGAAGTGCTAGTAAAAATGATCCTGTTGGAAGCTCAGACCAGCAATCTTCCACTTGAAGTCTCATTTGCATTTTCAAGGGACCAAGCTGTTTCAGACGCATATGAACCTTCTGGATAAGGCACACATCAACAGGCACTCACAAGTAGGTGTACTGAGTTATATTAAATGAAAAACAAGTTTTGGTTGTACCAAACTAGTGTTAGTAGAAACATAAACACAGGTGATTTGATTGCTCTGTTGGCAGCTGGATAATCTCACAATCCCAGTGAGATTTGTTAAAGCTGTACCAGTAAAAGCAAGAAATTTCATTAAGTATTGCCAAGAAGTCTGTAAGTAAGGGATCCACAAAAGCCCCCTTGCTCAGCCTGTGACCCCCAAACCTCGCTGTTCACCTGACTCCTATGAGGGGGAAGGGGAAAGGGTGTCAGAATGCTTTTCTGCACTCGGGAACAGGGCAAGAGGGCAGCAGTGCCCTCAGGGTTCTGCCTTTTCTTCAAACTTTGCTTCCCGTGCTTTGGGGCTGGACAATCTTTGCAACTCAAGATGAATATGCAGGATTGAAGCTGTAAAATGCTTTTGGCAGAATTATCATGAGCACCTTTCTTCTCTAAATGTGTACTTCCCTCTTTCCTGGGACTTCTACACAGGAACCGCTTTTTAGTAGGAAATGAGGCCATGAATATGTGTTGTATCACCTGTGCAACTACTCCGTCCAGGGATTCTGTGGGCAGGTGAACAAACCATAAAACCTTTGATTTCTGGTCACAACAGCAAAATGTGTGTGGGTTTTGAGGAGTCTTTATTTCAATTTTACAATTTTTTTTTAGATATTAATCAAGACGTGTCTATAAAGACTGTTGCCTGAATTCTGCTGAAATATTGTCCATTCTATAAGGTTTGTAACTCATCCCTAACTGGATCCATTAGGTAAAAGGAATATTGTAAGATGTGAGAAAATATATAAACAGATTATAGGGAAACAAGCTCTGTAGCCATTTTTAATGTTGCTTTATTTTACTTTTGAGGGCATTCTGAAATTTAGAATAAATGAGGAAATTATAGCCTACATAAATTTGGTAAACATTACATTACATTAGAAAACAGGTTTTTTAAACTCCACACTCTATATGTGTACTAGTGAGAACTTGTTGAGATAAAAACTGATTGAATTATGTAGTTGCTCAACCCTTAGCTCAACTTGAAATAGGTTATAAATTCAGAATTAAATTATTGTTTCTAACAAAAAAATCAGGCAGTTATGTAGTATATATTAAGCAAGAAACAGTAATTATTAAATAATTGTCAGTACATATTCCTAAAGTATCCTGTTTATTTTAGAACCTTATTAATTTATAGCAGATTTTTCTATTTTTATAACAATTGTATCACTAAAATGATAATCTTAACAAATATTCAGAAAAATACAAAAGCAGTACATTAGTAAGAATTCCACTACATATTTACAGCACCTTAATTTAGCTATATAAAAGAAAGGATTTCTTAAAGCATATGTCCAAAATACGGTTGGTTATTTTGCAATGGAAAAGGTCTCTGTGGGCAATGCTCTTCCCTTCTCATTTTCCCTAATTACTTTTTTGCTTCATAATGTTTTATGCTTGAATCATTCAAAGAACCATATTTACAATGCAGATATTTTAGATTTGTATTTGTTGTCAGGTGAATGCTGAGCATTTCCTTCCCTATTGGGCATTTTCTTTAATATTTTTGGGGACAAGTCCTTTTGGAGAGAAGTACACTCACATAATGGACAAGTTATGAGTCATAAAAGTCAGAAGTTACAACAATAAGCAAAAGTGCAAGCCAACAGACTTTCTGAATTACAGAAATCTTGTTTGGAAGAAGTTTCTGGATACCATCCAGTCCACCCTTCTGCCTGAAGCATGATTATCATTGATACTACAACAGAGTAATTTCTTCCAGGATTACCCTACCTCCTTCATTGTAAAATGCTTTCCCTAATTTCCAGTCTGAATCTGTTCAATCACAGTTTTTGGCCATTTCCCCTTGTTGCATTTTCTCTTCTGAGAAGAGTTTGTCTCCATCCTCTCTCTAAAACCAGCAGCAGTAGACTTTCACTAGATTGCCCCTTAGTCCAAGCCCAGCTTTCTCAGTAGAACATGTGCTGAACCACTCTGGCAATCCCAACAGCTCTCTGAAGGAGTCCTAATAGTTTCTTAACATTCCTTTTGAACTGCTGGCATTTCAAAGCAGTATCATAAAGGCAGATTCAGCAGTACCTTGAAGGAGGTGAACATATTTTCCCCCAGAAATGCTATCTGTGTAGTGTAGCCCAGAATTCAGCAGAATGCTCTGCTTGTGAAAGGAGACCACACCAGGCCCATATTCAGCCTGGTATCTGCTGTAATATTCATGCCCCTTTTATCTCAGCCTGTCAGTTCCCAGGTGCTGGGTTATTCTGTTTCAAGTACAGCCTTTTGCATTTCTCATTGCTGAGCTTCATCAAATTAGTTAAGACCTCAAGTTTACCAAGATGCCCAAGAAGTGAAGCTCTGCTGCTTATTCTCAGTTTTTCCCCATAATTCAGTGTTGTCTGTACGTGAATTGCAAACAGCCACCTCATAGATGAGCATGTTGAATATGGTTGGACTCTGTACCATCCCCTGGAGTCCTCTGCTCACTGTCATTTGCCAGCTGAACATGAGATTTTGGCTAAGATCACTGAGCCCAGAGGTCCAGCCGGATTCCAGTGCAACTGCTAGTCAGTACTCCATATTCCAAAGGAGAACTGCAGAACATGAAGCTTTACTGAACCGAAGGCTTGTCATATGCACTCTACATTCCTTATCTACAGTTAGGCAGGAAACCACTGCCCACAGAGGCAGAAAAAAGTATTTCCATTTGCAAGGCCATGTGGTATTTGTACCTAATTCAGAGTAAAACTATGGAGAAAAGTAGTAGTCTAGTAGTAATAGTCTAGTTTTTCAGGCTAGATCAGTTCACTACTCTTTTCTATACAGTACTTGTTACCAAAACTCAAAGAATGGTGGAAGGTCAAGGCTGTGACTCAGAATTTCATGCCCAGAAGAATGAAATAAAACAATACCACAAATTACTATTTTCTCAAAAGAATCGTGGATAATCACTGGCCCAGCTGGCTACTATTTTAACCTACCTTTTCTTATAGCTTCCTTGCATATTACAGAGGAATGGGAATGAGCTCCATGTATGTTTTGCAATCATGCAAGAACAGAGACAGTCCCCCGAGAAAAGTCATTAAAATTAATAATTCCACTATAATTTTTTTTTAATACCAGAGTTTTATAATTGTAATTTATCATCATAAAATACCTGACTATTATCCAGATCTCACTGAGCTGGGATCCCTGACCAAACTTCATCAGGAGTCAAATTCCCATTCATAAAGGACTTTATTATTAAAAGAAAAGAACAAAGAAAGAGAAGCCACAAAAATAGAAGTGCATTATTTGGAAGCTGATAAAAAAAAAAAAAATCTTATGTCTGTGAAAAATGGCATATCCTTTTCTTGGAATATGTTTAGCTTCATAGTGACATTTTTTGGCATCTTTTGGCACATACACATACACAATGGAAAAGAAAGATGAAAAGTTTAATTCACTCCAGCAGATCTAACTGAAAAGCTTTATAACAGTTGTGTACTTCTGAGTCTTGTGGCTTTCTGCCTAGCCCATAAACGAAGGTTGTGGTATTTTCTTTCTGTCCACATAAAAAATGACTCATGGAACATTTGACCTTGCTAGTTTCCTCTCTACTTCATTTTTATTTTTTTTTTTGTAAAAAGAACTATGAAAAAAAAACCAGAAAAAATCTCAGACTCATGAGAAGCAGCATTTTAAAGCAGAATGCTTGTAAATTTTGGAAGGATTTCCTTATTTACATAATTTCTCAGTCTAACGTATACTTTTGATTGTTTTGGAGTCATAAATATTAAAACCAGGAACCACAAAAGTTGAGGGAATAAAAAAGAAATTAAAATTCTTTTATTCTCTCATCCAATGCAGAATTTGCACACATCTTCCTTTCCAGAGATTTTTAATTGAGTGGTAAAGCAGCCAGCCAGTTTCACATGCATTTTATAATATATCCTCAACTGCCTCTGAACACAGAATGATTTTTTTTTTGTTTGTTTTAGCTCATATTAATTGCTTTCTATTTTGCCACAATTTATAGTTATGGCTTTATGATATAGATATGAATGTTTATTAATTGCTCAATAGCTTTTTTGGTCTGACCTTGTATCATTTGTGTTGGTCTTTGAAACTGAAAGAAATTCCTGTAGGTCCTGAGTGAGCAATGAGCTGTGAGAGGGCAAAGAACTGCTGAAAATCTATTGTCCTTGGCGTGTTTTCAAATGACAGCTCTCTCTATTGACCATGCATTTTACAGAGACATAAGCACTCTCCCATTTTTCAAAGTTCCAAGTCCCCTGAACCTTAAAACAGGCTCAGATTTCCAAGTGCTTTGAGATCTTTTGAAAATTTAAGGTCCTTTGTTTTATCCAAATACCGTACAAGTATTAACTGATTTACAGATTTCCGTATTCTAACTTGAGAACTTTGCCTGAAAGGTGGTATAGATGGGTTCATCCTTGTTCAAATGAATGTTTAGAGAAGATGAACTATTGAGAAGTTTTTTAACTGTATAGGAAATCTTCTTTTGTACAAGAAAGAGGATAAGACTGTTCAGTGGGTGAATGTGCACTCTGTATAGATGTGAGAGACTTGACAAAGCAATATCTTGAGATGACGTTTCCTCTGTTACTGATGAATTTCAAATCATTGTGGGACAGAGCTGCCCAGTATGAGAACCAGTTAATATTACCTTATTTAAACAAAATAGAATAGTTCATTAATTGAAGAGAAGCTTACTCACAAGAGTTCATCCCATGGCTTACCAGAAAATGAGGGAAATTATTTGATTTTTAAAAACTTACTATCAAAATAATATTAAAAAACAATGTCTGCAAGTATAGGTGATAATAATTTCCTACATAACAGAACATTTTTTTCTGTTTTGCAATTTTAATTGGCATACGAAATGCCAATTAAAATTGTATTTTATGTAAATATTTCTGATCAAAACTATCTTTTTGGTCAAGAAAATGTTAATTTTTTGTTGACCATAAATCACATCTATTTTACTGCAATTTCTAATAATATTTCCTGGTTTCCAGCAGCCAATGTATTTTGAAGGTTTTTTCCCTTTATTTTATTTATTTTGTACTACCACAAGTGCTTTAATCTAAAGGACAAATTTAAACTATACTACTAATCACCTAAAAATTGACCTTTAAATGTAGATTCAATAGCTCTAGTAATTTTTTGCAGTGTTTTGTGTAATCAGTTCATTCAATTCAACTTTTGCTTATTGCAGCATTCTTTTTTTATTCTCATGCAACAACAAGCCACTTTTGTGTTCTAATATTAACCTGAGATAAGTAATTTAAATAAAAATGTTTTATTTAATGAAAAAGAAATCTTTGGTGTTAGATGTAGCTGATATGTTGAAATATAAAACCAACAAACTGTTGAGAAAAATTTCCTTTCCTATAACAAGAACTTAATCAATAACCAAGTTATGTATGTCATGGCTTAGTATTAGGGCAGATGATCCCTTATGTATTCCCTAAGGGAGAGTTTTTATTTTATGAGGTATTTGTGCCTAAAAATACAGAATGTAATCCATGGAACAGATCAGAATCTTAAAATCTCTTTGAATCTTTGATGACACCACACTTTTTCTCACTACTAATGGAAAATTGACATTATAAAACAAATTAATCTTACCATTAATTATTTGGTCTTAACCTACCTTTTCACTCAGCTTCTAATTTTTCTATCCTCATTTGTGTCCAGTCTGTGCAATCACCATGATTATGGCACCACTACATGGGTCAGGAGTAGATGCATTACCTTGGTTTTCCTCTCCTCAATATAATTTATAATTTTCTTACCTACCACTGGGCTGAGTGGAGTCCTGGCACATCCATAGTTTTGAATTTAGTATCTAAATAAAAGATGAATAAGAAGCTGGAATTTCAACTTCTTACAGATTAGGTAAAATAAACCACAGAATGTAACACATACTTCAATTTTAAGACAGAACCAACAGACATACTGGAACGTGTGAGTATGTGGAGAAGTGCTATTATTTTCATGAATGTAAACTTAAATCCCACTTATATGAACACCTGTTCTTCCTACAGTTTTCATCTTAATGAGTTTAAGGAGGCTTGTATCTCTGAACTGAGAGTAGCTCTATCATTTTGACATTTAATTTTGTTTATTTTTTATAAATGTCTTATAAAATAAGAGAATCATTTAGCATCTGTTGTCTCCTAACATCTGTCTCAATTAGCCATTGTTAAATATATACACAAGACATTAAAATTCAGATGATTTTTCTCCTCGTAAATCATAAATAGATTTAATTATTGATGCAAAGTTCTTACTATAACAATTGCTCACTGAAGATTTAAAGAGTTCTCACATTTAGACTGGATTTACCAAGGGAACTGTCTTTTTCTCCTACAGCTATGATGGAATATTTAATAGCTAGTGCTTTGCTTTGCTTGTGCCTGTTTAAATCCCTTTTTTTGTCTTCCCGGTTTTTCCATATAGCCATTCCAGCAAATCAAAATGCAATAGTATACATTTTTGTATTATTAAAAAAATATGTATTGGAGGGGAATGACAGCCTTTTTAAGAAATTATTAAAACAAGTTAGCAGAACTGAGAACAGTGAGTATAAATGTTATTGTAGTGCAACAAAAAGAATATAAAGCTGTATAAGTAACTTCCTAAATTACTGCCTAAGTAACATCAGGATTAAATAGTTACACACATGCATGAACAGACTGAATTTATGAGTACAGCAGTTGCACTGTGGACCATCAAAGCTGAAGTTAAAATTCTTGGGAATAAGATTATAGTCCCTATGCTTAGTTGATTGGACATAAAGACACTAATGAGTCTGCTTTTATCCAGTTGTCACTGGGACAATGTTGGGTGGAATTATATATTATCATCAATGATGAAAGAAGTTGTAAATAAAAGTTCTTTCAGACAATGAACAGTTCAGCAATCTGAACTATCCAGCTTCTTGTCCAAAAGACCTACAGAAAAAAAAAAGAGGGAAAAATATTAATTTTACATGAATCCAAACCTAGTTTATATTAATCCAATTACTGTATGTTTACTATATATTATACAACTAGATCATATATCACCAAAAAATTATTTGTTCCTGAATGGAATAAAAGGAAACTGCAGTGTTGGAGATTATTAATTTGTTAGACTATGAAAATCCATATAAAATATTCCCAACAGGTACATAGGTGAGTGATATTTCCAATGTTTTTTAATATAATTTGGAAACTTTGTTTAATTCTCTTTCTATGAACAGTTATTATATTTATTTTTTTATACATTTTGGTGGATTCACGCTGACTGGACACCAATGCCACTTTATGCCTCCCCTCCCCAAGTGGACAGGGGAGAGAAATTATAATGGAAGGCTTCTGAGTCAAGAACACTGACCAATTACAACAATGGGCAAAACAGGCTTGACCTTGGAAATTACGTTAAATAATTACCAATGAAATCAGAGTAACATAATGAAAAATAAAAGCTAAATCTTAAAACACCTCTCCCCTACTTCTTTCTTCTTAGGCTCAGCTTCACACCTGTTTTTCTCTGCCCAGTAGTGCAGGGGGACAAAAAATGGGGATTGCAGTTGGTTCATCACAACTTGTCTCTGCCACTTCCTCCTCACACTCTTCCCCTGCTCCACTGTTGTGTCCCTGCCATGAGAGACAGTCTTTCATAAACCCCTTCAGTGTAAGCTCTTCCCAAGGGCTGCAGTTCTTCACAAACTTCTGCAGTGTGGGTCAGTCCTTCAGGAGCAATCTGTTCCAGGCTCTGCCAGGAGGCTGCTCCAGCATGGGCTTCCTGTGGGCTCACAGTCTCCTTCAGGCATCTCCCTGACATTGTGTGGGGTCCTCCATGGGCTGCAGTTGGATCTCTGCTCCCTTGTGGTACTCCATGGGCAATCTCAGGGGAATCTCAGCCCCCCTCCATGGGCTGCAGGGGAATCTCAGCTCTGGTTCCTGGAGCATCTCCTGCCCCTCCTTCTGCACTGTCCTGGCTGTCTGCAGGGCTGTTCCTCTCACACAATCTCAGTCCCGCTCTCTGGGTGAAGGTGCTCCTGTGCAATAACTTTTCTTCCATAATACACTATCTCAGGGCTCAGCTTTGGCCAGAGGTGGGTCTGCCTTGAAGCCAGTTGGCATTGGCTCCATTGGGCATGGAAGAAGCTTCTGGCACTTTCCCACAGAAGCCACCCCTGCAGCCCTTACCTTACCAGGCAAGCCCAATACACATTTAATTGTTAACTGTTCCGTATGTCATCAAGAAATCAACAGATGTTGCTTCTCCAGAAAGTCAATAATTTCTACAGTAATTTTTTAAAAAGAGACACTCAAACTTCATATGTTCAACATTTTGCTTGCAGATAAATCTATGACTTTTAATTGATGTTAGTTATATGAGCATATTTGTTCAACAATTTATACAAATGTTTCGTACTAGTAGGTGCTTGGCATAGTATTTGATGAGTCTTTTTATTAAAGTACATTTGCTAATTTCTATTGCCATATCCATATTTCATAGACACATACACCTGACATTCAGGCTTCTTCTTGATGTTTCTGAATGTATAAGTAGAGGTATACATTTGACATGCTTGCTTGACTCATGCGACCTATCACAAGTGATTTAAAAATTTTTGTTTCTAATTTGCTATGTACATCATGTGATTGTTTAATTTGGGCATCTAATATGTTTTGTTTGGAAAGAACTCTACGAAAACACCTGACTGGAAAAAATGTTGGAAATTTTGCTGTCTTTATATTTTAATGTATTTTGATTCTTTCTTCTGATGTCCCTGACCTGTACTACATTTTTTCCTCCTGATGAGTTTATGTGCTCTTTTCAAAGATAATCTCAAAAGTTTCTTTATCTACTTTCCATCTTTTGCCTTGCTGCTTCAGTGCAGGCTATTGACTTGTAGTTACTTTCTACTATAAATAAGTAATGTTTTCATGCAGCTGTATTTTTCCAGGAATATATCTAGTTAATGACAAACTATATGCTCATCTAAGGTCACTAAGGGTCATTGGATATTCCCATGTTTATTGTTGCCGTGTTATATAATGGATGGCCCTTATGCAGTCAGAAGGAAAATCACACATATTACAGTCTTGGGGAATGTGCTCTATTCATTTTTTCAACCCCATGAATATGATGATCTTAAATTTAGCAGGAGAGTCCTCCCTAGATTATATTACCATATGAAATAAAATGCACTGTTTATTTAAGTTTAAAATTTTAAATCTGGTGGAGTTCAGTTCTGTTCACCAGGACATGTGGTCTTCTCAGTTTGGCTGTTCATCAAACCAGTGTATTTACTCTATAATATGTAAGACTTCTCAGTGGTTTTCCTTTGCTTCTAATAATTTACCAGTCAGGTAAAATGCAGCATTTTTTTTTTTTTACTAATATGTAATAACTTAGACTGTTTGCTTATTTCTTGCCTCTTGGAATTTAGGGTTTTTCCTTTCTTTTATTTTTTTCTTTCTCCCATGAAATTTTTCTTCCATTTTTTGTCTAAGTGATGGAATGATAAGAGAGACAGAAGATGTGGCTGGGAGGGGGAGGAGGTGGAAGGGTGGAGTTTGCTGCTGTCTCTCAGCCGGGGGACTTTCCCTTGGAAAGTGCAGGTACCACGAGATTTTGGCTGGGGGTCAGGGGTTGGGCTCAGTCCCCTCTCCCTGTTTGGCTCTCTGGATCAGAGACAATTGTGGTTTTGGTGACGGACTGCTGCTGCCCAGGGCATTCACTGCCACTGTGGAGTCCTTGTCCTTCACTGTTTCTTCTGGGTGAGCCTTTGCTTGCAGGAGCAGCTGCTGAACTGGGACTTTTCAACACCCGGCCTCATGGGGACAGGACCCGGACTCCCTCCCTCTCTCTGGAGGAAGTGTCTCCCAGCTGCTTGCGGAATCCTGTCTGCCATTGCCCAGCTCTGCCATTTCCTACTGCTGCTTTGGGCTTTTTGCTACACTTTAACTCCATGTCCTCCAGGTCCTCCCAGAGCCTGGAGGCTCATGTCACAGCTTTGGAGTCTTTGCTACCCTTTGTTTTGCCACCCTGGGTGCGCTTGCCTCTGCTATTCCAGCCTGCTGCTCTGAGGTTCTGCTATAGTCCATTTCGTCACCTGGAGTGGCCCTGAGACTGGCTGCTGCCTGTGAGCTTGTGAAGGAAGCCCCTTTCCCTGGAAAGGAAGCCCTTTTCCTTGGAAATGAAGCCCTTTTCCTTGGAAAGGAGGGCCCTTTCCTTGCTCTCCCTCTGCTGCAGCTGCTGTTGCCATGCACAGCGCAGGCTGAGCGTGTGCACCACAGCGCCCCCTGCAGGCGTGGGGGGGAATCATTGCACCGGCCCTGCCCGGCCGGGAGCCACCAGCGCCCCTGGTGGCCATGACCGGAACTGCGCAGAAGGGGAAAGCGCTCGACAGCTGAGAGAAGGGGTTTTAAAAAATCTTAATAAAATATTGTTTTATTGTTTACTGTTTTATTGGGTTTTTTTATTGTTTATTGGGTTTCTGGGCTTGTTTGTTGTTGCTGCCATTGCTGCTGTTTGTCTTGTTATATACACTAGTAACGAACTGTTATTCCTTTTCCCATATCTTTGCCTGATAGCCCTGTAATTTCAAAGTTACAATAATTTGGAGGGAAGAGGTTAATATTTTCTGTCCCAGGAAGGTTCCCACATTCCTTGGCAGGCACCTGTCTTTTAAACCAAGACATTGTAAAAGCCCTGTTTCTTGTGAGTCAAAGAAAAAGCAAATGACAGTGTAGTCGATGAAATAGAGTTCATAGAGGAACTTAAGTGGTACTGCACTTCAATTTTTCCAGTGATTTTCAAGCCATTTTTTTTCCTCATTCAGGATTATATCAGATGCATATTTAAAAATGCACAGGAAATAATATTTGGGATATTTTACTTCATGATTTTTCTCTTCATAATTGGTTGATGTAATCAGTGCGTACCCACCAGACTTACACTTATATTCCTTTTAATGTGTCAAGAGAGATCCAGAGTGATCTGAGCAATAAAGAGGTTTTTTTTT
>JAYDZK010000001.1:14113833-14133403 GCA_034509185.1 Euphonia xanthogaster | reverse complement strand
TTAAAGATCATCCACTTCCTGCCATGGGCAGGGACCCCTTCCACTAGAACAGGTTTCTCAGAGCCCCATCCAGCCTGGCCTTGAATACTCCCAGGGATGGAGCATCCACAACTTCTCTGTGCCAGTGTCTCACCACGCTCACAGGGAAGAATATTTTCTTCTGTATGTATGACCTAAATTTCCCATCTTTCAGTGTAAAGCCATTTCCCCTTGTCCTGTCACCACAGTTCCTGATGAAAAGTCAGGTTCACTATAGGCCCCTTACATACTGGAAGGTTGCTCTGAACTTTCCACTCAACCTTTTCTTTGTCCAGGAGAAACAGCCTGAACTCTGTCAGCCTGTCTCCCTAAGGGATGTGCTCCAGTCCTCTTATCAACTTGGTGGCCTCCTCTGGACTTGCTCCAGAAATTCCATGTCCTGAGGAGCCAGTCATGATATTAGCTGTACAAAAAGCCACTTATTCTGTGCTCTCATAAAAACAGGAAACACATAAGCAAATTTATTGATATTTTTGCACTTAAACTTCTTGTGACTTCTGTTCATCACTTCTAAGGTTGTTTTCTGGTTTAGCACTGCAGTATATTGCTTATTGAAATATTGATCTAATTACTTTATTTCTTTGTTGTTCTAAATTGAACTTAAAAGGTGGCCCCTTACAGGTCAGGGGACAGGAAAATTGCAGCAAACTGCTCAAATGTAAAATCAAACAATAACTAATTTAAGAATTCACCCTAAAACCTTGATGACTTACAGAAAAAAATTGAACGCAAGTGAGGGAAAGAAGTGAGTTGTTTAAAAGTATATAGATGAAGATAAGAGAGACCAAGCTATGTTTTACAAGAAATAAATTATATTATGAAAGGCAAAATTCTGTCATTTATCATAAACTACTGTCTGCTCTTGTGGTGAAAATGTTCCCCTTTATAAATTCCAGGCAATGAAATATCTCCATTGCAAACTCCTTGAGAAGTGGCCCTCTGACATTAAATACAGGGGGAAAAGATACAGGCAGCAGGAGAAGCATTATCTAATACTTTTTTTAGTTGTTGTTTTTTTTTTTTTTTCCCCTAAAGAGAGATACTGATATGTATTCAAGTGTATCACAACCCTTGATGTTATAACCAACTGTGGTTTCCTCTGTATTAAATGCTGTGATGTTTATTTTTGTCCTGTTAGATGTTAAACACATGCATGTTTTCCTTGGATAGAACCTTCTTCAATTTGTCAGTGTTCTTTCCTTTCAAGATTTGGGTTCTTGAGTCAATGTTTTAGTTTCAGAAAACAACAGAATTCCTAAAATAAGATTCCAAATAGCCTGTGGTAACCCCAAAATCAAAAGACAAGGCAATGCAATGCTATCGTTGCCTCACATTTTGAAAAGGACAAAAACTCACATTTTGAACTTTGTCAAAGGTTTGTTGAGCATCCAGACCTCTGTGTTTGGAAATTTGAACCTGATACATTCCCTGTTCTTAGCTTACTCAAATTCCATGCTAGACTACTAATGCTCGTAATGGAAAATTAGGACAGAGTTTTTGAAAGTTCAGTTGCTATGACAACTAGTCATTTTCAAATAACCTTGAGAAACATGTACAGCAGAAAAATGCATGTAATAGAGTTCTTAATAAAAAATGTTCATTGAAATAATAATTTTTGCAATGTATTTGAAGCTAGCTTTCTCTTATTTATTAGTATACAGATTTAAGGTGCTCTTTTAAGCTACTGATTTGATTTTTTTTTCCAGACATAATTACTTGCAGGTGAACTGAAAAAATGTTGATAGACTCACAGAAAGAAATTTTGACAAGATCTCTATAAAAGCAGGGATTTTTTAATGTTCAAAACATGTGGAAGGCTGCTAAATACGAGGAAAATATTCTATGCAATATTTGCCACTGTGTATATTCTACTTTTATGCAGTGAGAAAAACAATTTCTAATGAGAAATAAATGGAGAACTGAGCTCCACAGTCACTGATGTTTGAGGTTATTTGGTGTTCAACACTAAATATGGCTAAATGATAACTTAAAGTGTATTGATTACATTGACATAGATCATTTTTGAAAATAACATTTTTTTTAAATTTAGTTTAAAAATAGTCTCATATACTAAATACTATAAGGTCATACAGGGAAGAAAATATAAAAAACTCTGCTATGTATTTTTCATGTTTCACACACAGGACTGAATTCACTTTACACGTGGAGATTGAAGGCTATACATTTGTTTGCAATGAGTTCTTAGGCACCCTGGGACAATCAAAACTTAAAATAGCAGTGTTATGCTACTTTCTGAAAGTAGATTGAGTTATAAACTCTTTCTATTATTTTTCTTCAGTTTTCCTAGGAACCATGAATATGAATTTTAATTTACAATACAAAACAATAGCTATCAAATCAGGTTTAGGAAAGTCCTTATTTTCATATATATTTGTAAAAAAATCAATCTCTTTAATGAGAAAAAAAAACCTTTCTCAGTGTTCATTTTGATTTCAGTTTCCATGTTGTATAGAAATGTGTCAATTCTTCTTCCCACAACATTTATTGAAACACCTAAACTATAGAGCTACCAAAGAAAACGCTCCAGATTGTTCATGGTAATTTCGCACCACCTCTAGATATATGTAATTTAGCAGGATGTAGATATTGGGACCCAAAGTCCAATGATCCAAAATTCAGTAATCCAAGAATCTGAGAGCTGTTTGGAAACATCATTGATCCATTAAAGACAACATTAAAATCAGGCAAATACTGAGCAAATCAATTGTCTTTGTGACACACTGCAAAATCAAAGAAAACAAGAAAGGCTGCTTGACATCAGGAACTCAGTCAGCAAGGTTGTCTTTCATATTTGTAAAAGAACAGTTCCACTGAAACTGGATGGAGTTAAACTGGGAATGCTATACACTGTTTTCCTGTATTTGGAAAAAAATATGTTGCTTGTGTGCTGTTAGAGTGGTGATTAAATATGTAGTGTTGAGATTTCTGATGAACTACAGAAAAACACATTCAGGTAATAGACATGATGCTCAAGATGAAGAACTTGAAAAAATCTCATAAAGCAACAAAACAGTATATAAAAAAACAGCCCAAGAAATCAAAAACCTCTATGCTCCCATATTTGGTTTAATGAGACATTGATAAAAATTTAATAAGTAGGTGTTTAGAAAACATCTATTGTCTCTGCAATATTATAATCCTCTTGCAATTTAAAATACTAATACTCCTAAGCATATTTCTGTTAGCAAATTTGAAATCACTCCTCACTTTTATATGTGATAAACATGGAAAATGAGTACATTCAAATTCATAAATAAGATTAACTGTATGAATTTTAACTGCAGTAATGGCAGTCATTAATAATTGTCTTCTGCATGAATAAGACAGCAAATTATTATACCAGCATAACTTTAACCTCTGGTTGTTAGACATTTCTAAATAATTGGCGAAGAAATTTCAAACCAATATAATAGGCTTTCATGACGTAGTGATGCAAATTAGTACTTCATCTCTTCAAAATAAATCTGTGTTTAATCTATCTTGGTAGCAAAGTAATGTAGAAAGGATTAGTATTTACTTGCAAATGTTTCATATTTACTACAGACATCCACCTACAGTACATGGCTAATTTTACTAAAACTTCACCTTGTTTAGAATCATTTGAATTGTGCTGTTAAAGGAAGATTACCACCTTGTTTTCATTTGTGTTGCATTTTTATCAGAAATATATCTCTAACATAAAATTACCATTTCTCTGCTCCATGGAATTAAAAATCAGCTAACCTGAATTCAGTGCTTTCAAAAATGCTCTCTGGCTTCTCTCCAGCAAAAAAAGCATTGAAGATCAGAATTTTTTATTCTTCGTTTGGTTTTTTGGGAGTTTTCTTTGGGAGTTTTTAAAATATTTTTCTGCTTCTATGTAGATTTAGTGGTAGGAAAAGAAAAGGGACAAAATTCATAACATTCTGTCTCTTCAGGAAAAAATTCTGCTTGAGTTATTCCAGAAATAATAAAATTTTAGAAATAGTTTAGTATTCACTTTTTTGCCAAAACATCATGTGGAAGCTCTGCTAAGATGGGTTCCTCAGAATTGCATGTGCCATGATGTTTTGTTTCAGAATTATATGCATTGTGATGTTTCTTGGTTTTGTTTCTTGTGTTTTGTTTTTTGTTTTTTTTCTGCTTCTCTGGTTGTTTTTGTTGTTGTTGTTGTTGGGGGGTGATTGATGGGTGTTTTGCTTGTTTTGCTTTGTTTTTGTTTTCATGAAACAACTCTTTGCCATAGAAAGTTTCTAAACACTTTGGCAAAGCGTGGAGACAGAATTACCAGTATTATCAGAAAACATAATTAACTGCTAAAATAGAAATGAACACTGCAGAATTGCTACACTGATGTTTACAAGCTCATCTATAATATTTCCAGCTTTATCAGCTTAGAGACTTAATGTGAAAGTGTTCAATTTAATTTCTATTCATAACTTCATCAAATAAAAATTCCACTGGCAAATCAGCCAAGACTTAGATAACCAGGGCTGGGTCTCCCAACAATTCAAAAGCAGAGGAAAAGATGGCAAATAATAATAAAACATATCTGAAAATTTTTTTAATTGTTTTTTGTTAATTTTCTCATCAGAGCTTCTGGTTGTGTACTTCTGGACTGATATGTTCTCATGGTTGAGATTTACAAGGATAAAAGGGATGCTTTCCTGTGTGATTTCCTTTTTTAGGCATAGAAGTTATACCAGCACTGTGTGGTTTATTAAGATCACATATGAATCATGTTTAATTCTGAAATCTAAAATAATAAAGAACATCTCTCCAAAAGTTTGCAATGGACACTTGGTACTTGACACTTGGCACTTGCAATGTTTACTTGGCACTTCTGACACTTACAGTGCAATATATTAGATGTCCATATATCTTCTGTACTCTTCAATTTAAAAGCTTCCTCTGTGTTATCTCACTTTACAATCTCAGTTTAGCTGAAATTAGTGCATGTTGGTATTACCAAGGCTGTATTTTACACTCACATCTGTCTAACCTCATACAAATAAATGTGAGTGTGTGTTACAGACATCTGTACATTTTTAGCAAAACTCATCATCCAAACTGTATTACATGGCCAAATACTAACTATTTAACTGGTAACTGCTACAATATATTATTGTTATTTAAATCCATGTGCTCTTGTTCCACTTTTATTTCCCTTCCTTTTCAAACCACTGAAACCATCAGAATTTATATCTATTATTGCAGATCTCATGTGATTGTTCTTCAACTGTGTTCTCAAGTCTGATTTAATGATTTTGTTTGGTTGGTTTTTTTTGACTACCCAAATTGGATTGAAGATCTGAACAGAAAAGCTAATACAAAGCTGTTCTGCATACCACTCACTCCTTGGCAATGTCAACCATGTGCTAAAAGGTTTATGAATTTGAAGAATCACAAGGAAATCTTGCAGATTTGACAAAATTCAACATTTTTATTAATCTTCAGTAAGTTTGCAGATGACATCAAGTTGGATGGGAGTGTAGGAAGGCTCTGCAGAGGGATCAGGATGAACTGAATTGATTGGTTGAGGCCAATTGTATGAGGTTCAAAAAGACCACATGCCAGGTCCTGTTTTGGTTCAGAACAACCCCACAACAGACTTGGAACAGAGTGGTGGGAAAAAGATGTGGGGGTGCTGGTGGCAGCAGCTGAAAATGAGCCCAGGTGGGCCCAAGGGAGCAACACAGCCAATGGCACCTGGCCTGGATCAGCAGTGACGTGGCAGCAGGACCAGGCCAGGGATTGTCCCACTGTGCTGGGCTCTGGTGAGGCCACACCACCAATCCTGGAATCACTTCTGGGCCCCTCACTACGAGAAAGACATTGAGGGGCTGGAGTGGGTCCAGAGAAAGGAACACAGGTCTGATGAGGAGTGGCTGAGGGAGCTGGGGGTGTTTATGCTGAACAAAAGGAGGCTCAGGGAGGACCTTCTTGCTCTCCACAATCACCTGAAAGGAGGGCATAGTTCAGGTGGAGATCAGGCTCTTCTCCCATGGAGTACGTGACAGGGCAAGAGGAGATGCCTTTATGTTGCACCAGGAGAGGTTTAGATTGATTATTAGAAAAAATTCCTTCACTGAAAGGGTGTCCAGGAACTGGAACAGGTTGCACAGGAAAGTGGTGGAGTCACCATCCTTGAAAGCATTAAGGAAAATGTGTGGATGTGGCCTCTGGGGATATGTATTAGTGGTGAACACAGCCAGTGCTAGGTTAATTGGCTGGGCTCAGTAATCTTTTCCAACCTTAACAAGTCCGCAGTTCTATTACTCTGTCATTTTATCTGGTATTTCCAACAATATTTCAACTGGTTACATATCATACAGTAGGAATTCATTTTTTTCCTCTGTACACAGCTATAATCTTTGCAACCCAGCATAAAAGTGTCAGAGTGTCCTGGTTTCCTATGATGACACGAAACTTATTCTATCAGCTCATAAACAGCCAGTCTTTTGGCAGCTGCTGTAAAAATTTACAGTTTTCAGAATATCTGAGCATTAGAAGAAAGTATATACTACCACAGGTCATTGCAGCCCCACATTTCTTTTCACAGAGGAAAGCAAGGCACATCTTCCCAAGACTATTTCTGGGTTTCACATTCTCTGAACTTCAGAGAAATGAAAAACAATTCTTATCATTTGCTGTGCCTGTGCTTGTGCAAAAGTACAATGCAAAAGGGAGATTGTTTTCCCAAAGTGATGGTGTTTTGTTTCCTTGGCCTATCAGGGCCAAGTGTGTGTGTGTGTCTGGATTATCAGCTGACAGTCATGAAATTCAGTGTTGTGTGCAGAGTTGACTGCTTGGCAAATTCAGTTTAGATGTAATATAATATAGAATAATATAGTATAATAAAGTAATTAATTTGCCTTCTGAAAAGATGGAGTCAGATGCATCATTCTCCTCTCATCAGGGTTGCCTGCAAATTCGATAAGTCATGGATAAAATAGTTTCTCATGTACTGGGATATGGACTATTTAATACAATCATACATATATTCTCATAAAATTTTAATGTACTAAAATTCAAATGCTTGTAAATTCTACAGTCTTCAGTGAAGGTAAATAATAGGGTGTTGACCATGTTGGCTGTCATTGCTGTTATCTATTCCCTAGATATGTAGGGGAAAGTGTGAATGATTTTCTCCTGCAATATTTGAATTTTATGGAAATCAGGCAATGGTTCACTGTGCAATAAAATCACATGGCGTAAAAATATTTTTATGTAACAAAAGAGATGTGAATTCTGTACTGTTTTAGTCAATAATTGGTGTTAGGTTAAGTTCTGTATGTGCTTCTTAAGATCCTTCATAAGGAAGAAGCATGGTATAACTTGTGTGAGAGATATGCTCAGAAACTACTCTTCAAGTTAGAGGGTTTGCATCTCCCTGGGAAGTTACATCACAGATAGAAATAGAAATGCCTAGTGATTTTCCATGCTCTCTGATTGATTTCTCTTTTTGTTCATGTAAGAATCATCTTGTGAGTGCAAAGCAATAAGAACAAGTAGATTTAGACATTTTAGTAGCTAATGTATCATCAATACTTTTATGCTATATTGACCAGGGAGGAAACCATGTTAATCACAGTGACATACAAATTAAAAAAAAACCCTATTCACTGAATTTAAAAGCCTCCATCATCTGTATATTTTATTCTTACTTGTCTGTCTTTAAATAGACATAGAAATGCCAATTGTGCTGATGGCTCTAGTTAGATACTTACTTGTAACAGAGCTACTGGGCTCTACTGAGATTTTCTATTAGCTCCATGTCATTCATCAAATAGCTTTCAGATTACAGTAACTTGCCATTTCTACCTACCAGGACTGGACTTTACCAGGCAGTTCAAATATTGATCCAGCAAAGCAGTGAATATCATAGGCACTGGTCCTTCTGCTGCAACCTTTCTACCCTGATTGGGTCATTGATCATTTCTATTCTGAACAGAAGTCACTGAAACCAGTGTTTCATTTTTAAATTTTTCATTTCAAAAGCTTTATGAGACAATGTCCAAGTCATCTTTGGGTACAGTGGGCCTGAGTCTAATGGTGTGAAGATCTGTTTGCCTGAAAAGGATAGAATTATCTAATTAACATTATTTAAACAACATATGAAGATTGTAAGTTTTAAATATTGACTAAAATGAGGAGTTATACAGAATGATGTAGACACCTATTTTAAATAAATGGGAATATTTTGCCCCTGCTGCTCCTTTTTTCCATTGAATATCTGAAATGTGGACATTACAGTGCTAAAAAATAAGAAAAGCAATAAACACTTGGTTTCTGATCAAGTTATTTTTTTACCCACACTTAGTATAAACTTGGCACTTCAAACTGAAGCCTGCAGAAGTATAATTGTATTGATGTTAAGTATATATTTTATGGCACTGATAGTATAAACAATAAATAAACCTGAAATACCTAACCAATGATTTGATCTTAGAAAACAGAAAAATATATTAAAAGGTTTAGAACTGTAACAGTATTTTATGTCTCAGTAAGGAAAGGTGCTGGAAGTCATTCCTCAGTAAAATTTTCCTTATGTATGGTTTCTATGGAGAACAAACAAATTTTTGATTCCTTATTTGAATGATTTGTGCAAAATGTTGTAATGATTCATTGCTAATATCTTCCTACTATATGAAGAGTCAAAAAGATGGAGAGGTCAACCTCCCTGATCCTTACTTCTGTTAAGAGACTGACAGATGAGGCAAAAACAATCTGACACTGACATTGTTGTGTCAATAATTGAATAACTTAATTTGGCAATTATAAATGAGCTTTGGCAATGGTATCATTTTATTTTCATGTCCCTAAAGGCTGTCATAGATTTTCTACTGACAGCCTGCTATTTTACATGATGTCTGTTTCAAGGCAACCATTTCTGTGATTGCTTGATAATTTAGTGACCTAGTTCTCCTTCAGTTAATATTATACAATGCTATTTATGGCACATATTTGACTAGTTTCGGACAATATGTTATTTCCTAATTTTTCAACCTATAAAATACCATATTCTAACTTTTGCATTGTTCCAGAACATGCATTTAGTTTTAAAAAGTATTTTCGCTGCTGATTTGCATAAATTGAGATTATTTTTGAGCTTCGTTTATCTGCTTTATCTACTAATATTTTTTACAGCTTCTGCTTCAGAGCAGCTTCAAGAACATCTTATGTTTCTGTGGCAACAAACACACCTGTTATTAAATATGCCTGCTTCTGAATATAAGCGTGATGAAACAGTTAAAGCAAGTGAGCAGCAAAAATTTGATCTCCATCTGAGTTTAAAGACCTTTGCAAAGAGTGAAAAGAACTTGTAGTGGTGTATGCAGATAAAACTTGCCCTGTGTATGTTTTCATCAAACACTGTTTGTATACCTTTCATTGTACTTTGGGAATCTGTGTCAAAAAATACTGGAATTCCATTTCTAAAAAGCCAGTTATCGCGTTTCTGATCTACCCAGGGAAACAAACTGATTCAATTCAATATCTAGCAGTAATATTTTTTTAATAAGCTCAAGCTCTAAAATCATATGGGAGGATATAAGTTTCAGAAGCATTTCTCCATGTGTCTGTAGGTGGTGGACTAATAGTTTCCCAAGACAAGACTGTAGAGAGACAGGTTCTTTCATCAGATTCCAGCTGGCACGATTAGAAACAGCACAGAACTTCTCAAGCCCATGTGCTTCTTTTTTCAATTATAGCAGCTGGTCTAATGAAAGCAATTACCTCTCCTGAAAAACCTTTTCTTGCCTATAGCGCTAGACCATCATGGCCAAAGTAACACTCCCTCACTGTACTGCAATATATTCTGTAATACTGCTGATATATGTAGCCAAGCCTTTCAAATATCTTTTTTTACTTCTTTTTGTGTTTACCACAAATCATACTTCACAGCTGAAGAGTGTCTTACTCTTGTTTCTGTCAGGGGATAGTAAATGGGGGAATCACTTTCAGTCTCTCTACTAATCTTTTAATGATAGTAGGAAGAGGTGAGAATCATATTTCCAATTCCCCGGTGTATGTTGCAACCTGCTTTTGATATTTAGAATGTACCACTTCAGGTGTACATTGTCTTTGTTCTAATGGAAAGGAAAAAAAGAATTTTCAATGGCTACTGGAGATCCCACACTTATGCTTTGGACAGATTCTCTCCCTGACTTTTGCCTTTTGTATCATAATACTATAATGTAGGCTATATGTTACTAACCTGTCCTAGAATTCAGTAGTTCAGCCTCTGAAAATCTGGCATTTTTTAGAGATACTTTTCTTATCTTCCGCTTTTTAACTCTTACACTGAATCCTTGATGTGTTAGTGTATGCCTGCTACATTCAGCAGCATCAAATTATTTTCTTGACAGGAATGCTTGCAATTAAAATGTAATCAGGTCATTAAACCTTCATTCTCCTAGCATTAGAAAGAATTAAAAAATATACTCAGAGTATTTTCAGAAATACCAAACTTTCACTCGGTAAAAAAACCACTCAGAAATAATGCTTTTAATTAAAATGGAGAAATAGTGTTTATTGTTAATCTTCTCCTGATTAAATTTTTATATGTGAACTTTAATTCAATTTCTTATTCATAGAATCATAGAATCACTTAGGTTGGAAAAGAACTCCAAGATAATTGAGTCCAACAAAAAACCTAACAGTGCAAAGTCAACCTTTAAAAGATGTCCTTAAATGCCACATCTAAATATCTGAAACACCTTCAGGGATGTTGACTCCACCACTTCTCTGGACAGCCTCTTCCAGTATTTGATTACCCTTTTGGTGAAGAAGTTTTCCCTAAAACTCAATCTAGATGTCCCCTAGTGCAACTTGAGGACATTTCTTCCTTTCTTTTGTTGCTTGGGAATAGAGCCTGACCCCTACTTAGCTAAACCCTCTTTTCAAGCAGTAATAGAGAGTGAGAATGTCTCCCCTGAGTTTTTTCTCCAGCTTAAACACTCCCAGTTACCTGAGCCACTCCTCGAAGGACTTGTGTTCCAGACCCTTCCTCAGTTCCCCTGCTCTTCTCTGGAAAATCTCCACCACCTCAATGTCTGTGAAGTGCCCAAAACTGAGCACAGGATTTGAGGTGCAGCTTCACAAGTGCCCAGTGTAGGGGAGTGGTCACTTCCTCTGAAACACTGACAGGCTTGGGGCATCGACCACCTCTCCATGAGGCCTCCTTCAGTGTTTGACCACCCTCTCAGTAAAGAAATACTTCCTAATGTCCAGTCCGAACCTTCCCCGATGCAGCATTGAACCATTACCACACATCCTATCATTAGATCCAAAGGAGGAAAGGTCAGCACCTCCCTCTCCTCTTCCCTCCTCAGGAAACTCTGGAAAGAAATGAGGTCACCCCTCAGCCTGCTTCTGTCCAAAATGAATGAGACCTTAGGTGCTCCTTTTTGGATATGCCTTCCAGCCCTTTCACCAGCTTTGTTGCCCTTCTCTGGAGGTATTCAAGGAACTCCACATCCCTCTTGAATTGCAGGGCCCAGAACTGCACAGGTACTCAAGGTAAAGCCACACCAAGGCCAAATGCAGGAGGACAGTCACCTCATTTGACAGCTGATGATGCCGTGTTTGATGCCCCCAGGATGAGGTTTGTCCTCTGGGCTGCCTGGGCACACAGGGCTGGCTCACACTGAGCCTGCTGCCAACCAGCATTCCCAGATCCCTTTCTGCAGGGCTGCCTTCTGGCCACTCCTCCCAGAGTTTGCACTTGTGCCCAGCATTACTCCCTCCCAGGTACATGATCCAGCATTTTGTCTTGTTAGATTTCATCCCATTAAGGTTTGCCCAATGCTCAAATCTATCAGGAACCCCCTGAGGGCTATCCTTATCTGCACATGAGGATAAGAGGAGGGATAATGCCTCTTATCTCTCAGGAGACCCAATAGCACCTCCCAGCTTGGTATGAAACAGGAAACCTGCTAATGGTGAGTTTAACTCTTGCATTGAGATAACTGACAAATATACTGAACAGAACTGGCCCTAGAATTGAACCTGTGGAACTCTGCTGGTGACCAGTGGCCAGCCAGGTGTAGCCCTATTTTCTACAACCCCTTGAATAAGCAAGCATTAGATCACAGCTTTAGCTGGTCCTCCACATGTGCCATTGCATTCACCTCAGTAAAATACTACATTTCATTTGTCCGAATGAGTAATTCTAAATACTATCACTTGTCCATTTATATTGGGGAGCTTAAAGAGGTTTTATCCCTCATGTTTATCTCTCTCAAAAGGCAGGGACTTTAAGTTACATAATACTTGGCTGACTGCAAACATAACATGAATAGAGCATTAGACAGTTTGCATTTCTGTACCTGAAGCATGAAATATCTAGTAAGAGCTACACTATGAGCAAATTTTCCTTCTTAGTGTTGAGCTTCTTGATTGAGATAGTAGTTTTTTGATGTTTGTGGCAGTAGATAAATCATAGGATGTTAAGGAGTCGGAATGGACCTCAAAGGTCACCTAGTCTCCCCCTTGCCATGGGCAGGGGCGTCTCTCACTAGCCAAATTCCTCAGCTCAGTGGTGATCTCTATTCTGCAGCAGTAGTGCTCTGGGCATTTCAGCTATCAGAGCCCTGTTAACTACTAAACTACTAGTCTTAAACACATTTTCACTGTTTCCAGAATCTGGCAGTATTACTTCTAGTTTCTTGACCCCAGTGTTTTTTTTAATATATTCCAGGATTGGAATCCTGTCTATATATGGGAGAAGGTGGTAGATAGACTTTGTCTTTTTTGTCTTTCTTTTTTCCATTTTTGTTTTTCTTTTTTCTATCACAGTGGAATAACAAATATTTCCAGGAAACTGAGACTCCACTACAGAGGTTTTTTTAAAAAAACCAGCCTTCCTTTTTGAACAGCCACAGATCATTATCTGAAGTGAAACAAGGGCAAGCCTGAGGCAGTCCAGTGATACACTTTGTGTGATCATTAAACAGGACTTTACTTATTTATCTGCATATGAGCCAGGAGCTTGTATATACCTGTATCCTAGAGATTATTTCAGTATGTGGTTCACTCAAGTTATGGCCTTATGAAGTCCCAGGACTCCTCAGTCAGCATCAATTGTATAGGCGGAAGATGCAGGGCTGAGAGTTGGAAGGAAAGCAAAACAGTTTTGGGAGGAAATGTAATAGGCAGTGCTGTCTCAAAACCCTACTTGTTCTGTCAGAAGATAATTTAAGCCAATACACTATGGCAAAAGAATGATTTAGAGAATAGAGACACTTTACAGGAAGAAAAATACTTCATTAGATAATTCCCAGCCAACAGTGTTGATGATTTATTAAAGTCAGGCTAAATTTGAACTGAGCAAAATTTTAATACCCTTCAGTAAATGTAAATTTCTTCAATTTGAAGAAAATGCCCTGATACCCGTGTGAACACCGTTATTCTACTTTTGCACAACCTCTTCTGGTTGTGAGCCAGTGAGATCTTGTTTGTTATGATGATTTTAAGCCCTTCTGAAAAGCCTTTCTCTTTGCTCACCATAGTCCTGTTGTTCTCCATCTCCTTAGCCTCTACTTGTTAATTCCTACTATGTCAGCACATATGAAAACTTCCACCTGTTATTTTTCAATGCTGGTAGACTTGGACTCTTCTTCAGAACTAAACAGCTGGCCACAGGAATTACAAAACTAATTAACCTTACATAAGTGTTGATAGCAAGATTCCCATTTATTTGAGTGTGAGATGAGGAAAATATGCTTTCCACTGACTAACTGGAAGCTGTCTAAGTACTTGCAAAGTAATGTCATGCCATCTCTTCTTGAAACGCTATTGCAGGGTCACAGTTCATGTTCCTGAGACACAAGTTAAAGACCAAATATTAAAGTTTTTATTAGTAATTCCTAATAATTAAGTAAATGTTCCTTTGCAAGGTAATTATTGCCAACTGCTAATTTCATTTTCAGAATATAAATCTAATAATAGATATAATATTATAAATTATTATATATACTATATAATCCATTAAGATGACTTATTTAAAGAAGTCCACATGTGTTTGCTCCTCAAGCTCGCTACTATATTGACTGAAGTTTATGAATTGTATAGAATCAAGGGTTCTTGAAATGATAAATCAGTGTGGTCTTACTGCAGTGCCAATTTAAGTTAAGGTACAGTGCTGAACTGAAATATTGAATGGAATAAAGGAGCTGAAGTGGAGGCACCTGGTCATACTTGGTGACAAGATTATTTTGTATTATTTTGTATTTTTGTACTCCTGTAATTGGTATAGCTAAGTCCTTTGAGATTGTGAATTTGTAGATTTGACATGCATCTGAACGTTAGATGAACTGTCAGCACCAAAATTATTTTCTATTTCTAGGTTAACATTCTATTTCTTTCAGTGAATTTCTATTCACTCCTGCTGTAAATCTTTTTTTTTGCTAGTATAGTGTGTCACTTGTCACTTTTCTTCTCACTTCAATGACAACATTTTCCTCCTTCCAGTTTTAAATCTTCCATGATACTATTTGTACTACTGCCTAAAGGTGCTATTTGTGTGTTTCAATACAACTGTATTATTTTCCTGACCTGACCTTCCTGTTCCCATGCAGAAAGCTGTGAATTGTGACATCTTGTTAAAGTACTATAATACAAGTTTTCAATCTTTAGTTTTTCTGTGATCATACCATTTGCAATCATTCAGTGCTCCAATATCTTAAAAAGAATTCAAACTATTTTGCTTACTGTGTAGCCCTATGCTTGTGGAATATGCTGCTATCATTTTTTGAAACACCATAAAAACCCATTAAAAACATTAATATTAAAAAAGGGCATGTTATACACATAGAGTCTGGCTCACTAGTGTATTACTCTACATTTGCTCCCTATCAAAATCATTCCAGTTGTGGCACATAAAATTTCATTATGAAATAAAACCACTTTCTTTTGATGTAGTTGTGGGCTGCACAGAGCACATTATCAAGTATGAACTATCTGTAATCGCTTAATTAATTATAAGCTATCTGCTGTGCTTCTATAATGTCTCTATCCATGTTCACTTAACCCACATGAAAAATGTGGAAATTCTAATGATATTTGGTACACTTATGTGAGATATTTGTATTGTTAAAATATATAGAAATGAATGTTACAGTATCATAAAATAAGACTATTATCAGGAATAGATTTAAGCATTTATGTTGGATACCTTGTGGTAAAAGTACAATAATATAAGTACAAATAAAAAAATAGGCATATGCATAAATATTTTCAACACTGGGATCAATTTATTTACATCCATTTATATCCTTAAGTCTAGTTGGAGAAAAACAGGTGTACATACTGCACTTACGCCATTATATTATTTTTAATTTTCATCAATTCAGTTGTTGGTGTAAGGCAAGTGCATGAAAAGAAACCCTGGACATTCAGAAAAGATTCTTCTCTAATATTCATTATGCTATTTCTTAAGTCCAAAAGGACAAAAATTACTTGATTATTTGGTGTTTTCTTGTTATAGCAGCAAACCCATTCTTTTGCCATTTAGAAGCTTTCTTTCCAATATTTTTCCTTATAGACATTGCTGTCACTTTTACTGTATAGGATGCATTACCATGATAATTTTGACAACTTTTCACATTCTTATGGGTTGTTATGAGAAGATTCAATTGACTACAAGAAATGTGATAAGCTCTATGCTTTCTGACTATAGATTCCGTATCTTATAAAGTTTTGAAGCAGCAGATTTTCATACTGAGGATTACTATATATGTATTCAGACTATAGATGCGTAACTGAATGAAATTGTCATGGAATTAAACAGTGTGCCAGACAATATATTTATATCGCTTGGATTAGATGAAGTTATTTTGGAAAGAAATGCTTTATTTGAGAAATGTTGTGTAGAATCCTTTCACTTTCTCAATGTTTTCTTAAGGCCATTTTTATTTTGCTGATTTACTTACTTCTTTCAGTAAAGCTTAGTCACCCTTTTTGTATTTCCATAATTCATGAAATTATCTATAATTGTGTAATTAGTGTAAATACATGCAATCACATTTATAAGATATAATTACAAATGCAAAGCAATAATTGTGATGAGAAATGTCATAAAGAAATATCTATTAAACTTCTTAAATGCATAGTCTGTGAATATTCAGAAGCTAGTATTTAAAGCTGAATATGAAACCTGTTCAAGTGCCAACAACAGGTGTGTAAATTTTACAAGAATACCTGGAGCTGCTCAGAAATACTGTGACAAAACAATTTTAATTTAAACCACTCAACAATTTTCCGAAAGGAAGGTGAGTTTTCATTGCTTGGCAGGAATTTCAGAGCATCTTTATTCTAAATCTAGGTGCAAATTTGGACTTCATTATTAAGGCTGGCATGCAATCTCTATATTGGGCCTAAAGTCTGGCTTCTCCCCAGACACCCGTGCACATATATGTCAGCCCCACACGCTCTATGTTTCTAAAGCAGAGATTCCTGCTCTCCTAAAGCCCATATGGGTAATTTTATCTCAGAGTGAGTATTGAGAAGCTTGTGGGTCACTGCTGCAGAAAGGGCTTCTCTTCCCCCAGGGTCTTCTTCAGCTCTTCCCAGTCTTATTCTTCAGTCCCCAGAAGGTGAAATAAGATGTTCATTTACCTTCACTGCAACTTCTGGGTTCTTGTGACACTGATAGTTTCAGATCTCTCAGAGCTGGTACAGCTCAGCCTTGAGGAGACAAGGCTCAGAAGGGATCTTATCAATGTCTGTAAACATCTAAAGATAGGGTGCAAAGAAGGAGCAGCCTGGCTCCTTTCAGTGGTGCTCAGCAACAACGAGCAATGGGCACAAGGTGAAGTGTGGGAACTTCAGTCTGAGAATGACAGAACACTGGCACAGATTGCCCAGAGGTTGCAAAGCCTCACTTCTTAGAGGGACTTTTTCCTTCAAAATCCTTCTGGACATGGTGCTGGGCAAATGGCTGTAGCTGGTCCTGTTTCAGAAGGGAGCTTTTACCTCCAGAAGTCCCTCCCAACCTCAACTGTTCTGTGATTCACTGAAAACCCTCTAACTACAGGTGATGAAGGAGCAACTAGGTAAGCCAGGTTTCCTCTTCAGGAATAGTTTATATAACTGTGTTCAGATGGAATAAATTTTCACTTGTGAAATCTTACTTTAAAGAAAATCAATGGAAATGTGATTTATATTTCATTAATGCTAGGGCTTTTATGATTGCACTAATATACAAATAGATTATGGTGACAATTTTGACATACAAATTGGTTATGCCTGCTTTGTATGTCCCTTAATTTTCTTCAACATTTTTAATGTGAAGTTTGTAATCTGTAAATGGCATATTTCCATGTAATTACATTCTCTTTTATTTGGTTAACAGAATTGTGATAGTAATGCAAGTTCCGTACATGTTCAATACATAAATTGATTTTACTATGCTTGCTTTTTTAAAAAGCTATTTATAGCATGATTTAAATTTTCCACATTAGTCACTAACTTTGTATTCTATACAGTGTTAGATGACAGAGCTAAAACAAATTATATGTATTTGACTTCTGCTTTCCTTGCCAGTAATAAGCAGTGTTCAGTTAGATGCAGCTTTGACATCAGGGGCATATTACTCTAATTGTATTACTCTGTCAGAAACCGAGAATTATTTGGTCAAAACTAAAAACATATCTAACATTTGTGTACCCCTTTGGTCTTAAAATAAGAACTAGAGCCATTTGACAGTTATTATCAAGTGTATAACTTGCTAGGCACTCTTATATTTCAAAGCTTATATGATGTAAAATATATGTATGATCAAAAACATATATTCCTTCAAGAATTTAATAAACTCTTGCTCTTTTTAAGAAAAATAATATACTATTTCTAATAAGATTTTCTGAATTAATGGCGATTTAGAGAATCAATGACATTGCACTAAATTGTTCTTTGTGGCTGAATGTCATTCCATGTAGTATTCAGGCTCTCTCCATCACCAGTAAAATACATTTGAATATAAACACAGCAAAGGAGGAAAATTTTAATACAGAAGTTAACTGAGTTTCCTTTTACCATGATCCATTTGTCCATGAACCTGAAATGAATGAAAACCTTTGTCTCTGTTTGCTCACCAGGCTTGTTTGCATCATACCTAGATTACAGGTTTCAGGAAATTTCTTTCTTCCTCATTGATAATATAACTTCTAGAAGAAGGAAGGTGGAGAGCACTCATCATCCTCTGAAGAAGTGAGAATTGGGCACAGATATAGGATGCAAGTCACAGGTGCTCAGCTGGTGAGAATCTGGAAATTGTCATGGGACATATGAGAAAAGCCTGTGCAGAAGGAATGCTCCTGGAATTCAAGCTGTTAGCTGCACTCACTTTTTGCCTTACCTCCAACACCTCCACCACTCCCACCACCCCCTGGTTGCTTCTTAGTCTTTTCTATTAATTTCAGTGAACAATCCAGGTCTCTTTCTGGTGCATTCAGAATTTTTGCACTATGACCCTTGCACTAGGTCAGCAGGATACTCATACTCAAAGGGAAGTTCTACAATGTGTACTGAACATGGTTTTTTAGTTGTTTCAGCTGTAATTCAGACAAAGAATAGAGGGGAAGTTCCTTAGTTTTGACTTAATAACTAATGTCAATTTTTATGTCTGTACCACTTTATTATCAAAGCATATTGATTCAGTAAAAATATTTTGGGGGTAGAAAAATGAATAAATATTGGGACCTTGATTCAAAAAATCTGGTTTTTTTCTAGCTGAAAATATAACTTTTAAAAAACATATGTCCTTTTGTTGTAAGGCTGAAAAAATCCCATATAATAAAAGAGCACACATTAAACTCTAATTGCATAAATAGGTTCTGGCCAGATGTCTCAGGTGTTATTCATCCCAATTCTACATCTGCCAACAACATATGTCTAGACATATTTCTAAGAGCATATATGAATCTCATCATGATATATTTGTAGGTGTTTGTGCATGTGTGTGCATTGCTATTACTCAGATAAGCTAAGCTTTCTAAATAAGAAAATACCACTGATTCTAGGGACACAGGAAAGCTTTATGGTTTTAGTCAGACAGGTCCTTCTCAGAAACAATTGCTTATTTTCCTTGCTTTTCAGTGCCAATATATTTCATTCATTGTTCCAATGCATTTATAGGTCAGTAGATGCAAACACTTGTAAAGCAATCATCAGACTACGGTTAATACCAGGAAAGTAGTTGTACTCCTATTATACAGCATATTCTTACACTGTGAAACTTTTCACTGTGTTTTCTGAGACATATTGACTTGCTTTACTTATTATTTGTCAAGGTGAAGGGCTAATAAAATTCAGGACTAATCAAGTAACAGGTAACTCCACACTGCAAGAAAATTTTAACAACCCATGCAATGTATTAAATTGTAAATTAACAGTAATGGTTCAGGAAAACCATTCAGTGACAATACAGGCTATTCAATGAAAACAGGATCATTCTTAATGCAGTAGGGTGTTCACCAGAGTAAAGTTTCTGGTTCTCTTCAGAGAAGGAGGAAATGCTGTTAGATGAAAT
>JAYDZK010000001.1:14090589-14110873 GCA_034509185.1 Euphonia xanthogaster | reverse complement strand
CACCTTTCAGCTACTCTTCTCACTGTGCTTTGGTTCCCTTCTTTCACATATAGTACTAATAAAAAAAAGGCTTCTCTTTTTTTTATTCTTTTCAGGAAGAAATTCTGATCTTGAAGATATGGATAGTGTATAAATACATCCTTAGTGGTCCTACTTATTATGCTTTTTGAGAAATATTTTAGGGCCTGGACCAAAACATCCCCTTGCTTATGAATTTTTCAGCTGTGTAGCATTTCAATACTACACACTGAAATTGGCCTGTCTGATGAACCTGTTCTTTATATCAAGTGAATAAAGCTATAGATAGCATTTGTGTCAACGTGAATATTAGATTTCAATACCTTACTACTGCTTTGTGGTTTTTTTATCTACTTTATAACTGTCTTTCCTTTTTGACACTGTGAATATATTCTCACTCCAGTGAACAACTTTCACCATCCTTACATTTTTAGAATATTTTTAAATTTTTATATGTAGAATTGTTCAGAGATGGGACAGATACAAAAGAATCTGACACAATATCACACTGCTGTGACTATGCAGTTTAGAATAGACTGTTTCAGTTGGAAGGGATCTACAACAACTATTTAATTCTAACAGCTTCTAACAGCAGGGATTGGTGTGAATTTGGAATAGGGTAGAAATAACTTAAGCTTCTCGATGCCTCTTCAGGAAGACAGTCTTTATTACTAGTATTATTATTCATTCCTAAATTATCTAACCAAAACTAGGTAAAGAACACTTTCATTCTAAACTCATGCTATGCACATGTGAATTTATGTAGTTTAAATGATCCTCTTTATATGTTGTTCAGCATTATTTTCTCCTGAGTTACTTGTTAGAATAAATCGTTACAAAACCAATTCGTTATTGGGACAAAAATATTCCTGATTGTAGATTGACAATGCATGATAGACCCCTTCCTAAAGGTATAGGTTCAGGCTGAACAGATATTAATTTCCTGCCGAGTACAATATAGATCTTCTGTAATATTATGTATATAATACAAGCCACAAGGCTTGCAGAGATCTAAACTCATGTTGCAAGCATTGTGTTCAAAAGCATTGCTCACTATGGATAAAATGAAACATATAACTCACCTATACAAAAGTAGAATAGTGAAATGTTGAGCACTGGTTACCTGTGCAAGCAGAAAGAAAATAATAAAAACCTTGGGGAAAATAAGGAGGTGAAAGAAGTTAATGTAAATGGGGAAAAAAAGCAGAAAAAAGCAGAATTGAGAAGTATGTGACCAGCTTTCAAGGATTTGATCCCCAGTGATTCCAGTCTTTTTAGGAAAGATTTTTAAAGTACAGTTTTCTAAAGCTGGTACAGAATAATTTCAAACGCCTAATTTCTTTCTGTTTCACCAAATGCTCCAGTATTATCAAACACAAAAAAATACAGAAAAAAAAAAAAAGTCTTTAAATTCCAGGTAAAAAATGTCTTGTTTTGCTGAGTAAATAATGAATTCCAAAAGATGAACTCTGAGCACTCCATCTGTGACCTGTTCCCAAATATAAAGATAATTCAGACTATTCTTTTTATTTCTGGAAAGTTACCTGACTGTTTTCAGAAATGCGACCATGTTGCTCAGCACTTTCTGTCATCAGAATCCTATTTTAAATGCTGAAATAAGTATAAAAGAAATAATACAAAATGGCAACTTCAGAAAAAAATGTGAGGTGTATATAAGTAGGTATTTGGGTTTTGAATTGATTCTGAAATCTGAATCCAATTTATCAATGAAATTTAAATTTCAGATCCTTCAAAATGAAAAACCATATGGAATTTAGAGGTACTAAGGGGAAATATGATACGTGTTCAGTCTCATCTTAGTCTTCTTTTTGTACCTTTTTATGGTTACTTTAGAAGGATTGATATATAGGTATATTCTTATATTTACCTCTTTAGTTGCCTTTGATCTAACTTAAGAAATGAACACAAGTATACATATATAAGAAAAAAACCCCCAAAAATGGAAAAGTGACCTGCTTTAACAGACTGACTGTTCTTACACCATCCCAACTACAAAAATGAAGACACAAATATTATAGAGTCATCTCTTTCTATTTCCATGTATTAAAATGTACCTTTTCATTGCATAAAGTCTTGTTTACTTGCTAGGAATTATTGATTTGAGGAAAATGAGGAAAAGGTGTGAATTAAAAGGTATGAATTAAAGGAATTAATTAAAAGTTATGAATACTTTAAAACATGGGGGTTTTTTACTTCTAAGGTTTAGAGTAAAAATCTGAATACTTCATGTGAAACATTTCCCCCCCTCAGACCTCAAAACACAAATTACCCAGCCAAGTAAGCACAGCAGAACCTGTGGAAGATGCAAGCACTGACACAAAGCTAATTAACGTACATCTGTACAATTACCCAGCTAGGCAGGAGGGAATGATGGATCCTTTAATCCTATTAAGAGTACATGAGATAATACTTTGCATTTCAATTAAAAAGAAAAGGAAAAGATTTCTAAATGCCCCACTCATGAAGCATCAAATTAATGGAGTGAAAACATGAATGCACGGTAGAAATCAGCTTCTTTAGTTATCCCATGCAGCAAAGCCTAAGTATTTCCTCTTAGATCTGTGAAAAGCAAAGAAAGAGCTGGGTTTTTTTGGTAGGATGCTGTTTTCTCCCTTAAAAAAGGTTTAGAAAAGTATTTTCATGTCATCTGCTTACTAAATAGTAGTTTTGCACTTATTTGATAATATATTTTCTAACAAATAAGAATTTTCTGTCTGTTTTGTCTTCATAGAATGTCACGGTGACTTAGTGCATTAGGAATTCCTAAACTATCTACTTGTATCGTGCCGGTCGTCACTGCCCCTAACACACCTAAATCAGAGTCAATTACTGTGGTAAAAATCAAATAAACCTTCATATCATTTGATATCACAGAATCACAGAATAAGCTGAGTTGGAAGGGACCCACAGGGATCATTGAGTCCAACTTCTGGCCCTGCACAGGACAGCCCAACAACCCAAATGCTTCTTGAACTCTGTGAGGTTTGGTGCTGGGACTACAGTCCTGGGAACCTATTCCAGTGCCCAACCACCCTCTGGGTGAAGAAGGTTTTCCCAATATCCAGCCCAAACCTCCCCTGACTCAGCTTTGTGCCATTCCCTAGAATCCAGTCACAGGTCACAAGAGTGAAATCAAGAAGTTTCAAAACCTGATTAAAAGAAAATTTCTTACAGAAATCCACAACATTTTTTCAGGGACAACCAGAAGCTGTTTATTCACAACTTAAAAAAAGTAAGTGTTAAGTGCACTTCTGTGTCTGATCATCTGTAATCTTTCTATGAGGAACAATACTTAGTCCAGCTTGTAAAAGCAAGACCTACATTCCTTAAGCAAACTAGAGTTTTTAAACAATTGTTCTGAAGGACAATGTTGTATCTGTACATATTCAAAATTTTCAAAGAAAGATTTTAATATGGTCCAAAACAGTCTATTTTCTGTTTGGCAGCTATTAATCACAGAGGGAGAAAGAGATTTTTTCATTCTCAGAATAGCTATTAAGACTACTGATGTGTGGCTGGGTCTGATTTCCCAGGTGACTAGGATAAAAAATATTTGTTGTAAACAGAATAAATAATTTGTGCTGACACAAAAGCAAGCCTAGTAGCTTTCATTCCTGTTTTGATAAATATTCTTTTACTATTTATCAGCCCACATCACATAATTGCTTCAGTGCTAAATAAATACAAATACTATTCACTTGTCATAAAATAATGCATAAATATGTCAGAAGAAAAAAATGGTCCATATTGCAAGCAGCTAAATGCAAGTTTAAAACCTAAGCAGCTTCAGAAGCAAGAATTCTTCTGAATTTTAATAGCCAATTCATGAAATGAAGTAAATCTCAGCTATTCTTGTCTCCTCTGAGGAAAGACATTTTTCTCTTTAAGAATTATGGGTTCTAGTACTGCCTTGTCTTTTTCCACTCCTTGTTATTTCTCATCCTCTCTCTCTCCTCTTACCTTTTAGATGTTCCTGGCTTCAACTTAGACTTAATGAAGTTGAAATTCTAATGTTCCCTCAAAGCAAACAAGCAAACAAATAAGCCCAACCTATATAGCCAATTCTCATCCTCTCTCTGTTTATTAGTTTGAGGAAGAGGGAATGCTGTCAGGAACTATATTCTGCTATATCAAATCTTGCAGACCAGCTGAATTTCCCAAAATATTGGTATAAATTTCATGTGCAAATGAGACTTTGCTATTTTTCCCTTAATATTTCTCTGTCAATCTCCTCACGTGACTTCCATTTTCCATGTTTTTCTGTGATGTCCTGTGATCATCAAACAAAACTATCCTGAATAGAAGTATATTAGTAGTAATAAGAATTAAAAAAAAAGGCCATCTGTGGGGATACTTGGTTCCAGTTTAATGATGGGAAGCTTTCTGGAAAGTTGAATACAAACAAAAAGTAATCTCTTCTAGCACTTTCTCTGTATATGAAACAATACTAAAAACCCCCAAAGCACCACCCCACTACTCCTCCCTCATCTTTATATTTGCTAATCAGTTATTCTCTTTATTGCTCTGTATCTTTTTGTATCTGCTGTTTGTATCAAACAGCACATACTGTTTGATAAACTCAGTATGTGCTATAAGTTCTTTATACCAGTTTCCTCATATTTCTATATCATATCTATTATTCTTAATTGAATAATACAGCACTGGTTTTTATATATTATTATTTTATATCTTCAGGACTTCCTACTTCCATTGTTTAACTAATTGATCCAATATAGTGAAACTGAAAAAAATATTGTCCAGATCCAGAGACATTACCAAGTGAGTTTTTAAAAACAGAAAGCAAGAGGGATGTAAGGAAAAGCTACACACTTGCCTTTCAAGGTTGAGCATTCGAACTTCTTGCTAAAAAGTGAGAACAAAACTTGTTCTTTTCAGTGTGACTACTCTTCAAATTATCTTTTTGATCACTGTATGTAACTGGTGCTGAGCATTATGACTACAATGCAATAGCATTTTACCCTTCAAGTTTTTAATTGAAAGTTCTTATTTAGGTTCTTCACCACAGATGTCAATAAAATTCTTCATCCTCAAATGCTTAAATAGGGATATATTTACAAATTTAGAAAATTGAAGGGATTTTTCCAAATGACTCTCATAAAATTGCTTACTCAAATTTATATGGAGAGGAAAAAAGGAAAGCAAAAGCTGTTTTGATCTGATGTCCTCGTGGTAGAATCTAGATTAACAATATGAAAGAGATTATGTGTATGTCAGATTAATTTGAAACTTTAATTCCTTAAGTTTTCAAATACCTTTTTTGGGGTGGGGGGGGGGAATGAGGAAATAAAATTTGTAAATATTTATGGGGGAATCCTGCAAACTTAATTTTGCAAGTCTTCCTTGAACACTTCTAGACTTAAGAGAGATTTTGGCCATCTCATCCATTTGAGATATTGGTACTTCTTGCTTTGTCCCAAAACATGCATTTTAGACCTCTCTCAGTACAAGTTTAACTGCAGCCCTGGCAGGGTATTGAGGGGAGTTCACTCATCCCTTACTCACTAAAAGCATTTCTCTTATTTCAATTGCTTACATTTTTCCTTTAATTTATTGATGTGTTATCAATTACTTCTGGGTAATATTGTTTTTTGGTTTTTAGGACAATTAAAAAAACACTTAACTACATACCCTATAGTTTCAAAATATGCTGTTATTTTTACAGCTAATATTAATCCAAACAAAAAAGTCAAGAAAAAGTGTGTTCTGAGATTACTGATATTTGTGGCTAATTATAAAGTAGACACTGCTTAATGATAAACTTATCTCCTTGTTTAAGTTACCAAAATGTATCAGTGTCTCAAACGGCTGATTTCCATTCAGGCTTCTAAGAATTTGATCAATTCTAATTTTCTTCTTTTTTTTGGATAAAATTACTGTTTTTCCACAATCATATCCTGTGTTCCCTGGAGTTTTATCTCTCAATTTTTCTTTAGTTCTCTTTTTTATCTTTATATCAATTCCTTACTGTCCCATTTAATTCTGCAAGTCCTTCCTGAATGAGACTTATTGCTTATGTGAATTTCAACTCCACTTCTAAATATACTAGTATTAAATTTATCCATCTTTCTTATTCTACATGTCCAATCTCATATTTTATTGGTTTTCAGTATCTTTCTCTAAGTTCCAGTAACCCAACATAAGGAAAACATATCTAATTTTCTTCTGAAACCTTATTGAGTTCCTTTGTTTTTTGCTGTGATGTTAAATTGTTCTTGTCTTTGAAACACAAAACATCAATATATTGCCATTTTTTCCTTTCCTCACTGAAGTAAGGAAAGCCTTAAGAATCCTAACATTTCCTTCCTTTTTCCCCCTGCTAACAAATTGTAGATCTATGGTCTTCAGTTTTGATCCTTTGGATGCTTGTCCCAGTAATATTAATGGACTTATTGAATCCAATGCCAATGATACTAATGGTACACTTGTCCACAATTTTAAATGTAGGGAGGTTTTGTTTTTCTTTTTTAAATTATAGAACTGTTTTTCCTTGTTTTTTTTTATGACTCTCTTTTAATATTCTTGCATGCTCTTGAATGCAAGCACAGAGTATGATGACTTTCTAGACCACAGTTTATTTTCCTCTTATATTTCTTCCCTTCACTTCAAATATCACTAACATTAGTCATACTTGCTTCTGTATGCTGCCAAAGAAAGTAATTTCTTATGTATTACAAAATATTTATATTGGTCTGTGAAGCTCAAAAGCCATTCCATGTGCTCCTGGACCTGCCTTTCAGATGTCCATATCTTCAGTAGCTTTCCTTTAATATTTAAATTTTTCTGAATAACATGGACTCGCTTATGACTCAGTTATGAGATAAAAATGAATATTAGTACAAACAGACTTGTACTAATATGCATCACCAAGACTTGCCCAAAAAAATTTGATGAGCTCATCTTTATAACATGGTCTTTTTTAATGCATGACTGATTATATTGTTGCTACTCTCTTCTGCAGTTCTTACTTGTGACATTCCAATGTATTGAAATTACATTACATTAGAATGTTCTCTGTGAATAGGCTGTGTTGGCTTAATTTATGAGCATCTTGCAGAAATCTAAGATGAAGCACATTAATGGTTTAACACCACCTGGAAATTAAACTGCAAAGAAGCCACTCCCCTTCCTCCCACTCTCTCCAGTCAGAGAGGGCCAAAGGCAAAGATTATGGTTTGAGATAACAATTTACTGAAAGCAAACAGCAATGGAATAAGAAATGCATACTAATAACAGCAATGTTAGTAATAAAAGTATACAAAAAGAAAAGGTACTTTACACATGAAAAGCGTTCACCACCTTGACTTAATTCTGCATGGTTGCCAAGGCTGGTTCAATTCTGTCCCATGCCACTGCATCAGACTTCTCTACTCTGCTGGGTCAAATTCCATGTGGCACCACCATATGGACTGCTCCCCTCATTCTACTTAGAAATGAGCAAACTTTTAGATACAGTTAAATGGGGACAAAGTCCTCAGAGAAAAAGAAAACTGTTTATTTGTAAGGATTCAGCTGAGCCGGGTGTGTCAAACTCCCCCCCCGGTGTCGAACACACACACCCCCTCCAACTAAATGGCTTCATTTTATACCTTTTCCCAGCCAGGGCTGGTCCCTGTCCCCTTTCCCATTGGATGGGTACTCAAGAACCTACATTCTCTTCCCACTGCCTACTTTTCTGTCGCATCCGCTCTCATCTTATTTCCTTTTTGGTCGCTGTGCTTCTCTCCCAGTTCATAACAACACTCAACAGATAAACTAGAACAAATCCAGACCATAGATAACAACACATAGAGAACAAAACCAACAACTTTCATTCTCTGCTTAATAACCTTTTGGCTCCAGCAAAATATTACTTCATCTCTCACATGCTGGACTGGATTCCGTGTGGCTGCTTCCAGCACCAGCACTGCTCTCCTCCACTCAGCATGGGCTCAGCTTCCTCACTGCTGCTTCATTCCCAGCAGCTGCTCAGCTCTGTTTGCCATTTTCAGTTGTTTTCTTCCTGAGAGGACAGGAAGGGATAGGAGGCAGTGGGGGCAGGACAGAACCAGCACAGTTCCCCACAGTGATCAAAAAGATGACTTGCTGGTACTGGCAACTTCCCCTAAAGAAGACACAGACCAAAATTAAACACCTCCAGGGCTATGTTCCTTGTTTCTTTCTCCACACCACACCCCACAGAGATGATTTGAGTCATACAGAAGAGCAATTTAGCCTTGCTCCCATGGCTCTAAGCTCCTTGTGAGCAAACTCAGGACAGCGATTATTTTATTTGCTTTTCATAATCTCTCTTACATCCATTATTCAAATAATTACTCCAGGGGAGCCCAGTTTTTTTCTGAATATAGTAGACACATTTTATTGATATGTGGTGTGTTTAACAGGAATGTGCTGAGAAACATTGGCTGTGAAAAAGGACATGGTGGAAAAGAATTAATACAGAGTAGTTCAGAGTAACTCTGAGATGGAGCATAGGGGAAACCACATCCTCCTACTCCTTACGCATGAAAGCATTGGATGGATGGATCCTCCTGGCTAAAATATGAAATCTTCAACTTCTTCAACCAGTAGTTGTAAATACACAAACATTGGCTATCAATTTGCATTATAACCATCTGCTTAGATGGCATTATTCCTAGTCAGAAGGTGATATGACAGCTAACTAGGCAACAAATACCACTTCAGTTACTTGGCAGCCTTTGACTCTACAGGAGGTTTTTTCCTGTTGGAAAGAATATCATTTTAACCTCTAAACTTCTTCACATCAGTCCCACCTGTTCATACCAGCATGCCAAAAATTCAGCATGAAGGAATTGCTAGTCAACGTTTTTGCAACCCAAAGGGGGGTGCATGCAGGATGTCAAAATGTGTAATAGGTCACATTAAGTAAATACTTACACAAACAAAAACCTAGTCAAAAAGGGATGCCAGAAGGTCATGTTAAACAAAACTCATAAACTATAAAATGGGATTTGATTTATGCTTACCTTCTCACAGAAGGGCAAGAGTGGAAAATTAAGAGTACTGAGTGTTTACACATGTCTTTGTGAAATAAAAAAAATCACAGTCATAAAATCACATTTGTCTGAATAGACTTTGTTCTGAAGTAGTTTCCTATTTTCTGATATTATTGTAACATTGTCTTCAAAATATTTTAGATTTTTTTTCTTAAGTATAATATGGAAAACTATTTTAAATCTTAACAATCACCGTAGAGTAGAAAGAACTACCTAGATCAACATTTTACTGCAGCAGCTAAGCATCCAAATTTTAGAAAGAGTTTATGTTCTGATTTAGAGGAGCCAGATCATCTGAAGAAACAAACCCTCAACTGAATACTGAAGCTAGTAGGTATGATGGAAAACTAAGTATTTTTAACATGAATTCTATGCAAAGCAAAGTGCTGTCTTTGGAAACAGAATTCATTCATCATGATCGAAAGCATAGTCAAAAATTAAACAGGGGTGAACTAATTTAAGAAGTGTTGGAGAATTTTTTAAAAGAAGATGAAGACTATACAGGACAGAAAGTAATTTTAAATTACTTAAAACAACTGATTATTTAGTAAATGACAATTAATACTCATGTAAAACATCTTTTTTTCTTTTCATTCCTGTCATTTCCCAGAAGGATCAGTCTCCAAATTTGATCAAACTGATTTTCCTGTAGAAAATTTTCTGTCATTTTTATATATTGCTGGAACTTGGGAACTGCAGATGATATAAAATGGTCACCTAACTTGAAAGAGATTTTCCAGTACAACGATTTGATGTTGTGGAGAAAACTACTAGTATGAGATCCTTCCGAAGCTCCTTAGTATTTCTTCATCTGCTAGCTTCATTCTTTGCTATAAATCTCTAAATTAATAGAGTGGCATATTGGAAATTCAAAAAATGTGTATTATTAGAAAACATATATTGTTTTAGAGTACATGTTTATTATCATGTTATGAACACTCACATACCCAGTATCTGCTGAGCTCCTCTCTTTGGATTTCAGCATTAATGTTTTTAATTTAAAGATTTTGTTGAAAGTAGATGATTGTGCTTTGAAACACATTGCACTGCTTGCACAGGTTAATCTCTTCATTTTTTTCTTCTCACAGGCACTTTTGCACATTTGACATGAAAATAGTTCTTCTCATGCTAAAGGAAAATCCTGCACTGTTGTGATAGGAGCTCTGAAAGTCTGGAAGCAGACAGAATTTGATTGCAGCCTTGTGGCTTGTTAAAACCTGTGGGTGACCACCTGTGTTGAAGCAAGCACAGTGACCTCCTCCTACAAGGTATTGGCACTCACTTTTGTACTGAACTCCAATGACAATCGATTTCTCTGGCACAGAACATTGTGACTTTGCCTTCACTGGTTCCACACTGCTGCTTGGCCTTGGTCATTCCTGTCTTAGTGGGATGATAGTGGTGCTCAGGGAGCACTTATCCATATTTTTCCTTTAAAATAATGTATGGAAGAAAAATTAAAATTAGCAGTGGTCAGAAATTATCAATGAAAATTTGCAAATAAAAAAGACTTAATTTTTAGGCTGTTATACCAATGTCACATGTAGCTGTTTTTAGCAAGTAGTCTCACCAATCTTTCTAATTCATTGTACACAATAAATTAAATGTTCAATTTCTCACCCTCTTTGTAGTTGGTCTCCAGTTTATTGAGTTAGAAGTAAAATGCTGATGCTTTCCGGCCTATGAAAGTTCTCTGTCCCTTGCTTAGAAAATCAATACTAATTTAACCGAGACCTTCGGATTTTACCAAGCTCCACCTAACAAATATAAAGCAATACAGGTAACAGGGAAAATCAGCACACATTTTCCTTTTTTCTGCTTTTTGCCAGTTGCCTAAAACGTCAGAAAGTTTGGAGTTAGGTCAGTCTAACACTCTCATTTTCTTTAATTTTTTTGCAATGGAACTCAAGGAAGATGAAGTTAATGATTTTGCTTTGGTGAATATGGGAATGTGAAAATATTTACTCACGTTGTTTGTTGCCAGAATGTGCTATGCATGTTACAGACCAACAGTTCACTTTCTAATGTTTAGTAGTTATTATATAGCTTTTTCTTCCTGATTTGTTTTTAGGGGTTGTTTTTTTTTTTGAAATATATTTTTAATAAAATAAGTGTAGTTATATAATTATGGTAATGCAGTTCTAGCCTTTATCTTGGAAATAAAAGAGCTACTAAGCATCACTGATATACTTTTCACTGGGTTTATAATAAGAAAGGGAAATGCACAAAACTGTAAATGCAGCAACCCTGTATCAAGCTTATTGGATCTCAATGTACAACATCCATTTGAGCCAGAACTGTGTCTTTTTGTCGTAATTTTTAATCCCTTTTACAATATTGGAATTATCAATATTATGGGCCTTATGAGTCTAATGAGCCTTATGAGAAATCTATGTCAGAAGTAAAACACTTTCACTCTTGTAAAAAATTTAAGGGTTTTACAAAAGAAAGCAGAAGTATGTTGTAGGTGATGGTGATGTTCATTAAGTTTTAATAATACTTTAATAGGCTCAACAACTCTCAGAAATCTATGAATTGTTTTCTTGCTCTTGCTTCCTTTACCACATCTCTGAGGATCCTGAAGCAGGAATTACAACAATTCATGTCACAGGTGAGCACAAGCAAACAAACTGTGCTGCTGATTCTGGCAGCTGCCCATAAATTAACTACAGATGGTTTAAAATTAAGGCGTAAAATTGGGTTCACCAGGACCTGAATGTAGGAATGCCTCAATTACACTCAGAAGCTATGAAAACAACTCAATGTCCTTTGAAAAGAAAGCCAAAGTTTTCCCCTGGAGTTTTTGCAGATAATACTTTTTTTCAATTTAAAATGTTTACATCTTTTTATACATGTAAAGCATTGGTTCATGTGAAGGAAAAAGGCTGCAAACTGAAACAAACACCACAGAAGTTTTTTTTAAACTTCTAAAATCAAATAGAATTTTAGAAATTATTCTCTTTCATGAGAAACAATGATCTACATCTATTGAAGAGACCTGACCTTAGTGACCTATCTTTGCCATAGGGTTATTTTTCAGTGTTGAATGGAACCTTCATTATGGAACATATTGGGGTTTAAGTAAGGAAATCCTCTGTCATAGGAAGAAGAATGAATTATAAAACATCTATGAATAGGGAAGCTTTTCTTTAATAAATGTCTTAAATTAGCCTAGGTAGCTCCGTGTCTCAGAAATTATGCAGATCTATTTTGCTATGGAGTGCCATAGAATATTTATAAACTGCCCCCTGTGGCAAGACAGTTGAGGTCAAAGCAAAATGAAGCATTAGATATGACACAATGTATTAAATCAGAATCATTAGTCAGTGTCCAAAAATGAAACTTAGTCATGCGCTGTTAAAATCCTAAATAAAATATCTATTGTTGAATTTAATAAATATATGCCAAAATATTCTCCTTGGTGAGGGTGCTGCAGAAACTCCTTAGTGGATTTTTCCTTGACTCCAGTTGCAAAAACAAGATTCATGTAATAGAGGCTTCCTGCTCATACACTATCTTTAAATTCATTTCAGGAGTCTATGCATATATTCTCTGCTGACCTCACTGTGATGCTGAGAAAAATCTGTTTTGCAGAAATTAGGCTGAGAGCCTTCACGAGCCCAAGCTCCCAGATATATGCTCCTCGCAATTGCAACTGGAGCAAACATCAGAATGTTAAGCTGTACAGGGAATCACTCATCAGCTTGTGGTTGCCACAAAATGATCCCTGGAAATTGCCTAGGAAGCACCTTTTGTAAGGTACCATAATAACATTCAGTAGGTCTAAATATCCAGACCTATTAATCTAATCTCTTGTACAAATTTGCCCACCATACAGCAACAAGTCTACATACGTGTTCTTTTTTTAAAATGCAAATGAAAAAAAAATTGTGTGTATGAAAGTAATATTTTCGAACTGTAATCAATCAGCAGTTATTTCCCAAAAATTTGTATTCCTATTTATAACTTCAAAAGAATATAAGTTGATAACTAATTACTATTGCACACATATATTTAAGTAATGAAATTATTTTTGTTGAATTTTTTTTTTAATAGGCCAATTCTTATACACTTATTTATTTTCCCCTAATTGAATTAATTGAAATGAGGGGAAGATTTAAAAGATTGAAATTTGTCTTTTTATTGTTGTTCTTGTTGGCAAGTAAAAAAAACTCAGTGAAAGAAAGTCAAAGAGAGAAGGAAAGAACTTTATAACACATGGTAATTTCTAGAAATAGTATGATAATATCTGATATAGTGGAGTGAGGAAAGGAATCAAAGAAGCTGAGACTAGAAAATTCCAGTCCTCTGCTCAGGTGAAAATAATCATATAATGGATGACTGGATAAACCCCCTTAACTCAGGGCAAAGTTGGCAGCTGACTTGGAGAGTTGTTAGAATAGTGATGGCAAATCATGCAGTATATCCCTGGCTTGATCTGCCCTTGCACTGCCCTTTTGTAATCCATTCAGCGTCTTTTGTAATCCATTCAACCTCTTTTGTGATCCATTCAACCTCTTTTGTAGCCAGCCATTCCTGATAACTCTTTTATATACTTCACAAATACACGATGCATTAGGTACAAATACATTAAGTACTTGCCTAGGAACTGTTTCAATATAGAAATCTCCTTGAGTTTGGGTAACTTAAAATTAATCTCTGCACAAAGATATTCCCATATACATTTTACTTATTCTTATTTCATAGACATATTCCAAGAATATCTCTATGAAAATGTATTTAAACACACCACTATTTCAAAAGGGTTTAGTTAACTAGGAACCCTAGAAAAAAATACAAGCAGTAATACTTAAGTATTATTTAAGCTTATGCAATTGCTGTAACTCAGTGCCAGAATTACTTATAGTTACCCTCAGAAAAAGAATTAAGTAGAAAATATATATTCAATGTGGTATTTCAATCAGGAAACTTAGAAAGAAAGTTAGAAGTAAATTACCTATATATATGAATTCTCAAATAGACACACTTTTATCAGCAAGCATTCTCATAGTTCCTTATGACATCCAAATAAAATTTTCCATTTATATTAATTTTTTACTTTTCTACTCTAATTTTTATTATGCACCAGACCTTTTAAAACCTGTCTTGGTATAGGGCAAATCTGGGAGAAAACCTCTAGAAAGCGAATTCAAGCAGCCCCTCTCTCAACTGGTTCGGAAAAACATTTCCTCAGAGAAAAGTGGAATAAAAATGTTTATTGAACAGGCAAAGCATTCGCCAGCACAAAAAATGAACAATATTAAACGATAAAACCTCTTGCCTCTCCGAAGAGATGGCAAACTCAGGAGGTCCCTCTGTGGGCTGTAGCTCAGCTCACTCAGTCTCTTATCAGTCCCTCTGGCGCTGGAAATGCCGCAGCTCAGGCCTGGCCCCGTGGCCACAGGTGTGAGCTGCTGGTGCTCTGCTGGGCTTTCAGTCCAGAGCAGGTTTAAACAGGTCCAAGAAAAGGAAGAAATACAGTCCAGTGAACTTCTCTGTCTTAGCTAACAATAACTAACTAAAAGTAAAGGAGAGCTCTGTCCTGCTGTCTGTCTGTCCACAGACAACACAATCCAGGAGCAGGATGTGGAGGAGTCAGTGCCATTACTGAAAACAAGCTGTGCACTCTTCTTCCCCCTTCCCCCTTCACTCTCAGAACCAATCTTAAAGGTGCAAAAGTTATTTCTGGGCCAAACAGGCAAATGGGGATACGAGCATCATAAGGCTTCCCTCAAAACCCAGGACAAAAGCTGAGAATAGGCTTTCACTCGAAGTCTGGTGGTAATGGCATGAGAAATAACATAAGTTAAATAGCAAAAGTTTTGAGACAGCTTGGAGCAACCTCCAAGTTTTGTCTGAAACAAAAAAAAAAAAAAAAAAGCACAAATAACCATAAGAAACAAAAATATTGCCTGGTTGATTTATAAGTAATTTACTTATTTTATTACCTTAAAATAAAGCAGTCTGTTTCCTTTCATATTTTCCTTAGAAAATGAAGAAATTCCTTTTTATTTTTTTAAATTGCAATGCCTATTCAAATAAATTGTTCAGACTTCAGTTCACTGTATTCTGACCCCACAGAGTACACTCCTATGTTCAGTAGCTCCCTGATGGAGCTCCTCTAACAGCACTGAGTGGTACAGATGAGAAATAAACTGCCATGGAGAAAGTAGAAACATGTATTTAATATCTCCAGTGCTGGATCAGTCCTTTGGATCCTCATCAGGTTTGTTAATGTGATTTAGGATAATAACTTCAGTGTGATAAAAAAAAAATATGTGCAAAATATATTATTTGTGAAATTATTCTGTTACCTCTGTTATCCTAGGTATGTTGGTTGTTCCCAGAGAAAACTACTAATGAAATGAACAGAAACACTCACCTAAGTGATTAAATTTTCCAGATTTTTATAGTCTCTTTTCACAGGCTGAGAAGCTCAGGGAGGCTGCAGCAGATGCAACAATTGAGCCAAAAATTCAATTAGAAAAAATGTTGACTGAAGCTGCCCAAGGTTTGTTTTTTGTATCTTTATTTATTTACTAGAGCTACAGTGGAGAGGACAAGCTGTTATTGTTAGAAGAATAAACAAAACCTTTTCTTGCTTTTTTCCATGTTATTATTTTCCATATATGAGGAAACTGAAAACAAAAAAAAAACCAACACATCACCACAGCCAAAACCCAAGTTCCCCTTACCCCTCTTTCTTTCCCAGAACAAAGATACTTCTATGGAAATATGTTCAGCAGGAACAAAAAACCCTTTGAGCAAAATAAAAGCAAAGAGGCAAAGAAAATGTTCCAGAATAATTTGGGAAAAAAATCCCAAGGGAAAATTCTCCTTGTGCCAAGGATAGCTGGTCTTTGGAGCTACCTCTAATATGAGAAATTATTCAAGTTTTATGTGTCAAGAATGATCTGGTAGAAATGAATGAGCCGGAAGATCTCATGCACAATTTAAACTTTACACAGAAAAATATTGATACTGCAATTTTAAGTACATGTATCAATAATGCTTAAAAAATTTAAAATGAGAAATACTCTCTAAAATTTATTAGAAAATTGTATCACAATGAGGGAAATGCAGAAAATCATAGAGATTTTAATATATATGTTATATTTTTAAACAAAAGGTCCTGGTTTGACACTTGTGTCATAACAAGTCTTCCAAACATCCTTCTTTGCAGTAGTTGAATGAGATGTTAAATGGAAAGTCATAGGTAGGCTTAATAAGCAGAATTTATTTTTTTATTATTGTGTTTAGTCATTTCCCAGTTCCCAGCAGTGCCACATGCAGCCCTGAAGTCCCAAAGGACAGGAGGGACCTCAACCTGTTAGAGTCCAGAACTGGGTCATACAGATGATGGGAGGCCTGGAGCACCACTCCTATAAGGAGAGGCTGAGAGTGTTGGGGTTGTTCAGCCTGGAGAAGAGAAGGCTTCAGGGACATCTATTTGTTGCCTTCTGGTGCTTTAAGTGAGCCTATGAGAAAGATGGGGACAAGCTTTTTAGCAGGGCTGGTTTTTGATAGCACAAGAAGTGGTGGCTTTAAACTGAAGGATGGTTAATATGGATTGGCTGTAGGGGAAACGCTTTCTACAGAGTGTGGTGAAACACTTGGAGCCAGTTGCCCAGAGAGGTGGTAGTTGCCCCATTCCTGGGAACATTGGAGGTCACGTTGGAGAGGGACACTGGGGAACCTGATGGAGTTGAAGGTGACCCCGCACATTGCAGAGGAGTTGGCTTACGTGACTTTTGAAAGGTCCATTTCAATTCAAAGTAAGCTGTGTCTATGTGACATGTGCTTAAAACCAATATGCAAGTAAATTGATAAGGGATGACTAAATTTTACTTATTTGTTTGCTTGTTTATCTTTTTTAGGTTTTCTTTTTAAGGGGTAAGTGATGTGGTTGGTGAGCATGCTGTTTGCCTCAGCATGTCTGGGTTTTTTTGGATTCTTTTGTATATTGCAATAAAGTTTTATTTTATAATTGCTTAATGTTTTAAGAGATTCTTTTTCTTTTATTCTTAGATCTGAGTTGTATTTCCTTGGCATTTCAATCCTTTCAATAAAGGATTATACTTAAAATTAGGGCAAGGTAAAAGCTTCTACAGTGCAGTGCAACATCAGATATCATATCAGGATTTCATAAACAAGTACATTTCTGTATATATATGAATAATCCAGACTTCTGGCTGAGTCGTAAGAAGGTAGTCAGTACGTGAATTCAAGGTCATCCTGCATTATTTCCTTAACAATGGAGGACAAATGGTTTTATTTTATATTAATGGATGCAAAAGTTTTAATGTTCACTGATAAGACTAAGAGGTTAATGCAATGGCAAAGCAAAGAAAGGCATAATGTCAAGCAAGAAAAATATTTCTGCAATGTGAACTGAATCCTTTCATAAAGCCATATATCAGAAAGTTGATGTTTGTTTAGCAGGGATCCATATTCCACATAAACTAATTGATAAATTACAGTTTAATTGGCATGCAGACAGCTGAGATAAAGAGTCCCTTTCTGGAAATGGTTGGTAGTCTCCTATCAAATGACCTTCAGTCTCAGACAGAGGTTCTGCAAATACGATGTGAATTTATTATAGTCTTCAGCATTTATTCAAAGACACAGTGAACAACAAAGTCAAAAGAAATAAGGCTATCCATCATCCTCACACAGGTAAACAAAAAAACCCCAAGCTAGTTCTGTAACTTGTGCTTCATTACTGCTTTGATTTGAAAATTCATTACTATTAAATGTATTTTAAATAATGACAATATTTTGAAATAATAATCAGAATCCATAGTAGTCATATTCCACTGCCAGTTTTTAGAGACTTATTAGAATTAGGAAAATACCATAAAAATCTGGAAAAAAAGAGCTTCCCTTCAAAAACAATCCCTTTTCAAAACCCCCATATTAACTCCTTACTAATGAAACTAATTCCCATATGTACATTTGTGGGTTTTTTCCCCAGTAATTTTGCAAATTTTTTTTGTCCCTTGATCCTGCAAATGTTTGTACTCAGCTTCACAGAAGTTGGACCATGAAGTTGAAATTCCTGAGTGGCTCTGGGCTGTCCAAGAAACCAGCATGAAAGCTACGGGAATAAATAAAATTTGTTTCTTTCTAACCATGAAAATTGATTCATGTTTAACATTTGCTTTTCTCATTATAAGCCTTGTCATGGAAACAAGTAATGGAATTGGAATGCAGTTTTTACTGATGCAGCTTTCAGTGTGGAACCTTCTTATATTTTCTTTAGAGCTCATTCTCAGTTTTTTCTCAGCTGGGTCTGCTTACCTCTGAACTGTTGAATTTGTCTGACTGTTACCCACATTTCTTTATTAGCTAAGTGTCTACTTGCTCACTTGCTGATTTCTGCTTCATAACCAACCATGGAAAGAGAAGGAGAGGAAAGGAAAAAGGAAAGCGGGGAGGGGGAAGAGGGAGGGGGGGAGAGGGAAGGGAGGACTGGACGGGAATGGAAGGGAAGTTCTGGGAAGGGAAGTTCCGGGAAGGAAAGGGAAAGGGAAAGGGAAAGGGAAAGGGAAAGGGAAAGGGAAAGGGGAAAGGAGAAAGGAGAAAGGAGAAAGGAGAAAGACTAATTGCCTCTGTATGTGTTCTCATTTCAGTGGGCTATTGAAGGAAGCCTGAGAAAAAGTCCACCACAACATCATTTCTTGTCTGAAATAAAACTGTGAAATATGGTCAGACTGGAATGTAGGACTTGACATCTCATGCATCATCAGCAGAGAGCAAACTGATATTTCTGTAGCATGCACTTTTGCATAGAACGGATTTTGAATGTGCCAATAATTTTTCTTATGCTCTTTAGAGCCCAATACAGTAGACAAAACTAGCACTAGTGGGAAAATTATGGCTGTTACAAAGTTTCTGAACAACTGCTCCATTTTATGTTCTCAAGGCACTCACAAAGATACTGCATCAAATCACATCCTCAAATAAGAAGAAACATTTATACACATGAAGGCCTCAAGGATTTCAGTATCCTTTTTTTTTCCTAAAAGCAATTTAATTTTAATGATACTATTTTTTTCTCTTGCATGTGTGTTTAAATAAATTGTAATGTATGTGAGATAAAAATTATCTAAATTTTGGCATGTTCTGTCATAGTGTTTTGGGTGATGTAATACATCCTGGATGCAAAACATAGCCTGGTGTCTCTAGCAATAACAAATATCTTTAGGTCTGAAATGCCTGAATGCAGGTTTACCCAGCACCAAGAGTCATGGAACAGTTTGGGTTTGAAGGAACCATGAAACCATTATGTTTCAACCTCCTGCCATGGTCAGGAACACCTTCCCCTAGACCCAGTTGCTCCAAGCCCCATCCAATCTGGCCTTGAACATCTCCAGGGACAGGACATCCACAATTTCTCTGGGCAACCTGTGCCAGGGCCTCACTATTCCTACCGTAAAGAATTTCTTCCTAATATCTAATCTAAACCTGCTCTCTGTCAGTTTGAAGCCATTCCCTCTTGTTCTGTCACTCCAGGCCCTTGTAAAAGGTTTTTTCACCTGAGAATGAATATTAAAAAGTGAGGGGTTTTAAGATAGTTCTGTGACAGGTGTTGTCTTTGTTCCAGTTCTCATAGAATATAAAAGTAGAGAGTTCATATTTAGAATTTTTATAGCTGCAAGTCATACTTTTAAAATGGTTTCTTGGTGAGATTTTTATGAACATGGCATGATGGAGTCTAATGTTTCAAAATAAATTCTTTATAGGTTTAAGATAATGAAATTATATCATAACTCAGTAAGAAAGAAACATTTTCAAAGGTAAAGGCAGTAGTCTGGAAAGCTTTAGTATCATCTCCTAAATAAATCATTACTGAATAATATTTAAGCTGTCATGTTTGTTTTACCTGTCTTTATCCAATTCCATGAGTTTTCTCATTTCTGCCCTCATGATCCTCTCCCCAGTTTTATTGGTAGGGGAGTAAGTGAGTGGCTGGATAGGGTGGGGTGTCTGTCTTCCCCCTGCTTTCCTGTTCTGAAAATGGGCTGTTCTTCACAAGGGTCCCCCTTCACAGCCCATTTCTGCTGCCTTTAACCTTCCTACCTGAAAGTCACCACAGTAGCTTTTCATTAGATCACTGCTGTGGTGTTGTGAGGGTCCCTGGGACAAGGTGAGAGATGAGAATCTGACTCCAACTTCTCAGAAGGCTAATTTATTATTATATTAATTAT
>JAYDZK010000001.1:14071227-14090489 GCA_034509185.1 Euphonia xanthogaster | reverse complement strand
ATTATATTATATTATATTATATTATATTATATTATATTATATTATATTATATTATATTATATTATATTATATTATGTATTAAAACTATACTAAAGAAAGAGACAGGATACATCAGAAGGCTAAAACAAGAATGATAATAAAAACCCGTGACAGACCAGAGAGTCTGACACAGCTGGACTGGAATTGGTCATTAAGTAAAAACAATTCACATGCTGGGATAAACAGTTCTCCAAATCACGTTCCAAAGCAGCCAAACATGGAGAAGCTGAAACTTACCAGCTTCCCAGGAGAAGAAATCCCGGTGAGGGATTTTTCAGAAATTATCATGTTAACAGGTCACAAAGCGGCTTCTGTTTTAAAACAAAAAGAGTTTGAACTAAGGAAATATATGGCTAATTTTGCCTTGCTGAGATTTACTCTCTTATGACCAAGATTACATACTCATATCATCATTGGAAAAGGTGGAGCCAGCACCATTTCTATTATTCATGTCTTTGGCTGTGAAAGATACATTTTGTCATGACTTTTTTTAAAATTCTCCTTATACTATTAATTTTGTTATGCATTATCTGAGCAGGAAAGGTAATCAGTCATATTGTCATGTGTTTGGTAGTCTGTGGTATTCAGGGAAAGAATAGAAGCTTATGATAATGTTTCAGTCTAAAGCACTTTGGAGATCAGTGCCTATAGTGAAAGGAGTTTTTGGGAGGGCTTCTTTGCAAAGACTTTTTTTTTTTTTTTACTCTTCTCTAACCTTGTTTGTGCTTTTATATCCCTAAATTGACACAGGACTTTATATAAAACGGAACAAGTTTTAAAAATCCATATTAGGGACCTGTTAATAATGCACACTTGGAAATAGAGGCTGATATAGAGCCCTAGTTTGCAAAAGATCCCAAAGTGCCTTATATAATGGTACTAAGGGATGATTTCACAAATGTGCTAGCAAAAGACAATTTAACAATTGTGACAAGGGAACTAAAAAGGAGGAGACAGAGAATACTTCATGTTTTCTGACTTATTTAGTAATTCTTTTTACTGTCACAGTGTGTGGAACAGAAACTGCTACACAGTGAAGAAAGTAGCTATAGTACATCACAAAATACCTTCTATTTCATGGAAGACGTACCCTTATTAATGGTGAGGCCTCTAGCTCCCTTTGATAATTAAAAGAGGCTTTATTCAATGAAAACAATGTGAAAATGATGTTAAGAAGAAAAGAAGAAGAAAGATATGGCATTGTTTGTGAGTTGTGGCTTCATTTGGAAATGTTACCTTTACTTAGGACAATAATATTTGTGGGGTGCCTAAGCAAATTAAATAATAATTTTTTGGTTTGAGAAGATCACAATACCTTAGTAATGTCTTTTTGATATTTTCAAACATGCAAATTCTCTAAAAATCACCCACCTTGATATTAGTAATTTATAATAAGAAGGTTTCAGGGGCATGAGAAAAAATAATTAATTTGTAAATATCATGATGGAAAGGGCTAATAGAAACTAACAGTATATATTTTGGGATTATTGCCTTGTCATGTAGAACATTAGCATTAAATATTTGATGTTTGTTTAGGAAAAATGTTCTCCACATAGAAAATTCAATATATTATGTATGAAGTTATTGTATATGTATATTCATTATATTATGTATGAAGTTTTTGAGAGAACAGTGAGGGACTTACTGAGAAAACTTATGAAGTACAAAATTGCTGTATCTTTTCTGCAATTTGAATTTTTGCTTGAAACTTCTGTCCAGCAACTAAAAGGTTAATGCTATTTTTGCTAATTATATTTGTATTACATCTAGTGGCCTGGTTTTCCATACTTTCTTTAGCTGGGATGTCTGGGACATGGTTAGAGATGGTGTACAAAAGCAATAACAAAGTCAAAATTACCATCACAGAAGCAATGAATATATTTAGTGAATGACACTATCAGAAGTCTCTAGTTACTTTTCCACTTCTCTGGTGGTCATGTGTAGTTCTTTCAGAGATATTCTGTTTATACTGACAAATAATTTAGACAAATACATGAAACATTTGGTCAACTAGATACTGATATATACTGGGAAAATACAGATAACTTTTATGTTTTCTTGTAGTTGTCATCTGGTTTTAACACCTAAGTTGAAGGGAAATGTTACACAGGATTGACATTTGTGTCAAGAATGGAAAATTTTGGGTTGATAACTGTTAGGTGTATATATAGAGCTAAAGTTCCTCTCCTCAGCTGATTTCTGCGGTGCTGATATTTTATAAAGTTTTAAAGAGTTAATTCCTGAAGATTTGTATAGATAATTATGGCAGCTACACCTTTTTCTACTAGGAAATATTTGTGTCAATTTTTATGTGATAGTGGAGAAAGCAAATTTGACATACCCTATCAAGTTGCTCTTTAGGCTGAGGGACAGTTTAGGAAATTGAGAGCAAAGAGAAACTGAGAGCAAATGCTTGAAAGAAAAGCCCTGAAATAAAATGAGAGTTCTATGGGGACGGAATGCACAGGTTCAAGAGGTTATTTCTCTATCTTTTTGGTGGAGATGGCCACCATTAAGTCTATCTTTCTAACTTTCAAAGGAAAATGTAAAGCACAAGGACTACAGTAACCATAAATGCTGAGTACTAACTGATTTGTGTCCAATTGTATTTTTAAGTAGGCTGTGTAAGTACTGTAACCAAGAGAATCAGGGTAAACCTGTAGTGACTCATGACAGTCCTTTAGAAGAGGAGCTTCAGTAAAGCATTTGTAAGTGATGGAGGTAATTCACTGAAAAGATAAAAATAGTGTTTCCTTCATATACTGCACTCACATGTCATATGCTACCTTGTCATAAACTAGGAGCCACATGGTAAATTTTCTTGGATGCATAATTTGAATTTATCAATTAGTTTCTTTGACAAAATGGACATTTCAATTACTGGGCCTCATCCGCTATGGTCCTTACTGTGAGTTATAACTGATACTTCAAGTCAAGCTTTTCCCTTCTGCTGTGACCTAAATAGTTAACTGTAATTTCAGATGCTTTTTTCAAGGCTGTTGTAGTTGTATCTCTATGCCTCTATAGACCACACTTCTATTTCCTTCCTTCCCTACTTATTGACCTTCACATAATGTAGTTCAGTAGAGATTAGAGTTTGCCAGGAGACTTTATTTTGCTATTACTGCTTCCTTTATTAAAGAACTCTGTTTTGTTGGGGATATTAAATCCCTTACCACTGATTTCTATCTCAGTTAACGTCTTGTACCTGATAATAAGATGCTACTCATCTTGCTGACTGTTTTTGTGACCTGTCAGATTCAAATGACCTCTTGGATTATTATTTACAGATACGCCCTTGTTCAGGTTCTGGGTGATGGCTGTAATCTAGTTCAGACCTTTACTACACAAATGAAGTGAGTTGATAATTGTGCATGTCTTCAATGTCACAGGGATTTTATTCATAAACATAAACATAAACATAAATCTTTCATGATTCTCATTAAAGGCACTATGATTCATGTTTGCCCATCTTTTGATTTTTCAGACAGTTAACTAGATGGTAAATGCTTGTCTTGGTCATTCTTCTGTCTTCTTGAGTGTGTTGGTGTTTTTCTCAGACACCATACCTTTTCCTTGGAGGTTTTCACTTCTGGTTTGTATGTCTGCCATTGTCTTTCTGCATTTCACTGTGCTTGTGATAGCTCTGTCACAGTAAGAATATTTTTGTTTCATCTTTCTCATTACAACTTGTGGCATTGCTGGTCTTCATCTTTATTTTGATTGTTCTACTGATTAGGAAATGACATCCTTAGGTGAGGGAATGATGCTATACAGATATTGATTATGGGTCATTTTGATTTTCTATTTCATTGCTTCCATATATTGAGTACTGAGAAAATTAGTCTGATTTTTTTTTTTTTTTTTGCAGTACACACTGATAATCTGCACAGAATTATCATGTTGTTTGGCAAAAGTACATATGCAGCCAAATGCTCATTGTTCCATAGGAATTCATTATTTCTGCTTCACTCTTTTGCTCTTGCTGCTGCTGTACATGGGAAACAGAACCCTAAAGACTTCTGACTCAGACTTTCTCACCTATGCAAATTAAAAGTCAAGAATGCAATAGTGATGTAAGGAACAAACCCTTGGAAAGCCTTGAAAATTTTATTTGTGACTGTTTCAGAAATTCAAAACATTCCATAGTTTGTCTAGAAACCTGTGAGGTTTGAATTTTTATAAACAGCAATACATGATTTAAAAATACCTCGCATTTTCAACAGAGGTTATCCTCATAAAAAGGGCCATTATTGAAACCTGTTTCCTCTGCAATGCTCATTTGTGTATGCACAGCTGTGATGGAGTTAACTTGCTCCACAGCAGACAGCACAGCATTATGTTTTGGATTTGTGACCCAAAGTGTAGATTACACACTCATGTTCCTCACCCTGCCTCACTCCTTGGGACAAGGCTGTGGAGCAACAGGTTAGGAAAGGACATAACTTGGACAACATACTCAGGTGAACCAAAGAGATATTCCACGCCAAGCATCACACAATCACAGAATATTCTGAGTTGGAAGGGACCCACCAGGATCATTGAGTCCAGTGGGGAGAGGCTGGTCTGGGAGGCAGTTGTTGCTCAGAGACTGCCTGGATATCATTCTGCTTGTGAGAAATGGTGAGAAATTGTCTTTGCATAACTTCTCCCCTCTTTACCTTTTCTCCACTCATTAAATAGTCTCAATCAACCAATTTTGTCTCAATCAACCAATTCTCTCATCTTTGCACAGGAGAGGGAAGTGAGTGAGCAGCTCTGTGGTGCTTAGTAGCTGGCTGGGTCAGCCTGTCACACTACCCAAAGGTATTCTTTCCAGTTATCCAGACTAACTGAATGTAAAAAATGAGAGGGAAAAAACAGAAATAAAAATTTATTTTCAAATAAAATTTCAAAATTTCAAAAATTTAAAAATTTTGAAAATTATTTAAAATAATTATAAAATTAAATTTATTTAAACTTTTTAAAATTTTTTTTTTCTAAAACTGGGGTTTTAGAAAAATTCAGTCCTCATGGAGTTCAGTCTACTGCCTTGAATTTCAAAGGTAATATAGTCATCTATCCATTACTTATTTTTGAAGTTTGAAGTGGTCCAACATCAGTAAGCATTTACTGTTAAGAAAATACTATCTTACTGGTACCACTTGCTTCTGAAATATCATTGATAGATAAAAGAAAAATTTGGTGTTGTAAATAACAAGAGTAAAAGTAAGAATGGTAGAACTAGTAAATTTAAAAAGTCTGATTCCCTTTTTGCTGACCAATAGCCATATATTTCATTAATTATTTTTCCGTCTACTTCCAGAATAATGTTTGTTCTCTTTTATTTTTGTGGTTCAATTTCAAACTATTTTTAATACACAGAAACAACATTAACATGATAGAGATATAAGAAACAAAATAATTATATCTTCATTAAGACATATTTATGCATCAAATAATAAAATGGACAATATTTATCTCCTAAGCCTATGTTCAAGCACATATAATTAACTTTTTCTAAAGCATTTGCATGGACTGTCTTAGCTACATGTACAAAGTCATTCTTATTCATTCAGAGTTTGCCTGAAAATAATTTATGTATAATTGAGGAAAAACAATTTCAGTTTTTTCCTACTGAATGTTTGATTATTTATAAAAGTTTAATTGTCTTCCTCCTCACACACAACTTATGACTATTTGAGATGGACCTTATTCATACTTGTCTCTGAGAGAATTCTGAACATAGATTATCATGGGTAAATTGTTGAGTGGAACATGGCTAGAATGGAATAATTGAGAAAGGCTCTTAACAGCCAAAATAATTTCAAAATATGATAGAGTAGCAGAGAAGCTTAAAGGAAGCTTCATACTATGTCTGTAAACAGCTGATTGACTAATGCTGATGGCAGAAAGGAAGAGAATCATTGTTTTTGGGAAAAACTGATTTTATACATATATTTTGCATAATATCAGCAAGAAGATACCACAGAATGTAATGTTTAATGTATGTACTTTTTATTACAGAAAATGAATTCTACAAAATTGAGATGTGAAAAAGATTATTTTAAACATAAGAAAATATGAAAATTGAAAAAAATGGTATGATCTAGGGGTCTCAGAATTATTGAAAACCTCCCTGGTAGGAGAACAGATGGTGATTGAAATCTAGAATGAGAGAATCTACAGGTTGTCTTCTAAAAAAACCAAGAAAACCTATGTAAAGCAACTGAAATTAATGAGGTCAAATAATTAAAACTTGCCCTCCACTGTTCTTTAAGTTGCAATGTGATCTTGTTCTAGGAAGAATCAAGTAGCAGGGTTAAACAGCATGAAAAAACAGATACTGCAAGCCAAGACTGCAAAATTTGACTTGTGACAAACAAAAAGGCAGAAAATACAAGCAAGTCTGACTGTGCAATGCCTTTGTGCTGACCCAGTGCTGCCACTTGAGAGAAGGCTCCTCTCTAAGACAATGTGCAGTTCAATGCCAGAAGCATTTTGTGTGGTGCAACTGCTCTTCTTTCCCAGATGTTATGGATGATCATTAACAATTAATATTAGCTGAATAAAACCATGCATAATGATCCTATGCCTTTTGTAGTTGCACCCAGTGTTGCTCTGCTTGGATTAATGAGTATCACTAATGCAAAGATGGTAGGTTCTGCCTGTTTCTTCCTGCTACTGGAGACAATACAATAGAAACTAAACATATTTATGAAATTAATCTTCCATATAAGATCACTTTTTGTTCGTCTTCCCATGTTTCATTTTATTTTTCTTCACTCAGTGCAAATTAAACTCTGTAATTTCAGCAGTTTAAAAAATAAAGAACGGGCTCATTTAAAGAGAATGCTTTTTCCTTGTACCTCCAGTGAGAAACACCACCTGCTTCCCACTTTTGGGAAGGAATTTTCTTTCCCTGTATCAGTATTGGTTTTGAGATATCCAATGAAATAGTACTTGAAGTGATACCGAATTGATTGTTGCATTTTTTCCTTTACATATTCTCTGTATTCCTCACATATTTTTTGTAGTCTATTAGTGTATTTGTAGCTAGTTTTCCCAATATTTTTCCCTACCTTTTCCCTAGGCAGAAAGACAAAATATATTCAGAGCTCCAAGCACCAAGGGGCTACAAGGCCCCCTATCCTATCTTGATTCTCCCCTGCAATCAAGGTCGAAACCAGCTCTTTGAGACTCATTTTCATCAACAACATTTAGTCCCTAAAAAAAGGAGACAGGATTTAGGAGGGGCTTGAACTGGGGGGATATTGCCTCACCACTTATGTCTCTAATTGGTGATTTTTGTAAATTATGCTAATTTACTGAACTTATAAAACTGAATTCACCCCATGTGGAGGTGGGTATATTGTGGACATTTTTCTTATCTGCCCCTGGAGGCCTCCAGTAAAGACCAGCCTTTATATTAACTCCTAGACTAGTATTATCTCAAAACTGTGTTGTTTTATTTCTGGCTTCTTTAAGGCATCAGAAGGAAACCTACGAGAAAGAGGGAGAGACCCTGTTTATAAGGGCATTTAGTCACAGGACCAAGGGGAAATGGCTTCAAACTGACAGAGAGTAGGTTTAGATTAGATATTAGGAAGACATTCTCTAGTGTAAGGATGGTGAGGTCCAGGTACAGGTTGCCCAGAGAAGCTGTGGATGCCCTATCCCTGGGAGTGTTCAAGGCCAGAATGGATGTAGCTCTGAGCAACCTGGTCTAGCTGAAGGTGTCCCTGCCCATGGCAGGGGGATTGGAACGAGATGATTCCAGCCCAAACCATTTGTTGTAGTGTGTGACAATGATTGTATGAAGTGTATAGATTTCTTCATTGTTTCAAATAAATAATCTGGTAATTTAAAAATATTTGGGTTTTTTCTGCTGTTTGGTTTTTTCCTTTGTTTTATCCCAAATTCCTCTTTGCTGGCTATATCTTTTTTAACATTTATACCTTCAGAATCAAACTTCCATTGATCTAATTTTTTGCCAAAATGTTGCAGAGCTAAGTGACAGAAAGTTCCAGACAGAAAAGTGCAACAGACTGAGATAGCCAAAGTCCTCAAAAGGGACTCTGAGGACCCTGAGATCTATTGGAGGAAAAACAAATTATGGCATAGGAATCCAGAAGGTTCATGGAATGCCTTGATTACAGCTGCCTCCTTCAAGTGACAGGGGGGCCAGCTGGTGGTGGTGCTGTGCTGGACCTTGTTCCCACCAACAAGAAGGAGCTGGTGGGGAATGTGAATCTCAAGGGCAGCCTGGGATGTAGTGATCAGGGTGGAGTTTGAGATCCTTGGGACAGAAAGGAGGGTGCACAGCAAGCTCCTTTGCCCTGGAGCAGGAGAGCAGACTTTGGTCTCTTCTGGGATCTCCTCAGTAGAGTGCCATGGGATAGAGCACTGGGGGGCAGAGAGGCCAAAAAGAACTGAATGATGTTTAGGGATTGTCTTCACCAGGCTCAAGAGTTATGCAGCCCTACAAAAAGCAAACTGGGGGAGAACACCAGGTGTGGATGAACAAGGAGCTCCCGGACAAACTTAAACAGATAGATTAAAGAGGATGGAAGTAGAGAAAGGTAGCTGGAAGCAATACAGAGAAATTGTTTAAATAGCCAGGAATCTTGTTAAAGCACTGGTAGAAATAAATCTGACCAAGGACATCAAGGGTAACAAAAAATGCTTAAAAAAGTAAATCAATGATAAAAGAAATACCAGGAAAGATGTGGGTCCTCTCATAAAGGATACAGGGAACATGGGGAAGGTTGAACAACTTCTTTTGCCTCATTCTTAACCAGGAAGTGTTCCAACTGCACTGTCCAAATTTCAGAAGGTCCAAGCAGGGACTGGAGGAATGATTAATTACCCACCATAGGAGGAGACTTGGTTTGAGACCATTTAAGACACCTGAAGATTCCAAAATCTTTGAGACCTGAAAAGATATGTCCACAGGTCCTGAGAGAATTAGCTGAGGAAGTTGGCTAAGCCTCTATCCATTATATCTGAGAAGCTATGGCAGGCTAGTGAAGTTCCCACTTTCTGGAAAAAGAGAAACATATAAGAAATATAAAGTAATGATATAGTAACTTTTTGTTAAAAAAAAAATCTAGTGGTTGGTGCTTAGCAGAATGTGTATCACTTAGCCCTTACACATCCTTGGGTTTAACACCCTTACAACAGCACTTTAGGAAGGTACTTTTAAATTTTTAGATGCCCGTGTAATCTTTTTCCCCAAGATGACGCTAAATGACATATGTAAAGATTGATGTGGCACTGCACCTACTGCAGAATATCAATGACATTCTCTGGTATGATTTTTTTTTTTTTTTTCAGAATTTTCATCTGTAAAGCAGACATTTTTCTTCTAGCACAGCATGAGCAGAAGTTGTGTGCCACCTGTTGTGTGCATCTTCATTTCTTTTAACATAGAATATTTGTAAATTTTTTTTTCAAATGCCTGTTATAACTTGAAACTAGGGAATAAAATTTCCTAGATGCTTTTTCTTTTTTTTTTTCTTTTTTTGTACTTAAATGGCATATTTTCTTGGCTTAACTTTGAGTGTGTGTAAGCATACAGAAAATAGTATGTGATTCCTGTAAGAATTTTTGCACACATATATATATATATATATACATACATACAAACATAGGTTTTATAGTAGCTCTAGGCAAATGGAAAACCATAGAAAAGGGATAATCATAGAATAATGAAATGGCTTAGGTTGGAAGGGACCATAAAGACCATCTAGTTTCAACCCCCCTACTATTAGCAGGAACACCTTTTACAGCTTGCTCAGAGCCCCCTGCAACCTGGCCTTGAACATTTCCAGGGATGAGCCATCCACAACTTCTATGGGCAACTTGTGCAACTGTCTTACCACCCCCACAAAGAAGAAGTTGTTCTAAATACCTGTTCTAAACCTGCTCTCTCTCAGTTTGAAGCCATTCCCTCTTGTCCTGTAAATATGCTCTCATAAATAGTTTCTCTCTTGGTCTTTCTTGCAGGCTCCTTAGAAGAATCTGTGAATTTAGGTGTGTGTGCATATAGGTGTGTATACATGCTTATTCATAACTTGTGTTGGTTTAGGGCAAATTTGGGAGAAAAACTCCAAAAGGGCCCCCCCAGAAAGCAAATCCACATGGTCCCTCCTCCCAACTGGTTTGGGAAAAATTTCCTTGGAGAGAAGTGGAACAAACCTGCTTATTTAACAGGCAAAGCGCTCCCCAGCACAAAAAATGAGCACTACCAGATGACAAAACTCATTCATGGCTCTGAAGAGATGACAAATTCAGGAAGTCTCTCCTGTGGGTGCTCTCTGTGTTATCAGTCCCCCTGGCACTGGCAAAGGCTGCTGCCCAGGGTAGCTGTTGCGGTGTCACTCACTCGGGATCACTAATTTTTGGTGGTGTTGTGAGGGTCCCCAGGACGAGGTGAGAGATGAGAATCTGCCTCCAACTTCTCAGAAGGCTGATTCATTATTTTATAATATTATATTAAAAAGAAATGATATACTAAAACTATACTGAAGAAAGGATACATCAGTAGGCTAGACAAGAGTGATAATAAAAACCCGTGACAGACTCAGAGAGTCTGACATAGCTGGCTGTGATTGGCCATTAATTAAAAACAATTAACATGCTGCGTAAACAATTCTCCAAATCACATTCCAAAGGAGCAAAACATGGAGAAGCTGAAGCTTCCCAGCTTCTCAGGAGTAAAAAATCCTGGCGAAGGGATTTTTCATAAAATATCTTGGTGACAAGTAGGTCCCAGTGGCCACATAGTGCAAACTCTTGGTGCTCCCCAGGTCCCAGTCTGGAGCAGGTTAGAACAGTTCCAAGAAAAGGGAAGGAAAAACAGTCCAGGGAAAACTTCTCTGCCTCTAGTTTAGCTAGCTAAACTAACCAAAAAGCAAAGGAGCACTCTGTTCTGCTCTGTCCATGCCCAGACAACAGAGCCCAGCACAGAATGTGGAGGAGTGTTGCTTTTAGGGGAGTGAGCGCAATCTCTGATAATAAAACTCTGTGCTTCTTCTTCTCCTCGCCTTTGCTCTCACAACCAGTCTTGAAGGCACAGAATATAATATACAGCATAAACAGAACAGATGACTGGGGATACAATCATCACAAAGTCACCCTAGGACATTACTACATATATACTGCATATGCAAGGGAGCGTGGACTACCCACAGCGTGACCTTAAGTAAGAGATTAGAAGAGAATCCTCAGTAAATGGGGTTCTGCTTGTACAACTGATACATTCCAAGAAAACAGGAAGATGGAGGCAGCAAATGGACAATATTATCTGCAATATTCAGACAACAAACACAGCAATTCTGTGACCACAAAAGCATGTAAAAGTAAATGAAATAAGATAGATGAAATGTGAGCATGAGTGTAGCAGTTCCAATTTTGTTAATTAGTCTGTATTCATGCTTCACTGCTGCTGCAATTATGCTGCCTCACCCTTGTGTAGGCCTATTGTGCAAATGCTGTCATTATGCTCCAAGCAGCTTATAAAGCAGTGCAAGATATGAACCACCTACAGAGATGTCATTACAATTGTGTCAATTCAACGGGATGTTTCCTAAAATTTATAATTATTTGTCTTCACTGAGAAGCAATTTTTGAAACTGTTACTAGTCTTTTTGAAGTTAACTTGGTAATTTCTTTTATGTGGCATCAAACACCTGCCACTAAAATTAAGATAATTGTGTACACCTAGTAACAACATTTTAAAAGAGGAATCAACACCTATACCTACTTTATAATAGTTGTGTAGATTTCAAGCTTTGGGTTTTTATTTTCTAGTTTCCAATAAATTATACTAGATATTTAGAAATACTAGAAGGAAAAGGAATCAATCAGAGAATCATGGAATGTTTTGCATTGGAAAGGACCTTAAAGGTCATATAGTTCCAAACCCACTGACATTAAGCTTCCAGAATGAAAGGATTCTTCATTGCAGTAGGTCTTGTGTATTTCAGTGGTAAAAGGTCACATCCTAAAAGGTTGGGGGAAAAATGCGAAAACAACCTTTTGCCAATAAGTATTGTATATTTAAAAACTTCATTTCAAATTCAGTGTTATTGGACTCTGAGTGAAGCATTCAGCTGAGATACTCTCTGATGAGGACTGCATCCAGAGTCTCTAGATGAAAACTCATTTCTTCAACTTAAATTACAGAGGTAGGAGTGCCAGTTAGTAGGCAGTGGCAATTTCATAGCTGCTTTATTCACCTGTATATGCCCCTTTGTTTGCAAGTTTTTTGTACAAAGTAGAAATTATCAGAATTATCATCACAGTCATAGTCTACATCTATCAGTTTATCAAGGGACATACTTTATTTCGAATCACTTTCAAATATCAGTGCTCTTCTTGGTTGGAATAATCCATATTTCTTTCAGTTTAAAAATAAGAATAACAGCCTTTTTTTATGGGAATGGATGGGATGGGAAATCCATTTGTGGTGGACAATATCAAGAAATTGACAGTTTATATTATAGATAGAGCAGATCACATTTCAGAAGCAGCTTTCTTCAGATATTCACTGTACAGTTTTGCCCCTCCATAACAAATAAGGTCTAGCAATCTTTAAATTTAATGTTACATCTTTCTTCAACCTTTGCTGTATAAAACTTTGACGGAATTTCCAATTTATAACATCTGGTTAATTTCTAGTTGGGTAAAGCAATATCTGCATATTTATTCGGGTAACCATTTTAATGATCCCCGGATACAGCAATTTTAGTCTACTTGCATCTAACTTATATTTATCAAAATATTTTGAAATATCCTATCCAAATATTTTGAAAACTGATTCTGTTTATATTTCTTTTTCAGACTATTGCATTCAAAACATATTTTGTGATGGTTCATTTGCTCTGTTTGAAACAGAAGCATAGCTGCAAACAGTCAATAACTTTAAGCTAGTTACATAAAGATAAAGGCAGAACAAGATTATCTATTGCAGCCTTAGAGAGAGGGTCAACCCACTGCAAGAATCATAACCAATGCTTGCCAAATTGTAATCTACAAATCAGATGTGTAATCCCTCAGCAGCCCCTAGATTTTATGGGCAGTATTACAATAGGGTTTTTTCTGCTTCTGGAGTTCCAACTGCACTTAAAGGCCATAATTCCACAAACACATATACATGCACACATAAATATGGAGTTTATTTATTAGTGTGAGCTCTCAACACCTAAACAAGTGGTATCAAGGAAGGATCTTCCTTGGTGTCCAGATTCTTCTTTTTACAGTCTCAAAGAAGTCTGAGGAAAATTTTTGCCCATATATGAATAAACTACAGTAAATACCTTAGCATATTTTGGAGATTCTATTTTGTTATTTTATTGGTTTGTGCAGCTATTGATTTACATACCAAGATTGCTAAATAAAAAGAATAATTGCTTATTAAAAAGAAGTTGCCATGGGGAAGTGAATTCCTAGAAATCTTCACAAGTTTCCCAAATGTGTCATTCCTGATCCTGTTTAAAACACTGATGAATCATACTACAAGGAAATTCTCTGATGTATGCAAAAAGATATAACAATAACACAGAGCTAGAATGTGAGGATGTAAAACAACCAAGCAAAAAAACCCACCAAAAAAACAAACCAAAACAAAAATCCCCAACAAAACTAGGAACATCCAAAAATAAATTAAACCCAAGGGAAAATGGGGGAATCTAAGGTGATAGCTTTCATACAAAATAGTTCTTTTTGGTGGAATTTTAAAGTGTGTCTTGAAGCTCATAGAGAAGTGCAGTTCAGCAGAAAATTGTTTCTTTTTTGTACCATCACATTGGACTTTTTTGTCTTAATTTATTTTTTTTTTTTGTAATGGATAGAAAAAGAAAAAGATATTATGCCCTCACATTTAAATTAAGAGTACAAGAACAGGAGATAGAAAAACCTTTGAAATCTGATATGAAAATATTCCAAGGATCTCTTTCCTTTTCAAAATTTGAGAAAGGTTAAGTACCAATAAGGGTCATATGAGGTTTGAACATGTATCTGTCACACAAACAAATGTGAACAAAAGCAACTGTGCTTTGCCATTGAAGGAAACCATGGGTGGAATGGGTGTGCATGTACCTTTGTTTAAAAGTATACAGGTTAAACCTAAACTTACCTTGAATTATGCTTTTAAGTAGTAATGGATCTATCCAGCAAGATTTGTTTGGTCTGATTTAGTCTTGTGCAAGATCTCTCCTCTGTTCCCCAGTTTCTCTGGAGACACCCTGTTCTCAGTCATTCTTTACATTTGGCATCTGGATTTGTTCCAGTACTCTGTACAGTCACAGAGCTAAAACATACAGCATGTTTACATGATTATTTGCTATTTATTTGAAAAAAGAGTTTATTTTCTCACTCCCTGCATTAAGAAGTAAATTAGTATGTTTTAACCAAGGTACTAATTCATGACAGTTTTTTGAATGGTGCTCTTTCATCATTTCATGAAGAAAGAAGGCAATGAGTCACTTGGGGAAAAATAGCCACTCTAATATTGGACAAAAGTAGGGCACACCAAATTTTTGCAATCCCAAATAGGTTTCTTGCCAAAACAGTGCAAAAAACTCAGAGAAAACCCCACATATTTCACAAATTTATTGGTTATTCTTTTTCAATAGTGCTCAATTCATCATAGATAAATATTGACCAATCTTTAAATTTTCCACTCCATTGCCGTGTGCAGCAAGACTTTCCTCAGACTTTGCCCATGTCACTGTCTCTACCACTGACAAGTACCATTCAACAAGTTGTGGATAGAGAGCTGATAGTGCCAGTCAATAGAATTCCACTCAGAGGCCCCCACTCAGACAGTAGTTCAAATACAGTTCCAGAGGTAAAGGTTTACAATGGATATGAAGGAATTACCCAATGAAGAGAAATAATTTTTACTTGATTCTCTTTCTTGAAGGTGAAGATGTTAAAAATATCTATCCAGAAATTCTAATAACTTTTTCAAATAATGGTAATATTTTGTGAATTCATAGCACAAGGACATTTTTATGTTATTAGGGAATTGTACAGTCAAATAACTGATAATCCCCATTAATTATTAAATAGTAAAATATAGTGTGGAGCAAAAATGGCAGTTCTAATAAAATAAATTTTAGAGAGTTGAAGGATATTGTGGTGATCCAAGTATTGATTGGTTGTTACGAGATATTTTATTAATGTTAATATTAACCTAACCATTATGCAAAGCCCTAGAAAGGTGGAATAAATGACAATCAATATTGATATTGATAATTATTTTGTCTTTGTAAAGACAAAATAGTGTTATTTTCTGCTATCATGGAAAATAACATGCTATCATGGAGCTATCATTTTTTTTGTCTCTCTAACCAAAGTTGCCTACTTAGAGGCAACTTTGGTTAGAGAGATAAAAAAAATGTAGCTACTTTTTTGAAAATTGATTCTGGAGATAAAAAGCTTACATTTGAGATGTCTTTGTCATAAACTGAAAAATGTAGGTAACAAACTGTTGAAAATATTCAACTTAAGATTGGTAGTTACATGCAAGCTAACCTTTTACCACCGGGACCTTTTCTTAAAATGTATATTTTCCATATGACAACCAAAGAAAGAAGAACTCAGTATTTGAAGTAATATTTAAGGAAGATTTGTTAAAGCTGCTTTTACAATCATTTTGAATAAGGGCCTTTGTAGAACATATATGAGAGACATCAGAACATACCTGAGAGAATATCTAAAGTATGTGCTTATGTACAGCAATCTGTACACAATTGGATCTTGAGGCAAACAAGGATGTGATGTAGTTTTAACAAAACTGATTTAAAGACAGCTTCTAGTGTGGAGTACTCTCACTACACACATTTATATATATATATATTTGAAACTTGCTCTTCAGTTCTTTCAGTCAATCGAAATTGGAAGCTTTTGTAGTTTCTTTATTACTCTAGCTTCTTCTGGGAAAAGGGAATGCTGGTTTTGAATTAATTTACCAAATATTTGCCACCTTCTTCCAGTATGTCCCTTGATATGTTATTTCTATGAAGCTGATAAAGTCTCAGATTTATCTTCAGCAAAAAAAAAATTAAAATAAATTCTAAACAGCAATTCTATATATCATTCAAATATCTGCCTTACGTACTTCCTAAAATTCTCCTATTCTAATGTTTGTTATCCCTTAACAACCTCAGCCTGAATTCTCTTTTGGCTGTAAAATTTTAATTGAACTTCCTTAATTGAAAAATGATAGGAAGGACACTATTTCCTAGAGTTTGATTTGAATTTCTGTTAGTACATTAAGGTCATTATTTAAATCTCAGACTTGAGGAAAATTCATATCAATAGGCTTGAATCAGTTCATGTGAAGCTGGATTCCTTATGAGTAAAATTGTGGAACTGAGCACTGTTGCTTTAAAGTTTCACGTTGATCAACTCTGTGAGAGTTGATGACATCTCTATGACAAAAAAAAAGGTGGTAAATATTTTTTGATAAATTTTAAAAACTTTGAGTATTTTGATAAATACTAAAGTCCTTTAAGATAAAAAGTATATAATTCAGGAATTATAAGTATGTAGAATTCTGGAAAGGGGAGATGAGAAGAAAGTATTTCATACCGCCATAATAGCTCCAGGAGGTTCACATGTCGTCAGTTCTTCCTAAAGTCTAACAAAGGAAGCTTTGCACTTAGTTCTTCAAATAATCATAATGTTATATTGTAATGTACTAGTAACAAGTACAGTCAATGCAGTATTATTAGTTTGTATTAAATTACATAGCTTTACCACTATGGTTACTACTGTAATCAAAATTTTCCAGGGTTAGATTTATCATTCTATATTTCTTAAATAAAACATCTTTCATCTTAAGTTAACACATTTTAGCATATTTCTCTTCTTGGTTTAAACTCTATTGTCATATTCTAATAAGAACTAGTCTATTACATCTTTTTCAAATGCTAGAAGATACTTCTCAATGCCATACTTACCCATAATGTTTCTATTTTCTTCTATAATTTTGCAAAAATCTGAAATAGTTTTTCTTAGGTTGAGACATAGTTTGATAAACATTAACTTCATACATGACAACTAATGCAACTCATCATCATTTATCTGTATTGCAATTGTTTCATTTTAAAATTTCATCATGGATTGCTTCATAAATATTCTCCACTGAAAGAAGTTTGTTTTCCTGGAAAATAAACTCCTACTAGCCTATATTTTCTCACATTAACAGTATCTAATAATCTAATACATATGAGTGCTGCTCCCCATGTGTTTTGAAAATAATCCGCAAATTAAAATGTAAAATTTTAACCCGGGGTAAGTACTCCTTGAATGGCAGTAGAGATGTCTCCAATTGGAATTCTTCTTTTTTTAGTTTCTACTACTAGTAGTGAAAATACATGGTAATTCTTTAATAAAGAGTGAACCCATCCAAAGGAACCTTTACACTATGGAAACCACTTGTAAAATGGATAGAGTACTCAACTGCACAATAAATGGGAGAACAAAAATTCATCCACTATATAGCATAACACTGTTGCCATAATTTTGTATATTCAGAAATCCGAGAGATAAAGTACCATGAATGCACCTGTAATTCAATGTATTTTCCAAAATTATATTCTTCATTTCTCAGTGACTGTCATTGTTTACTGTTTTTAATTTTCTGAACTGATATCTCTACCATAAGCTATAGGCAGAAAAACTTCCTACAAATCTTATAAGTGGGCATACCCATATAAATTACATTACATATGATTCAGAGCACACAAGAATCATATTTAACAATTTCTTACAACTACATTTATCCACAGAGAGAATGATATATGTTTCTATGAGGCTTACTTCAAACATGTAACACAAATGTGTACATCAGTCAATATCAGACTGTGAGGGCACCAGTAGTCCTGAATTGCCCTGGGACAAATCTGAGACCACCTTCATGGCCCAGTCCCAGGAAAACAAGAGCGCTGTTTTGGGTTTGGCCTCACAGGAAGACCTGGCTCACTCCCTCACTTGTCCAACTGGACCAGCTCACCTTGTGTAGTGGTCACCACATGGCTGTGGGGACACCCTGCTCTCTGTCACCAACCCTTGCTCTGGGCAGGTGGTGGCAGAATGGCCCATGCCAGTACTGCAGCCACACTCATCTCCTGGCTCATTGCAGTCCGTGGTTCTTTGATTATTATGCTGGGTGTTGTGGTGGTTTGACCCTGGCTGTACATCAGGCATCCACCAAAGCCACTCTGTCACTGCCCTCCAAATCTGCACAGGGGAGAGAAAATACAACAAAAAGTTCAAGAGTTAGGGACAGGGAGAGTTCACTCACCAGTTACTGTCAGGGGTAAAACAGACTCTAATTGAGGATATTAACTGATTTTATTATCAACAAATTCAGAGCAGGATAATGAGAAGTAAACCAAATCTTAAAAACATTTTCCCACCACTTCTCCCTCTTTCTGAGCTCTTCCTCCTCCCTGCAGAGGCTCAGGAAGGCAGGGAATGGTGGTTACAGTCAGGTTATTACACACTGTTCTTGCCACTGCTCACAGAGATGAGTCCTTTGCTTGATCCAGCTTGGGGTCCCCTGGTCCCACCTTGAAGCTACAGCAACCATTTGTGGGCATAAAACAGACAATCAGGGAGTAGAGTATCATCATAAAATCACCCCAAGAGAAATAATTAACAGCTGATCTCTCTGATTATTTTCCCTCTATATTCCATTTTAAACTAGAAAATAATTCCTTGGGTGAACAATATCACAGTACATCTACAAGTGAATGTTGGGGAAAAAATATAATCATCAAAAAATCATAGAATGCTTTGGGTTGATAGTGACCTTAAAGACTAGCTAGTTCTTAACCCCTGCCATGGGCAGGGATACCTCCCACTAGACCAGGTTGCTCAGGGCTTCATCTAATATGGTCTTGAACACTTCCAGGGACGGGGCAGACAAAACTTCTCTTGGAAATCTGTTCCAGTGCCTCACCACCCTCACAGGGGAGAATTTCTTCCTAATATCCAATCTAAACCTACTCTCAGTTTGAAGCCATTCTCCCTTGTCCTGTCACTCCAGGCCCTTATAAATAGGTTCTCTCCATCTTTCTTGTATGCTCCCTTTGGGTACTGGAAGGCCAAAATTCAGTCCCCCCAAAGCCTTCTCTTTTCCAGCCTGAACAATCCCAGTTCTCTCAGCCTTTCCTCCCAGCAGAGCTGCTCCATCCCTCTGATCACCTTGGTGCCTCCTCTGGCCT
>JAYDZK010000001.1:14040731-14071127 GCA_034509185.1 Euphonia xanthogaster | reverse complement strand
TGTCAGTGCCTGCAGGGAGGGGTCAGAGCAGGGACCAGGCTCTGCTCAGTGGTGCCCAGCAATGGGACAAGGGGCAACGGGCAGGAATTGATGCACTGGAAGTTCCACCTGAACATGAGGAAGAAATTCTTCACTGTGCAGTGACCAAACACTGGGACAGATCATCCAGAGAGGCTGCAGAGCCTCCCTCACTGGAGATATTCCAGACCCATCTGGTTGCCATCCTGTGCCATGTGCTCTGGGATGACCCTGCTTGAGTAGGGAAGTGGGAGTAGATGACTCACGGTAGTTCTTTCCTACCTGACCCATTCTGGGATTATGTGATTCTCTGATACAAACAGATTTAAAATTAGACCAGGAGTTTCCTTCTTTAGTCAAACTGAATTTTAGCCATTTTGCGAGGTTGTGAAGAAGGTGAAAATTATTAGTGGTACTGGAGACAGGTTTTGTTATTATATGAATTAATATTTGGTGATTCAGGAAGACAAGTGGTATGAGTAGGTGGAGGCTAATGTGGCAAAAGGATGTTAAAATATTGCTATACTGACCTTATTCTATGTTCAAGTAAAGATGAATGCAGTCCTTGCAGTCCACATTCCCTTTAGCCCTAGTCTAGCACAGAAACAAGAGTCTGACACTGAGTTTTACAGCATCCCTTACCTCATACTCAATTCTATTCTGACATTTCTTTCACCTTCCTATACCTGACCAACACAGCCAACTCTGGAAAGCTGATGTGAGACTTTACTTGGGGAAGTGCTGAAGCCTTGCCTCGGCTGCTATAGCAAGACATAATACATAAAACATATATAAATCTTTCTAAAAATAAATGCTTTTCTTGCTCAGAAAAGGACAAGAGTTTTCTGACAGAATACAGCAAAGGAGGAATAGCTCCTTCTGAGAATCTACTTGCAAATTGTTGCCAGTTTTCTGAAAGTATAGGTCTTCCAGTCTGTTACTGTAAAAGAAGCGTCATTTGCTACAGGATCAAGGACAAGATTTGTGTTGCATTTCTCAATATTGCTACAGTAAGAGTAATTTGGTATATTTGTTATGGTTTGTATTTCAAAAGTTGATACTCAAGATAATGCTGGACAGTTTCAGATTCCAAGTAATTTACTTTCCTACAAGTAAAATAGCCCAATAAATAAAGTAGTTGAACCTCACATTAATTTAGTCAATGGTTTTTGAAAGTACCATACTAGCTAACAATTTGTTGCCTGGGAAGAACTCTCCTGGCAATATGTCTCTTCATGAGCACTGGTATGGAACTAGTATCGAAAAGAAATTTGTATTTCAGTGCATAGACGTAGTTTAATCAGATTTATCAGACTTTATTCTGGTGTCTGTGAATCATATGTAGCCTTACTCAGTGACCAAATTTATTTCAGGCCCATCACTGTTTTTTTCTTTAGGTTTAGAGTTTTTCTTCAGGAAAAAAAAAACCTTATTAAACGAATCCTCAGCCTGTGAACTAAAGACTTAAATGTAGAACATAATTTCATTTGCTGGAGTATTTCACTTCAACAACCACAGTTAGTTTGTACTAAATAATAATATATGAATATTTTTATACATTTGAATACTTTATATCCACAGACTTCAAATGTTAAAGCAACAAAAGCAAAGGAGAAATACTTAGAAGCAAACACTCAATAAGAACTATTTTACAAAAGTTATTTATCCTCAGCATTCCAGCAGAAGGACAGCTTACCCCAAAATATTTCTGAGAGCTGAGGAACAACATCACTAGTAATTTACTAGGCAAACCTGCTTATTCTGCAGGTGAGTATTTATGGGCTTTTTTTATGTGACAGTGGGTGCTTATAAATTAATGTTTTCCCTCATCCTCTCTTTTTAAAAAGTTATCTGGCTTTCTTGTGACTTAGATCAGCAATGCTACTAATGTTTGGTTTTCTCTATGGGATCAACAGTCTCAATGTTACAGAGTTTACATAATTCTATCTTTCAAAAGTAATGTATATGGAACTGTTACTGGTTAAACAACGTTCTCAGAAAATTTACTGAAGTATGTAATTTTTTTTTTTAAGTTAAAGTACTTGAGCAATGTGTGGTGTCAAGATATGCTTAAAATCTTTTAGACCTGCAGACACAAGGTGGTAGTATCAGCCTTTAGTAATAATTGTTTAGGGTGGCATTGCTTTTAGTTAATAGCCTTTGTTCCCTCTACTTTCTGAACAAGGGCTAGAGAAAATCCTTTGATTTTGGTCCTGCTGACATTCTGTCTATACCTTGAACTACTGATGCATCAATCCAGTACTAAACTGGTAAATTACAGATATGGAAATGAAATCAAAGTAAGGATCTTCATTTCTCCCAGAAAGCTAGAGAAATTGTGTATTTTTCTGGTTTGTCACATTTCTTCATAAATTCTTAGACTATTGAAGAAAAGAGTGAAAAATAAAGCATTTCAGACAAACAGATTACCTTTAAAAGACTATGTTTGCCATGAAATATGAATCCCATATTTCTAGCATTCTGACAAATGATCAAGTCATAGATAATTTGTTAGGAAACTGCAGGCATTTTATTCTGTATAAATCTCACAAAAAAAAAGGGATCCTGATTAATAGATGTTTTTAACCCCTATATTTTGCTGACCATCTTCTTAAAGGAATAAAAAAATCATTCTTTATTAATACAGTAAGAAAAATACTAAAGAGGAATCTGCTACTTAGCATTTGTCCTTTTTTCAGGAAGCACGTTAAAATGCTTTTAAATTAATTCTCCAATATTCTATGCCATTATGCTCTACTTTTAAGTAACATTTAGGATCAAGGCATAGACTTGACATTAACTTGCTGTTCTGAGGGATTGTCTGTAGTATGGTATCATATTCATACAGGCACACCAAATCGTGGAAGGTCATCACAGGGATCACTTAATAGTCTTCTACAACCTCTAAGAAACATCAGGATTGCAGAATAGTGATGGTTGCTTTTATCCACCTGTTCTTTCTGGTGGCTGCCCTTTCACATCCAGTCGCCAATACACCAAAATATCAACATACTACAGAAAATTTTGTTAATTCCTTTTCAGTTGAAAGCTGTAGAGGAGAAAATGGTCAAGTCTTTGTTAAAATAGTAAGATGGTGGAATATTTAGCTGGATCACATTGCTCAAGACTGTCTGAAGTCAGGTGTTGGGCATTTCTAAGAATGGAGACACCACAACTTCTGTAGGCAGAACTTGTTCCCATGTTTGACCACTTTCTCAGGGAAAAAAGATCACCTTGTTTTTAAATGATACTTCCAGTTTTTCAATTTTGTGCTCACTGCTTCTTGTCCTGCCACCCGTGAGAAAAGTCTAGCTCCCTTTTCTTTACTTACACCATCAGGTATTTATACACATGGATATGATTTCAGAAAATCTTTTCTGATCCATGCTGAAGACTTCCAGCTCTTCCAGCCTCACTTCATGAGATGGATAGTCCAAGGCTATGACCTGCTTGGTGCTTCTTCCCTGATTTGCTGCAGTGCACGTTCCTTTCCTTTACTGGAGAGCCCAGCACTGGACCCAGCATCCAGATGTGTTTCACCAGGGTTAAGGAGAGGAAAAATATTGCCTCACTTTGCCTGCTGGCAGAGTTCCACCTAATGTAGCCCAAGATGATGTCAGCTCTTTGCCACAAGGGCACATTGCTGGCTCATGGTGACGTTTCTGGGAGTTGCCCCAAGTACTTTCCTGCAAACCTGCCTTCCAGTCAGTCAAATCCCAGCCTGTGTGGATATCTGGGGTTGTTCTTCCCCAAATGCAAATCTTTGCATTAAGAATTTCTGAAGGTACTTTTGCATTGGTTCCTCAAGTCTGACAATGACTGTCTGAATGTCAGACCACCATCTGATCTACTAAACACTCCTTTTCCCCTTATGCAGTGCTCCTGCTACCTTTTTTGATTTCCTGGGATCAGCCATTCTGGAGCTTAGAGAAAGACATCTTTGAAAATCAAAGAGATATTATTTTTTTTTCCCGAGGGTGTTATTCCATGCATTTCTTCCAAGCAGCCTCCTAAGCAGACCTGTTTCCTGAAGTCCAGAACTGAAATATTCTTATTTGCCTCACTGACTCCTATTCAGACATCAGCACTGCAGCCAAAGCTGCTCCCAAACTCCACATCTTCAGCCAGTTCTTCTTTGTTGATACAGTTTTTGCTTGTCACACTTGAAATACCAGGACTGGCAATTGAAATTAATCTTTCATTATAGTGAAGATATTTATGCTAGGACTTATCTTTCAGCATTGGAATGCTTCTAGCAATCTGACTTTATATGAAGATACATCGTCTAATAAATACTATGCAAAAGAAGATTAACATGTTTGTATTTAGATTATTTTTCCATGATTATTTGATGCAGATAATGTTCACTCAGCCACTCCCCATGTGTGTTTGTGTGTGTGTAACATGTGATACTATGGCATAATTGTTTTTCTGGAATGAGTTTATGATTTCTTCATTACTCATGTTACAAGGTGTGTTGGTTTTGGCTGGGGTAGAGTTTATTTTCTTCCCAGTAGCTGGTTGGGCTTGTGCTTTGGATTTGTGCTGAGTACAGGGTTGACAGAGATGATTTTGTTGTTCCTGAGCAGATTAATTTTTAGTTTGCTTTCACCCATGGCTTTTGCTTTTCCTGTTAGACTGCTTTTGTCTCAAACCATGAGCTTTCTAGCTTTTTTAACCTCCTGCTTTTATCCCCAGTCACACTGATGGGGGAGTGGAGTGTGTGGTGCTTGGCTGTTGGCTGGGTTGAACCATGACAGAAGGCTAAAAATGAGAAGTGTCAGGTTCTCCTAAATGAATGCTGTGAGTCTCAAGGATGGATTACCTGTGACAGGATGATTGAGGAATAGTCAGAGAATGGCTGAATAAGAATAGCTCCTGGAAAATCAGCCCATCAGTTTGATGACTGAGTTTTAATTAGGAATCATGAGTATTTTCTCTAGAACTTTGTTTGAACTATTTATAAGTAGTATGACTTAATTCAATTAGGTAAGAATTAGGAAAAATTCTTGTTTATCTCTAGGTTAATTTTTGTTTAATTAGAGATGAATTATGAGTATTGGAATGGTAAATATTATCAAATATAGGCTGTCCTCTGATATAGGGTCTGAAAAAGACTTGAATTTGAATATTATAGTATTTCAGTAGTTATGGTGGAACCTCATTTCTTAAGCAGGGAAATTCTGCTGTTGGGGAGGTTTTTTGCATTCCCATTATGTAGGCTAAAACCAGATTTTAAGATGCTCCCAAAATAATACTGGAATCCTGATAAGTGTGAGAGCTGGACATTCTAAAACAACAAGGGCTAGGAACTCTAGAATATTGTGGATATTTGGAGATCTAGGTTTCCTTGAGTTCCACATCCAAGGCTTTTGATTTCAAATGTTTGTGAGCAAAGCAAAGCTATAACAGCTCCAGCTTGCAGCACTAACACTGTGAGATGAAAAAATGCTAAGATTATAGACAGACATTATTTCTCACTGTTCAGACTTAAATGAATCAATACTTTGCTCTTTAATTGTATTTTCACTATAAGAGAGAGACTGCCAAATTTCATCGGTTGCATTAATACTAAGTGCTCCCAAATTTCAGAATGAAATAATTACGTTAGACTAATGTGTGATTGAAAATAGTTTCAGTTATATTGATTTACACTGTAGATCTGAGAATGGAATTTGCAAGCTTGGCAGGTTTGTAAAATAGAACCTTTCAATAAATCTAAGAATATTAGTTATACTGTAAAGTTCAGCATTTACCTATTCCATATGGCATTTAGCTATTAAAGAAACAGAAGCACTGGCAGTTTAAAAATGATCTGATTTTATCAAGATATATTTCTCTAAATGAAGGAATATATTTCTAGGATAAAAATAGAAACAGTGAAATGATTTACTTTAAATCTGAATGTAGCAAGTATATAGAATGTGAAAAGAAAAATTAAATCATGAATCCTGGAATATGTGTGCCTGCATGAGTAGGTTGGATGTGGGCATAGTAGTGTGGGACCACATCTGGATTGTACTTCCCATTACCAGTCATTATTATCTCATGTAAGAGAATGCTTTTGACATAAAAAACTTGACCCAAAGAGGTGTTTTTTTATTCACCTTCCCTAATCCTCTTCCTTTCTTATAGCATGGTATAAAAAGGCATATGGTCTGGAGTTTCAGGGTTTTTGGTAGTTGCGTTTTTGCTTTATTTTACACTAAAATGTACTGTGGATCTCAGGGTACAGTTGCACCACTTCTGTTTCATTATTTGGCTATCCCATGCTCTGAATAGCATAAATCTAAGATCAAGATTTTCCAGTACTGACATTTCAGATGTTTAGCAAAATAATGAATCTGTATTTAATTTAACTTAATCTATGCCTGTTGCATTATAAATTTATTATGTTCACCCATAAGAGGAATGCTGCTTTTTAGTTCTTGTTCTCATAAATGCTATTTATTCTTTAGCTTTACTTATAACCGTAGCTTCACATGTAATATCCTTTGTGCAGTCCTTGAAAGGGAGATTTGCTTATGGAAAGACTTCTCATGATAATGCCACAGGGCCTGGCCTGGTGGTTTCAGATTCAGCAGAGAGAGTGTTCTTAGACTGAAATTCAGAGATCAGAGAAGTAAATATATGAATTGTAAATGAACTGCATAGCTATTCAGGGCCACTGTTAGGGTTTTAAGTACAAAAAAAGCAATATTTCTTTGTTCAAAATAAATGACTTCAAATAAGATATCATGCCATTTTTAAAGGGGAATAGTGAAATGTATCTTTGCGATATTCTGTAGTGTCACTGATTTTCCATACTTACTAAGCAAGGGAAATGTAGAATATCTTTTTTATTACTGTAGTATGTGCACAATGGACAGATAATTTCTCTTGATAAAGCAGGAAGGGTTCCAATCATCAATAAATAGAGGTCAATTATTTTAAAGAGATGAAATCTTGATTACATGCAACTTTTCTAAAACTCCAGTCTACTCTTCCCTACAACTTTGGAAACATAGCAAGAGGTTAACTTCTCTTATGGTTTTATTCAGAGATATAATGTGTGTTCTTTCATTATAAAAAGTACAGTTAGATGGAAGTTTTAATGAAGGAATATTTCTTCATCTTACTTTTTGTTGTCTCATTATTTCATAGAATCATATAATGGCTTGAGTTGGAAGGGACCTTAAAGATTATATCGTCCCAACACCCGTGCATGGGCAAGGACACCTTCCACTATACCAGGTTCCTCAGAGCTCCATCCAACCTGGCCTTGAACACTTCCATGGATGGAACATGCACAGCCTCTCTCAGAAACAAGTTCCAGGGCCTCACAGTCTCACAGTGAAGAAATTCTTCCTAATACCTAACCTAAATCTACACTCTTTCATTCTGAAGCCGCTCCCCCTTGTCCAGGAATATCCCAGGCATCACTGTCACTCCTGACCCTTGTAAATAACTTCTCTCCATCCTTTCTGTGTGCTCTCTTCAGGCACTGGAAGGCCACCATTAGGTCATCCCAAAGCCTGCTCTTTTCCAGGCTGAGCAATCCCAGTTCTCTCAGCCTTTCCTCCCAGCAGAGCTGCTCCATCCCTCTGATCACCTTGGTGCCTCCTCTGGCCTGGCTCCAGCAGGTCCCTGTCCTTGCTGTGCTGGGAGCCCAGAGCTGGATGCAGCCCTGCAGGGGGGGTCTCAGCAGAGTGGGTCAGAATCCCCACTCTCTCTGCCATGGGGCTTTGGATGCAGCCCAGCACATTGGTGGTTTCTGGGCTCCCAGCACAGATGTTATATAACACAAAACAGAGGCACCACATAATACATTTAATAAGGAGACATCCTCCAAAAACGAGGCATTTCACTGAGATTTTTCTAAATTAGTTATTGTTTGATGTATATAAGACAATTTATTTTAATAGGAAAACATGAATGAAAATACTTTAGAGTAAATATTGAATTGTGGTTAGCAAAATTTGTGGGAGAATAATGAAATAACAGAGTATTATTGACTAAAAATATTGATGGATTTCTAGTCACAAAGAATGTATTTCAGGGTCAGTATTAATTCTTTATTATTTTTATTTTAAGGACTGGTAGTGAGCTGAATAGTACCAAAAAATGAGATCATTACATTAATAACCTTGTCCACAGAACTCCACGCTATGCTGCACAAGTTAGAACTGAAAAGGCTACATTTTTGAACTGTAATTTCTATGAAGTCGTGAAGAGCATTGCTGTACACAGGGAGATATTTTAGCCCCATGGTAGAATGATGACACACTGAAAGATGAACACTGAAAGTTCAACTAATTGATTGTTTTACTTATTGCCCATTTAGACTCAGTAATGAACAAATAATTGCAGTGCTTATTAATTTTCTTTCTTCTTTTTGTCAGAAGAAAATCACTAAGTTTAGAAAGCAGTCTACCAAGAATATATTTTCTTATTTTCTTTTTTTTTTAATGATTAAACATTCAGCATATTTTTCTTTGAGTATATATTCTCCTTACCACTTTTCAAATAATTATCATCTGTATGTTAGAATGTTGTTCAACACAATAATGTGTTTGAGTGGCTATCAATGTTTACTTCTTTTGACAATGCATCTGATTTATATTATAATTGGTTTTTTGTATGAAAAACATGCTTATTATGATAATATTTGCTTATCTGATATTTTCCATCTGAAGATCTCAAGTGGTTTACCAAGGCGATGAATATCATTATCCATATTCTGCATAAGGCTATGTTTCTGTAAGAATAATTTAGCTCTAGAATAATGGAAATTTTAGATTTTTTATTAGAAGGATAACAGCGATGAAGAAGAGCAGAAGAATGAATTACAAATATATTGTACCTCCAGCATGAAAGGGATTTTGTTTTATTGAGACTTGGAATGCCTCACAGGATTAGTAGAGATCAGAGGAGTTGGAATTTAAAAGGTTTCTAATTTATATGTTGGGACAGCAACTTAGAACACTTCATAAGGAAACAAACAAAACAACTAAAAAAGGCTACATATATGGATATGGGCTAATTCACTGGACTTGTTACCCACCAAAAAGCTATGGGTTTTGAAATTGATCTTCATGAATTTAGACCATAATAAATTTACTGAGAATATGTATGAACATACCATGCAAATAAACCATGATGAAGAATTATCCATTCTCTCAGATTCTTCTCCTCTTCCAGACCGGTTTGTTGAGCAGAGTGCAAGATGCTGGGAGTATTTCCCTTAGTTTGTAAAATAGAGCAATGATTAAAAATATTGGATCTTGTCACTTAACTCTCATTAAATGCTAACAAGATCCTAATTGACATAAAGCATAAGTCTGTAAGATAATAAGAATAGTCTGACAAAGCACTAAATTTTGCTGTTCAGCACTCCTGCAGTCTCTCATGATCATGTCTAATTTACTTGTAAGAACTGGGACAGGAAATGTTTTTCCTGCTACATCTCTTCTGAGGCTGATGCAACAATAGAGAGACTTTTGTATGAGAAAAACACAGCCTGGTATAAGTCTTGGCAGACAGTTCCTCAGCTTTTGAGTGCTTTGGCAGTCCAAGACGACCTTTATTGCCATCCAAGTGAACCTGGATGCCATACCAGTAGAATAACTCTGCAGTACATGAGCCCAAAGGGAAACCAAATGGCTGTGGTGTTTACTTGAGGTATATCAGAGCTGAATTAAGAGGTTTTGCTTCTGCATATAGAATATCTGCTCAAAATCAGGAACGAGTAAGCCAAGAGATAGTCATAGTGTTCCCCTAAAAGAAGTTTCTTCTTTTCTTCTTTCCAGCAACTCTACTCCCCAGCAATAGTTGTTAAAACTATTCTCTCACAGACTTTTGCAAAAACACAGAGATTCACAACTCTAATATAGTGTTAAAATGTGCATGATTGGCATTAGCATTATTAGCCTCAAATTTGACAAGCTATGCTATAACTTAATATACAAATTAATTAGTTGTTACTAATCTTCTGCAGTTATGCTTGTGCCATTCTATATTGGCTTCTCAGTACCTTAGAAAGTCAATTTTTTACGTGACAGATCCTGCATGTTTGGAAGCTAAATTGAAAATAAATTTGTGAGCCTGCTTTGTGTGAGGAACTAAATCATGGAATCACAGATTAATTTAAGTTGGAAAAAAACTTTGGAAAACTTGCTACTTGTGCAGTTGCAGAGATATTTATTTTTAAAAAAATTCATGGAAATAATACATGTTCTCTTTCTGGTCTTGAAAGCTTATGAGTGTTTAGGAGATGAGAAAATGAATTCTGAACAAAGTTAAAAATGGACTTGTCTGCTGTGCAGCTAAACTCTACTTATATATCAATGTGCATTATTGTGCTCTCTGTATTTCACATTCAAGAGAGTTTTCATGGTCAATAGAGAAATTAATTCTAGTGCCAAATACCAGGCTAAATGTTTTTATTCCATTAAATTTCTTATCAGAATGAAAGCCTTAATAAATTCTGCAATGTGAAAGATTCTCTCCTTACAGCACAAATTTCATCTCTAGTTAGGTCTTTACAGTTTTCTCTTGGAGCTGGCATCTCAGTCCAGGTATTTACTCACAAATTGCATTTGAAAGAAAAACATAAAATCACACTATGATAAAAGCCAAAACTTTTTTGTGTTAAATAAGTGGTAAATATCAGAGAAATACTTATGGAACAAGTGAGGTAAACAACAGTTAGTGATGTCTTCTAAAATTATGCTTAGGAGCTTTTAAGATTATGACAAGGACTTTAACAATTAATCTCTAAAGCCACATAACACTTAGATGTGGACAAAAGTGGACAAGACATTTACTAGTTTAAATTAGTAAATTGTAGTAATAAGACAATAGTAATTGTCTTATTGTGCATAAGACAAAATTTTATGGCATTTTGTGATTTTTCTCAATGCCTCTTTTTTAGTTTCTGTTTAACTTTCAGGAGGTTTTATTTTAAGAACAACTAATTGCAAACTGAATTCTGGAAGCTCACAAACATATGTACTGTTCTGACACAAAAAAGCATGCTCTAGTAAACTGTTTAAATTCCGAGACAAGAGTTTCATAGCAAAAAGATGTTAGTGTAAAACTTTCTGTTTACTCCTTTTAGCTACAGATGAATTTATAGCAAGTTTATTGCTGGTTTTTATTTCCAATGAAAGTGTTTAAGAGTCTTGGCAGCAAAAAAAGCAAAATTCTGAAAAGGAGAAGGAAGTGTAAACACATAATCACAAGTGTGTGTGCAGCAAAAACTGCTTCAGAAAATTATGTTTCACCACAGTGGGAAAATGTTGGATCATCTTAAAGGCAAATATTTACTTTCCTGTCTATAATAAGCTGGAGAAGAGTTACAGTTTTGCAAAAAAATGTTGTGTAATTTTAAAAATTTAATTAACAGATATATATGTGTTTATTTTCTTCCCTGACATTTAGAAAGTATTAGCATGATAAAAGCCATTTTTCCTGTGGGGTACTTTATCACATTTCACTGTAGTCAGGACACAATAATAAAATGTGAATTCATTTTTCAAATTCAAAGCAGACTACACAGACAGAGACTTGAGTTGTGTGGTTGAAGAAACTGAAGAAATCACGTCACCTTATATAAGATTAGATATGGGAAGAATCTTTACTTCATGCAACGCTGCTGCTATTTCTCTCCAGATGATCATATATGTTTCAGAGATTTCTTATACTTTCTCTACTCTTCCATGACTGTGTTAGCCAAGTCCTCTTGCAGGATGGGAAGGAGAGAATACAGCTTATTCTTACATTCAGAACTCCCTCTGTTCCCCCCTCCACCCCTTTTTCTGGGGATAGTTTTTAGGCTCTTCATTAATGTTAAAGTTCTGTACATATGTAAGCTTTATTTTGCAACAATAGAAGACATGTCTTGCTTTTGTTTTTTAAAGGAATTGTTTTTTAAACAATTCCTTGTCTAAAGCAATGCAACAGTCTCTTCCTTTTCTTGTTCGGATAACAAGCATTATGAGGAATGCACCTTTCACAGCCCTTGCACTGTGTCAGTTTATATCAAAAACACAAGACAAAATATCTAAACAGGTTTATTGTGTGTGTCCAATTATGGGCTCTTAGACATGAAAATAATTAATCACTTCGAGGTGAAAGTGACTTATCTCACTGAGATTTCTTTCGGATTGCCCTCCAAGCTAATTACTGTTTAGTAGACATTTTTCTCCAATTAAATTTCTAGTTCAAAAAGACCTTGGGCAGTTGGGAAGCTGTGCTGAACACAAACAGTGCTTAATCAGAAGCAAGAGTAATTGGTTTGCAAAAATGAGCAAAAAGAGCAGGTAGAGCACAGCGTGACTTAAATGGCAGGCCAGAACATTATCTTGGTAAGTATATGAAACAATGTTGGCTGTAATCATAGCATGTGCCCACTATAGTGCCATGACCTGTAATAACTGCACATGCAGGTTGTCCCTACCACAGCAGGTAACAGATTGCCTTGATCCATTTAGGAACTGTCTCACAGGTAAAGAATTTGACCTCTTTGGAGATGAGTCTATCTACATCTTTCAATGAAGCTCAGTTTTGTCTGCCTTACTGTTTGTGTCTTTTACCTCTGAGGAGTACCTGTGATCTATGTTTGTTTGAATTTCCTAACTTCAGTTTGATCTGCCACATTGAAGACCCTCCCAGATCCTTGACAACTTTGCCTTCAAGAGAGATTCCTTTACCTCCTTTTCCAGGAAATGCCTGTGCCCTGACTGTCTTCTTCTGTGTCCTGAATGTGAACCCATTCAGCCTTCTTCAAAGCCTGCAACTATCCTAGAAAATTACAGGACCACAAACTAGGCTTGCATGCTGGCACCCAGCTAAGTACCTTGTTTAATTATAGCATGTTGCCTGGTTTTGGCTTGATGCCATTCAGTATACTCACAAAAGATAAAAAAGTGGATGAGACCTCTTTCTGACCACTTTTTGCATTCATCTTGCCCCTGAGTTTACAACAACAACAACAGGAGCAGCACTGCCCATGCTGGGCAGGGCTATTCTTTTTGTGTTCTGTTGTAGGGGGATTATCCACCAGGTCAAGAGGTTTAAATATATCGACCACTGCTATCTTGCTCAATAAAGAGTTCGTAAGATTGAACTGTGAAATCGAACACTAATAGACATTTAGGAGGCAAAATCTTTGCAGATTTTCCTCTTTATGCTTTTCTGTCTTTCAAAAAGTCTTTTCTGTCTTGCTAGTGGCAATAGAATGTAAAATCAAGATACTGAAATTTTAGGAGTAGACTTGCTAAAATATCTGTATTATAACGAAAACTGCATTTTAAAGATATTTCAACTTATGCTGGCCTCTGGATTGCTTTAATTGTCTGAATTAGCTTATGATTTATAGAATAAATTACTGAAAGAAATTATCTGTCCATGTACAAGCACACTCATATATACGGTATTATAAGTGTGCATTTCATAAAATAAAGTAATAAATTTAGATAATTCAGGTTGACAATTTTTCTTGCCTAGAGATAGTGAAAGTAATTTTTGCAGTTTTGTAATAGATTTATCATACTTTGGTGGGCTCATGGTCTAGATGGATTAGATCCTATATTTTCAGGCTATTTTAAAGTCCTGTTTGGGGGGATAGGTGAAGAAAACAGCTGCAAAAAAATGTGGGCGACATGAGTGTTACTATAAAACCAAAAACTGGTCACAACAGACTTGAAACAAACCGAAAACTTTACCCAGGTGAAATCATGCTAAAGAAAACCTACAATTTTTCTTCTTGATTTTAATATTAATCTTACATAATGTTGAAAATGTAAAATTTTAAAATTTTATTTCAGCTGAAAAGTTGAATTTTGTGTTCTGGGGCTAACTCTAAGGCATGCTATCTGGCACAGTACTTTGACTAGCATTTGTGTGGTGAAGCACTGCAGGTTTTCCATGTACATCCTATTTTTCTACTCATGACCCACTTCTCCTTTAAGAATGCTGAGAAACCAATTCACAGAACCACATCGTGCTGATTGGGAATCATTCAGAAGTATTTCTATGAGAGAAGAAAGCAAGGTAGCTAGTCAAGCCATCCTTTAATGTATGTGATATTTCTGAGACAAAGGATATGTTCAATCCATTTTCAGACATATCTGTCAATCAGTGTATTAAGGGAAAGAACTCTGGTTAATTCATGAGCAAAATAAATTCAGCTTAGAAAAAACAGAAATCGAAATTCCAGAGTGTGATGGGATGACCCTGGCTGGGTGCCACGTGCCCACCAAAGCTGCTCTTTCCCTCCCCTCATCCACTGGAAAGGTGAGAAAAAATATAGCAAAGGACTCATGGGTCAAGATAAGGGTAGGGAGAGATCTCTCACCAGTTACAGACTGCTTCTGGAATTTTTCTAACGCATTAAAAATGTAATCTGTGGATGAAAACAACTTTTGTTGAAGTGTGATACACTTAATAGTCTCTGCAGCTCTCAGTGTTTGGATCACCAATAGAACCCTGTGTATGGCATGTCTTTGGTACAAATGCAAATGTCCAAACAATTTCTACTGTTTGGAGGCCAGTATTTTGTGTGCATGTCTGAACCATGCCAATCTGAAAAATGGATGCTAGGAATAAAGAATTTCTGTTGAATCCCATTATTTGTGAATACAATCTCGAGTAAGTCATGCTGTTAAGTTCAGATCCTATGACCAATTGCTTCAGAAATTTTGTGCTCTTAGCATCCAAAGCTTGCTATAAGGGTATAGTATTGAATTTGTATTATATCCATAGCAAGGAGAAACAATGAACATTAATATTTTTAATTAAATCTCCTTAATACATTTGTCAGAACAAAAGAAACCCTAACTGCATATTTAATGTGCTGTCTTCTGATTAATTAAATTTTTGGCTTACCTAGCTAACACTGATTCAGTTTATAGTTGTATTTTGTGTCTTCCTAGCAGGAAAATCAAAAAATGTTGCTAGTTATGGTCACTGTGTTATATAATATAGAATTTTGTAAATGTATACCCAAATTTCTTGGATTTATATTCCTCTTTTAAGATAATATATTTAACTGTACTCTGCTGTGTGTACAATTAAAAGCAAGCACTAATTTTATTGCCAATGTAAATATGTTTTATATTTTTTGTTATTGATATTTTAATATTGCTGTAATTGAACAGAATTATGCATGAACATATTTCCATAACTCAGATGCCCTTTCTAGATCTTTTTTTTCCCCAGTTCTTTGCCATTACTTTCCTTTTGAATCCTATTAGTACTTAAGCAAGTCTTATAAGAAGGATGGGGACAGACTTTTCCATAGGAGCTCTAGGGATGGAACAAAAGCTGGTAGTGTCAAACTGAAGGATAGTTGATTTAGATTAGATGTAAGGAAGAACTATATACAATGAGGGTGAAACACTGGAGTGGGTTACCCAGAGATGTTTGAGCTGCCCCATCCCTGGAAATATTGAAGGTCAGGCTGGACCACACTCTGAGCAGCCTGATCTTGTTGTCTCATGGCACAGGAGTTGGACTAGATGGCTTTTGAAGGTCTCTTCTGTCCCAAACCATTCTATGATTCTCTGATCAGCATTTGTTCTCAAGGTCAGCAAGGGTAGATTTAGCAGGGAAGCACAACACAAAGGAGGCATCAGAATATTGCCAACATTTTCAATCACATGAAATGCAGAAAGAAGTAGAAGACTCACCTGAAACTGAAGCCCCTGGTGAATATGTTTTCATCATCATCATCATCATCATCATCATCATCATCATCATCACCATCATCCCAATAATAAATTTTGATTTAAGCATATTTCCATTAAGCCATTGGAATTATAATTATAAATATAGCATTGTAATGGATAGTTTCTTATCATTTCCTCAAGCTCATTGTCATGCAACTAATAGAGTAATAACAGAACTATTCCTAGAGTGAATGCTGCGTTATCCACTGAAAAATATTGTGATATTGTGGTATATAATGTGAATAAAAAATTACTTTTTCTGCAAAATTAAGCTTACATTTTAAAGTTTCAGCAGGGAGCAACTGTTTTGTAAATAAGATATAGCTGGTTCTAATATTTAGTTCTCATGGCAATAACAACATGAACCTAACTGGCATGATTCCCTGATGCCACTATGAATACTTCAGCTTTCCTGCCATTAGGGACAAAAAGAGTTGAATGCTTCTGAATTGCTACTGATCTGAAGAGTTTCTAAATCCTAAGACTCATAGAAAAATGCAAAAAAATATATCTCAAGAAAGACTGATGTAGTTTAATTTGTAAATATAATATTCTCCCATCATGAGCACGTGCACAGTGGAGTATTCGAACCTCTGTATAAAAAAAATGCACACAACAATTAACTAATTAAATATGTGTGCTGGTTTTGGCTGGGGTAGAGTTAATTTTCTTCCTGGCGGCAAATGTGGGTCTGTGTTTCAGATTTGTGCTGAACATAGTGTTGATAATACAGAGATGCTGTTGTTATTGCTGAGAGGGGCTTACAGAGAGCCAAGGCCTTTTCTGCTTTTCATACACTCGCACTGGGGAGGGTGCAAGGGAGTCTGGGAGGAGACACAGCCAGGACAGGTGACCCAAACTGACCCAAGGGTTATTCCAGACCACGTGACATCATACTTAGTATAGAAAGTGGGGAAGGGAAAGGAAGGAGAGGACATTGAGAGCAATGGCATCTGTCTTCCCATGTCATGGTTATGTGTGATGGGCCCTGCTCTTCTGGAGATGGCTCAATGGAAACCTGCCTTCCCATGGAAAACAGTGAGCTAATTCCTTGCTTTGCTTTGTTTGTGTGCATGGCTTTTGCTTTCCCTATTAAACTCTCTTTGTCTCAATCCATGTGTTTTCTACTTCCACCCTTCTGATTCTCTCTCCAGTCCCACTGGTGGGGGACTGAGCAAGCAGCTGTGTGGGGCTTGGTGGCTGGCTGGGGTTAAACCATGACAATATGAAAGAAAATAAAGGATAGAACTAGAATTGGGTTTTCTCCTACTTACTGAAAAATTTGAGTAATTCTGTGTTGCAACAAAGGAGTTTCAGACAAAGTCCCTAAAGTTAATAGGAACTAGCAAAAGTCTAGTGGGAAAAGTCTAGTGGAAAGTGTCCCTGCCCAGGGTAGGGGGTTGTAACTCTATGATCTTTAAGGTCCCTTGCAACCCAAGCCATTGTATGATTTTATGATGCAATACAAAATATGACTTAGCCTTCCAGATTCTCCTAATTCAGACTTGGCCTTCCAAGGATCACAGAATGAACACAACATTGCCAACTTGTGGTAGTTTCTATGTGTAAAGGAGGGTGGAGACACACACTGCAGCACTTCATGAAGGAACAACCCTGCTTGTGTTTGCAGTGACCGTGGTGGCACCTATTCCTGTAGTCTATTCATCCCAAAAGCTGAATAAGGCTCTTGGCTGGTCAGCACTAGCCCAGTGTGCTTCCCTGGACAGTGGATGTGCAGAACTCCACTGAAAGCAGCATTTTGCAGCCATATCAGGGATCCATTCTGGTCACAATTTGTTCCCCATTGCACAAGTGTCTCTCCAGGGACACTGGCACACACTGACCCCAGTAAGTAAAATCATGACAGGAAGTCAACTGTTTTTGTGTTTGCCACAGGATATACTCCATGCAGCATGAAGGACTTGTAATTTTGTCTTCATTTTCTTTTTATATAATTTAAAATTACTAATGAACAAGTTACCTCAGCTGAACTCGAGTTACAAAGGCTTTATTAATTCAAGAGGAGCAAACTTTCTCTTCTACAATAGTTGTTCATGGTTACTCTGACATCAATGAATGAGTGACAGTTATTATAGATCTATTTTTTTTTACACTGCACGGAATGATTCTGGCACTAAATACTTGGGTTTCTGCTATAATTTCAGAGAGGTATTTTTAATATCAAATGAAATCCTGGAAGATGGTGGGGATGCATTAGGGAGATGTCCTAACTGAGGGTTCTGCAGCTCAGAACTGAGTGTGGTTTCAGCTGTTTTGTCTCATAAACATCTACTCCATGGCTATTTGAACTGTGCTGTGCAACAGTAATTTAAAAAGCTGCCTGAGAAAAACTTCTTTTGAGTTTCATGACTAACTGCAATAACAGTGAGTGAAAATTACTTCTATAAAAGTGAAATTTTGAAACCATTGATGGGTTATCTGTTTTATTGAAGACAAGGTTGGTTTCTCTAACAAACTTTTGACTATTTTCTATTTATGTGGTCTGCACCATTGACCTTTTATTTCAATTGAGATAGCACTTGAAACTGCAATACAATCAGAAATCAGTTTATGAGGTAGAAAATCTCTAAAGGGTAACTAGAAAACAGGTGATGGTTCAACAGGGTTTATAGTACTTCTTAGAATCTGGATATAGAGAGAAATTAGGTAGATAAAGTATATCATTGCAGGCTATAGTTTCACTGCATAGCAGCAGGGGAAAATGCTGAAATGAACCTCTCTGCAAAAGTGAAGATGGACAAAAAAGCACTGGTATAATTTTTAACTTTAAATGAACATTGATACTGGCTTTAGCTCTAATTCAGATGTTTGAGAGTAAAATTTGTAAATCCTAAATCCTATCCTTGGTGTTTTTAGTATGCTGAATTTCCTCCCTAGGTCCAACAATTTTAATGGACAACCAATAGATCTTTGTTACATAAAACAGAATTCAAGAACTAGAAAAAATTCTTGGCTGTAAAATTACAGATTGCTCTGAAAATATGGGGATTTCAACAACCTCTGTCTCAGAAAATGAAAAAGGAAAAAAAAAAGAAGGAAGTTTTCAATTTTTATCAATCCACTGTTCAACCAAAGATCTACATTGGTTTATTTGGATTAAAGTATACAAGAGCTGATATCTTCAATATATATTTGAAAGAATATTTCTGAGTCTTCCTTATTAAGCAAACAAATACTTTCAGTGAGATTTTGACAAAAGTTGAAGTAGACATCTTCTTCTGTTCAGTAAATGAGAAATATAGGTAAATATAAATTTTTTGCCCTCAGAAAACTGAAAACTCAGCTGGTGGTGAGCTGTAAAAAAATAAATTATGTTTTGTGGAAATATATTCTTTTCCAATCCCTGTTTTTTGTATCTCGAGCATGACTTACTGCTTAAATTACTTCTTAAATTTCATATATTTTTACTGTATTTTTCTTGTTTCTGAACTAATCTTTTGAAGATATACTTTTAGTTTCCTTTGTAGATCAGGATGCAGAAAAAAAGAGGGATGGAAATAATTTATGACAACGAATTTTCCAAACTGTGTGCCCTATAATCATTGAAAGAGGCATTTGGGGTTGCAGCAGTCTGCAATTCCATATGTTAGGAGAGACCTTTAGGAGCTAGGCTGCTGCATGACGTTCAGGGTTGATGGACCCATCAGTTCTCATTGTTCCAGTGATCCGAGTTCACCTGGCAGGAAAATTAAAGGTGCAGCCCCTGTAGTTCCTACTGCTAAATTTGCAGGATCCTCTGAGGGGAAGGAAGGATTGAAGAAGGATAATGACTTTGTGAATCTCTTTCTTTTATTTATTTGTTTGATCTCAGTAACTGGAAGACCTTGTGATCTGCTGATAAATGGCAAAATTAAATGCTAATGACCAGAATGATAATATAACTATATCTTATTTTTGCATTCAAAATACTATGTGATTTAATTACTAAAAGAAACACAGGTATTATTTTTCTCAGTTGTTTTTTCTAATACATTTTTCCCTTTAATTATTTATTCTTTCTAGTTTCAAAGAGATGATAGTCTTGTGAAAAACATTTTTCATTCATTTATAGGAACATATACATTCTGGCCTTTTTCTCTGTAAGACAAATGTGTGTCTGACAAAATATTTTATCTCTATGTCTCATCAGTAAACTATTTAATGAGGCTCAAGGAATACAGTGTAGTTATCATATAGCACTGGGAAATATTATACTGACTCTAGGAGCAACAGCCAGAGAAGATTTTTAATGTGCCATTAAGTAGTAAACTCACAGCTGCCTGATAGTGTATAAGTAGCTGGTGAGTATAATCATTTAAAGGTATGTCCAGAATTAAAGAAAATACAGATAAAAATAAAGTCAGGGGCTTACATTTTCTGATTTCTGTTCATTAATATTAAAGTGTTATTTAGATAAAGGGATAAATATTCTATTGACACAAAGGGAAAATTGTTAGAAAGTGTTTGAAGGAGAGAAAAAGGATTTTGTGGGTACATCAGTTTCTAATGCTGACTGAAGTGTTATGGTAGAGCCAATCAGTTCCTACCATCAAAAATACATTACACATTAAAGAGAACAAAGTAAAAAAGCAGACCATTCTGTACAGAATGTAATAATACTAATGCTCAATTTCTGTTTGCAATCGCCTTAGAATCTTCCAGGAGAATAAACCACAATGAATGACCAAGTGATGTTTTCCATTCCTAGGAAAAAACAAAAAAAATGGGAGGAGGGGTATCTATAGAAACATTATTGCATAAGTCTAAAACTGCTTAACTGGAAATTGTTTTTTTTTGCCATCTTGGAAAATGTGTGTCTCTTCTGTGTTTAGATAATCATTCAGAGATTGTTGTAAAATCATACATGAATAAAATATTGCTATCAAAAAGTATTAGGAAAGGGGGTCCTGTAGCTATGAAGTAAAGTTTCCCAGTCCTTGAGACCCAATTACCAAACATCTGGAGAAAGACATTATGAGATAGAAATGTGTGAGAGATGTAAAATTGCAAACTTTTCACAATTATAATCTCCTGGAGGCAGCACTTAATAGATAGACCCTTTTTTTCATGGGAACACATTCTTCTAGGCTGTGCACAGCTTTAGATGGGACATTAGAATTAGAGAATGAACAGGGAAAATGGTTTGACCTGTTTTATAACATATTTTATTGTTTCTAATTCATATTTGCTTTACAAAGAGCAGATAATGTCACCAGTCAGCCAAGTATTTCTTAAAAATATAAGTAATTGGACCAAGGGAGAAGCACCAGCTGACTCTTGGACTGTTCCCATGTAGTTAAAGATTGGCACATACAAAAGTACTTGACCATATAGTAGAGAAGTCAGAACTATACAAAATTAGTCAAAAACTGTTGACCAAAGTAGTGGGGAGATTCAGACTTAAGAATATATTTTTAAGGGGAATATATTCACTTTTCAATTACACTGTAGACTGAGATATTTGCTTGAATGATCTGCTTATTTCTAAAGAGCGCTTTTTTTTTGCCTGTTTTAAAAATCTGATATATTTTTACTGTAATAAGGACTATAGTAGTTCCCACTGCTGCAAGAAGGATTTCTGTTATTTTAAAAGATACTTGCACCTATTTTATTAAAGGTTTAATCCCCATATTTCTATTCTTGTACATTTTTATGCAACTATTTATTATTATTATTATCTTCATTTGAAGAAATTGAAGTATAGGTGATGTATTACTCCTTCAGTGTATTTCAAGGACACTTTTTTTTTGGTATTTTATTCAAAAGCGTCTGTCATTGTTTTTTGTGGTTTTGCCACTCTGTGTTCTACTTATGCACAGTTAAAATTCTGTTTGATCAGATATTTCCTTCCAATCCAAATATTTCTTTTGCTTTCATGGTGACTTTAGTGTCCATAGGAACCAATTTTTTTAAATTTGGTTTTGCTTACTTCCGGTATATGCCTTGAAAATTAATAATAAGCATATAAAAATTTTTAAAGCACAGAAATTATTATTTATTTAAAAATGTAGAGCCAAATTTTAAATACTTGCTTTTTTTCTCCTTTCTGGGTTCCTTTGTATGAAATGAGAAAAAGTAATGCTTTGCTGTAGATAATAGTGCATTGTTTTCCCTTTATTTTTATATAAAAGGGTAAAACATCCTCTTTGATTCTTGATAGCTCTTGCAATATGATATATGACATAATTTTTTAATGAAAAATAGCTCTTTTCCAGGAAACAAGAGAGTACAACAGGAAATTACCTCAAATTTAACCAGGGAATGTTTAGATTGGAAAAGAATTCCTCACTGAAAATATTGTCAGGCCTTGAAACAGGCTATCCTGGAAAGTGGTGGAATCAAGCATTAGAAAGATATTTGAATATGGCTCTTGGGGACATGGTTTAGTGGTGAACACATTGATGCTGGGTTAATGTTTGGACTCGATGATCTTAGAGGTCTTTTCCAGCCTCGATCTGTGATTCTACATGGTGCATTGCATCACCAGGAAGTGTAGAAATGGCAATATGTGGACAGCTGGAATGCCAGAGTGCCTGGAGGGACCCCTTATAGGGTAAAAGCTACTAAAGTCTTGAAAGCTATAGGGCAGCCTGAGAACAGCTGGGCAGGATGATGACAGATGGCACTGACTGGTTTCGGGGAAGGAATGGAAAGAAACCCAAAACTAGTGGAGTTGTATCTTCAGATTGAAACTAGGGCATGGATTACCTCATGTTATCACATACAAGAGGAATAACTACCCTTGAGAGGGGAGGAAAGTTGGGAAAACTGTTTATGGTCACATGTCTGGTGTGATTGTGTTTTTTGTTTAAATGGCACTGAGGTAGCCACAGACTGTGAGACAAAAAGAGTGAGTGGTGAAATGAAGACATTATTTGTCTGAGTCAATATTTCCGCTAGCAGGATTTCAATCAAGTGTGATTATACAAGAAAAATAAATAGAAGAGATAGGATTGAAATTATCATTTGTGTTCTGTGTAGTGCAGTAGAGATTACAGCTCCATTGTGCCAGATCTCAAACTTGAATAAATGTCATTTGTCACAAAGAGATTATAACATAAGCAGAAAAGACAGGCCTAATGTGAAAGGAATGTGAAAAGATAAGAGAGATATGCAAGTGACAAAGTGATCTGAATAAAGCTGTGGAATGCCTGTGTAATTTAGTGCTACATTTAGAATCCTAAACCAGCTTTTTACTCTGAATTCTTAAGCACTTCTCTAAATTACATCTAAGAACAAGAGTTAAAGTAAAACTGTATAGCAGGGATACACTCTTAATTATTTCCTTATTTAATTATTATTTTTTATTTTCGACTAGGAGTATGAAGTATGGAGAAAGAAAATTTTTGCCAGATTTGTCTAGCTGGATTTTCTGTCATGTAACTGCACATTGTATTTGCATGCTCCTAGCATATCCAAAGGTGCCACTGCAACTTTCTTCCTTCCATAATTCGCTGATAAAATACATCTCTCTTCCAAATCAGGGCATCGTAGAAGCACTGACATTGCTAAATACTTTCCAATGAGATGTGGAGATTTATCTTTTTGACAGAGAGTGTGGCTAGCTTAGCTATTAAAAAAAAATCTTTGCTTTTTAGCTGTTTGTTAGCAATGGCCACTTTTCTATCTATTTGGCAGGTACTTGCCTTGAACAGCTGAGCTAATGGACCATGTTAAAAGTATCTTTCCTGAAATGCGCACCAGATACCATTTCTTCAAACTATTTTTCAAAAAAGTCTTCCAGTCACTGCTCCTTCCCTTTTTCTACCACAGCTGCCCTTTGTATAGAAGCAGATGCATTCAGATGTCCATTCACCCTGCTGTTGTCATGATTTGTCCATAAATATCACTGTCAATGGTGAAAAATGTTTAAGCATCTGTTTCTCCAATGTCATTTATTGCCTGGATGCAGACGTGACCTATTTAGTTTCCAGATTAGAAATAACTTGTATTTGGCCAGATTAATTTATACCTATAGGAAAAAGCACGTCTATTCCTAATTGCCTTGGAAGACACCTTTGTTGTTGGATGTTTATCAGGTGTAATTGAATCCTTGAGGGTAAAAGGAGAGATTGCTACTTCGTCAATTTTCTGTTCCAAACAGGTTCACCAAATTGCTCATTTTTATTTTCTCTTTTTAAGCTTTAATTTTAGAAACAGTTTATTGTCTTCTAGCCATCTGCACTAATAACCAGATCACACTCATCATATCCTCATAATGCATATTTTTGATAGAGAAAGTCTTGGAGGCACCAAAAGAGCTCAGACAGGCAGCAGGTTTTGAAAGCTTAATATTAAGAAACATTGTGGTTTGCTGCAATTTGCCAGTTTCCAGAAGTGAGGCAGAGTTGATAAATTCACTTGTTCTTAAGTAAGATTTAGAGATTGAAGGACCCACTCTGTAGAATGAAGGCTCCTTTTATTATTTTCTACCCTTTGAAACATATGAAGGCAGAAGAAAACAGTGTGAGAGGGAGGGATTCAGAAAGGAGCAGAGTCATAGAAGAAGGTCTACTGTTCCAATTATAGGAACAGACTAAAGGGAGCCTTGAGGTTAAATTAAATGCCATGACTCAGGAAAGATATTTGGATTTTCCTTCTATTTTTGCAGGATGAATTGGGGCAATCAAATGAGATCTGAAACTTGTAGCAGAGTGATCAGGAGCCAGGAGCCTGCCCTTTTGCAGAGTGTAGATGGATGGATGGATTGATGGATGGATGGACGGATGGATGGATATATGGAAACACTCTGTGCTCAAGTCTTGGGCTGAACATTCTGCATATCCAATTTATAAGGTGGAGAGGACAGAAGTCTCTCCTAGTTATAAATATCTACAAAATGTTTCTGAGGAAGATGTGTGAGCATTTTCATTGTGGAGGAGAAGGGAGAACCAAAATCCTTAACAGATGTCAGAGAGAAGGTGAAATTTTCTGGCTTTATGTACTGTAGTAGGAAAGAAAGAGACACTTTTAAAATTGCTTCACATTGAGACATCCTAAAGCAACACCGGCATTAAAGACTAAAGACATTTTTCTATATAAGCCTTTCAGAATGGTACAATGGAGGGACAATGGGCGCAGCTTCCCCTGAGCCAGGAGAACTCATCCAGATTCAGTGTGATTTTTGAGTCTGAAGGTTTTGTCACCTGGGATTTTGTTCATAGTCTCAATCTATCAGAAAACACTTTGCATTTGGCAGTGTTTCACTAAACCAGAGATGTCTAAATGAAACATTTCCATCTCGATAATTAGCATTTTCCCCTCAGGAGGATTAGCCTTGAATTAGTTTCTGTGGGCTAGTCGTGACCTGGAATACCAACACAACTGAGTCCTTTGGAAGTCTGTGCTCTGGATTACAGTCAGGTATTCCAACAGGCATGTGTTGAAATGCCAAAGATGTTTAAACTTTCAGTGTGGTGTTGGTTTAGAAGGATGTTTCCCATGAATAATGGTTCATTTTCCCAGTTTTGTCCAAGTGGTGTAATAATTTTGGTCCTTCTATAGGGTTTTCCATAGAAATTGAGGGGTAAATATTGAATGTGGTCTAAGCCACAGCTACTTCAAATATTTAATACAATTTTTTCTGTACTATTAAAGTGAACAAAAGTTCAATTAGCAAATGGAAGCACATCTCTTTATTGAATATCTAGTAAAAATTATTCTTTCTTTTCACTTATTCTGGGAATTTTCAGTATTTATTCCTCTAAATCAGCCAAACTTGTCTCCTTTCTAAATAAGCAATCAATTAAAGTACTTATTAAGAACATGAACTCTCTGCTTAAATTTGTTCAAATTTTCACTGAAATAATGATAACCTATATCATGTATGTAATAATATTTGTCAGCTAAATGGAACAGCAATTTACAATTGAATATACAATTATATCTAACATTTGAGGTAGTTGAAATACTCTAAGTAATTTCTGCAGTAGGGCCAAAAAAAAAGTATATTCTAATATTAAAAAATGCTTCATATCACAGACAGCAGGTAAGACTTTTTATCAGTGGCCTGAAAACAAGGATGTCATTGTGAAACAAGCTGGCAGAGTAGGCTGGATTTCACCTAAGACAGAGGACTTAATAAGTACTGTCAGCAGTTCTGTTGGTGTTAGTCCAATCCATTTTTGAAAGACTGCAGTCCATGAAAATATAACTTTTTTAGAACTGTGAAGTTGAGTGATGTGGCTGAAGTTTTTTTTATGATTCTGTGTGCAAACAGTAGATTAATTTCTGCTGGGGGAATGAAGAAAGAAAAAAGCCTTCCAGATAATTTTTTAAAAATTCATTGGATTTCACACATCAACATGTCAGTCACATAGGCAGACACAGTTACATGATTTCCACATCTTGACCAGATGTATCCAACAGAATTAATACTGCAGAATCTTTGAGATATGGACTATCTTGTTTCAGATATATATGTATATATATATATATATATATATTCAGTTATATTTATAACTTGTATATTAGTCTCTTTGGGGTCTGTCTAAGCATCATTGCTAGTTTAACAAATGTAATATTGCTAGTATGTTCCAAAATATGTTAAGTTTTCTGTGTTCATATTTGTGTGGTTTTTATATTTTTCTACTTTAACATTACTAAAAACCTATGGTGGAAAAACATTTTATTAATAGTCATTTATTTTAGAATTTTTTTTTCAGAAAGGACTCAGTCCCATCGTGTACATAAGCTTCTGGATCAAATTATATAGGAAGATCTTTTTAATGCAAGACTGGGACCTGAGTTTGTCCCTAAATAGGGAACATGTGAGTTAAGAGTTTTAATTCCAATTCTTAAACACACATCTGTTTACATCTGTCCTGAATTATGTTTTTCCTGCCTGTGTATGAAACAATATCAGTGGATTTTTATGAAGATTAAAATTGACTTTGCAACTTTGGCTGTTGTCTCTCAGCCAGAGCTGTGTCATCTGCTGCAAGCAGCACTCTGTCACAATCTTCCATTTCCCTGGGTCTTTTCTTACTTTTCCAGAATTTATACTCAATCTGGCATTTCCTTAAAGGCAGCTTCTCTCTTCTTTCCCACTTCTTTCCAAAATAAGAAAGTTAAGTGGTATTTGACCCTTTGACCCAAACTAGAGTAAATACTTGGTTCCATATTTTTTGTTTTCTTTGTATTCGTGTTGGTTGGTCTTAGTCAAAGCTGCTTATAAACAAATAGGTTTAGAGCTAAAAATAAAAAATGCATGGATTTGAGTAAAATGTGCTGTTTGATATGCAGGGTTTAGTCATTATTTTTCATTAAACTTTTCCTGTCTATATAAGGTTTGAAATTCATATAAAGAAAGTACGTTCAAAGAACTGGAATGTGGTGCTTCAAGGACTTCTGGGGTTCAGGCTTGGAGTTTTTACTCTGTAAGCATATATAGTTAATTCACCAATATCCTATTTCTCTGAGATTTAAATATATATATCTGTTATGACTACATTTTTGCTGAAAATGCTTCTTTGTGTTTAAACAGCAGTTGGTAACATAGTCATTTCTGATTTTTCCAGGTTATGTAAAGCTGGTCATTAATTTTGCTGCATTATTTCTTAGCTTGCAAATAAATATGAATATATTCTGCATACTATTATCTGTCTTGGTGTATTTTTTCTCCAGTGTTACTGATGCTACGTATTCAGATCAATGCATCTCTGAAGTCCTGGTACTCAGGGCTTTGCACTCAGAATCTAGTTGCCTTCCCTGGTCAAACCCTGAGAAATACAATCCTTATTTTTGGGTTGCAGCGCAAATAATGTTTGTGCTTGTACAGAAATCTAGAAGAAAGAATTTCAGTAGAATTTTTTCTTCTCCTCTTTGTAATTCTGTTTTAAAATTTTTCAGACAATTTGGATTCCACAATAAGGAAATTTTAATTAGTCTCTATGCCTTTTCATTAATTCCAAATGTTCCAACAACACTCTGGAAACACATTAAAAAAAGGGACAAATCATCAAATATAGCCAGATAGCGGAAGAGCAAAAAACTGTTTATGTTTGACATCTGATGTAAAATATATGCAGCAAAGACAAGCCAGGAATCTCATCTTGTGTCAAGGACATGAGCCAACACAGAGCAGCAGCTGCAAGAGCTCGGTCACAGGAGGAATGAGTGTCCTGAACCCTTTCAGCACCACTGAGAAGCCTCTGGAAGCACAACATGAGCAAAAACCCTGCCCAGGTGAGGCCTCCTCCCGCCTCCAGGATGCATCATCACCAGCCAAACAGTGTTCTATAGTCTATAACAGGAGGCACTATGAGCTGGAAACACTGTTAAAAGCACTCTTTCTGCCTTAATCTATTCTATCCTTGTCTATTTATTTTATTTATGTTTTGTTTGTCTTGTTTGGGGCAATAAAACATGTGGAGCATATTATTCCTATATTTGTTTTGTGGCTAACATGTTGTAAACATGGCCCGAACTTTAGATTAGGGTTTTTCCTATACTTTCAAATAGTTCTCTTTACAGTCCATGTATTAAAACTGTGAGAAATATAGTTTCAATATTATCAGCACTCAGTAGTGTCTCTGTGTTCATACTGCCTGGGAATATTCCAGAAAACAGAAATGAAATCTTATATTTAAAAAGCTAATATTTAAAGTTTCATTGAGTTGCTCCCATAATTCAGCTGTTTTAAACTTCATAAACTTGACACCATTTTACTAATATTTTTTGCTTTATTTTCTTAAGCCTCTTAAGACAGTGAAGCATTATTTGAACAAATGTGCTGATAATATTTCCACTGCTCATTGACTGATAAAATGAATGATTTCTATTTAATTGCAATAAGAGTTAAATAATAATTATTTTTTAAATGGAGCTTTGCTGGGTCTCTCAAAGAAAACACTCCTAAATTCAGTGGCTAAACTGTAAAATAATCCTACTTAGTCTTTGGAATCGTTAAACTGAACAATTATTTTGGTCGGCAGAAATAACACAATACTTTAATATTCCTTGGCAAATATTAGTTAATCCCACTGACATGAAATTAATGCCTTATTTTTTTTCCCCAAAGGAATTTCTGAGCAGTGTTTCAGAAACATTTAGGGGTTGGCACTGATCTTAAACTAAGTTACCAAAGCAAACAGCTGATATCTTCTGAAACTTGGGCTGTGGTGCTGATAGTAGGGAGAGTAATAAAGAAATACTTTGGTTGCTACAGTTTCAAATTGTGATTTTTGATGTAAAAAAAAAAAAAAACCCAACAAAATATGTGACCATATTGTTACTTTAAATGTTTAAAAGTCTGACTCTTAGGCAGTGCTCTAGATATATAGGTGTGTACCTCATAGAGAAAATTTTAATGATGGAAGTTACTCAGTTTCCTAAGGAGATTGCATGAAGTCAGTGATAGAATTATCATTTAATTGGAAGTGAGGAGACTGAAGAAGACATGCTTATTGATTCTTCTGGTGAATTGACTTGGCCTCCTCTCTGGACTTCAGTTCAGCTCCAGAACTGAGAGATCAGCAAGAAAATAGTCTGGAACTTCTAAATTACATGGAGAAATGTCACTGATGTGAGAAATAAGGAGAGGAAGGATCATGACTAAAAAGCAGTGAAGGAGTCAAATGTGATGAGGTTTGCACAAATAAATGCCTTCTTCTTATCTTGACAAATTATTCAGTTTGTAAAAGAAGGCAATTTCTCATATATTCCTTGCATTTTGGGAAGGTCCCAAAATGTGCTTGTATAGATACACTGTTTGCCATACAAATTATAAGAAGTATTTGGTTTTGTAACTCTTGATTTTTTTTTTTAATAGCAGGTATTTGTTTTTCCAAGGTAGAGCTACCACCAGACTTCTTGGGTTGTTACTGTAGCCTCCTCTGATGCAGACTGGCAATGAATACCACTGATCTGAAGTAGCAAAATCATTAAAATCAAGGATATTTTGGCTGTTTCCTCTGGAAATCATCCATGGTTTTGTGTGTGTATCTATGTAAGTGTGTACACAAGATTTGTGAATATAATTATATTTGTGAATATAATTTGTGAATAATTTCAAGATTTGTGAATATAATACAAATCTCTATCCTGATAGGTTAAGATAGATGATGAATTACATAATGTTACTGGGAAAACTCAGTGTTTAAAGCAGATTGAGGGGTTTCCGAAACGCCCTCTCCCATGGGCCAGTTCATATCTACCTCTCCCCAGATAAAAAAAATGAACATTTTTTTACAAAACTATTTAATACAATATTCTCTTGATATATCACAATTGTTGAAATATCTGTGTTAAATAACATAATGGAAATCCCTTGGGAATATTCATACTATTAATTAGATCTACATTTTCCCATTTCTCTCTTGATTAGTTTAAAATACATGGAAAGTGACACGTAGAAAATAAAAACAAAACCCTCAAGATCATAAAAATTTCCATCTGTCACCATGAAGTTCAAGATATTTCAATTTTCCGACTAAATACTATACGCTGACTAAAATAATTGTTCTTACCTTGGGTTTTTAAGGAACATATTATAAGAGCTGCTTTCCAGAAGTCTGCTTAATATGCTGTCTTTCTACAGTTATATCTGTTTCAATGGCAAGTTTCTAGCAATGAGAAGACAATGATCATATGTGAAAATAAAAGAAATTTAAAACAATCACTGACTGAAAATATAGGAACTCCAAAAAATAATATGATTTTCTGAACT
>JAYDZK010000001.1:14016309-14040631 GCA_034509185.1 Euphonia xanthogaster | reverse complement strand
GCATTACTGAGCATTCTTTCAATATGTCTTATGAAGAAATAAGTTTATTAACCTCACAAATTATGTAATATTTCTCACTGGAATAGCTTTCTTGAGAGCCCTTCCAGGACCTGCTAAAGTGCCTTTGAGATCTCTTGAAAGGAAGTGATACAGGTAACTTTGGTCTCAAACTCTGCCTCCAGGACACCCCTGAATTACACTGTAGGTGTAGATGATGTGTATAAGTGTCTTCAGGAAGGAAGAAGAAAGGAATTAACAGATCTCTGGGCTGGATAAACTATTGTAAACTGGAACAGATTCCTATTCCAGCAATTTACTTTGTATCTATTGTTTTTGGGAAGGTCATATGAGAGGGAGACTTAACAATAACTTTGCTAAGGATTCTCTCTGGAAATGCAATGCCAAGATTGCCACCATCATCTGGAAGTGAGGACTATTGGATTTGTTGTCTTCTCTGTGTCAATGTGGAATCTTATTTTATGAGTAAAATTAGACTGTCTGTTTTTGAAGCTGCTGAAGATAAACTTGATCTGTGCTCTCAAAGTTAATGCCAATAAATCTATGTCCGTGAAGGTTTTTTTCAAAGCTAAAAATGTGGTTTAAGTCTTCTAAAAAACAGCATACTAAATTCTTATGCAAATGACATAATTGCTTGGCATAAACCTGTGTGCAATGTGTATGTCCTTAAAGATCCAAAACAATGGATAATTTGTTCTAGGTGCGTATTTTCTAGGAAAACAAATAGCCCATACCTTAGTTCACTGATTTTTGCTGGGGCTTTTTACATAAGATTAAATTCTGAAATATTGTCTAGGTTTATTTCATCTGTGAAACATTATTCAAAATTCCAGAATTTTCTAAGGATGGAAAGTCTTATTTTCAGTATCATTACTTGCAGAGGGATGTTAGGGGAGAGAGACAGTCAGATTTTTATTTTTATGATAACTGAAAGGACTATTTGCTGCAGGGTTTCTTTCAAAGAGGACCTTGATTAGAGGACAGTTTTATAGGTTATTTTATGTCATATTAACATAAACCAATCTTTTTGAAGAATCTTGCTCTTTCTGATGTAAGTTGGGGTTTTTGAATGTACAGAGAACAGACCTTCAGAAAGCAAGAAGATCTCATGTTCCTATCACCAAATCTGTCTTTCAGAAAGTCAAGGTTTGGGTATGATAAGAAGGAAAAGAATATGTTAAGTATAAAGATGGGTTATAAAATGCCATTGCTGCAGAAGATATCAATAAATGTGTACCCAGTATTCTGTGTCCTAAATGTATAGGTTTAATGTATATGTTTCTATGTATTAATAGGATGGATGAAGTTTTACAGGATGCAGCTCACAGTAAATTTTTTGACAGGAGGAGCATTAACACAGTCTGGTATTTGGGACTTGGATTTTATTCCTGGATCTGTGCTGCTGTGAGCATTTGCTCACTTTTTTCCCACTATTACCTCTCTGTTCCATTTCTCTTCCTCTCCTTTATAGTCTGTAAGTCTTTTGGTGCAGAAACTCCATATTTCTTTATGTGTGCTCAGTACCTATATTCAGATTTTGCCTGCACCCTCAAATGCACTTGTAACATGAAAATGGAACCCTAATTACCTGATAACCTCAGTGAACCATTGGGTAGTCTGTGTAACATCTGAAAATAAAAGACATCATGCAAATTATAATTACTGCAGTTAATGGAAGAGGTATTCTCTTCACAACAGCACATTTGATTTCATTGACAATAATTCTAATAACACTGCACACAATTTACAAAGAGTAATTCTGAATTGTCTTTGGATAGTACCAGAACATATTCCCTAGTGATGGTATCAGTGTCAAGGAGTTATACAGATTGCAGTTCAAATGTCTGTAAAGAGAAGCTACTGCTAAAAACCTTTTTATAGGCAATTGCCCTAAAGCAAATGGCATATTTCAAATTCTAGACTTTCGATTATGGTCAGTGTAATGCAATGACTATATTTAATGAATAAGGTATATAAGGTATAAAACCCCACAAACATATGTGTCTGAAGTAACTCAGTTGGGCAACTACAATTCTTTCATTTTAGATTGCCTATATGGCTTTGAATTCTATAGCTATAGCTCATCTTTTCACAGAGCTATTTTAGCTTTTGCTTTCAGTGATGATTTCTCCAATTGAAATCAGAATTCTTCTCACTTCTGCAGAGAAACAGGGGTAAAACTCTGGGCCTGATCCTTCCCTCCCCTCTCCAAATCCCCCTTACATGGATTCTCTATTAAAACCTCTGTTAAAAATGTAAGGTCTGGCTTCTGGCTGCCTTACCTTACTAGGACAATAGGAATAAGAGCCTTCAGCCATAATCACTGCATTTTGGGCGGTACAAAGAGGGGTTGGCTTTACTCTTCTGCAAGCCTCCCTATTGAATTTAACCTTTGCCATGTTGTCTATTTTTCAGCCAAGAATAAACCTACATGTGTAGATTTCATAGGAGAAAATATGTGTCTCATCTATTCAAGAATGACAGAAGCCCTCGCTGTGCCACTTACCTTTTTAATAAATCCATTTTCTAGTGCTTGTGGATAGCTTAAAGCCAGAGATACAGGTCTAAGTAATCTTCATGCCAGTTGGGTATATCCTTCCCCAGTTCACATGTATCACTTATTTTCAGAGTAAAATCGGTCTGAATGGAATTTATTTAAAGTCAGGTTAAACCACAAGAGAGATATTTATTGGAGATTTAATTTTACCAAACCAAATGCTTGGCTCAGTGATTTAACTTTAGAGTAATCTCTCCTTTCTAGGGGGGATTAAAATTAATGACTTTATAATAGCTAGATCTTACCGTTCACAGATGTAGCTCCCATTGCTATTTAGGAAGATTACAAAATCAAGATGATATTAATGATCAAGTAAAAGGAACTTAGCTAATCTTTCAAGTATTTTGTGAAAACAATTTTCACTGCTAAATCCTTCCGACTTTAAATTCAATAGCCAAGTGCTCACAACCATTACTCATAAGTAACAAAAAAGGCATGTTTGCTAGAATAGACTTGTGTTTGTGTAAAGGTAAGTTTCTGTATTTAAGCTCTTAGTGTAACCTGTAACATATATTCCATTTCACTAATGAAATTCATATGTGCATTTAGTGGTGAATATTAAATAAGACATGAACATTGACTGAACATAGTCACATTTGGAGAAAACTGGTGGCTTGCCTTTCACTCAAAATATAAATATGCATTATTTCTGTAAATATTTAGCTTTGTAGTTTGATGCAAGGCCATGTAAATGTATCTATTTCTATATATGAGGGATTGATTACAATTAAATATGCATGATATTTTTTCTTTACTACAGCTTTAATATTAGGGGCAGACAGGAATATCTTGGCATAAGCTCCACTGGTGATCATTTCCCCAGCATGACACAGTGATTGTCCAGTCATAATTCAGCAAAATAACTCATTCTATTGTTGCAAATCCATTATATAAACAAACAAGTTACTGTAACCCTTACCCATATATTTTTCTTCTTAATACTGTAGAAATTATATTTTTAAAAAAGAATGTATTAATAAAATTTAATGTTTGATTACTCTGATAATGTGCTGTTTAAAACATTTTGCATTAAAAATACTAATAAGGGGCATGTGTAAATATGAGTCAGAGGTGAGAGTTGTTTGCATTTTTGCTGTTATGTGTGTGGCATATTCAGTGAGGAAAACTGGTTAACGCTCACACAAAAAGAATTTCAAATTATTTTGAGGGAAGTTATTATGTATTAGTTCCCTTTAAAATCTAATTAAGGCACATAGAGATGAATAAAGTAGGTAGCACTGGAGAGAAAAAACCCACAAACATTATGTGTGTTCTTTAAAGGAAATTCATTTAAAAGTTTAAAAGGAAGTACAAAGTTATATGTAACAGGGAACAAATCTAGAAGCTAAGATAAATAAACCGGTAAAGTGTTCTTTAATGTCTTATCCACTACAAGGAAATCAATTTAAGATAAACAGCTAAGCACTTCAAAAATGTGTACTTTTTAAAACGGAATACGGCAGCTTGTAAGGAATTCAGGTAAAATTTGGGGCAAACTACTTTGGATAAAAGAAAAACCTCTTTTTTTTCCAAATCAAGAATTAAGAGTTCCTTTGAATTTTTGCTACTGGCAATTAAATGAGAATGTACTTCCATATCTAAAAAAAGGGTAAAGACAGGTCGGTTCAGAATTACCTAGATGGGCTTGTATTTCTTACCCCAATTAATTCACCCCAAAGTCTTCTCTTTTCCAGGCTGAACAATTCCAGATCTCAGCTGGTCTTTCTTGGAGAGGTGCTTCAGCCCTCTCATCATTTTGGCTTTCTCCAGTCTCACTCCAACATGTCAATGTCCTTCCTGTGCTGAGACCCCAGAACTGGATCAATAAAACTTCATTATCTTAACATCAACCACAGGATCTTTTTTCTTTGGGTTTCTTGCTTTAGTTTTTCTTCAGTAGTGGCTGCCTAGCAAGAATTCATGCCTTCCATCAGAGAAAAATCAACATAGATATAAGCACTAATATTTCAGAGCACAGAAAAATCACTCTGATCTGAATTTAAAAGTTGATGGGAACTTCCTTGATTGGAGAGTCAAGCTGTTGTCCACAAAAGAGAATAACTCCTACTACTTACACATCACTTTACAGGAAGTGGTAAATTTAGACTTTCCTTTAAGGGTGGCCTGTTTTCTCTGTTAAAAATTAGAAAGAGAATTCTGTATCAGCTACACTCACTGGGAAGATTTCCATTTTGCTCTTTACCCTGGAGAATTGAAGCAACAAGGAAACAAAATTGTTCCAGGTTTTGAGGATGAACTATTTATTTTATGAAAAAAACCATCAAAAACGAGTTGAAACCTTATATACAGGAGGTTATCATTCTGTGAATTACACCAAAATTCAGTAGCAGCACTGCTTTGAAAACTCTAAAATTGATTATAATAGTTTTTAATTAGATCCCAATAAAACACATAGTGAAAGCTCTTGACCTGGCTTGATAAAGGTCAACGATAAAACAAGAGAGGTAAAAGAGAAAGTACTGAAGATATTAAAAATAAGAGATGCAATTAAATATAAAACTCAATAACCTGCTTGAACTGGGAATACTGGTCTTCGTGAATATACATCCTTGTGCTCCTCCTTCTGCTCTACCTCCCTGTGCAGGTGAAAGAATTTTAATTTCTCTGTCCCGACAGCCACAGCTTTCAGGTCGAAGCAGACAATAAAAGACTGACAGTAGTGAAGGGGAGTGGGAGGGAAAATAAAGAAGCAAGTAAGTGCTGTGAGATTGCACAGAAAGGGAAAACAAGAAGTTTGAAAATTATTTGTTTGGAAGGCAGCTATTCATAGCAGCAAGGTTTTAGCCTAAGACATGTACATTAGAACTACAGCAGCAAGTGAGATAAAAAAAGAACTTAAAGAAACCGAAGTTTATGACAGTGTCCAGATATCTAATGACAAACTAAACAAGGCACGTGTAAAGTGGTTAGAAAACTTTAAATGGAAAAGTTGGAACATGGGTACAGCTCCTTTTTGACTTTTTCTGGAATCAGTTTGGATTGACTCAGTTTGGAGAAGATGGAACAAACTAAGCTAGTAAAGTGAACTAGATTTTAGTGATTAAGATACTGAATCAGGTACTTCAAAAGGCATTTACAGATTAAGGCAAAGTATTTTCTAAAAGAGGTTGAGTGCAAGAACGACCTGTAGGCCACAAGAGGTACAAGACCAGGTAGATGTTAGTGAGAGGGTTAATAAAAGGCACAAGTTAAGCAAGAGTAGAAACATGTAGACTTCCTTCATGTTTTCCGTTCTTGTTACCCATGCAGTGTTTCCTGCCTTTTGCATATCATCCCAGAACTTCATGAAATTAAAACTTTATAAGCCAAAAAGTAGTTTACTATGAAAAGAAGGAAAATGAAAAGAAAAATAAAAAGAAAAGAACTGAAGATGACTGCCTCTACCCTGCATTGAATATCATGTACATATGTGTCACTGAGATAAGGGAATATTACTTAAGAAAAATTCCACGTTTCTGTTTTGTGCACTTACACACATCAACACACTCCATGACAGACCAGAGGACATGGGAAAACTTTCAGAGCAAAATTTGTATGAGATGATGTACCTGACAGGTGCATGTGAAGTGAATGTTTCCTGAAGCTCCCTGGGGAGTCAGGAAATCAGTGATCAGAGTTACTTGATGTTTGAGAGTCCTACAGTGCTCTACCTGCCAGCAACCTCAGGTAGGTACATAAACACTGAACGTGTGTCAGGCTGATTAGGCTGAAGGAGGTGGTGGTGGCAGGGCTGCCTGTGTGGATGCCAGTCCAGTGTGACTGCTCCTGCTGCTGCCAGCCAGAGCCAAAACTACAGAGCAGAGTGCTCAGGACAATTTACTGAGCCACAGATGGGAGGATCTAAGGGCCATATGTACTCTCTGCTCTGGCTTAGTAGGAAGCAAACTGCAAGAGCATGGCTTTCTCCACACAGGGGACTGTTTGGGCACTCAGAACCTATGCTTGGGAATAGACACAAATGGATTATTTTACACACCGGTTTTCCACACTTTTCTTGGATTTATTGTAGAGGACACAAAAGGAAACAATACAAAATCTGGATGAAACCTGATAACAAATTATAATTTCCTAATCCATCATAACAATCATTTATATGTTTTAAATTGTTAATTTATTCCAGCTAAGAAAAGGAAAAAAAATAGGCACAGCCTATTAGATCTGTGCTGCAGAGATCTGAGTAACATGATGCTTCAGAGAGGAAATGACTTAAAAACAGCTCCACAGGGGAGAGGTTGGATGCTTATCAAGATGGTGTCACTCTGGTTCTCTAAAAGTGTGTTTTTAAAGAGCAATGGGATTGTTGGAATGGAACTCTCTCCAGGCAGAGTCCAGTCTGACATGAGGATTCCTTTTTTATCAGCTTTATAGCTGAACGTCTGTACATAGTCTGTGCTCGTAAGGATACAAATTATGATTAGGGCAAACAATGGAGACATTAATTTCAGAGAGATAAATGTGCCATTATGAGGCTAGTAATAGAAAGAAATCTATATGTTGGTGAAGACTCCTGGAAAAACAGTAACAAGGAGTGCAAAAAACTGAATTGTTTCAACAAATAGACAGAGCTGATAATCATAGACAATCTCCAAGTGTGTTAGTTTGGGTTTTTTTGATTTTGTTTTTTTTCTTAGATTGGTGCTGTGCTTGGTTTTGTTTTCAATGAAACAGAGAAGGTTAAATTAGAGCTTCAGTATAGCTAAAGATATGAGAAGCAAAGTAGGCTGCATTGTCTCATCTATTAAGACATCCTTGTACATGACTGAAAGATACTGTGATATCTCCTTATAAGCCTTGCATCAAAAATCTATTTATGAAACACTCTTTCATTTTTGATTTTCTTGATAGTAAGAATGTGAGTTATCTCTCTTGAATGACAGGTTATATAGTTGAGGAGCTTTTCTCTGTAGTAGGTATGGATTTCTCTATTTTCATAAATGAGGCTCAGATGTATGTAGCCATATAATATGCTGCTGCTGGCAGTGGAAATCAAGCTACAGTATTCCTCTTTTCCTTATTTAATAATGTAATTTCCTTTCTATACTTCAAAGAAAGACATCAAGGCATACAGGTGCGAGAACCAGGCAGAAGTGGGAAATCAATCAAACAATCTAATGAACTGCTTTGTGGAGGTGGAAAACTAAAATCCATAGATGTTTATGAAATTGGCCTTAATAACAGGCAGCAGGGAGATATATCCCACCTTTACATGAACATTAACAGGGCACTTGAAGCCCACTGTAGCACAGAATACACACAGCTCCAGCAGTCTGGTAAAGTATGTTCTTCAAACCCTGTGTTGTGGATGGTTTTGTACTGCCAGAGCTGATCAATTCATGCCAAAAAATATGACATAATAAATGGGCCGCAGCAGTACTTTGGAAAAGAGAAGCGAGCTGGGCTCTTGTCCTATTCCAGCCAGGACAGGGTTAATTCTTGCAGTAGCTGGGAGGGGGCCTGGCTGTGGCACACAGGTTATTCTCCACCACCTCACACCATTGCTGGGTGAGGGGGTGCAGTGGTCAGGTATTGTCAGGGGTTTTCTGTTGTCAGGGGGAGTAACCACATTGAAATAATTCACCTTTTTCTTGTACAATCTGTCAGTATTGATTCTGTTTCAGTATTGTTTCATTTCCTTATTTCATTGCTGTTTCCAGTAAACTGATGTTATCTCATCCCATGATCCTTTACCTTTTGTGCTTCCAGTTCTCCTCTCCATCCAGCTGCAGGGGAGGGAGGACGGGGGAGTGGGGAGAGGTGCATGGTTTGGGGTGGTCTCAGTGAGAAAGCTAGATTGGGGAATTATCCTTTTCATGAAGAAATTCTTCCTGATGTCTGACAAACCTCCCTGGTGCAGCTTGAGGCAATGACCCCTTGTTCTGTACATATATGGCCATGTGTTCAGGCATGTGTGCGCAAGCACCCACACATATTTCCACCTCCATCTCCCATCCCAGCTTATCTCCATGAAAAATACATCTGCAGTCTAATTTATTTATTTGTTTTACATGTTGACAAGCTTTTGGTAAATTGTTCTTACCACTTCTTCCCTTTTTGTCTTCTCTGCCTCTGGATTTAATTTCTATGAATTAAATGAATCTTTGTCCTGAAGATTTTATGTAGGAAGGTCACACATCAGCATAATTGCATACAGGACTTTCAATATTAATTCAACCCTCCATAACTGATTTTAAAACAAACCATCAGCAAGATCCTTCATCCAGAATAGCTAGGAATAGTGCTAAATTGACATTATATCATACATGATACGAACCACATGTGGGTTGGGAAAAATGTGGCATAAATTGAAAATAATTAAACAAATGTTTTCTGTTGTGAATGGATCAGACTTGTTTTATGATCTGGAAGTTTTTAGAAGGTGTGTAAGTTGGTGCCCATCAGTAAGCTGTGACTAACCATGCAGAATAAAGTATCTAAGCCACAAAATTTAATTTACTTAAAACCAAAAATCTTTACATCTTTTAGCCTCTGTTCCAATTAGAGTGCAAAAAATATTTTTTTTCTGGAATTCTTGGATAAAGTTTTGTAAAGTGCTGTTCTACAGCACAAGAAACAGAGAAGCTCAGCAATTTGGAATGGTCAGGTGAAGCAAACTCTTTGTTTTATATTCTACATTATGCAAAGCTCTCACAGAAAACTTAATTGCAAATATTCAGACAGATTTTCTTCAGCAGCTTTGGGGTAATTTCAGTCACTGACTACAAAGGCTTCTGGATCAAATCCTTCATTTTCATTACTCAGATTCAGATGCAAACTGCATGACCTGAAACTTTATCAGAACACTTTCATGTGATGTCTTGAAGTATTTAATTAAGTTTTCAATTAATCATTATTTGAATGTTGGCCCTCCTGCTGCTGAAATATATTTGATTAATAATTAGGCCACATTTAAACCTACATTAGTGAACGTACATTAAGCTTTTAATAAAAGAAAACTCCACAAGCATTGCTTTCAGACCCGGCATATGAGATGAAAAGGACTCCTCAGATTAGGTGACTCTACTTAGGAGCATGGCATTTCAATTTAGTTGAATTCAATTATAGTTGTGATGAAACTGGGTACATAACACTCCATGCAAAACAAGCATTTGAGAAAGATTCTTTGAATTTGAGAAAGATTCTTTGAATTTGAGAAAGATTCTTTGAATTTGAGAAAGATTCTTTCTTCTTCACCCGCTTTTTGTATTCCTTCACATACATTCTATATTATATAAAAGGAATTACAGAAATACATGGTTTCCAACAGGGGGTGATCCACATTATTTATTTTGAAGTTGTGATCTTTACAGCTACAATGTCTCTCCTTTGTTATTGGCAAACTTTTCAATCCAATACAAGATGGAAATGTCTTAAAATTAGAGGACTTGAATATTTTAGTGTGTGTCAATTTCCCCCTTTCAGAACATTCTTAAAGAGATGCAAAAAAACCAAAAATTATGCTCATTTTCAGATAGCCCTTACAATAATGTGAGAATAATTGCCTAAACCCATTGTACCAAAAGCCATCACAATTATGCTGGTCAAATATGAAGGAAAAAGGATGAAATCGAAAAAAGCCCATGTATTGGTAGGGAAATGTCCAGTACTAATATTGAAGGTTAGTAAGTCATCTGAAGACAAAATCCAGAGATTTCTCTGGGTTTCATATAACATCTGTGTTTTGGGGGTGTTTTTACTTGCACTCTACTTTTTGCAAAATTCCATTAATTAAAATTTAAATAAGAAAAATTGATTGAAATGTTGCCAAATATCTAGTTACGTTGAATTATGAAAAAGCTATTGTAGCCCTAGAAGAGCAAAAAGACATATGAAAACTCATGGATGCTCATCTCTTTTATACGGAAGGATGTGGCCAAACTTATTCATGCAATCATTGTCAACATTTTGCAAATTGTGCAACAGTTTTGCATTTGCAACATTTAGCAACATTATTTGCAACACTTTTCCTTATTAGCCCCGTTAGGTATTTGAAGGGAAAGTTGTTTCTAATTCATCTCACACTAAGATATTTGGCAATTTATTCACTGAATTCACCAAAGTTCTGAGCATTGAAGAGTGTTCAAATTACTTATTAAAATTCCCAGTCTTATTGCTTACCTTTAAAGATACATTTAGAAAAAGGAAAAAGAAAAAAACAGAGTGACACGGTCACTCTACAAAAACAAACTCTCTGATTATATTTGCTTTACTCATTTTTTTCATTCCTAGAGCCTTTTTTCTCATTGGTATGACATAGTTAATCAATTCAGGATACTAGCTAGAAAAATTGTGGGTCTGACTGTGACACAACTGGAAAGACAATGAGAAGTATGGTAAATATGTAACTACAGAAAACAGCCATCCTTTAATTTTTTTTTTAATCTTCCAGAATATATTTTTTAACACAGCAAGATGTGATTCTAAAGGTTATGAAAAAGAAGGACTATGTCCAGGATGTTATATGAACTGTAAGGTGCCTTAGGTACTTTTCAGCTGCTTGTTCCTATCTTAATATTCACTAATACTAATTTTCTTCAGAGTATTAGCATTCAACATGGGCAAAGGAGTGGCAAGATTCCCCACACCATCATGCAAGCACTGGAAAATGGTACAGTTTGAATTTTAAAGATTTTGAATGTACTTCTTGTTGCTGCAGCCCAATATCTTTAGGCAATTCAGGATCACTTTGTTTTTTCCTTTCATAATATTTCTGTTAGCATGCAAGTGAGCATTTGAAGTTAGAATAGGTGAATGTATATGAATAGTGTCATGTTCATATACTCACATAAACACGTGTAATATGGGAATTTAGGACCTGATTATTTTCTGGACAGATAATGCAGGGTTTCTGTTTCTTATTTGATCGTGATCATCCTTACAGTTCAAGGTTTTATCTGTGCTGATTATCATAAATATATTCCTTGATGTAATAAAGTAATGCTTTAAGGAAACCAACTTACGAAATATTTACAGCTGTTAAAACATCTCCTGGACTTTGAAACATTTAAACACAGATCCATAGATTAAGGATATGATGTTACATCTTGTATAATTCACTCTTTGAGAGTGAAATTATCCAAGAATTTCTGCATAATTCTTTAAACCCAAGTGCATAATTTGTGCAGGATATGAGAAAGGAGAAAAGGGATAAGGTTTTATTTTTGTTACCAGGAATCATGGATGAGAAGAAATTTGAATTTTAATTTATTTAGTATCTGGTTTTGGTCTTAGACACACAATGCTCAGAAGGACTCTGAATGGTCAATTTTGTCTCTGTTTTCTAAGATGGAAATGGAAATCAAGCAAGAAAATATACTTGTTCAGTGATGAAGAGACCACAGCAGAGATCATAATGGATAATTTGACCAAAAAAAGAATAAAAGTAATAATTTTTTTAAAAAATGTATAATTTTTATAAAAGTTTTATAATTCTATTGTTGTACTGAAGTAGCATGGGTGTCCTGTGAAATTACGTCCATGAAATTAGGTCTAGGCTGTCTATTAAGTTCTGTTGAAATGAAGTTTATTAGATGAAGAGTTTGGTTTAGAAAGGCTAAAATGGGTACTGATACATCTCTCAACTGGTCAGAACAAACAGTTTATTTCACACTTATATCTTCCTCCTACACTCAGAAATTGGAAACAAAGTAATTTTCTGTCTGGTGCCATTTGAATCTGAACCTACGTACCCTGTGCTGCGTGTCCTGCTGACATTGTTTTACCTTGTGTAAATTGTTAATCATTGTCTGAAATGATATCAGGACTCCTACCTTCCTCATTCATGATAATTTTTGTTCTGAATATTTTTCTCTAAAATCAACATCACATTCAGAAAATTCAAAGACCTTGTGGGATTTATTTGTTTTTAATACAAGATTAAAATAAAAATGGGACAGTGAAGTGTGACCCAGTACAGGCTACACTACAACGTCTAGATGAACATCTTTCTTCTCTTTTGGTTTTTGTACTCACCAGCAGGATGAAGGTCTGTTTCTTTAGCTGGCTTTTGGAAAGTATCCTTATTGCTTTTATAGGATTAAAGGAAGTGCCACTTGGCTTGCTCCAGCTCAGGGGGGCTTTTTGCCTATTTTTTTTTAGCTTGACTGCTGAATGGAAAGAAAAGGATTTACACAGATGGAAGAACTTGTTACCGCAATTAGTTACATGTATTTCCTAACAAAATGCAAAACCAATGTACATTCAGATAGTGAGGTAAAAAATATTTCTTTAACTTTAGCCCCAGTTTCCTGTATTTTAGTTTGTGGTTTAGCATGTCCATCTCTTGTCACCCCAATACAGAACCTGAGACCACAAGTAAGGTCTCAAAGACCCAGCTATTTTCTCAAGGGACCAAATAGGTAACTGATGGTTGAACAAGTGACATCAAAAAGCTGGGAAAGGAAGAGTTGAGGATTCTACCTAGAGTGGTAAAGCAGTGGGAAATTTTTTGGGTGATTGAGCATTTTGGATGAAGGATATTTACCTGTTCTTCCGTAAACACACAGAAACATTCAGATCCAGTCACTTATATATTTGAATAAACTTTGGGTTAGTACTTTAATACACTGAAATGAATTAACAGTAAAGGTGATCTAGTATAATATGACATAAAATATTTCTAAGTAGTAGGTTTCCCCCTCAGGAAAGGGCTGAAAGGATTATTTAAAAGAGATAAAACCACTCTGAGGGTCACGAAAGAGAATACGAGGAAAAAACTTCCTTAAAATAAGGATGGAAGTAATAGAGCAAATACAAGTACAGGTGTCTGTTTTCTTCACCCAAATCAATTAATATTCCACTCTTTTACTCTTCCAGACTACTGATCAAACCATGAAGTATAGGAATTGATCTGGTTGTATGATATATTCTGAATCTGCTGTGTTAGTTATGCTGTATGGCAGGATACACCTAGAGAATGCTGTGGGTCAGGTAGAAAGTGATCTAAACTTTAGATGAGTTTTGGTAGCCAAGAGATTTCCTTCTTGTTAGGGAAGCCTGCTGGATTAGCAGTGTCTTCAGCAGAGAAGAACATGATTTTCTGCTGAGCATGTGCCAGCTGGTCCTCTGTGGCAGGTGTATATCCACCAAGAGAGACTGCATTACAGGGCTCCCACACCTTGAGCTTGTGATCTGTCTGCGCTTTCAGTCAGCATCATGACAGGGGCTTAAGTCTGAATAAATCTATGGAAAACAACAGTTTTAAGCCAGCAGCTATGCTCTCCTTCTTCTAAAAGAGGCCTGTGCACTTATCTCAGTCTGGTTTTTGAGTAACAAGTGCATTGAAATTGGTCACAATATTTATAGATACATCTGTTCCATGTGCTGCAGATCTCCTGTAATATCACTTAAAATTTAGTGAACAGCTTGAGGCATCTGATTAACTGCCTGATATTTACTTTTAGGTTCACAGGCCTGATAGCCAAACCTGAGGGTGGGAATTCTAAAAGTACTAGCATTAATTTCTGGGATACTATTGACCTCTAATGGGAGGCAGATACACATTTGCTCTGTGTTGTCACAGCATTAGCTACTAGGTATGAAAGTTACTAAGAAAATTATCAGCTGATCAATTAACTGATGGCAGTAGAAAAGACTTCTTTCGAAGTGTGGATGAGATGACAAATTTATGTAAGAAAGAGCTCTTCAAGAAAACCAAGAAGTAAACAAGTTTTACTTGTCACAAGTAAATGTTTCACTTTCAGAGGTGGAACAGTGTACTGTGAAGGCCCTCCTTAGGGCACAGTATTTCAGAGAACAGCATCAAGATGTGACCAAGGTGTTTTCCCAGTTAGGAGCACTGTGATAAACAGCAACAGGGCAAACTAGCAGGTATATCCAGTTGTGCAGCTGTATTGTGGAAGTCAGAAGATGGCAGTCTTTGCTCACTGTTGAAATTGATGCCTAGCTAATCCTAATAACACCTGAATAGTGAAGAACAAAATGAATATGCATCTCTCTGTGTATTTTTAGTTGTTAAAATTTAATTTCAAGTGCATCTTGATAATGAAAAAAATGTTAGCTCTTTATTTTTTCCTCAGAAATCATTCGTGTTGATGGCAATCAAAATATTTGTTTATATTCACTACTTCAAACAAGAAAAGGATAGCATTTTTTAGTGTAAAAATGCTCTAAACACTGTCTGAGACAGCTAAGAAAGGCATAGGTGAGCACAGAAAAGTGTGTCCAAAAGGAGGATTGACAGAGGCTGCTCAGTAACTGTGTACAGCTGTAGACATCTAAACCTCAGCAGCTGATTACATTCTGCTTCTGTCCAGGTCAAAAGTCTCCCCATATGAGTAGCAAAGAATGTAATACATTTTCAAGCCACACAGGGGTCCAGGAATTAGAAAGAAATGGGTCACTATTCCCCGAAGGCTTGGTCCAGTAGGCAAATGTTGAACCTTCCTGGTATGCACAGTAGGGTCTGTACTGCCCATTATCTCCTACTGATCAGGGCATATCAATTTGCAAATTTTTAATGAAGTCTTCCTGACACGAAGGGAGACTGAGCTTTTATCTTACCTGTTCCTGGTTGCAAAGCAAGGAAGTGCAAGCATATCTACACCTGCTGGTAAAGGCACTCCATCATCATCAGGAATTTTTGTTCTGATCTCTTCTCACATGAAAGCAAAAAAAAAAAATCTTAGTTTAGGAAATTCTTACTGTGATGAAACAAAATGTATAAATTTCTTGCAACAATCTTTGGAAAGAAAGAAATCATCCCACCACCTGTGGCATTGGAGTCCCTGGGCTGATAGACAGGGACCTGCACTTATCACATTCCATCCTGGAGTGCAGGTATCTCATTAATCAGGAGCTGGGCTGGTTGAGGATCAGACCAGTGAGCTGTCTAGCCCTGGGAGTTTTGGACTCCCTATAAAAGTAACCTCTGAACAATAAAGCACACTGTTTGTCACAAGGACCTCTGGAGTGTGTGTGTGTTGTCCCTGTCTCCGACCATCGACTCCATGGAACACAAGGATATTAAACATGATACCATTAAACATGATAATTACCCAAGGACCTTTTCCAGTAGGACATACAGACACTGCAATTTTCCAACCTACTTCTGGCACAGAAATTTTGAATTTTGAATTTTTTGCTTTCTTGGCAGGTGTCGTGGCTTAACCAAATCAAAACACAGCCCTGTACTAACCACTATGAACAAAATTATCTCAATGTAATTAAAACAATGTAATTGGTAAGGACTAGAATTTGGATGTCTTGTATTTTGGTGAGTGTCCTGACCATGAGTCTGCTGCAGCCCAGTGTTTCCTCTTACCATTCTAGTGAGCCTTTTTCAAGTGTATGTAAAGAAACCCTTCACTTTTAATGGAAGGACTAACAATTTGAACACTGGGGGGCTCTGTAAGTCCCTTACAAGAGACATTGTTTGCCAACACCAGTGATTTAGTGTTGGAGGTTTCCTTTTGGGCACAAATTAATTTTGTGTGTGTACTAGGAATCTCACAGCATCCCTTCAGGAGCATCATGGATGGGCTGTAAACATCTTCCTTCCTGGGGGAGCTAAGGTTGGAGGAATGCTTGGCTTCATCAAGCACAGAAGGGATGTGTCAGAAAGCCCTACTTACGCTGCAGGAAGGCAAAGATCTTCCACAGGCAGCTGTCTGCACTGATTTGGCCTCACCTTGAATATCATATGCAGTTTCAGTCACCACAATATAAGAAAGATATTAAACCATTATAGAGCCTCCAAAGTAGAACAATAAAGATGGTGAAGGGTGTGGAGGGGAAGCTCTATGAGGAACCAGCTGAGGTCACTTTGGCTGTTCAGTCTGGAGAAGAGGAGGCTGAGAGATGACCTCATTGCTGTTTGCAGCTTCCTCTTCAGGGAGAGTGGAGGGGCAGACATGTATCTCTGCTCCCTGGTGACCAGTGACAAGACCCAAAGGAATGGCTGGACCTGTGTCAGGAGAGGTTTAGGTTGGATATTAGGAAAAGGTTTTTCACCCAGAGCGTGGAGTGGGGTCCCCAGGCAGTGGTCACAGCCCCAGTCCTGACAGAGTTCAAGGAGTGTTTGGAAAGTGCTCTCAGGCACATGGTGTGACTCTTGGGGATGGTGTTGTGCAGGACTGGGAGTTGGACTGGTGATCCATGTGGGTCTCTTCCAGTTCAGCATATTGTGTGATTCTGAGAACCTGGGCCATCCATACAAGCTTTGCTGCTAGCCAAGATGTGATGTGGGTGTCGAGCCCTGGGATCACTATGAGCTGGATCACATTCAACTTCGGTTCTTCACTTTTGTGCCTCACCTGTCAGTGACATATTGGCATCTGTCCTCCTGAAAACTGTTGTTTTTCTGCTCTTTTATCAAAGCATTTTAAACTCAACTAGCATTCTTCCTATCTGTCATACAGAATGTTTTATTTTCTCATTACTGACTATAAAAAGGCAAGTGTACGGCAAAACTCTTGGTTCTGTATTCATTTCTGGCATCCAATCATTTAAACTTAGGTTTAAAAAGCTATAAATTTGAAAAAAAAATTGATTCTGGTCCCAGTTAACATGAACCAAATAGCAATATCTCTACTTTGTAACTTCATTTCTATCAAGACTTGATTACGAGCTAAGCTTTAAATACATGAAGACTTCTTATATGCTAAGTTAAATGGGATAGAAGAACATCCTTAGCACACCTTTTGGCCTTCCTTAAGCTTAAAGTCTCCAATTTGTGATTTAGAAATAATGCATCAGATGAATAGCTATTGAAATTCAACTCTCTTGACTTGAGAAGAGACACATAAATTTAAATCAACCCAAAATCCCAGATATCAGATGATACAAGCTGGTGGGTTTTTTGAATCAGTTTAATATTAAATATTAAGAGTGTTTTTTATGTCAAATTTTGAGAAAATGAACAAGTATATGTTACTGTAATATTTTCATTATTAGAAGCAGCTCTGATAACTAACAATAGCACTGTGGTTCTTAAACAGTTTTATCTTTGCTTGCAAAGGAAACTAGATAGGTAATAACTTAAGTTTTGAGCAAATTTGAAGTTGGGGAAGCAATATTTGCTTGACAATTCTGTAAAGGCCTAATACCAACATTGTACCTAACTCTCTGTTCAAAGAGAGTTAGTGTCCCACTTGTATAAAATTTGATATCAACATTATTTACTAATTTTACTTTTTTCCATCCCTCTTGTATACAATTTACAAAAAATCCCAAAATGAACCCAAATCAAAACCCAAAGGAACTCTTTCCTTGTCATGCAAATATTATTTTATCATTTTATAGAAATCTGTTTCAGATCATTTAGCAGTGAAACACAAGATGTAGCAGGTAACATTTTATTGAGAAAATTAGTATCATAAAGAAAAGCAACACATTGGAAAATGTATATTTATGTATAAATTTTACTTCAATTTATCTGTTTTGTTGGAAACAGAGTTTTCTATTAAAAGACAAAAAATCAAACCCAAACCCTAGATTTGTCTGATTAAGTAGTCTGATGCCATCTTGATAAACAGTGCATAAGCACTGTAATTTGTCTGATATTAGAGGCACTGATTTAGCAGTTCATTGCTCAGGCTTTATGCTGCTGACATTCTATTGATGTAATTGTTTTTTGTTTAGAGGTGGTATGTGTATTGTAGGTGTTTGGAAGATGTAAATTCTATAGCTATTACTTACTTTGAATTACTAATTTATCCTTTGAAATTTAGTAGTCTCTGCAAAATATTTTTGTCTGATTTCAAAGAATACCAAAGTACATAAATCTAATTCTAGAGGATGCCATTTCTTTTTCTGAGTGAAACTGAGCTGAAAGACTAGTCTGTCAATGACTCTGACACCTTCCGTGTCATTTAAGCCCACTTAGTAAGTCAAGATGAAAACTGTGCAGAGGAACTGGTCTCAATTTCACATAGTGAGAAATGAAATTTTACTTGTCCATATAATTCACAGAAGAAGAAATCACTGAGTTCGTACTGTTCAGAAAGACCCATGTTGTTCATCAATTACAAGAATGTTTCATGAAAGTGCTGTTGAAATTATTTCTGAGTTTCTTTTAGTAGATACTTTTCATAAATTTACATATGGTTTTGGAGACAATGATTTTTAAAGTCACACTCAACCCAATTCCTTATTTGAGAAGGAAATTTTTGTCTAAGTGTGTGCCTCCAGCAATAAATATGAGATGACAGAACAAACAGATGGAGGCTCAGCACAACTTTTCTTAATTGTCTGTGGGAGAAATGTCTTTACAATTCTTGAAAGATGTTTTGCAAGTAAGTCCATATTTGAGATGACCTGGTCTTAGAAGGCAGGTACTAATCCTCATTATGACATTTATCTACAGAGCTCACACACACACACGCAGAAGACAAGTGAGGGACTTCCAAAAACTGTTCACAGGATAATGATTTTTTGCAGTATGAGTACCTGCATAGTTCTGAATTAGGTCAAAAGATTGAGTGAAAACAGTAGTGGAACTATAAGCAGAAGAGGGGCAGAGATTGTGTCCATATTCATCAGAAAAAATGTCAAGATCTAAGTAATATTTGAAATTCTACCAATAAGATCAGATATCATACATAGGGAAAGGAAGGTCAACGGACTAACATACAATTTGTCTTGTATTTGTGACAAAAGAATTAAGTACTCATTGCAATAGTTTGAAAAAATATTTACAGGTCTTAGCTTGTTCCAACTGAAATTACCTGTCACCATATGTTATCATATTTGATTCCTTTTATTTTCAGAATTTACATCTCTTCCCCTCACACCAGAGTTGTTTATAACTTGATTTAGAGGATTAAACACAATTGTGTAGCAGCTACAGAAGGTCAACAATTCTCCCATTCAACTCTTCATATTGTCTTGCACCTTATATGTTTCAAATGTGCTGCTAAGACCATCACAATGAAAACACCTTTTTCTTTCAAAAGAGATGTGATCTGCAAGGCACTGAGATTTCTTTTGCACTGAGGCAGGTGACCCAACTCTTGTACATGCACTAAATTTAGCCATCATTTGGTGGCATGCAAAAGGGAACTTGCCATGCCTAGTCCAGCAGGAAGGGTTCTAGATCTTAGTATAAAAAAAAAGAAACAATTTTTCCAATTCATCTGTCTTCTCAATATTTTAAACTTTTTCTTCAGGTGCACTGTGGTGAAACTGAAAGTTGCTCTTTAATGTTGTTATTTATAGAAGGTTTTTGTATCTTGACAAGGTTAGTGAAGGCAGAAGGGAAGAGATCTGTTGGCTGGCCTTCTTTCTTAAAGAAGGGTACAAAGCTTAATGGAGCTGTGACAGGTATTTGTGCAGCTAAATTGGCATGCTGCCAATTCCTCACATCCCTAGTGCCTACCTCAGCCACCTTTACATTGTCTCTTAGTTGAGGAAAAGAGTTTTCTACTCTAGAAATAATTGAGCTTCATTTGAAAATATGACACACAGCTACATTTTCCAGCCACATTGAAGATCTCAGATATCTTTGCCCATGGTGTCACTTCCTCTCTGTCCTAGTAAGCATATCAGCAGTTACATAATTGTGTCAAGAAACAGGCAATTCAAATAACCAAAAATGTACCCTAATGTTATGTCAACCTGACCTTTTAATGGGTAATTCCAGCAACTTTCCCAATAAGACTTTTTAAGGTAGTAATTCTGTGAAAATTATCCTTATGAAAAATGGTTCTTTTCCACTCCAACAAACAAAAACAAACAAACAAACAACCCCCCAAAAAACTACACCAAAACCTCTTCAATGCCCCTAAGAATACAGCAAAATATGTATTGTTATAAAAAATAAATTTAAGAAATTTCACTCATCTTAAGAGGATCTCTAGATTCCCACTGTAGAAACTGAGCAGAAGTTTGCAACCAATTTCCTTCTGCTGCTTGTTTTCTGGCTATTACGTCTTTGTATGTGTACTAGTTTGAAGGCAAATCAGTGAGAAATTCCAAGTCAAAACTATAATTTAATAGGAAGATTAAAGGCAGAAAACGCCAGCTTAAACTGGCAGTCAGGACACATCCTGACACCCTGTTAGGCTAGGTGGTGGCAGCAGTCTGATTAAATGGTGGCTGCATTCCTGTTGAAATTATAGATGTGGTTCTGTTGAAACAGTGATCCTGTAGAAGGGTCTGGTCCTCCTCTGAAAGTCCAGTGATGTTTATTAGCTCTTGTCCTCTGGCAATCCAGTGGATAAGGCTGCTTGTGGTGCTCCAAACCTCAGACTTTATCCAGGTAGGAATGGTTGGTTTCTCCCCCTGGGCGGAGCATCCCACAGTGGGATGATGTAACTTCATGAGCCATGCAGTGTAACTCAATGGCCTACTAACAGAAATTATCCCCTGGGGTCATCAAGAATGTGTCATGGACAAGATAAAGATCACTGCCTCACCTTGTTTTAAAAGCTTATGGAAATGCTGATAGAATACATACTTTTGGTTACATCTTACATTGTAACCTAGTAGATTGAGTGTTATTTAGTCCAATTTGGTACTAAATGCATTTTGGAAAAACTACTGAACACCACATATCCCTCTTTCCATGTTTATCAAAGTAAGGAACATTTTGCCTTATTTTTCCACAGGTAACCAAATAAAAATCCGAAAGACAAGAATTAAGTCATTGGATAATTTGCCAACCTAAAATAACTGAGACCAATTTGGAGCCAAAGCACAAATTTGCAGCTGACACACAGTGTTTGGATCAATATTGCTGCATGATGTGGATGTATGGAAATCTGCTAATATTATGACAAGAAATAATGAATTTATGTGTACATGTACTTGCATATGTCTTTATACGTTTTACAAACACAAAATGAGTCCATTCAATCTCCCTAATTCTGGGTCTTCAATGCTCACCTTGGTCTCTACATAAGTAGAGTGTTTATCAACGTGATCTCTCAGTACATCTAAAGCAGTGCAAGGCACGGCAATTAAAGAACAGACACTTATTCAAACACAGTCTGTCTTTCACTTAACCTCTGTTTGTCCAACCATTGTGTAATGCTAGGCTGAGTAAAGGAAAGGAGAAGGAATATTTTACATAGCTTGAAGTGTTATGATGACAGATACAGGACATTGCTGGAGAGGTTAGCTGTAAGACTTTTTTTTTTGCCTCACTATTCATGCACTATTGGACAATTTTTTATCTTTTTTTCCTTTCTACTGACTGTAATTTGTTGTTTGAAGCAGAAAATTCAGCTATGTGATCAACATTTTTCTGGCACATTTTGCCTTAGTTTAGGGCATGTGAATTTAATCCTCTTATCAAGATAAATAGAACAATACTCCTTCACAATGAATTCACTTCATATACCTCCAAAATATCTATCTGCTTACTGAGAAGCTGCTGTATATATTGGGTTTATTCCAAGTGGTGATACTAAAAGATGTGGTCACATTTCAAAGTCTGCAATGAAATGAAATACATTTAAATCTTTCGCATGAACAGCCTTTGAAATTCTTCTAGTATCTTGAGATAACATATACAAATATATGTATTTTTCAATGGCACAGAAAAAGTCATCTTTTCTAAATAAAATTTTGCAGTTTATTTATTCTCAGTCTGTCCTTATTTCGAAGCTGTCTTTTATACACCAGCTATTTACAGCATTTTACAAGCTTAGGTGCTGTTTCTTAAACCATAAAAGAAGAAGAAAGAACATTCAGATCTATAAGCTGATTGAATTTTATGGATATTGTAAGTTGCATTTTCAGTGCAGCTCTTTTTTGCTACTTAAAGGATCAACACCACTCCTGATGATGTGCAAAAATAAAGCTGATACCTTATATCGACTCTTTAAGTTTTTAGAACTGACCAAATATTGCTCTGAGAAACCCAGACCGTTTTGTTCATGACAACACAGGAAGAAACATGAAAAAGATATAATAGACAAGGTAAGCAACAAATCAAATCCAAATTGCCTTCAACAGAATTGTATGTTGTCTTAGCGAAGCTTGATTTACAAGGGGAAAGGTTAGATAGATGACATAACCTGATAACATAAAGGATTGACATTTCAAAATAGTTTTTAAAAGCAATCTATAAATTTTCTATGAAATTATGTAACTCCAAATGATCTATTATAGCACTAACTGATATCAATTGTATATTTCCTGAAAGCAGTCATGGTAGATCCATACTTCTAAGGACTTCTATATATAAAAGTTGCTAAGCTGTTACTTATTTGTGTACATCTTCCAATCCTTGCATTGATGTGTAATAGCAGATTTGATAAAAAGATAGTGCTGCTCTTATGTTCTTCCTGAAATAATGTTTCACATTCTTGAAACACATGCCTTGATTTTTATGGTATTTATCTCATCTGTCCATTGTTTGGTAGAAATGTGATGAGTTATGGTAGAATGGTTTCAGTTAAAAGGGACCTTAAAGATCATTTCATTCCAGACCCCCTCATGGGCAGGGATACCTCCCACTAGACCAGGTTGCTCCAGTCTCCATCCAATCTGGTCTTGAACAGGTCCAGGAATGGGGCAGACACAACTTCTCTTGGAAAGCTGTCCCAGTGCCTCATCACCCTCACAGGGAAGAGTTTCTTCCTAATATCCAATCTAAACTTGCTCTCAGTTTGAAACCATTCCCCCTTGTCCTGTCTCTCCAGGCCCTTATAAATAGGTTCTCTCCATCTTTCTTGTCGGTCCCTTCAGGTACCTGAAGGACACAATAAAGGCGCCTTAAAGCCTTCTCTTTTCCAGGCTGAACAGTCCCAATTCTCTCAGCTTTCCCTCCCAGCAGAGCTGCTCCATCCCTCTGGTCACCTTGGTGCCTCCTCTGGCCTGGCTCCAGCAGGTCCCTGTCCTTGCTGTGCTGGAACCCCAGAGCTGGATGCAGGTGGGGTCTCAGCAGAGTGGAGAAGAAAAGTCTTTAGCTGTTTTGGTTAGGAATGTTTAGAGCCATGACTTCAATGAATGAGGTCAGCTTAGCTTCAAGAGTAAACTTTATCATATGTTTAATTTTAACTGTTACACAATAGTATTTTTCATGGAATGAGATACAGTTAGAGACAGTAGTTTAGTGATGAAATATCTTCACCATTTCAGCTATAAGGGACCAGAAGACTTATCTTGTCTCATCAATATTCTTGTTCTCTCTGAAATTGTTAAGATAATGAGACTGAACTCAAAGATCCTATTTAACATCATGGTAATACTGTCTGCATTGCACGTACTGTCTCCACTGCAAATGGTTACTATTTATAAACATGTATATATATTTTTCTGCACCATCATGCAATTAAAACAACCTTTATACTAATCTAAGAAGCCTTTAAAATATATTTATTTGTTTATATAATAATAGCAATAACACAATGCCAGAATTACGAAAAAACAGCTTTTGCAAATGAAATTTTTGACAATCTATTTTGAGTAATTTCATGCTGAACTTTCTACCTTGAAAGAGTTTAAACATTAATGACATAATAGTGAGTTTGTTCTTTGAGCTCATTTAGCTCCATTTGCTATTCTACATGCCAGACAAGGAAGAGGTAGAAAGATGAAGGAAGGTCTATGGCACAAAGTAGAGGCAGGTAAAAGTAACAGAAAAGGGTATGAATTCCAACTCTATGTATATTCAGGGAGGCTGAGAAATAGATATTTTCCTACACTCAAATATTTGTAGAATAAGCTTTTTCTGTGCAAATTTCAGGCTCAAAATTCTTAATAGTGAAGCAGGTTTTGCCACTCAGAAGCAGACAAAAAAAAAAAAAAAAAAAAAAAAAAAAA
>JAYDZK010000001.1:13985738-14008276 GCA_034509185.1 Euphonia xanthogaster | reverse complement strand
AAGAAAGAAAGAAAGAAAGAAAGAAAGAAAGAAAGAAAGAAAGAAAGAAAGAAAGAAAGAAAGAAAGAAAGAAAGATTGATTTTCTTTGGAATATTAGACTCCACATATATGTAAGATGCTCTATCACGTCTCTTGATAATGATCGAGTACCAGGACAGGGAGCTGAAGCCTACAAAGTGCAATTCCAATTATATTTTCATCTCAGTTTGCAGTCTTAAAATATATAGAGGGCATGATTTGGAGAAAACTCCAAAAGAAATTATGGAGAATATCAGCAATCAAGAGGAATGTTAGGCTATCAAGTTTATAAATAGCCACGGTGCTTCAGCTGGTGAGCAAAGAATTGTTAACAAAATTCTTATTAGATTGAAATGAAGTTTATTGCATATGGATTACATGCTTCCTAACATAATGAAAAATACCCAGCTCCTTGTAGTTAGTGTTACAAAAGCACAAACTTTTTTTATATGGCTCAACATAGTTTTTCCCCTAAGGTATTAGGGTTGTTTTTTTTTTTTTTTTTTATTTTAAATTCAAGATTGTATAGTAATGTTGGAGTTAGAATCAGAAACCAGTCTAATTTCTGCTGGCATTATTGTTTTGACATATTGATCATGGACATGTAGGTGACAGATAGGGTAAGAGTTATGCTAGTGACCTCATCTAGTTATAGATAAGTGTTGTCTTTTATTTGATCTTTTATTTTTATTTTGAAAGAAGAATCAAAAGCAGAAAATGTTTTGACAAAACTTTATCAATTGATCATTCTGTTGACCTTATTGTATCTGTAAGCTCTGAAGCCTGTTTCCATGTTTTGAGGAGAATTCTTAGCCTTGTGATTTTTAAACTCAATATACAAAACTCTACTGTTCTGAAGTTAATTCGAAAATCACAGAACTAGAAGTCTTGGCAGTGGCATCTAAAGCAACATCTCTGTGTTCTTTGGCCCAAGAGAAATTCCTAAGGCACTAATCTGACAAAGGATTATAAGGAACTTCAGGTAAACTGCAGAGAGTTGCATAGGGAAGTGTCACCAATGCACGGTTGAAAAGTATAAGAAGTTTCTTTCCTTCTTGTTATTTGGAAATTAAAGCAATATTAACAAGTAAGCTATATAAAGGTTTACATTGCATAAAAAACATTTCAACTCCAGTTTATAAGTAAATGATGGAATTTTGAATCAGGACATTTAATTATTTATGGAATAAAAATCAGACTAGATTTATTTTTCAATAATTCATTAACTTACCTGGATACCAAGAATAGAAAATGGGCAATTCTGCTGTGAAGAAAGCCTGTATTCACTGTTTTAAATATAACCTTTTATGTTACAGAATGTGTTCTAATTAGTAATTTCCAAACATACTGTGTATGCATATTCCAAGTAACAAATATGGAAATTAGTGGTATTTTGTTATGTTGTATACATAATATATAATTTTATATAATTGTTATATTTCTCTTTTCTCCAGTAACTGACAGCTCTAAAATTCATGAGATTGGATATTCTACCTCATAGAACGTAGCTGTCATGTCATATTTATGAAGTTGAATACTATAAATCTGTACATTCATAATGCCACATTTTATCTTAATTTTAGACCATCATATGGTAATATAGAAAAAGAAAATAACAGCTTTAAATATCTGTAGTTTTACTTATAGATTAATTGAGTATTTTTAAGAGATGGGTTGCAGTAAATAACTCTGGATCCCATTCTCCCAAGTATACTAAACAGGTGCAGTGGAATTTACAGAAATGTGGCAGACTTTTAATTTTTCATTCCTTATTCCTATTATTTGAGTTTGCACAGTCTGCTACAGAAATCTAATGTGATGTGAGAGCCTTTTACTCTTTATGTGCCCAAGGAGACCACAGGTGTGTTAAGACTGTTTGTCATAGATAAACCTGTTTGTTGTCGTTTGAGAGGGCTTCATTTCAGAGAATTTAAGATTAAATTAGGCAGAGAGATAAGATTAGGGCTAGATCAGGGCTGATCAAGGACCAAAAATAACCTGAAAACCTTTTACTTTACCTGGTTTTCAGATTATTTTTGTGGTTATTGCACAAGAACACAAACTCATCCCATTTTAAAATAACTGCTCATGTTAGCTGGTATAATTTTTAATCTGAATTTGCCTTTTGCAATATTATCTGTAGCCATCAAACATTCAGATTATTAAAATTGAGCAAGAGATCTATTTTCTCATCAGAAATTCATGAGATAAAGGAAAACAGGGTTTGTCAGGGTTTAATTATAATCTTTGCTTTACTTTAAACTAAAATTTTGTTATTTATATAGCTTGGCTTGAAGAAATCTATACTAATTCTAGAAAGAAGTTTCCCCACTCCTGTTATTTTCATTTAAATTGTTTTTATTTACCATACTGCCATGGAACTTGTCAAAAAAAAAAGTGGCTGTGCTCTTAACCTGGCATTAAAACCTTCAGGTCTTACTCCCAAGCGTAAATCCCATGGATCTTAAGATATTCAGGAGAATTTAGGATTTATAAGCAAAGATGAGTTATTCTACTTTTTGTCTCTGTTCAGAAACTCATTCTGATGCAGGAGAGCCTTCCAAAGTGCTGCAACTTCCAGTCATTTCTTTAGCATAAGAAGTGGGGCATATTAAGATTTCTTAGAAGAGATTTCTGACAGGAGCACCTTGATCCTGCGGCAGAATTCAGTTTTCTCTTAATGATGTGCCAGAAGGGACATATGCTGATCTTATTCTCTATGAGACAAATGCCTGATCTCATCAGAGAACTCCAAATTACACAGTTTTAGGACATCATATATGAAGTATGGTATTCTGGAAGTCATCCCACACATTTGCATGTTTGGAAATAGGCAACCAAAAACTGAAGCTCTGTATTTGTTTTGAAATTCATGGTGATTTTAATCACTGTAATTGTAATATAGAAACTATTATTTTCTGTGGCTTTTTTAAAATAAAATACTTGGTGCAATTTTTAAGGAACAAACTTACAAGCTATTAAAAATTCAGATGCCATTAAAAATTCAGGTGACCTCTGCATAGGAAATACTGATAAATTGCTGACTGCACATTGACAAAATATTTAAGTACAAAAATTGGTATGTAACCTATCTGTTTCTAAAAATGGCGACAATAATGTGTTTGCACCTGTAATCTAGCTGCCTACATAGTTTAGCTGATACTTTATCTAATATTTAAGTCCCTTCCTTTTTATTTGTTCAGAAACTATGTTAAATCCTTACTAGACGTATAATGTCTTTTAATAAATAAATGAATATCTGAAATGTTGCTAGACAGTTTATAACTTCAAATGTCTCTGATGAATTGTTGGTGACCTTCACACATGGTCTATTTTTCTGCATTTCAGCTTAAAATCCAAATGTCAAATTCTGGACTAGCTTCGGAGCTACTTCAATCAGAGAATGTTAAGAAGCTGAAATTGTTTATTTAAAAACTATAGAAATGTTGTTCACCAGAATAAGCAGTTATTTTGTCACCCATATGTAGATTTATATATTTCTAAGTTATTTTTTGGCCTGTAGTACTTTTATACATGAATTTACTCTCAGCAGCCAGAAGACAAGGTTGCATTTCAAATGTGCTGAAAAGGGGAAAGCAATATAATATATGCAGGCTCTTGAGATCTGCACTGTCAGTACAGTGAAAATTTCCAGTCTATAACATGCCACTTACTCCTTCTAAGATGTATGCCTTCAAAACTTTTATGCCTAAAATGATGCCTTTAAAACTTTTTTCACCCCATTTGACTAAATAGTCCATTTGCAGCCATAGTCTTCTAGCGATTTAGATCAGCTACTACTCTATCCATGTTCACAAATAAATTAATGGTTTGGGTTGGAAAGGGCCTTAAAGCTCATCTCATTCCAACCCCCTGCCATGGGCAGGGACACCTTCTACTAGACCAGGTTGTTCAGAGTTCCATCAAATCTGACCTTGAACGTTCCCAGGGATGGGGCATCCACAACTGCTCTGAGCAATCTGTGTCTGTGCTTCAACAGCCTCATGGGCAAGAATTTCTTCCTAAAAACTGATCTAAACCTACTCTCTGTCAGCTGGAAGTCATTTTCTCCTGTCCTGTCACTCCATGTCCTTGTAAAGAGTCTATCCCTGTAACTTACTAAGATTTATGGGAATCATAGCAAGTTTCCAAGGCCCATGTAATTCAACAGATCATTAAATACATACCTCCTATTAAAATACTTGCAAGCTCTCTATCTGTGTTTTTTGACCTCATACAACCTGGTATTAGGTAAGCCCCTTCACTGATATATCAAAGTCTTATTGTTTTGTAAATTGGCTGGCTCTAAACACATAGATAATCACCACATAAACAGTTTGTCTGGAGAGGAAAATTAGCCAAGAATCAACTCTTTTGTATTTGATTCAGATGGAGAAGACAGTTCTTACTTTAATATATGCATTTCACAAACTTGACATGACACATTTTCCTTTGCACTTTCCATTTTGCTTTCTTCCCACCTTTCACTTAGTGCCCACTTGCGTTTGGATTCCTCCTCACTCAGGCACTGTGAGTGTCTCATGCCTTGTCTAAATATCACACAGCATTTGTTGTTTCCTCCTTTCTGCCTCCAGCAGTATCTGGAGTGTCTTTGAGGCAGTGTTTACCACTAAGGTACCGAAATGGTCATGACTACTGAACCCTTCAGTGTCTATTCATTAACATGATGATAAAGTCCACATTTAAATAAAGATAAATTAACGTGCAAATTTCTAAAGAGTTTTCACTCCTGTCTGGATGGTTTATCCATGATTACCTGCAGTCTGATGTACTCTGAAATAGCTCTAACCTTGAAGGTCTGCTATCTCTTGCATGTCTATTTCAAGGACCCGCACATCAATCCTGCCACTTTCCAGCTGCAGTTGGAAGTGATGATTTTACTAGTTGCCTGCCTCCAGGAAGATTATCTCTCCTAGATTTTCTAGGGCTCTCACTTCAGAGGGTACATTTTGGGCACTGGTTTTGAGTTGTATTCATACTGTGTCCATTGATCTGTACACTTTGATTCAGCATGCCCAATCAAAGAGAGGCCCTTGGAAGCAAGCACTGGGAGCAGGAATCATGAACACCAATGTGACTCTGCAGGAGTTGGGCTACATCCACAGAGGGAGGCACAAGCTGCAACAGCAAATGTTGTCCCTCTAGTTACCTCAGACTTGAGACCCTCTGCTCTGTACTGTGGTGTCCAGAATGTCCCATGGGGCTTGTAATAGTCAGATCCACTCGTTCATCATCTGGGATTGCACTATGTTTAATCACAGACCATGAAATAGTTTAGTTTGGAAAAGAACCTTAAGATAATTGAGTCCAACTCTCAAACCAGCACTACCAAATCCACCACTAAACCATATTCCCAAGTGTCACATCTACACATCTTATAAATACTTCCAGGGATTGTGACTCAACCATTTTCCTGGACAACATATCTGTCAGCCCTTTTGATGAATGAAATTTTCCCTATTTAAATCTAAACATACAGGCAAACCTGAGACTATTTTGTCTTGTTTTAACACTTGTTACTTGGAAAAAGAGATCGACCCCCACCTCACTACACCCTCCTTTTAGAAACATCTAAAGGTCTCCCCTGAGCCTCCTTTCCCCAGACTAAATACCTCCAGCTCCCTCAGCTGCTCCTCATCAGACTTGTGCTCCAGACCCTTCCCAACTCTCCTGCCCTTCCCTGGACGTGCTCCAGCACCTCACTTCAGTCATGAAGGGCTCAAAACTGAACCCAGGATTTGAGGTGTGGCCCCACCAGTGCCAAGCACAGGGGAGGGTCACTGCCCTGGTCCTGATGGCCACAATATTTTTGATATAGGTAAGATGCCATTAGCCTTCTTGGCCATTTGGATACACTTGGAAGTCATCTGTGGACATCACAAATTTTTCTTGATCCTCTCTTTATTACGCAGGAAAAATCTACAAGGTAAAGATGTCTTCAATAACCCATGAAAGGGAAATTTTTCAAGTGTGACTTTGCCTGTAAAAGTGAGTTGCTGTGAGAAGAAACCAAACCAAACAAAATGAAACCAAACCAAACCAAACAAAATGAAACCAAACCAAGCCAAGCCAAACCAAGTTTTGGGTTGTAATTCTGCTTTCTTCTTTCTAATGCCTGTGCATGAACAGAGAGAAGAAAAATGCAAACAAATCCACTTTTGTAACAGCCTTGCCTCAGAGACCTTATCCAACAGAATTGTTCAAAGCAAATCTTTGGAGAAGTCAGAGAGGCATATAATCTTAGAGTGAACAATCTAAGTTGTTTCATCTTATCAGACTCTTGGGATTTTTAATTGTGGGCTTGGTCTACTGATGCCTTTGCAAACCATTATTCTCCCTCAGCAACCACTAAACAAAGCCAATTAGAAAGACATTGCTATGGCCATGCTCCTACTACGGCTGCTCAGAGCTACAGCTACTTAAGGTGACTATTAACTGACTGTTACGTGTAACAAGTGACTAGGAACTTACTTCCATTCCAAGACTGCTAATTTTGTCTTACATTGTTCCCTATCAGTTTTTTTAAATGATATTGTTTACAAAGTTGATATTTTTATTAGAAAATCCATGTCCTGGATTTTTCAAGATTATCTCCTTCCATATTTTAGTCTCCAAATTCATCCTGTGATCTAATACAATGATTCCAAATGTTTGAACACATAATTCCTAGGTAATTATCCATAACTGGCCAATTAGGGAGCCAATTAATAAAGCTTTGCTTTTTTTGTTGCACTATTTCTGTAAAGACAAATTTAAAAAAATTTATATATATTACTGGTAATTCCCCCACTTCATCAATATCTGCTGCAAATGTCTGTCGTAGGTTGTCCTCAGCTGGCTTCCAGATGCTCTTGGACTCTTCCTCCACAGCTAAAGATGTGAGGAGAAAAAAAGATAGAAAAGTCCATGGCTCATAGTGAGGGAGAGTTCACCTGCTGTTACTTACAGGCGACACAGACTCAGGCAAAAATAGTTTCATTTATTGACAATTAAAATAGATTTAGGTGGCAAAAAACAAAGACAAATTAAAACAGCCCCTGCCTTTATTCTCCCTTTTCCCAGGCTCAGTGTCAGCTCATCCTGAACGCATCTAACTCCCTGCTCCCAAGCAGTGCAATGGGATGGGGAATGTGAAGTTGTAGCCAGTTTTCCACTCTACCTTTTCATTCTTCTCCCGCTTTTTCCTTGTTCCAGCATGGGACCTTCAGATATTTAGTCCACAGACTGCAGTCCTTTAGGAAAAATCTAATCCAGGGTAGTCTCTCCATGCAGTTCCATAATGATTTGTCCCCTGGATCTCATGTGCAGTCCTCCATTGAGAGCAAGGGGACAAATTTCTTTGCCATGCTTTCCTCCAGAGGCTCCCAGGCAATTCCTTCCTGGGACATCTGGAGCATCTCCTCTCCCTCCTACTCTCCCCTCAGGGTTCTCTGGGCTGTCTCTTTTACTGTTCCCTTCACCAATCTGCCCTTCCTTATCCTTGCTGTTCCCAAGACACTGCCATCAGCTCTGGGGCTCAGCCATGCCCTATGGTGGATTGGTTGGAGCTGGTGGAACCAGCTTTGTGCCACATGAGACAGCCCCTCCACACAGGGGCCATCTGCACAGCCACTGTACAAAATTAAATATATATTAGCAGCATATCTAGTATTTTATGCTCTTAAAATAAAATCGGGAGAAAGGCAGTTTGGCCGCTTAAGGCAGTCTAAGTAGTACACAGAATTGGATGAAGACCTGACTGAGGTGGACAAGATTATTTCCCAGTGTTTTTAGTCTGACAGTGAATTAACAGTCATAACAGTCTGGCGTTACGTTACCAATCATCTGCCCAGCAGTATAATTTTCTAATTCAGTTTTTTTCCTGTGAAACTGAAAAGAATCAAAAATTGTTCTGACTCCACCAACATTTGAAAAGTTTTCAGTTGGAAGTATATTCCAGAGAAACTCTTGGGCAATGTTTACTGGTTCAAGGGTCTTGGCTCATGTTAAAAATCATACACAGATGAGTGGAAAGGTGGCCTTAAGAGGTCATGTAATCTGCATGCCACTGAGCAATAGGTGTCTACTTGGCAAGTTTCCAAACTCTGTAACTTCCAGGAGAAAGTCCCATCTCACACCACCATGGTGATGGACCCTGCTATCCATGAAGCTACAAGATGCTGCTCTCACCAGCTCATCGTCCTTGCCACAAACTAACATGTCTTGTTACAAGGTTCATTCTGAGAGTAAGCTATTTTCCTATAAATTGTAAAGTGCATATTTGAAAGAGGGTCACTACAGCAACAGTGTCTTGTCAGTGATATTGATATTTTTCTAAGAATTACAGGAATGGGTCTTCATAGCAATTTGACTTAACAGAATTACATTGTACAGTAGATGTAGGCTTCACATTAAATTGATGCAGGTGCAGGTAGAAAAAAAGATATAGAAACAGCTAATGACCACCATCAACCATGAACTAAATTTTAATGTTCATATAAAATGAGAAAGAGATTTTCCATCTGCAAAATTCAGAGCAGGATTAGATTACTTATTGTAATTCAAGGTTTATCCACTCTTTCTTGTCAGACTTCTAAAAAAGATTTTGATTTCCTTTCTCCACCCTGACTTAAATCATTCCCAAATGAATAAATCCTGAATCAAGCACCAACTATCAGTTTATTATGTTCCTTAGTCAAGCAAGTACAGAAAGGTCCAACACAACCAAAAGTAATATTGCTTACACTGTGTGGTCTGAGAGCTGACTGTTTGATGTGATTACAAGATACATGCTCAGAATTTTAATGAAATATTTAACATAAATAAATTTGTAATTTTCTGGTATATGTATAACTGTTTTGACAAGTGTCAGACCAAATGAAACAGTAAAGTTTCTTTGGCTGTTGGGACACTCCAGCTCACAAATGGACATTCCTGAATAATGCCACTAGAATATCACTAAAATATTACATATCAAGTGGAATAAAATCTCCATCTTCTTTTCCAGTGTGCAGTTTTTTTCTCACTTGATAGATGACATACATAGTGAGTACGAATTCTCACATTTTCTTCTTGCGTGCCAATAACAGGCCATATAAAGGTGACAATAAGATTCAAATGAGCTCATAATAACAGGGCAAATTGCAAGCCATTTTTTAGGAGGTTTATTTTTTGAACTTCTGAGGTAAAACCTGCTGCAGGTGCTAATGAGTTGCATTGATACACTAGGAAGAAACTTCCTAAGCTCACAATCAGTCTAGCACACACGTTATGTGTTTTGCGTTAGAATGAACTAAATTCTTTTATCCTGGATTATAATGCTTGTTAATAAAGCAAAACCAAGATGATTGTTGATCTTTGCTTGAGTGAGTTAATGAAAGTAAAGCTGATAATGATTTGCTGAAATTATCCCCTGAAGGTACAGTGATGTGCAGCTTGCCCATTGGTATCTCATACTGCCTCAGTGCTCCCGAATTTTTATGGCTAATGATACCGGAAAGTTGTAGCTAAATTTGTATTTATGTGAAGACCATCAGTGTTATATATTATTGTAATCATTTGGCATATGAATGAGATATAAACACTTCGGATGAAAACATATGTGCCTATTTTATTACAAGAATTGGAACATAAATTGTTCACAAACTAGCTCTCATCTTGGTTAATGGCAGTGTTATTGCACCATCTAATGCAATGAGTAGAAGATTTTAAGCATTGGTAGAAATCTGTGGCATTTCAGTGCCACCTATCACAGCAGTATTTGGCAGGGTTCCTTTAGAGTTATTTTTCATGTTCTGTACCTTTGCATATTGTAATCCTTGAGCATATTCCATGCACTTAATACAGAAAGAGGGGTAAGATATAGTTGAAAGAATAGGACTTTGATATACCCTAATGGTTAGCAATGATAATTAAAATTGGAAAATATTAAGACTGTCTTCATATTAGCTGTTGGAAGTAAAAGTTTGTGAGGCTTTTTACTGAAATGCAAATTTCCCCTGGAAAAATGAAAGTCACAAATAAAAATGTTGTTGGTGAAGCAATCTTGAAGCTTGCAGTTTGTCTTCTGAAAAGATGTAAAATAATTTTAATAGCCAAGTGTGCATGTTTGAAAAGTTGGCTGTAAGAATGAAGCTTATTTTATAGGGAAATGACACATAGTTGTGGGAAAATAATGATCTCACAAAGTCCTGGAAAGATTTCACTGGTCACGGGCAAAGAACTCAAGTAGCATAAAAGAACAAGCACTGAAAAGTATGAGGTCAAAAAGTAGATTTTATTCCTATTCTTGATTCAAATTGAATCCTGTAGACTTCCTCAGCAGTAGGAATAGATACTTGAAAATAAAAATGTATGTATCACAGCCAGGATGAAGACTGAATCTAAAATGTCTCAAATCCCTCCTAAGATTAGCACAATAAAAATTCATTGTGATTTTCAGCAATAAAACTTATTAGATTGACAGTTCTTTATCAAAACCATCAAAAATGAGCCAAATTGCAACAGTTATTTTGTTTAGAAACAGCTAAAAACGTCTTTCTTAGAAATGTTTTCCAGTACCCTGCTAACAGGATTACAATCTTCCCTGTACTAAAAAAGCGAAGGCAGAATTATTATATATGGATTAAAAAGGAAGAATTTCCTTCTCTTTACGTACCATACATGAGTTTCTAAAGTATAATTTTCTGCAGTCTTATTAATTATTTTCAGATGTCTTCACAGAACAAATTAATTATAATAATAGATAGTATAATTACTTGTTCAGTGACTATATAATAAGATTGCAGCTTAGACAAATTCGAGCTATATGCAGATTAGCTATATGCAGATTCTACTGTATGAATGCTATTAGATTGACTTGCTTTTCTGCTCAAAATTATTTACCATTGGTGATTCCAAGTGTATAAAATGGTCAGATATCTCATCCAAAGCGATATTATTATTGATACTAATATCAACAAGCTATTGATATTAAAATGTGTTATTGTCTAATATTCGTTAATCTTCTTGAGGTTGCATCTGTGATTCTGATCTTACAGCGATCTCCAAATTTGTTATGTATAACCATTAGGACTGTTTTCAAAAACTTAATCAATCAGCTCTGCTCCAGAAAACTCTACATCAAGGTCTACACAAATTAAAATTAAAAAAAAAATGAAAATGGGATGAGAATGGCAAACCTGAATATTAGGAAATGCAAAACCTAGTAAATATATTCCACAGAATATTTATTATTTTGTAATGTAAAATTCAGTATTCTGAATATTGATTCTTAAAACTTTAAAATTATATTTTAAAGAAAGAACCCAAATATGACATGTTTTCCAAATAGCAGCATAAAAATGGTTATGAGAGATGTCTCTTGTAAAATCACCAGTGCAGATCTAAGGGAAAGTAGAATTTTATGTTTAAAATCTACAATCCTAATAACAAGAAACAAATTTTGCTTTGTTCAAAAATTGTACAAATGCAATAACTCTTCTGTAGTGTCTAAAGATTATTAAAAATAAGCTTATGTTGTCAACAACAATCTTTTTCCATGAAAAGACATCAGAATATTCAAAAACACAGATGGAAAGCTTCAGGTCTAAGAATTACTGCCAAAAATATTAGCTTCTAGCTGTATAAAATAACTAACAATATGTAGGTGTTTTCCACATGTTGGCATCACAATTCTATTGTGAGAGTTATGTATGTGTACATACTCTAATCTTTATATTACATTGGGAGTTCTCCTCTTGGTTTTGCAGGGCCTCACATCAGGGTTGAATTCTGTTTTCAGCATTCGTTTTAGGCAGCCTTTCTTATAGTTAATCCCAAAATGCAGATGTTGAGTGATAGGTTTAAATTGTACTAATGGCTCTCAGATGAGAAAACATGCAAAAGCTTAAAATATAAATAGGTAGCAGTAATGCATACTGTGCATTTTTCATGTTCCTTAATACACCTTTATTGCTGTAAGAAGCTATAAACTTCAGTTCCTCATTTGTAAATGGGCTGTGCCAGCTGAAAATGAGAAAAATATTTTCTAGTATATTCACCTGCAAGGAAATTTTCTATTCAGTGTATGTGTATATTTTATTTAAACAATATACTAATAGCAGTTTCTCGGTCAAGCAAATTAAAGGCAGATTATTTTATTCTGTAAAAAAAATGCATAACCATGTAAATAAATAAAAAATTTTATGGTCAGACTTCTAGAGATGAGTTTTTATATGATCTCAATTTCTACATGCAGACTCTGAACTACAAAACTGCCTCCAATATCAATAAAGTGCACAAGCACTATGAGTAAGCCGTGAAATACTAATTTCTAATTACAAGGTTCAATTTGCAATCATTTTGCTGATTGAAAAAATGCCTCTTTCGCCTTTTCATGTAATTTAGGTCTCTCAAAACAGCAAGAAAAATATGTGCTCAATGGAAAGCATTCTACCTCCATACACAAACTGCAACCTTTATAAGGTGCCTTATGATTTTAAGTAGAGTTGGCTATCTGCGGTTTGTTGTGCTTTAATGCTGTAGCATGGACAGGTCTTTCTGTACCAATTGTCATATGACATACATCATATGTCACCTATATGAATTTTTGGGGCAATACAGTGAATAAAGTGTGGCTGAGACAAGCAAGTGTTTCTGAATATCTGAGCCAGACCAGAACAAAAGAGTCATTGAAAGGAAGATTATGCTCTAGGATATGGTCAGTGGGGTCAGTTGAAATTTTTTTTTAAATTGCCTGACAAAATAAGTGTGGTGTTTAGACAGCAAGCAGTAAAATAGAAAAAAAAGATGGATTGCCTTATTTTGTCAATATTAGAAACATGAACATGGATTTTTTTTTTTTTTTTTTTGTGGCAAATTAGACAGAAAGTAACAAAGTTGAAGCTCCTTCTTTGGCTACAAAACATTCCACCTTTTCACCTTTTTAGTTTCTAACTAAAAAAAAATGCTGTGAGTGCAGATTAGATATTGATTACTGAAATTGTTTAAGTTAAAATGTTTTATTTGCTGCTAGAGCAGCAATTTCAGGATTTTTTATTTCTATAAAATTGTCTAGGTTTATGTGGATTGTCTAGTCCTGAAGCATCTTTCCAAGTAGTAGTAATCCATTACCTGCCTCTAAAACATAAAGAAAACCCTAATTCATTTTCTTGTTGCCATTCTTTTAGAGCCAGAGAACATGAGATATTGAACAACCAGCACTCTAACTAAAGGCTGTAAGGAGTAAAATCCTTCAGCAGTACCTTTTAAAACCAGGTTTTAAAGTTCAGTTATCCTATTTCATTGATATTACCTAACTTGCCTGGCATTAGAATTGATATACCTCAATTATTGCCTTTGTGAGGTTTTATTTGTCTTCAAGATATGTGTTGAATATCTTGTATGTATACATTTTGCACTACAATTTTTAATGCACACAGCAGAGGGTTCTGAGTAATTTTCTCGTGGAAAACAACTGCCTTTCCCTGAGTTCATCAAGCCAACAGAAAAGTAGGAAAACATGATATTATATAAAAGATAGCCTTCTAGGATGTAAAATAAAGAGTGAAGAGCTATTTGTCAGTCCCCCTCTTCCAGAATGATCCTGGGGTCTGGATGAGAAAGATGGGAATTTAAACCTTTCCACCAAAACTAAAGGCAGTAATGACAGATTGGTACAGGTACAAAAACCAGCACACTCACAGGAGGCTTTTCTGTTGTCAGAGACAGATATTCTTGTTAATGAGGATAGTTCAGACATAGAAAGATTGGTTGAGCTTGCAAAGTCTCTGCTGACCTTGTGATTTGCAATGACTCAGAGGAGATCCTTCACTTCAAATCTTCATTATATTCTCATAATGTTCTTTTATTTTGAAATATTTGTAAGTATTTGTATTAAAGTACTTGCAGGCATTGGTATTAATCCTAGGGTATGAAGTACTGACCAGCCAGCCACACATCAGTGCTTTTAAAATCATGGAACAGATCCTCCTGGAACACACGTCCAAGCATATGGAAGACAGGGAGATGATTAGATACAGCCAACATGGCTTCAACAAGGTCAAATTGTGCCTGACTGATCTTGTGGCCCTCTGCAGTGGAAAAGGCAAGACAAGAGCTGTAGCTGTCAACTATCTTGACTTCTGTAAGGCCTTGGACAAAGTCCCATACAACATTCTTGGTACTACATTGGAAATATATGGGTTTGACACATAAACTCTTAGATGGATTAGGAATTGGCTTTATTGCCACACCCAAACTGTGTCAAAAAATCAATATCTAAGTGGAAACCAGTAACAAGTGGAATCCCTGAGTGGTGCACGCTCGGATCAATACCAGTTAATATTTTCAGTAGTGATATAGTGTGATCGAGGCACCCTTAGCAAGTTTGCTGCTGACCCCAAGCTGTGTGGTATGACTGATGTGCTGGAGGGAAGGGATGGCATCCAGAGGGACCTGGACAGGCCTGAAGAGTGAGCCTGTGCAATACTCACAAAGTTTAACAAGAAAAAGTGCAAGGTGCTGCACTATGATCAGGGTAATAGGTAATATTAATATAGGCAATATTAATATAGTCAATATTAATATATATGTGATGAGTAGATTGAGAGCAGCCCTGCAAAGAAAGACTTGGAATTTCTTGTGGTTAAAAAAATGGACAAGAGCTGGCAATGAGTACTTGTATCTCAGAAAGTCATCTGTATCCTCACCTGCCTAAAAAGTAATTTGGCCAGCAGGTTGAGGGAGGTGATTCTCCCTCTCTACTCTGCTAAGACCCCACCTGGAGACTAGCCCTGGATCCAGCACAAGAAAGAAAACCTGGTCATATTACAGTGAGTTGAGAAAATGGATAGAGTCAGAGTGCAGGAACATGTCTCCTATGAAAAAATGCTGGAAAAGTTGGATTTATTTAGTCTGGAGAAGAAAAGGCTTTTGGGAGACCTTATTGTGGCTTTTCACTATTTAAAGCAGGGATTATAACAAATATGGAAAGAGACTTTTTTACCGGGAATGTAGTGATAAGAGTCAATGTTTCCAAACTTGTAAGAGGGTAAATTTAGATTGAACATTAGGGAGAAATTTTTTAGGGTGAGGGTAATGAGGCACTGGAACAGGTTGCCCAGAGAAGTTGTTGATGCTCCATTCCACAAAGTGTTTAAGGACAGGCTGGATGGAGCTTTGAAAAACCTGATCTAGTTAAAGTTGTCCCCATCCATGGCAGGATGCAGATCAGAAAATCTTCTGATCTATAGCCTGAGGAAATTTGTAAAACTCAACTTTTGGCTTCTTTTCACTGTAAAGCACTTTGGTCTGTGCCAGTTTGATTCCTCTAACACTGCCATTCCTTTGACTAAAGTTTTGTCTATTTCCTCAGTGCCCTAACTGTTGTCTGGGGAGAACAACAAATCATTGTTGTTCATTGGAGGCCAGGAGGCCTCCTGATGAATGTTATGAGTGGTGAAGATGAGAAGAACAAAGTTCAAGAGCAAAGCAGGGACAAGCACCTGCTGCACAAGTCTCTTTCTCTTCATATCTCACAAAAAGTCACTTCACAAGAATAATTCTCAAGTATTTTAGGAAGATTGGGTTCTGATTTTGTAACTCTTTGTGAGATGGTGTGTTTGACTCACATGCTAAAGGTGTCTTCTCGGGGTAGATTTCACAGTGCATCAGGGATAAAAATTCCACAAAGCTGAGCTGCGGGAGAAAAATAAGAATCTGTGTGTCAGTGTGTCTGTGCATATCTGCAAGAGCAGATTTAATTCATCAAAAATAGAAAAGCTGTTGTTTTATTTCCCAAATTTTTGTCTATTTCATATCCATATTTTAACATAAAGTATTGCAGGGCTTTGTCTTACTTACTAGCAAGTGGAAGTATTGCAAACAGTCAAAAAGAAATACACAGAAGTTAGATTTATAATGATAAGATAGGTTCAGCCCCTTGATTTAGAAAAGTGTTAGGAAAAGTTGTCTGTCTGACATGTTATATAACAGTAAATGTTGATTGGTGCTAATTTTAAGTAAGCCTAATTTTTTTTTGTATTATCTCAGATTCTAACTGCATTTTTACTGACATAACTCACTAAATCTATCCTCGTACAGAATCTTCAGTATTTTTGCTTTAGTAAGTCTCATCAGATAAGAGCAGTTATGGATATGACTGCCAATCTAAAGGGTTGACGAATCCAATTCGTCAAGAAGTTCTTACACTCTTCTTCTTACAAATCAATACATTTTCGAACCCTTTTGTTTTTGTTTTTGTTTTTTTCACACAGGATATTTTTAAATTGAAATAACTTTACAACACTTCACAGAAGCCTGATAATGAGGATAGCTAGTTAATTAATATGATAGTTTTAATAAACAAATATATTTTCATGTGCCATATAGGGGGAGTGTTCTCCTGAAGTATTTTCATCGATAAAGGTAGATTTTTTTCTGCTGAAAATAAATTTTATATTTGTATACATGTTAGATTTCTCAGTATTACTTTATCCTATTGACATTCATAACTAGTAAATGGGTGTTGTGAAAAAAAAAAAACAAACAAACCAGCAAGACCCTGAAAAACCTATGCGAATGTGCGAATTTAGTTCGACTGTTTTATAAATTGAGTTAAACTTGTCAGCTTTAGGTTACATAATTTTAGGAAAATTGAGAAATGCAAATAAAAGTGAGAGTGAGAAAGAAATTAATTAAAAAGTGTTTCACAGTAAACCAATTTATACAATGTAATGTAAACATTAACCAACATAACTGACATGATGTATAGATGGTGTCAAAAGTAGAGAATATCATGAGGAATTTTAAGTGAAGTAGTATTGTTTACATTAAGTAGGAGCTTATTTATGTTTAATGTGTTATGTAAAAGCAGTACATCAAAGCCCTTAAAAAACATGGCATGACAGGGGTTTAACAGTTTCACTAATTGCTATGGGAGTTTTAACTAACAGATATTCTGAAAAAACAGACTTTAAAACTACTATCATAGAACCATAGAATAGTCTGGATTGGCAAGGACCTTGAGAATCATCATATTCCAGCCCCCATGCCATGGGCAGAGATAACTTCCAATAGACAGGGTGATCAGAGCCCCATCCAGCCTGGCCTTGGACTCTTCCAGGGATAGGGCAGCCACAGCTTCTAGCAAACCTCTTCCAGTGCCTCACAACCCTCACAGGGAAGAGCTTTTTTCCAATGTCTAACTGAAACCTGCTGTCTTTCAGTTTGAAGCCACTCCCCATTGTCATGTCACTCCAGGCCCTTGAAAATTGTGGGGTCTCTTCATGCACTGGAAGGACACAATTAGGTCATCCCAAAGCCTTCTCTGTTCCAGGCTGAACAATCCCAGTTCTCTCAGCCTTCCCTCCCAGCAGAGCTGCTCCATCCCTCTGATCACCTTGGTGCCTCCTCTGGCCTGGCTCCAGCAGCTCCCTGTCCTTGCTGTGCTGGGAGCCCAGAGCTGGATGCAGCCCTGCAGGTGGGGTCTCAGCAGAGGGGGCAGAGGGGCAGAATCCCCTCCCTTAAAATGTTGGCCACATTGCTTTGGAGCCCAGGACATTGTTGTAGCATCTTCATTATCATCTAAGTCTGTAAGATTTCTGGCTTCATCAATAGCTTCTGACAGTTAATTTGCATTATTGAATTTTACTTGTCCAGAGATGCAGTTGGGTTCTTTGGATGGTGCCAGATTCTTTCACTGTGCATTTTTTCATTCTCCTATTCTGACTGTCATCATGTGTATACTGATTTCTTATTCCCTTCCTCTGTTATCTCCTGATTTTATAGAATTCTACAGTCTTTTCTCTATCTGCAGCACAAGGCTCAGTGAAATGATTATAATTCTTAGGGCCTCCCAACTGACAAACCATTAGGCAGAACTTTAGAAGGTAAAATTCCCAGGTATGCTTGATAACTACACTTTTAAAGGTAATATCTCATAGCTAACTGTGAGTTCTTTCCCTACTTTATGTCACTTTGTAGGAGACAAGGAATAAAAAAAATCTGTATTTGCTATATAGAAACAGATTTCCCTGCAATTAATTACAGAATTATTAGAAAAGAAATAAGAATTGTATTTCTACCCACTAAAAGTCTCCAAACTCAATCTGTATTGAATAATGCTGTGCTGATTACTGAATAGAATTATGAAAAAATATTAATTTAATTTCTTGCATATCGTGATGTAACATTAAAACAAACAAACAAACAAACAAACACCCTAAATCTTCAGCTCTAGACTTTTTTGAATTATAGCTCTCCAAGGATAAAACTCATGTGCTCATACTCCAACTACCCAATATTGTTAGTTTCTCAGAACTTTTTCCATGTTACTAGAAAACGCAGTAAGTTACAAAATTTTAAATAGAAAACCCACTGGGAAAGGTTTTACCTATGAAGTTCTATTCTTTAAATTGCAAAACCACCAACGATTCATGGCTCTTTTGTTTCTAAGAGACACATCTTATTAGAAACCAAATAAAAATTTTGAAAAAATCATGTGATGATAACTACAGATATAGAACTTTTAAATTTGCATATATATGGACAACATCCTGTAGACTACATATGGCTCTATAATATAAATAATAATATAAATATAATTGTTCATCTGCAATGACTCATGTAAATATCTCTAACTCGACCTCTCAGTAGTATTGTCCCTTTTCTTTCCTAAAACATTATACCGTCCCTTATTTCAGTAAAAGGGGCAGCACAAAGCTGGACCAGTGATTACTGTGGTAGTGATAGATAATGTTGAATTAATTCAATTACAAAACTTTTCCAGGTTATACATTACAAGTTGCTTCCACATGAACAGAAATTTGTCTTTGATTCAAGCCATAATAGAACTTAATCTGACTTATATATTCCATCACAGTCAGTTCCACTTCTTCTTCCTATGATTCTACCAAATTATTTTTTATCTAGAATAAATAGCCCTCTAAGGAAATCTGGGATAAAATGAGATATGAGATTTTCAAAGGTCTTTCTATACCATCCAAAATTATGAATGTGAAGGACTAATTGATGGGAAAAATAAATCAAAATCAAAAGCTGGGTTAGTGACAAATCATAAGGCAATAGCTCATTTTTCACAGATATTACACACCACCTCCCCAGAACATAAGCCTCTAACATGCTAGCCCTATGCTTTTCTCACATCCCTTAACAAAACCCCCTTTTTTTTTAGAAAGGTGACTTTCTTGCTGCATATCTCCAAGAAATCCAACTATCCCTCTCTGATTTTTTGTACAACTTGGAAGTGTTCAAGGCCAGGTTGGATGGGGCTCTGATCAGCCTGGTCTAGTGAAAAATATCGGAATGAGATGTAACTGTTAGGTCCTTTCCAGCCCAGACTATTTTATGAATCTGGTTCTAGTGTCAGGTCTGACTGAAATTTGCCATGGAATTCTATACTTATTAAGAAAAACAACAGAAAAAAAGTAGTTGAATGAGCCTCACTTTCTAGGTGTGCAATTTCATGCAATTCAATTATATTTAAACAGTTTTTTTCAGCCATTTAAAATATAAAGACATAATGGTGGCAAAGAAACCTCTCAAAATAATAGTAATAGCAATGCATTTATAGTTATATGTACATTATTAATTATTATTCTTCTTCTTACTATTATTATTATCATCATCATCATCATCATCTCTTTTGCCCTCATGAGACCTTTCCTGGAGTACTGCATCTAGGGCTGGGGTCCTTAGTGCAAGTTGGAGGTAGGTATGGATAAGAAAACAAAAAAAAATTCAATATGTACTCAAGACTGAGAAGGAAGAAAGCATCATCTCCATGTTCCTTTTGAAAAAGTAGGATGCATCCACGCCCTGCAGGCATTGCATTCCTCCTAGCAAAGACCTGGAGATGCTGGTGACTTCATAGACACTCTCACCTCCCCTTCCTGAGTACAGGATTGGTAAGCCTTGGGAGGTTGGCAGAAAACTATTTAAAAGTGATTAACACCAGGAAGATTCTTTTATATAATAACTTTAAGGGATTCCTTCTACTCATTAGACCTAACAGGAGGTTTAAATTCAGTGAGACTAACAATCAGTTCTTAGAGTAATTTACATGTTATGCTCTTTTTTGCCCCTAACAGGATTTTGAGTCTCAGCACTCCAAGGGACTTGAATTTGGACCTCTCATTTTTAAAGGCAGCATCTCTACCTGAAAGCTACATGGCATTTTGTGGTGGAGTGCTTTCAGTTTCTCCCCGGAGGATATTTGCTTTGCATAAATATTTAAGTATATACTGAAGGGGAAGTACAAGCCAGGTGTTCTCTCTTTTACATGAGCTTTTTAATACACTGCAGAGCCATTCTCAGCTTCAGGCTGAAATTTGTAGGCAGAGTCCATCTCTCTATATGGTTACTTTGGTCAGATACGATATGACATCCTGTTACAACTTCAGGAAAAATGTTGTGTTTGATTTTTCACTCTGAATATTTTCATCTATTAAAGAAAAGAAATACACCAGAATAATTTTACAAAAGTCTTCATTAAATCAGTATCCTGGCCCACTTTTTATAAAATTCTTGAGAAGGAAATAGGGGAGATAGGGAAATTAATTATTCCTTTATGGAATAGAAATATCAATAGCTTTGTTGTATGATTCTGTAAGGGTTCAACCTTTCCATGCTGCAGCAAATTGAACATATTTCTTTTACTGATATAATTAGTATTTTGACTTACTTGTTTACTGGAACTTTATTTTATGAGGGCAGTGGCCAGACACCTTATTGCTCTCAGACTAACCCTGAGATCAATGCTGTGTGTTTTTGTACAACAGCTCTTTCTGAGCACGGCCCTCTGACAAGAAGAGGAGAACGAATTCCCATTGCATGCTGTGTGAAAAATCACTGAAATCAGCTGTAGGACCTGAGAGTTATATGGGCCAGCAAAGCTTCCCAAAAATGCAGCAGAATCAGAGACAGAAAAAAATCTGAGACAGAAAAAACCCCCAAACCTTGGAATATTTGCAGACAAAATCTAACCCACTTTCTCCTTTTTTGATAATCTCTATTACCTAAGATAGTAAAAGAGATGAATTATTAAAAAAAAAAAACAAAAACCCAACAAACTTAGTTTGAATTTTATGAAGTACTTGGATCCCTATTAGTTAACGAAAACAAAACCTGAAGACCACAATTATTTAATTCATAGTAGTATAGTATTATTGCTGTAGTGCTCTATAAACACTGTGGGTATCATCTACCATATTTAAATTACTCCTTTTAGATAATATCACACATGAAATATTGACTGCAGAGGGAATAAATACTTTTGCAGACAATGCATTGTATGCAAAAACAGATATCTAAAATGCACCAGCTGATTCACAACTTCCAAGTGCCCTTTCCATTTTTTTTTTTTAATTAGTTGCAAAAGGAACTTAACGTGAATAGGCTAATACCTTCTTAGAATCCTTATATCAAGCTACTTGATATATATTTGCAATGTCTACTTTAATATATATTTCGTATATATTGTGTGCATATGTGTGTGTATTTGACTTGAATATCAATTATGCATTGATAATAGACATGTATTTGATATATCTTTCTGAGATAACTTGAAAGGTTTGAATTTATGGAAGTGCTGAATATCCAACATTTTGAAATGTTTCTGTATGTTTTGATGAAACATGCAAAATCCTTGGTTGGATTAGAAAATAAAGTTCCATTCACCACTGAATATATTAGGAATTAAATAACAGTTTATATGTGCCCATATTCATATTTTTCTTGATTTGGAATTTTAATCTCTCACATGTTACATGTTGCCTGGCTATCTTCCTTACCATTTAATTATTACAGTCTTCTTTACTTTGGCCTAAAATTACTTTGGCCTCATCCTTAGGTTTTGGCACATGGTCATGGCTAGGGACCAGAAAAATCTGGAATATTTCTGCTACATAGCAAGTTATACCTTTATATGCAACTCAGTACTGAGTTCCTCACATCTCCTCTGCCGTATGGTTTACAAAAAGGGTAAAATTCAGCAGCTTAAACAACAGAGGCCAACACTTGGAATATTAAAACTCCCCGTTCAATACAGTCTAAGGAAAAAATCAGATTTTTGTTATATATAAAGCCAGAAACCCAGGAGTCCTTATCTAATATGATACATGAGAACTAAAGGTAGAATAATATAAAACAAAACTGTTATCTAAAGTATAAAGAAGATTATCTTAGATTTTTAAGCAGATTTTATTTTTAATGAATATTTATTTTGCCTATGGAACTAACAGATGAATAAATAATCTCTAGTTTTACTTAGCTGACTTAATCCATTATGATAGACCATGATTTTTCATTACCAGAGGAAATACAGGAGAGCTAAATGTTTTTTTTTTCCAAAATTTGGATACATTATGTGTTAACTGCTGACATTAAGTACTTGTCCCTATATGTGTATAAATATTCAGATATACATACATACATATATATATATATACACACATTCCATACATATATACACACACACACATATATATATATATATGTATACACACATTCAGACTCTTTT
>JAYDZK010000001.1:13963243-13978936 GCA_034509185.1 Euphonia xanthogaster | reverse complement strand
AACAGTTTTTTTCCACTTTTCTCCAAGGAGGTATTTTCTCCCGGACCGGTTGGGGGGAGGGGCTGATTAAATCTGCTGTCCTAGAGGAGCCCTTTGGGGGGGGTTCTCTCCAAAATTTGCCCTGAACCAGGACAGAAGCTAGTAGGGAATGAAGGTATTCAGAGAGTATTCTTAGTTTTATAGAAAGTATATATATTTTTATAAATAACATTTATTTTTCTGAACCTTTAAGTTGGATTTTGTCTTTTCTACAATGCAGTCCCATCTAGGGCAGGAGGATCAATATCAATGGATTGTGATGATTTTTGGTTTTTTCTTTTCTTCATACAATTCACCTAAAGCCCTAATGTAGAAAAACAAGTCAGAAAGTGTTTAAGACCCACTGAATTCAACAAAATTTATACCACTCTGCCTCTAAGAGAAGAAAACTCTGAAATAACTGACTCAGACTTCGAGGCCAAGTTAGGGTTGCATGGGTTATGCATCTGCCCTTCTCCTCTGAGTGTGCCAAGACCTGTGACAGCACAGTTTCTCAGGAATAGCACATGCTGTTTTTTGCTGCTGACAAGGCTTGTTCCTGTCACTGTTACTTCGCTGGGTGCTGAAAACCCTCTTATTCAAATTGTTTCTGAGAATTGGGAAAGTTCTCCCTGCCATAACAATACTCCCATTTCTGTGGTTCAGTGCCTCAGCATGCTCTGGAAAATGTTCCATGCTCTTCATCAAGGAGAATTTTATCTTGTCTGGCTTTAGAGAAGTCTTTAGCTGATCATTTAATAAGAAGCTTGGACTATAACTGCATTATGTCCACAGCTTTTTCTTCCCACTAGCCAGTGGTTAAACTGTTAAATGCCAGGAGAACAAATCGCAACTATCCTTAACATTTCTCCAAGCTATATAAGGAAAGAAAGCGCAGAAAATTGCATAGTTGCAAGGTAAATTTTGTTATTTGGTAATCCAAGGCCGTGTAGCAGCAAGGACAGCTGGCTGGTAATGCCATTTAGGTTGTGAGCACCCTCTACACAGACACACAGTATCAAGTGTTGTCACATCCAATCCATTTCATCTGGCTTAAATATAAAAATATTCTCTCGAGTGTCCATGCAACCACTTCACCAAAACTTTCAAATTAACGTGTCTAGAAGAATTATTTTTATCATTTGATGATTTTTTGTATCATTTGTCTGAGATTAATGTTTTGGGAAAAAATATTTTAATGAATAACAAATATAGTCTAATATCTTTGTTTTACATACAATTGGACAAATAAAATAAGAGCTATACATTTTTTAAGATCTTTTTCTGAATTCACAAAGACTGTTAAACTCTGTATTTTTTAAAGACTATTATTATTTCCTAGCACAATTTTCTGTAGTCAATACATTTACCTTGAATGATCTATGCTTAATTATTGCTTAAAGCTACATTTCCTATCCAAATGCTTTAGTATTCATAAAATAGAGATAGCAAGGATAGTTGGGTAAGTTGTTCTGTCTCAAATTTCCACTGAAGTTTGATGATCCTATAGTTTTTTTGCTGAAAACCCTTTTGTAAAATGTTTCAGAGGAAAGCTCATCTCTGCAAAGTGAGCTGTGAAGAAAGAAGTTGCTTCCTCCCCTAAGCAAAGTGAACTGTTGTGGTCCATTGGAAAGCCATGGAGGAAGTTCCCCTCAGGAAACTGAGCCTGTGCCTCTCAACACATGGAGTTTGATACCACTTCTGCAGCACTGCTCTAGTTCTTCTGCATAATATTTGATTGACATCAGAGTCAGATAGTAGTTGTGGAAGACAGAAATATTTCTTCTCGTCACTACAGCAATCTGTCTGCAACTGTCGTGATTAACATCACAGACAACAGTAACTACAATGTATCTGTCAGTACATCACCGTTCCAGATCACTACAATTGCCTGCTGAAAGTGTTCAAATGCATTTCTCTATAGTTCTTGCATAATGACAGCCCAAATATCCCTATTACCTTTATGGCCATAGTAATATATTTATTTCTGACCCCAAAAAAAATAAATTAAAGCATTTTTAAAAGCAGCTATGCAGCATGATGATGCTGAGTATTAAAGCCTTCTTGAAGAAAAAAAGTCAGTAAAATTGCTTTATTTTGACAAATTAATCATAACTGCTGAAGAGGTACATGAAGAATAATATAGAGAATGTTTCTAACAATAAATTTTGGAGAAATCATAGTGAGAGACACTTTTAGTTATCACTTTTTTCTCATATTCACACCTTAAATTAGGTTTCAGTCCATTTTGAAAGTTCATGCACCAGATGTTGGTTGAAAAGGTTGGTTGCACTCCCACACAAGTTGTATTTTTTCAAATTTTACATACAAAACACTGATTTACAGAAATTTTTGCAATTATTCTCAAATATAAAGAACATCCAAAGGCAAATTTACGCCCCTATAAGCACAACATATCACTTCATATCATATCCTTTTTCTCAAAATAAAATTCAGAATTTATAGAAACTATTAAAAACAATAGGTGAAGAACATTATTTCAAATACCATAGAATTGGGAAAGCAAATCAATATACATGACATATGAGAAACAATGGAGAATTCAGCTGAATCTATTACTATGAGAATTATGGAACAAAAAATGTGTACGTTTTGATGCTGGAGATTGGAAAAAATGCAATTAAAACAGTTGCATTATTTTAGAGAATAAAAAGGAAATTAATTGGAGTTCATTTCCTAATTCAAGTCATTACATAGCTATCAGCTTCTTAATAACAATTAAGCACAGGAACATCTTAAAATTTAAAATTAGCTAATTTGAAGTCAGAACAATATGATGTTTAAAACAGCAAAATAATGACTGTAGGAGAAGTAATTAATGATTTTAAAGACATAACAGAGAGTAAAACTGTTGGGTCAGATGAATTCTTGAAAGAAACTTCAAAGTCATTACCTCCAAAACCTACATAGGTTTTAACAGGTTATTTTTCTATATAAAACTATATGTTAGTAAATTTATATGCAACAGGATGGATTATAGCACTGACAAACGGGGAAGTCAAATACTTTTTTGTCATCATGCAATTATTGTAAGGTTTCTTCCTGTTGTTGTGGTTTGACACTGGCCAAACGCCGGGCACTCATGACAGCTGATCACTCATCCTCCCCTGCCACAGCTGGGCAGAGAAGGAAAAAAAATTAACAGTGTTCATGAGCTGAGATAAGGACTGGGAGAAAACTGTCCAAGGTCAAAACAGGCTCAACTTAAAGGTAAAAAGTGGATTTATTACTAATAGAGTCAGAGGAGGATAATGAGCAGTAAAATGAGCCCTTAAAACACCTTTTTCCCCTCAACACCTCCCATTCATACAAAGCAGAACAAGGAATTAATTTACTGCTTTTTACAGGCAGGCAGGTGCTCTGCCACCTCCAGAAGAGCAGGGCTCCATCACATGTAACAATGATTTGGGAACACAAACATCATATCCTTTCATATCCTTCCCCCAGCTTTATATGCTGAGCATGGCACCACCTAGTCCCACCCCATATTAGAGCAGGTGCACCAGTACTTAAGTATTTCCTGACATTATTGTCTTCCACAAATAGTACGTCTTCCTTGCTCCAGATTTTACCACTGTCCTGGGATTTTTTGAAGGCTGATCCAGCTAGAAAAGGCTGATGTGAAGAGCTAATTCAATGTCTCAGCCTTTTTCCATGCCTCCATCCCCAGTTGCCTGTCCTCATTCGGCAGTGGCTTTGCATTTTCCCTGGTCTTCGTTACCTAAGTGCTTATACAATTTCTTCCTTTGCCTCTGACCTCCCTTGCTAGATTCAATCCCAGGTGAACTTTGGCTTTCCTGACTGTGTCTTTGCATGCTTGGACAGTGTATCACAGGTTGCTGGCCCTGCTTTCCATACCCTGTATTCTTCCTTCTCACATATTAAAATTGCCAGGAGCTGGTTCTTCATACATGCAGGCCTCCTGGCATTTTTGCATTTCCTATGTTTTGGAATGGACAATTCTTGAGCTTAAAAGAAATTATCCCAGAATATAAATCAGTTTTCTTTGGTTCCTATTGCCTCTTGAGCTTTATTTGATGGGGCTTTTTCAAGCAGATCATGGAAGAGGCCAAAGTTGTCTCACAAAGTTCAGGGATGTGATCTTACTTTTACCCTTGCTCCCTACATTCAGGGAGTTCCTACACCTCGTGGTAATTGACACCATAACTGCCTTTGACCTTCACAGCTACAGCAAGTCTTTCCTTTTTTTATAAGCATGAGGCCCAGCTGAGCATCGTCCCTTGCAAACAGCTCTGTCAGGAAGTTGTTAGCTTCCTTTGACAGGAAGTTCTTCTCAGTGTGCTCCCAAAACCTCACAAATTCCTTGATCCTTTTTGTGTTGCTCCTCCAGCAGATGTCAGGGTGATTCAAGGGCTGCACATATTTGGCTTCTTCCTGGTGTCTGAAGAGACCACATCTGCTGCTGCCCCCTGAATGGGCAGGGTAAGGATGTAAAGAGCACAGTTACATGTCTCAAAACACTGTCAAAGCCACAGAAGTAACTTGCCACAAGATCAACCATGACAGTGGGAAATTGAGGTTAGAAATTACAACAGGAAGGTGCTAATTCCAAGATGGGTAAGGTGAGACCTGGTTTACCACATCCTGCTTAATATATCTGGAAAAAAATTCCCACTGTGGCAAACTGTGGGAAAGGAAGGAACTCATGCATATCACCCCAAATTATGAGAAACGCATCTGCAACTGCCTCATGGATGCCCAGAATTTGGGCTGTTATAAAGGTGGTAGCCTCAGAAGGAAGACTCTGGGACACCCACCGTTGAGAAGCCCTGGGTGAAGAAGGACCAACATGAAGCCACTGGCTCCACAGGTGGTGATTTTTTGCTTTATATCTCTCTCTCTCTCTGTCACCTCTTTCCCTACCCTGGCTCTTCTAACTCCTTTCAATCTCCCTACCTCACGTTTACTGTTAAATAAAATCTATATTATTGACTTTGGCATATGTTCTCATTTGCACCTTAATTCATGCAGAGGCATTTCTCACTAATCAGAGCATAACAGGCAGTTTGTAGCAAACAGCCACCATGGTATCACCCACATTGATCTGACCTCTAAAACAGATTCATCACCTCTCAAATGTCGTGTAGCCCATCCCAAGGTAGAATCCTCTGTGATGCTGCTCCTCTTTCACTTGCAACTTGCCCTCTCTGCCTACCTTCCTAAATAACCTGTATCCATCCATGGCACAACCCTAATTGTGTTGACTAACTCAATATGTCTCTGTGAAACCAAGCAGATTAGGGTCCTGCAAGTTTTCGCTGACTTCTAATTTTTCTTTTTTGTTCCATGTGTTTTTGTAAGTGACTGTGACACAGACTCAGACCAGCAGGGAATCTGAATCATTTATTCAAAAGAAACAAGCTAGTTTCATACACTTTTCAAGGCACAGTATTTCCTTACATGCTAATTCTCACTACATGACCTATCCCATGTTACCACACCAGCAACATGATTTCTAAATGTCCTTCTATGGGGTGATTACGTGCTGTTCACCCATCTGTCAGCTTCCAGCAGGCTCCTCTCCCTTAGGGATCTGTAGTGGGACACCTCCTCCCCCAAGGTGAGGTGGAAACAAGCCTCTCTGTGCTGCCATGTGCTTCTGCAGGAGCATCCCACAGACCGCAGCCCTACTCCATCCCATCTCTTCCTACATATTGCATCTGTGAGCATGCAGGCACTTCAGGAACTCAGTTGTGTGTTTTCCCAAAAAAAAGTGCAAAAGCTTTCCCCATAATAGTTGCTCATGGTCATGGTTCCACCATACTAAAAATGTGCTTCATGGTTGTTTCAACAGTAGTGAGTCTGTTGGAATGTTTTAGGTTATTTAACAAGGGAAGATGTTGCTTTGGGAAAAGTCACAGAAATAGGATCATACCCACTGCTCGATTTATGATCTGAAGTGTCATACTTGGTTTGTTCAGTGTTGATTTTGCGTTTTCCCCAACTAACTTTTATTCCCTATTCCTGTCAGTAGCAATATCTCTTGATGCAAAGTAGATGAGACTAACTGGTGTTCACCTTCTTGGAATTGTCAGGGTTTGTGTTCTGGTAAAGTGAAAAGAGAAATGATACATAAGGGCAGTCTTATGTCTAATAGAGCACTAGACAGACATTCCCTCTGGTTCTCAGGGAACTAGCAGAATTATCCTTCTTTACCCCTGTTAACATTGCCAAGGTCAGCTCCTGCCCTTGGTTGTGTGATGCACAAGTGGGAAGATATGCAGCCCGTTTCTCTCTCCCATACAAACTGAGTTTCCTTCAGCACTTAAGTAGTGACTTCCAAGCCAGCATCCCTTGAGCCAGTGCTGGAATGGCAAGTGTGGCTGTGTGAAAGCAATGTGGATGTTTGCTAGGGGACGCCTCAGGAACTTCTGTGCTGCAATTCCTTGCTTTATGTAAATGACCAATCAGCAATTCTGGCAAAAGGAATCATCACTTGCTGAACATGAGCATTCATTTTATTATCTCCCATGACCACCCCTATCTGCAGATTTGCATGAGCAGTCTCATTCACAAAAAGTTAGAACGGGAGAAAAAAATCACCTTAATGCAATAATACTATGCATGTATGTTTGCTTAGATATCCTGCATGTCTGAGAAAACCTATCCTAGAAACTATCCTAGGTTTTTATAGCAGTATACCTCCACTGTTTTTAATTTGGAAAGGTAATACCTATGTTTAATGACATTTAAAAAGCCAAACAAATCCAAGTCAGAAAATTTGTAAACTGAAGAAATAGAAAGAGTATTAATATGAGACAGGAAACCTGTAATTAACTCCACTATCTCTCCACAAACATAGTATGATAATTCCATGAAGCAATTTCTCTGAGGACAACAAAGAAATGAAATAACAATTTTACACATTCAGAGTTTAACAGCCTGAAGTAAAATACTCAGCAATCTGCCTATTCATCTAATTAACACTACTGATTCATATTCAAATAGAATTTCCTCAGGGCACGGGAAGAATTCCACAGGTTGTTTGAATTCACTGATTCTCACCTTGATGCTTCCTCTTGAAAAATAGAGGGAAAGCCTTCCGGAAATAATTTGAATGGAAATAAAGCATAAATATGAATAGGTTTGTTGAATACGAAACTATGTAAGACAATCAGTCTGTAATTGAATTTCTCCAAAAAACAAAAAAACTAAAAGTTAACTTGACCTCTGTTTGGACAGATGGGATTACCCACAGTGCTGTGGGTCACTGCACTGGCAAATGAGTACCAAAAAACCACCTCAAACCATTCTATATAAAATCTGTAGCTAAACCTAATATAAAATGTTACAGTTTACTTTGATTTCTGTGTGATATTTGTTTGATATCTGTAGTAGTTGTATCTTGAATAATAAATGGAGTTTACAGTGTTTAAAAACCTGTTTTTTTCCCCTAACTTTACAGTTTTCTTCAGTTGATGTGAAGGTTTTGAACATTTCAGAGCTATAAACATGAAGGCTAAGCTTCTTACAAAAGGATTTGATTTGCATTTTTATGGTGTCATTTAGATGTTAAGATAAATCTGACAGACAATAGCTATAATTATCAATCTGCAAAGACTGTGATTCCTTTGAAAGTAGATTTATGGCTTCTGATTCAATTAGAATAAACCATAATGAAAACATTATACAAGCCTAGGGCATGAAAATTAAAAACACACCCTCCGGTTTATATGTAATTGTTCCCAGTAAACCTCATGCTAGAATAAAATAAGTTAATCAAACCCAGAAAAACATGAAAATATATCACAAATTACTATTCAACAGTTGAATATCACTGAGGAAAAGAAAAAAAAATCACTTCATTATCAAATCTGTGCAGATCTGTATTAATTTGACCAGCAGCTGAGGATAGAAATATATTTTGGAAGTAGAGAGAGCCTTTAAAAATCACTATTTTCCCTCATGGGGTCCAAGAAAAATTGATTTTCTGTAAGTTGTATTTTGTACTTTCTGTTTTTTTGTACCTTCTGTTTTTTATTACTTAATTAATGTTAGGGTGATGTTTTCTCATTCCTGAAGTGTGTAACAGATAAAAAAATAAAAGCAGATTATAGACTTTTTTCTATGAATTTCTGTTTGTAAGATTCCAAAGTGTCTCTCATGCAGTAAATTAGTGGTGCATTTTCTACAGTATGGGAAAATCACCATTATCTCCACAAAGGAAACAGAATGTGAATAGAATGTAGTATGATTTTTGTTACATATACAAGAAACCAAATAAATTTAATTCTGTGAATCCTTCAAGTGTCCAGTCACCTTTTAATCAAGTTTATTTTAGCTGCAACTGTGACTGGAAATCTGTGCAGCTCAGGTATCAGTGCCTGAACAAGGGCCAAACAGAAATCAGTTGCAGATTTCTGTAACTGTACTGGGAGGTGAGGTGGGGAATGGGCAGGCAGACACAGAATCATCTTAGGAGATGACAATGTTAGTAGAATTTTAAGGAAAAATGGGAAAAGAGAGCTTTTTTGGTATAAAGATTTCTGGACATCCATTCTCCTGGATGGTGGATTTCTACTTTGTTTTATGAATTAAAACCTAGGCTAAGGATAAACATCTCTTCCATTAACATTCTTTGTCCCTACTAAGCAGTAAAGAAAAAAGATATTTTTTTTCCTTTGTATTTCAGCATGAGGATAATAAATAATGAACACAGCCTTTCCATATGCTAAAATAAGGTACTTTCACAAATATGCATAGTTGCACAACATTTTCACTTTTCCCCCACCACTAATAGGTGAACACCATCCTCTGAAGAGGTAATTTTTCAAAAACAGAATTGGTAAGTGCCAGACAGCATTTTAATTTTTTTATACTTTTGAACATAGCTACCTCACCTGATAAAACAGTTTGAATTCTTCTTTTTATATGAGTATCAATTCCAAATTTTTAGAGAAATATATCATACCATGAAACCTAAATGATCTCACGTGGTTACACCACAGGAACAACCAATAAATTTCTTTTGCTTAATTGGAGAAAAAAGGAGCAGATTAAACTGAGAACAAGAGTGCACATTGTTAATTAATTTATCTGGCATAAGCACATGTTGAAAGAGAAACGAAGGAAGGTATTGAAATGTTTTTTCTTGGTTTGATTACAAAATATTCATGTTCAGGTGTGGAAAAGCAGTTATCTTTATCCACTCTCCACCACATAATTCGTAAACACCATAATTTATTTCAAACAAGCTCTCAGAAAAATGTGGAGGCCTCACTGATATTAATATTTTACAAGTTTTGGGTCTATAAGTACCACAAGACAGATGATCATGTATTCATGTGTGTTTTCACTTATTTGCCTAACTAAGGCAGAACTTGTGGCAGGAGTTCACCTTTTCCTAGGACTAGAAACAATCCACTCCAGCAGAGCTCTTTAATGTGCCTCTGCTGCAAGGAACTCATCAGTCAGGGCTCACAAATCAATCCTGATACAAAAATCTGTAGGAAACCAGGCTTCATTATTTCTGGTGCATTTAAAACTTCTTGACTTGCAGAAGAACTCTATCTTCAGTCATTTAGTGAAGTTTCTTTTTGGGTGTGTATATGTTTATAAATATATTCCATAAAGAATTCTAACTCTTGACAGACCACATTCAATATGTTATTGTTATAAAAATCATAATTTTAACTGTTTATCACCATTTTATGGTTTGTGTCATTTTATGTTTAAAAATTCACACAGTTGGAATCTCCTTATCACAGTCTGTCTGGCTTTTTCTCAGAACAGAAATGTGACCACAGTCTTTTCAATTTATATGCTCACAAACTGTTAAAGTTGAATCTTCTCATACATAAAACTGGGGACATTCTAATATCTTTGAGAGATTAAGGTCCTTGTAAGCCTAAATAAATTAATTCTGATAATGTGATGTTGAGACAGGATGACATTCTCTATTTCAAATCTTGCCAATCTGAAAATTTTACATACAGCACTTGTTTTTAACAGAATGCTTGCTACATCTTTAAAAAAAGATGAAGGAAAGACATTGACAAGATTGAATAAGTAACCAGGTTGTTTGCTGTATGTCCAGCCCCAAGGTTTTTCCTTGAAAGTTTTATGTTCTCAAGGCAGGCTGGCTGAGTAAGTGCACATTGTGACCTCTGCAATAGCAGAGTGATGAATCAGATTCCTGGATCAATTTGTTTTCCTTGTCATTTGATCCATCTCAATTATTGATGAACAAGTTTAATTTTGTGTTTTATAGAACAAATTAGTGGAATGCAGCATGAAACAATGAATAAATATTGCCAATCCCAACCGGTTTCCCCTTCCCCTGTAGTAAGGTGATCAAGATGGGAGTGAAGTAAGCCCCTAAATATGGACTGAACTGAAACAGATGTTTAATAGCAGTGCTGAGGCTGCTGAAGTTGCACTATAACAAAGTGCCATTGATCTTGATCCTTCCAACCCAGAACTGCAAGCTGCAGGATCAAGGCCATTTTCTAATCTTCTTCGAGCTACCCCAGGTATGTACTGTTGTGCAGTTTAGTCAGAGACTACTGCACTCCTGCATTAAAGGCACTGCTTCTGTATACTTGGAATAGTGTTTAAAATTCATATATGCATGCAGAATTTGAGTGTAAAGTGATTAATCTGAGCACATAAAGTATATGAAACTCGAACCATCTTATTAAATATGATTTGGTTGTATTTTGTCATTTTCCTCCTTTTTTAACTGTTTATTCACTAATAAAAATAGGTAATACTACTTACCTAAGCATCAAGGTCCCATACTGGGGCTCTCTTGTTGGACTCCAACACTACTGTCTTTGGATGTGCCACGTTGTTTTCTGTTTCCAGACATCTCCTTTTATTTTTAGTAGCTTAGGAAATATATCTAAATTTGGATTCACTGTTACATAACGCAAAACATTTTTTTTTTATCTTCTTCCTTTTATTAGCCCAATAAAAGGAAGAAGAGAAAAAAAATGAGAAGTACAATAAAAAGTAAAAATGTGATCAGATTGGCATATATCTTACATGTACCCAGCTGAAAATATGTTGTGTTTAAAATTAGGGGTCAGGTTTATTTGGGTCATAATACCTTTAAATTAAAAAGTTATCCCCTTCAAGCAATTCTAAAATTACTCACTAAATAATTTAAAATAAATGTTGCTTTGGTACTCCTGTCTCAAACAAGGATTAAGGCATTTGAGATAATCCTAGCTATGTAATTGCAACCATATTAAATGAGTATTTAAGAGAACTGCCTGTTTCCCAGCATCCTGTGAAAACAAAGGTGTTCCAGATTGCTGGATTGAAAAGATGGCTTTCTGGACTGCCTTCTTGGTCTTTATCAGGCACATGGCCAGACCCACAGTGATAAGAAGCAGGCCTCACATTCAAATTACCCCAAGGAGATCCAATTCAGAGGATGAAGAACCATCCCCTAGGAAAATCACGTCTCCCACCGAGGAACTCAGGAAGCTGATGACTTGATATAGATTTTCTCCACCCATTTTTCTAAAAGAAGACTGAAACTCTTGAGATTAGCACCCAGAATTCATTGAAAGAGTAAGCATTACAACAGAGAAAATTATTTTTATCTATCAGTTTTATGCTGCTACTGAGGCTTTCCTGCATTAATTAATTTGGACATTTAGACTGTTAAAACAATGCTTGAAGAGGCATTCTTGTCTTTGTACACCTAGCATGTTCCCTCTTGGTAATTACAAGACTTTGAGTAACAGGGCCAGAGCTGTATGCAGTGTTTAAGAAATCAATGTACCAAGGCTTTATATAGCAGAAAAATGGCACCATCTGTCTCATCCTCAGAACCCTTCTTGATGGTACCCAACATTTGCTGCCTCTTTTTGCTACCACTGAACAAAGAGCAGATTATTTCAGAAGACTGACAGATCATTTTTCAGAGCTGAGACTGTCAGTTCCAAGTTCAGTATTACATAGACATGGTTTGGATTATTTTTGTCATATGTGTTGCCTTACTTTTATCTATACTATAGCTCATGTGCCAGATTTTTGTTCCCATGTTCCATTCTCTGAGATCCTCTGCTATTTCTTGCCATTAATTTGGCACTTGACTACCTGGAATGCCTTAATAATCTGTATAAAAGCCTTTTTATAAAGATATTGGATAAAAACAGGTTCAAAACTGATCTACCAGTGACTCAACCTCTGATTTTCCCCTATTATAATATTTGATCTCTAGGATTTTTCTTCACATTTTTCAAAGAATTTTCTATCTATATAAAATAAATGCATCTCCTACAAAGCATACAACTTTTCTCCAATTCATGGTAGCTCAGTTTCCTGTTGATTTTTAGTCTGGAACTTTTTCAAGGGTTTTATATCTGCCTGATTCTCCTCATCTACATGATTCTGGACAGCTCCTATGATACCAGGGAGCTGGTGAGCCAGGATTTCCGTTACAAAAGCCCCACTGTCACTTTCCTGACAGACTTTCTCCATAGCCTCAAGGAACATATTCCTGGTCGCAAACCCTTCCGTCCTAGAAGAGATGAAAGATTCAACAGCTTGCAGTTACCAGAATACTGTATAGGATCCTACTCTATAGATATCCCATAGTGCATCCAAGTATCCCATAGAATTTCTCTTGCCTAGTTGCACATTATGGAGGCAGCCTAGCAGATTTCTGGTACTGTGCAGAGTAGTTACACTTGGCTGGAAGTTCTCCAGTTCCACTTTTGAATTTTTCCAGAATACATGGGTAGGCATCATTCGCTCCCAGTTATGAAAAATGCAAATAAAAAACCCACTTTTGCTAAAAATGTGATATTGCATTCTCAATATATTGTTTAAAAGTACTGTGGATGTTAATGTAAATATTGCTTTGGACTCCTAGGATGTTTATTCTATTAAAAAATCTGTGAAGCTCTAACAGCTTTGACATATTTCTGTCTTACACTAAGCAGGTAATGCACTATTTTTTTAATTAAAAAGTAGTACTATAGAGATATTTTTCATCATCTTTTTCTGAATGATCTAAAAGAAAAAAATCAAAGGTTGTGGATATTAAAAAAAAAAACCAAACCAGGAAGAGAAACCCAATCGCCCCCACTCTAAAGGCTTATTTTTATCTGTTTTAATAGAAATGGCCAGAGGTACCTTTAATATTACTTTCAAAGCAAATGTCATGATTTGTAATGCAGTCTGTAATATAACTGGCAAAATAAAAGCCTAAAGATAGCCCATATACTTTTCCTTGAAAATTCCATTCTTCATAAATTTCTAGAGGATTAAACTGAATGAATAGTTTCTCACATAAGAAAATCTTGATTACAATATAGTCCAGCTAACAGCTAAGTCAAAATATAGTGTTATTCTGCCCTTTCACTACAGTTTATTCTCTTTTTCTCTACAAGCTTTACAAGAAATAGCCTAGATAGTGATTTCTCTCCAGGGTCATCAGTTTTGGACACTCTGTTATGAAACTTGAAACAATTTATTTCTTGTGAAGATCAACATTTCACCAGCCACTTAAAAGGAAGGAAAATGTGATTGGAATGATGCATCAGTCATCAAAATAGTTGATCTATGAACATAGACTAATGTCCAAATGACTGAAGATTCTCTAGTTTACTAATTTCCTAGCTACTTCTATAAAGCCAAGACATTTTTTTATATTCTATCTACTTCATAGATGATCAGAAGGAATAAGGGTGGATATGTTATTTAAAAAGAGGGCAAAGCAGATGTATTTGTTAAGGAGAAACGTTCAGAGATAATGACCTACTTCTTGCCCCACTGAGAATGGAAATATCCCAAAAGGAGTCACAGAATCATTTAGGTTGGAAACGACCTTTAATATCATTGAGTCCAACCAGAAACAGTCAGGTCGACCAGCAAACCATGTCCCTAAGTGATACCTGTACACACCTTTTAAATAGCTCCAGGGGTGCACACTCAGCTACTTCACTGGACAGCCTGTTCCAGTGCCTGACAACACAAGTTAGAGAGGAAAAGCTCCATGTGACGCTGAAATACCTTCCATGATGTCATTGTTGAACTTAGCTTTGAATTAAAATAGCAATTGTACTGTCTTCTCTTTTCTCTGAAGAACACCTAGCTAGATAGGCTACCAGTGTTTTACAACATGCAAGGAATTGAGTAGGACATTAAGACTATGGTGTGAGGAGAAGTGTTATAAGTGTAAGAAAATATAAGAGGTTTGGATGCTTTTGTAAGCCATTTGGTAGTTACTGTCACATGAAAAAAGTTCAAGCTTTGCACTGTATAGACAAAATAGAAAAGCTTAAAGGTTAGCTGAAGTTGTCCAATAGAAGCAGAACAAAAGATTTGTCATATGAATAATTTGGTTGGTTTTGGTAGTTCTTTTTAAAGTAAAGCTCATCATATTTATTTTATTCAAAGAACTGTAGATTGGCCCAGGGATATGACTGGAAATCTTGATGTTCAGAGGCTTGTGTATATAACATGAATGTGAAGATGAAATGAAGGAATATAAATTCTCTACTCTGAAATGTCTGACTCAGCTGAAGAACATACGTGAGAGAAGATATCAGAGAAAATGTTTTACACTTCCTTACTTGGTCTTTTAAATGCCTTATATAAGTCGGTGCTTAGTTAGTTTACAATGCATCTTAAGCCTTAAAGATTATGGTTTTTTCTCTGTATTAGATTATGACTTTTGAAAAATCACCTCACCAAAGGAACTGGTGGAGGGACTTCCATTCTTCTGTATCTTTTCTACCTTTCCCTTCTCTCCCCCTCCCTAGAAACACATACTGATTTTCTTGTGTCATAAGTTGTCCTCCAATATTTTTGATCCTTAAATTGAGCAAATCAAATCAAGATGTTAATTGGTTGTTCAGATTCATGTATAATTTATCTAGAAATGCATATGCATTTTTCTGATTGCATGTGTGTGATCTCAGTGGGAATCCCAGTGGGTGAGACTTCAGCTTCAGTTCCTATCTAAATATTCTTTCTGATATGAGCAAAAGTAAGAGTAATTAAATGTATTCCAATTCCAATTTACTGAGAGTGTCTGAACACCTGTTTGAATGGAAAATTTTTATTTTCAGTCCTGTGTGCATTTTTTTAAGTCTCAAATTTTTCCAAGTCCCTTCATATTACAGTGTATGTACATTCATGTATTCCAAAAACCTACTTCATAAAATGGAGATAAGTATTATAGAAAAACATATAATTTTCTTTTGAATAACATCATCTAAAGGTTACTAATCATATAAAGATTTACTGAGACATTTTAAATTTCCCAGCAGGAACAATCAGCTGTAAATTGGAAAAATTAGGAAGAAATTCCTCCCGGTGAGGATGGTGGGGCACTGGAACAGATTTCCCAAAGAAGCTGTGGTTGCCTGTCATGGACTGAAGTGGTTCATGTCTGAAACATTGTTATGAAGGAGTTTTGCCCATTATAGCAAAAACTGTATAAAGAAGCTACAACCACAGAAGCCCATCCCTCCTTGAAGATGCCTGACTGGAACCTTAGACTGTGAGTTAAGCTAGATAAGATAAAGGAAACACTATAGTTCAGTCATCTCAGGTCTAGGGAGCAACTAAGGAGGTTGAGGGGAAAGGAGCGCATCCACAAGAAAGCCAAATGCAGCAGAGAACCATCCCTGGCTGGCTTTGGGCTGGGGGGGACCACAGCCCACAGAG
>JAYDZK010000001.1:13941939-13963187 GCA_034509185.1 Euphonia xanthogaster | reverse complement strand
ACACCCATCCTCCCTTACACAAACCAGCCCAGCTGTGAAACCCCCAACCCCACAGGCCACATCCGCGGGACATTCACATGGGAGGCAGCTGAGGGGGTGTCATAATCCATCAAAAACCCCCAAAGCACTCCCCAGACTCATTCCTGAGCCCTTGCGCCACAGCATTGCACCTGATGCAAAGAGATGCAACAGATCCAGAGTCTGCTGCAAGAGACTGTGCCAAACTGGCCCACCCCCACCCAGAGGGGAGGTACCTGGGCACTCCCACCTGGCCTGGGCATAAATTAATCCAATGGGTTCTATGTTTTTTTGGGGGGACCTTCACTGCCAAGAAGACCAGCTGAAAAGGTTCAGCACACCACTGGTGGGATCCATGGAGTGGCGATTTTTTCTATAATCTGACTTTGTCGTTCTCTTTCTGTTTCCCTACCCCTTTTCATTTTTAATTTCTCCCTCTCTCTCTCTCTCTCTCTCTCTCATATTTTCTATCAAATAAAACCCATACTACTGACTTTGGTGACTTTGGCATACAGTCTCATTTGCACCTTATTTTGGGCAGAGGCATTTCTAATAACTTTAAAAACTGGACTGTAACACTGCCCCATCCTTGCAAGTGTTCAAGTTCAGGTTGGATGGGGCTCTGAGCAACCTGGTCTAAGGTGTGCCTACTCATGGCAGGGATATTTGAACTACATATTTAAGGTCCCTTCCAATCCAAACCATTCTGTGATTCCATAAAATGTCCTATTAGAAAAGATATTTTCTTTTAAAATAAGAATTTTCTTCCTGATTTTTCTGCTTTCAAAAAAAGGAAAAAAAAAAAAAACAGCTTGCCTCAGAAAAATTTATGCCCTAAACATGGAACTGTCAGGACTCAGAGATTTTCCAATTAAATGCACCTAATCAATTTCAGGAGGATAAGCATGATGTAGACCACTTGGAAATGGGAACCCTTTGGAAACTAATTGCTGCTGACTTTATCTTGTAAATCTTTCTCAAGGAAAATTCTTACAGTGATTAAAGAGTTTAAAAAGTTGAACAGAATTGACTGGTTGCTTTACTGGCCCTTTAAACTCCTGGGAAATTTTCTTGCATTTTACTAGGGCAAAAAAGTATAGTGTGCAGAGCTCAGAAACCAAAAAACAAGGCAAGGAGATATGCCTTGTAATGTGAAACAAAAATACAAGCAAAAATAATCTTTAAATAATTGAAGTGGAGAAGGATTTCCCTATTTTCCTGACAAATTATTTTTATTTAGTTTAAGTGAGATTTGTTTTTTTCCCCTCTTGCTATAATTTACTTAGCAGAGGTACAAATTGAATTGATAAATATTGCTGTGTCTGCTGTGCATTACAGGTGGATTTTTTTAGAAGTGATGATGCAAAGATTTTGGGTCCATCAGCAGTTGCATTTCAAATTCCTGTTTCAATTGCTCTGCAATTTAGACAGGGTTTTGACATTGGACTTCTAATGAAAACAATAATTTAGGTATTTCTAACTGAGTGCAAATAGCACTTTGGACTCATAGAAAAGGGACCCTTTCCAATATCATGTGTTCAGGTAGGAGGATAAGATGATCTGACTTTGCCAAAAAACTGACTTTGTGTACACAGGTTTCACTTGGACTAATCTTAAATAAGTGTGAAGCATGAATCACAGAATCTCAGAATTTCAGAATAGTTTGTCTTGGAAGGGACTTCTCAAGGTCATCTAATACATCCTCTCTGCTAAAGCAGAATCACCTACAGCAAGTTGTTTAGGATTGTGTTCAGGGATATTTGGAATATCTCCAAAGAAGGAGACTCCATAGTCTCACCAGGTAGCCAGTTCCAGTGGTCTGTCACCCTCACAGTAAAAATTTTCATCATGTTAAGTTGGAATTTTCTGTGATTTATTTTGTGCCCATTGCTCCTTGTCCTGTCCCTGGGCATGACTGCAAAGTCTGGCACTACTCTCTTGATACCCATCCTTTAGAAATTTGCACGCATTGACAAGATCTCCTCTCAATCCACTCTTCTCCATGCTAAAGAGGCCCAGAACGCTCAGCCTTTCCTCATAAGAGAGATGGCCCAGTTTCTTAATCACCTCCATAGCCCACCCTGGACCCTCTCTAATAGTTTCTTGTCTATTGCCCTGAGGAGCCCAGAACTGGGCACAGCACTTCAGATGTGGTCTCACTTTAGATGTGGTCTCACTGTGGCTTAGCAGAGGGGAAGGATCACCTCCCTCGACCTGCTGGCCACACTCTTGCCATACACCCCAGGATCCCATTGGCCTCCTTGGCCACAGGGGCGCTGCTGGCTCATGGACACCTTGCTGTCCCTCAGGACCCCAGGGGCTTCTCCCCAGGGCTGCTCTCCAGCAGGTCAGTGCCCAGCCTGTGATGGTGCCTGGGGTTGTACCTCCTGGAGGTACAAGTGCCTGGAGGACCCTGCACTTTCTTTTGTTGAACTCCATTAGGTTCCTCCCTGCTCCCTTCTCCAGCTTGGCCCAGTGTGGCTGAATGGCAGCACAGTCTTCTGGTGTATCAGCTGCTCCTCTTGTGTATCTGCAGCAATCTCTGTCCCTTCATCCAGGTGATGGATAAACAAATTGAAGAAGACTGGTCCCAGTACTGCCCTTTGGGGAACACCACTGGCTACAGGCCTCCAACCAAACTTGTTGCTGATCATAGTTCTCTGAGTTCTGACACCCAGACAGCTCCCAATCACCTCCCTCTCCACTCACCCAATCCCTACTTCCTGAGCTTTCCCATGAGGATGTTATGGGACACAGTGTCAAAGCACTTGAGGAAGTCAAGAGACAACATCCACTGTCTTTCTCTGCCCAGCCAGTCCTGCCACGACAAAGGCAATTGGATTGGTCAAGTATTGGTGAATCCATATTGACTCTCCTGATAACCTTCTTTTCCTCCTCATGCTTAGATATGACATCCAGGATGAGCTGTTCCATCAACTTCCCAAGGACTAGGGTGCAGCTGACTGGCTTGCAGTTCCCTACATGCTAGTAGAGTTCTCCTACTTGCCCATTTTGAAGACTAGAGTGACATGAAATTGCAATGAGACCATGCTGCTGCAAGCGCACCCAGTTCTAATTCTTCCCGTGTGGTCCCCATGCTGTGTGTGGTGGTTAATAGGCTTTTCAGAGAGGCAAAAGATGTGTCTGAGGAGGGGTTTACCACAGCCATAGACACCTTGAAGTGCTTGGCCTTCTGGTTCTCACCTTAGGAGGCAGTTGAGGAACATTTGTTGCTGTTCTGGTTGGCCTGGCTTATTGCCCAGTTGGATTTGATTCTCTCTCTGTTCTACCCATACATTAGCCAGACAGATGAAAAATGTTTTCTGCCTTTTTATGTTACTGAACTTTTACATCACATGATCACGTAAAATAAAACATTGCAAACCATAAATATTATGTATAATAAGCATATAAACCCAGTGCTAGTGAAAATCAGATGACAGCTTTGTGCATTTAATTCTGCAATGAATATTTATCAGATACTATCTTAAGTGATGCAGTGGTGCTTTTGCAATGTAATGAAAGATACCTTACGTACTTTATCTGACATTCCTCACAGACAAATTTAATATTTTTTTTTTTGTTTTGCTTTTTAAGATTGTCAAGAAGGATCTTGAAAGTGCCTTTCACCTTACTGTGCTTACTTAAGTGCCTTACCCTCCTTACTGTTGCTCCTTTCTGTGAAACCAATTCACAGAAAGGAGCAAAATTGATTAAAATGATCATATCTTTTGATTCTGATAACAAATATCATGGGCATTACTGTTATTAATATTTTTATTATTAGACTCTTAATATGAAGTCTTAGCTTTTTTTCCTAGACCATTACAAACCACTCAAACCATTAAAATTTAAACTTTTCAATAGTTTCTTGTACATCTCATGAGCTTTTTTTGCTTTATCCACTTTTTTTCTCAGTACATTCAGCATTTTAGGAGATTTGAAATACCATTTTCCCTTACAGCAAGAGTACTGAGTAGGTCAACATATCTTTCTTTTCCAGGTTAACTTTTTCCATTATTTTTCATGTTATTTTGGTCAGGAAGAAGAAAACATGATAAGTTGCTACACATGGGCCACCTAGCTGTCTAAATTTTCCAAAATAATCCCAATAATCTAGAGATATCAAAGAAGTTTGGGGGAAGGGAGGGGCAAAAACATTTCCAGTGTTTATAAAAAAAATATTTTCTTCTTCTAAAATATATACCAATTTGTACACCTACTAACTACTATAAAATTATGGGTGCTGCATAGGAATGGAAAATTGTGTGACCTTAACACAAGAACTGAAGAAAAAGTATACTTGCATCTAATTGTTATCATGATCTAGCTACTATTTCAATGTTGTTTTAGGAAATTATGAAATGAAACATTAGAATTTATAAAATAAACTTACCCGTAAATTATTTGTGATTCATAAATAAAAGCTTCCACATGTTTTGCAGTTTTATTTCTATTTGTAAAATACTGGATTGTTCAAGTTTCAGCCGTTTGTGTTAAATTGAATAAGTTGAAAAAAATTTTTATCTTTCTCAACAATACTGTATAAATTCTTATTATAAAGTATGGGAACATTAAAAATTATGAGGACAAGAAGCTTATTCTCATCTTTTTATTGTCAACTTTTACTGAGGACTACTGCTTGGTATTCAAGAAACTCAGGATATATTAACTGACAATTTAAACTGACAGCAACTAAAAATTTATTGAATTAATGAAACTTAAAAATTAGTATTTTCTAACTATATATTAAAGAAAGTGCTATCCATGTCAAATACAAATAGTTTTGATTTAAATAAGCAAACTCTTCTCAAGTGCAATTTCTTTTTAAGTTACTTTAGAAATAAATTTTCCTGAGAGAAATAGTAATTACTACGTATGTTTTCATCCTGTCATAACATTCTGAAATGAAAATGTATTTTACTGTCTAGCTTGATGAAGTTTTTTTATGTCTTCATTCTCTGGTGAAGGGCTATGTTCTTTTATTCACATTTTTTATTATCTGCTAGTGAAAATCTTGATTTCAAATGAAACATCTTATTGAATAAATTACTAAGCAACATAAGAAGAAAGATATTACAATGTTACTGACAGTAAAATTTGTTAAAAAGATATGTTACCTTTTTTGCCAAAATCTAGTTTTTTTAAAATGTTTTCAGCATTATTTTATATGTAGACATGCAAGGCATTACTTAGAATCATAGCATCATGGAATGATTTAGTTTGAAAAAGACCCTTAAGAACATCAAGTCCGACTGTAAACTAATACTGCCAAGTCTACCACTGAACCATGTCCCCACGTGTCACATCCACATGTGTTTTAAATGCAGGGATGGTGACTCTACCATCTTAATCTAAAAAAAAATCAATTTATTAGAAACTAAAATAAATAAAATTACCTTCAGAGCTAAATACAACTCTTGGTATAGTGAGAAGTCATAGTCTTCCAATAACAAAGGCCATTTAACATTTTTTATTATTTGACTCCATTTTTCAGTTCTTACATTTGGCCAAATCATAACTCTTTAGCTGCATTTTTCATGTCTTTAATTTAATATTGCATTTGATGTTGGCTGTAGCCTCAATATTTTTTTTTAGGATTGATTACAAAAAAGGAAGAAAACTCTAACTCTTCCCAGAAATCAGATTAGAGGGACATAAGCTGTTTTGTCTCTGTTAACATTTTTCTGTCTGTTTCACTAAGAATTTTTAACCTCTGCATTTTTAAGAGGGGATTTGTTATTTAGTTGGAAAGGGGTCAGGTGTTTTTTACTGGCTTTGCTCTGCCAAATTTAGTCTTTTGCAGGGCAATAGTTTCAGTGTCTGGACAAGGGCCTATGTTAGGAAATTAGTGGAAGTTAGGATGGATAGTAGCAGACACACTGAAAGAGGCAGAAGAGCAATAAGAATTGGGACAGGAAATATTAATACTACAAAAAAAAATCATGTAGAAGTTGATCCTGGAAGGAATCAACAGAAGGAGGTGATAAGACAAAAAAAAAAGTGAGAGAAGTTAAGCCAAAAGGGAAGTACAGCTGTTTCCAGCTACCAAAACACAAAAAATATCCTCCCACTTCCCAAAAAAACCCAGCAACAAAAAATAGAACAAAACAAACAAATAAAACCAAAAAAAACCCCAAAAGTCACCATAGTAAACCAACCAAATAAAAGCTAAAAAATAACCCCGAAAATGCCCAAGCCAATTAAGCTCCACTGAAACAGAAATTAAGGCCATAAATGCTATATGCCTGCAGCAAACCCCTGTGGAACAATCAAGATACATCCTATTTGGCAGAATTTTTCAGCTCAGAAATGTGCCACCTATAATAAATTCCATTAGGCCTAGTTGACAGGTGCCTTGTACTGTGTAGCTAATCCCTGACACTAGCTGTTAATTATCATAAATTACTTCTTCTTTCTTGTTACAGTTAAGAAAATTAAATCCCAACTAAGTCTAATTGCAAGACTGTCAATTTAAAATTGTATTAATGCATATATCTAATTTCTTAATGCTTGTCTTAGCACACTAACTCCAGAATTATAGCATATGTCAGGTTGGAAGGGACACATAAGAATCATTGATTCCAACGCCCTGCCCTTCACAGGACTGCCTAAAGCTGAATAATTTGACTTAGGGCATTGTCCAGACACTCCTTGAACTCAGGCAGTCTTGCTGCCATGACCACTTCCACAGGGAGCCTGTTTCAGTGACCAACCACCCTCTGCGTAAATGACCTTTTCCTAATGTCCAACCAGAACCTTCTCTGATGCCGTTTCATTCCATTTTCCCATATCCAATAATTTCAGAAAGGAGACCAGCACCTCCCCAGCCACTGCTGCCCTGGAGGGAGTTGTAGGCAGTGAAAAAGTCACTCCTCAGCCTTCTCTTCTCCAAACTCAACAAGGCAAGAGATCTCAGTCTCTCCTCACTAGTCTTGTCCTCAAAAAAATCACTATATCCAAAAGAAGAGATTATTACCATGTCTAGCAATACAATGCAGAGAAATTTAGCCTTTTATCTTTATATGGAATATTAGCCCAGCATTTATATTACTGAATTCAAAAGTAACTGCCAAAATCATACCTGATTTGAACACACTGCCCTAAAGGAATAAATAAACTCTCATATGAGTGCTTGGTGCAATATTACCTAAATGGTCCAACTAAATACTCAGGAAGTTTGGTTTCCCTTACACTTAGTTTGCTATGGTAATTTGTAACTGATGCTCACATGAAACATTTGAGAAGCACTCTTCTGGCTGGAGTAGTTATATATAAATGTGATTAGTTTTAGTCTCTGATTAAATTTTTTTTCAGTCTTCTTTCCTCAAACTCAACCCAAGAACAGACCCACTGGTTCTAGATGAGACTTCATCTGCCTCCAGCTGAGGCCATCAACACACACTAAGAATAGTGGAAAAACGGATTAAGTGTCTGCATCTACAGCTTCTCCTATGAGACATTTTAGCACCTTCCCCAAGAGTGATGTCAGGTGTTCTGTGGGAAAAAAAAGAAAATGTATTTGTTTAAAAACACATATTATCTATTTTTGTAGTCTTTTTTCCTTCTATTAGAAGAGGGAGTGAATACTGGACTATTTTACTGCTTCCTGATTTTTTGTAGCAATTAATCATTTTCATCTAAATCTTTTCTGTCCAACCTGAGAAGTTGGATATTTATATCTTTGTTGTGTGAAAACCAATTGAAAATTCAGTTTTTCTCAACATTTTGAAGTTCTCAGAGAACACTTTTGAAATGAATTGCTGTACTTCGTAGTGTTACATGTTATTTTATATACCCATCTTCAAACCTCACCTCTGAAGAAAATTTCAACGTGTGGACTGAATCTGAAAGCCATGTGAGCAGACAGAAAGAAATATAAGAGCTCCCTGTTTACAAGAATGTGCCTTTGTGAACACGAGGATCAATGTGCTATGTTCAAAGCCAAACTGTTCAGGTTGATGCTCATGGAGTATCAAAGCATTTTATTGCTAATGTGGAAGTGGCACAGGGATCAGAGACTGAGAGATACCAACACATGAACAGGGTTCCAGTAAATGTAATTGGAAAAACCTTGTTTATTTTAAAGGATTCAAATTTTGGACTGGATATATAGAAATAAAGAATAATACCAGTTGTTGCAGTTATCTTCAAACCATCTAGACCATATGAAGAAAGGTTGCAATTTCACCTGTAAAAAAAGGAGAAAGGAAGAAAATGGTAACCTTTTAAATTTATTTGTTGCAATATTAATAACAGATTTTTTCTTCTCTGTTTCAGTAATCTTTAGTTTTATATCTTTCATTAATATATTTCCAGATTAAATCACAATTATCAGTACAAAGAATTGAAGGTATTTATTCAAAACAATTTTTCTTATTTTTCTCTGGCAGTCAGAATGAAACAGAACTTTTAATATTAAATTTTTTTTTTCCTGTTTACACCAAAATATCACTTTGGATCATCTTATTTTGCTGTCTTATCAGATTTTAGCTTTTCCCTTTTGTACACTTTGTTTTCCTGAAATCTGCTTCACAGCTTAGAAAAATTAAAGGCATATATGAGCCTAAAATTCAAGTTATGAAGCTTTTTGGTTGTTCTGACAACAAAAATATCTTTTATGATTGTCCTTCCAAGATATACAGAGGTATGTGTTTATCTACCAGCACAATATTTCAGTTTCAGGGATGACTTAATCATACCAAAGCGGGTTCTTTGTGTACTTTTATCTGTGAAAAGTATGAATTAATGAATAGATATTTGTTCTGCATCAAGTTGACCTTACAGTCAATATTTTAACTTTCAGAAATCTTTCTCTACAGAAATGACAGGCTTAAAAAATATTATCTGTTTTGCACAATCAGTGTTAAAACTCAACTTCTATTGTATTTAGTTCAAACCTTTTCCTCTCCTTCTTTGGTTTTTAGGGGTAAGAAGGGAGAAGTTTTTCAAATAGCACCAATTTTTCCTTGGGAACTTAAAAATGTCCTTGTGTTGAAGACTGGGTCTGTTAACTTCCAAGTAAAATGGTCTTACTGGAGGTGCAGTTCACTTTACTTTGCTTTCTTGAATGAAGAAAAAGAATATTCCTTTTTTCTGTCTTTTAATGGAGCTATCTTTGGAGTACTCTGTTCCGTTTTCAAAGAAGAGATAGTAGTTGGCAGCTCTGAGGCACAATTAAAAAAACCCAACTTCTATGTCTACTGTTCTCTCTGACTTAGGACATTTTCTTACTTGCAGTAATCCAATACAAGGGATCTCAAGGAAAAACTCACTTTTCTGTGATGTGAATGTCAGATAAAATCCCTGTAAATGAAAACATTGGGAAAATGTCTTGTTAAAAATGATACATTTCAAACTTAAGGTACATTCTTTAGTGGCTTTGCTGATTTCAGGCTTTAGTGAAGATAGTGAATTGGATTAATGAAAGATACAGTAGTTAATGCAAAGTCAGGAGTAAAATCAATGTAAGTGGAAACCATATAAGTGTTTATTATTTGCTGCAAAGATATCCTGACTTAGGAGAGTTTAAGCAGCTGTACTGGATTGACAGAATGTTTGTTAACTTGCATTTTTTTTTGGAACCCTAGCATATAATGTTTGTATTTATTATCATAATAAACTTGAAATTATTCCTGTAATTAATTATCTAATAATTGGCTATGAATTATAATTGGCTATGACCTCTACTTCTATACTAAGAGTGGTAACTTTTGTGCTCCACTGGAACTATTGAACCAATTGCATGATAAGAAAACAGTATACTAGTTATAAAGAAGAGGTCTTCAATCCCCATGTAAATAAATATTTGTTTCTGAAAGTAGGAAAAAATCATAAATATACCACACAGAATGCTACTTTAGGGATTTCTGAAAGTGTAATCCCAATGCTGAAAGCATTCCTAGGTTTATTTGCCTACCTGGCAAATAAACAGTAGGTTCATCATTAGAATTAGCCAATTGATAATAATAATTTAAAATACTATATAAAAATCAAGATTATGTGACACCTCAAGACTGTGTCATACTTTTGAAATATAATTTTGCAGAATGTCAAAGTGAAATTCACCTAATCAGGTTAAAACCCATTCTATTCCATTTGAATATTCTGCTCTCTGAGTGTTTCATTGTATATTATAAATTAGACATACTTTCATGGAACACAATAATTTATTGCTTCTTCCTTGCACTTGTTGAATTAAATTGAGTAAATCAGATTAAGTGTAAACATATCTAGTCTAAACTTGGTAAAGAAGTAGTGACAATGGTATTTTTTGTCCATGGTGTCCTGTTCAGAGGCGATTTGATATTGAACAAAGTTACTACAGATACTTTGATGGATGACCTAAAGAAAGTGATGAATGCATTATTTTTCTTGAAAAAGCAGATGGATTAGAAAACAAGGTGTTTCTAGTACACCTCCAAAAGGCTATAGAGTGTTTCATCTGAGGAATGTTTCATATGGATATTATTATATTATTTGCAAATAAAGAAGAAACAAATTTCTTTTTAAGCTAAAGCTTTAAAATTTGGTCTGTGCTTTTTTTGTTTCTTTAAGAATTCCAGATAAAAAACATGCAGGATACTTTAAAGACAGATATAAAGGTTACCTTATGAACTTTGATGTAATACTTATAGAATGGCTTATAAAACATTTAGCAGATGTGGAAAAAGGTATCATCCTGCTTCCTGTGTAGAACTAGAAAACTTTACCAGACTAAAGTACCCTTTGAGGATAGTGAGCAGAGGCTTTTTTAAATAAACTGAGAAGCTGGAAATACCAAATAGAGAAAATAAGTTTAGGTGGAAAAACTTCCTTTAAGCATACACAGTACATGGCTTACTGACTTTTTGTCAAGATCTCTTTCCTTGTGAAAATCCAGAATGGGATAGATTTTAATAAAATATGACTATTCTGGAAACCTGAATTGGAAGCTTTCACTGACTGATTAGATAAATAAAAGATCTCCTGGGACTGATTAGATGCTGGATGTCCAAAGAATCCGTCTGATACTGATAGTACTGATAATACTGATCCTACGGGAAAATATTGGGTGGCATTTTAGATTTCCAGTTTAAGAACAGTTGTCATCTGTCCTGAGTCAGAAGGTGTCATTCTAGACAACAACAGCCCAAAGACATCATATAGAACATTTGTAAAGCCATGAAACAAGCAGATTCTTATTCAGTATAATCTGAAAAAGAAGCAATGTTAGGTTTCAAGACAAAACCTGTTGTCTTGTTTTTGGTTTTTTTTCTCACTGAACAGTAAGATAAAGAATTTTTTTTGTGACAGTTCCAAAAAAATATTTTGAGAAGCCACACTCACTGTTTTTTCCATGAACAATGCATATATCAACACACAAGGAGCTTTACAGATGCACAAAATGTAGCTGCATTGCTTAGAAGTGACTACCTCAAATACAGGGGTAAAGGAAACATTAAGAAAGTAACATCATACTGCCTTTGTGCCAACAGTATAGAAATAGACAAGGCTTACAAATGATTGCTTCTTTCTCCTCAGATGCCTGTGTCTAGGAAACCTGAACTGCTACAAAAATCATTGAACTCAAAGAAAGAAAGAGGCAGTGCTTTTAGTACCAAAACACAAAAAAAGTAGCAGTGAAAACAAACTGAAAAAATATTTGCAGGATGTCATTTGTCTGGAAAGAATGAAGTACAGTGTTCACACACAGTGATTCCTCAAAATGCAGAGCAAGGTGTTATATGGGCAAGTCTCCTTTCATAAGAAACCAAATATTTTCAGCTGGAGTAAAAACATGTCAAACAAAGAGTTTTTCCATAGATATTTACTTCCCTTACTAGCAGAATAGTAGGGAATCCTCTTCTGTTAAAACCAAGAGAGTAGGTTGTTGTTCCATTTTCTGTGTGTGAAAATAGTGTAATCAATTCCTAGTCAATCACAGAGGTACTTTTGTAGGTGTCTGTTCTGGCATCTGTAGCACAGGGACTAAAACCATGGACTACGCTTTCTTTGCCATCTGTACCTCAGTGTGAGCCTGAAACATTTCTATATTCAAATGAGGTACCTGCCTTAGCACACACATTTGCATTAATTGTCTCCACTCTTCCCTTGAGCAGCACATTCTGCTCAGCCCTGCCCCTCCTGTTACACACAGCTTTATTCCTGAGCCATGAGAGTTCGGGCTTCCCCTGCACTGCTGACCTCGCCCAGAGTCTGCTTTTGAGTTGGAGGTGAGATCAGCACCCTAAATTTTGATCAGGAAGCAATCTATCCCTTTTATCAGGTGCTTGCAGAAATCATATACACTCAAGCAGGTCACTCTCCCCTCCCTGTCACTCCTGCACTATAATTTTTCCTCTAGGTTGCCCTTTTCTGAGTGTGAACATGATTCAGGTTTAAACCAGAGCCTCCACCATGACGTGGGACATGTCATTTACACACTCCTTTGTTCTAGAGTGAGTTTTCACTTCCAGCAGTTTTCTCTATTTCAGGTATAGGTAGAACAGCACCATAAGCGGAACAAATTTACTTGTCTTAGGAAAATATTTAGGAAATATCACCAGACAAATAGGAAGTGCTGAACTTTATTATATCATTTTATTGTTTTCTCTGTTTCCTCAGGAGAGTTGGCAATTTTTGTGAGAGAAATAGAAAGTGGAAAATTTTTAATTCCTTTCTGATTTTGCTTTTTCTTTGCCTGTTGAAGGTGGGGTGATCTTGCCATCTATCAGACACCACAGTTCTCTGAATGTCTGGAATGGGGTATGGTTACTAGCTACAATTGCTACTGGAAGCAGCTCACCCTATTTCAGAGAAGGTCCTTTTCCTTCTTTAGCCAGATTGAATCAATACAGTAGCTACAGACATGGTGTGTTTTCTTTTGGAGGTGTGGAAGTGCAAGAAGGAGCATCTGCTTTTTAAGATTTTACTGTATGTGCAGCAAACCTTAGGCCTAAATAGGCAGTAATCTTACATCAGGCATACCTAATTTAAAATTTGACCTACAACTGTAGTTTTATAATCAGTTTTAGTTCCATCTAAATCAAGCAGGTGAAAAAATACTATAAAAATTAGACTCTCGTTGATAACTGTGTGCATACCGCATGTATTTATCACCAGGGTTTAAAGGGTATTTTTTCAAAAGGTGTATAAAAATCCATTCCTTATGCTAATGATTTTCTTTCTTCATTCCTCTAACAGCTAAAGGTAAAAAAGGGGAGACAGAAAAGGAAAGAGGCATACAGAAATCTTATGTTACTTAGGCACTCTCTGCTTTTTTCTTGGCCTCAATGCTGGAACACAGAAGGTGCAGAACCTCAGATCTATTTTTAAGAACAGAGAGAACTTAGACAAAGCCTCCTTTACTCATAGTTGCTTTGAATCTTTTTTGAAAGTTTGGTGCAGCTGTGAGGTTAATTCTATGGCAGGGGACTTTCTGATGCAATCATTGATTTCTTAATTGCCTTAAAACTGCAAAAAAATGTGACATTTTGTGTGCATCCCTTACCAGAATTGGAAAAGACATACATAAGTTCTTTGACAAAAAAAAACAGACTGACCCTTTTGCAGTTAGCCCTTTTATTTCCGTCATGGGGGACTTTTTTTTAAAAGATAGTCTCCAATGTCCTCATTTCACGCTCAGACACTCCTGGTCTGGAACTTAAAAACTACTTTCTGCCTAGTTACGGTATTGTTTATTTATTAATGAGCCTTATATGTTCTCTGTGGGGCTGTCTAGGAAGTCACTTCTCACTTATTATCTTAAGTGAGAAAGCAATGACTGTCTTCCTCAACAGGTGTGATAAACTCATATAATTTGAATGCAAGACATTCAGAGCTCATTAGAATAAGTGTCATGCAAGTGTTTTTGGTTAGAAGCTACTCCTGTTATAATTAGTAGATATTGATTTAAAATTTGTTAAAATCTGCATCATGCTTTGTCAGTCATATACTGTTTTCGAGTGTTTGGAATATGTGCTATTGCAATATTCAAACTGGAATACAAGCCATAGTTTCAAAGCTGATATAAAGGATTTGACTTGCTGTCACACATTTCTTCTTTAATCTAAACCTTCAGCTTTCAGCTGCAGCTTCCTCATCATGTTATAATTTATATTTTGTGATGTTTTGCTCTATATTTTAATTTCTGTCTGGAACAAAACAAAAGTTAGTAAGTACCCCAAAAACATGCAACAGGTATCTCTGCTTTAGTGTATTTTAATCTGAGGTTCAAGACAGGATTGTCTTTTTGTACAGATGAATCCATGAGGTTTTGGGGTTTTTTTTCAGTCTGTCGTATGTAGAAAGTGTGGGAAGAACATATCTGCAAAAGATGATAGAGCTCTAAAATAGCACTTGTTTGGATTTTTGTGTTGTTTATGAAATCTTGCTCATGGCACCAAATGAAACCTCAATATCATTTCTTTTATACCATAAAGCATATTGGCTTCCAATTTTTTTAAGGGGTAAGGAGGAGGAGGGGAGGGGGAGGCAACAATGCATATGATGTCAATAATACAAAGTTTATAATTTATATGGGGAAAAAAACCAACCAAATCCTGGTTGCTTCCAATCTGTATTTATAGAAAAACATTTGAAAATGCTATGTCTTCAAACCACTTAAGGAATTTCTATATATAAAAAAAAAGATTTCATATGAGTCCTTTTGGAACATCTTTAGGAAGAGTTTCAGTTATTCAGAACATCATTTTTGCATGTGCTTCCACCCAAATCTTCTCAAATTCATAGTGTTTATGTCACTCATAAGCTATGCTCCAGGTATTTTCTATATGGCTTAAAGAAGAAAAGGTGTGACAGTCTTGGTACTTCTCTAGTCCTTTCCTTTAGAAGATTTTAAATTCTAAACATTTTTATGGACCAGTACCTGGGTAAAGGATCTATCTTATAATTTGGAATAAAGTATGCCATGCTCTTCAAAAAATTTATACCAAACTATTCAGTATTTTTAATTATATTACTCTAATGGATAATATTAATACTTAACTGCTAAGTCCATCCATAGATTAAAAGAGCTAGCAAGAAATACACAATTAATGTAATTAATAAAGAAGTTTTAATGAAAGACACACACCTTTTGTGAGGCATTTTCTGAGTAGAAAAACAAGCCAGATGAATTCAATGAAGTATGTCTTGGTTTTTTCAATTTCCTTGGAAAATCAGAGTTTCTAAGAATTATTTGATTTTAGGTGATTCCATGTAAAAAACTTTTATCCACCAAAAGTCATGTTAATTTTCATTTTATATAATATACTCAGAAATTTAGGTAATGAAACATTGGTTGCATTTGCAGGTCTTATCTGTCTTTCCAGGTTATCAATCTGTCTTTCATTCTTGTACACTAATGAGAAAAAGGAAAGGCAGGTAATTAATGTATTTTGGACATTATCCAAGAAGAAATTATTTCCTAGCCAATACAATTGCTTTAACATCAGATAATATATTTCTTCAGCAAAACAAAATGCAAGGAACAAACACCCACCCTCAACTAGGTGGTGTCAAGTAAACTCCCTTGTTGTCCTAGAAGAAAGGAAAACTTTCTATTTTGTAACATCCATCAAGAGATGTAGTATATATGCAATTTTTTTTTTTTTAATGATTCATGGATTAAGAATTCCTTTTACTCATTTCAGTGTCTCACAACCAGCAGGACAAGTTCTTTCAGTCTCATTTTCTGAGCTTGGAGTTCTAACAGAGGTCAGGACATTTGCTGCACTTTAGCAGCTACAGCACGGTTCAAGGGTTTGTTTATTTAGTGAGAGTCTCAGCTACAGCATTTATTGCCAGGTTTGTGATTTTGACAAAACTGAACAAGAAGATAACATTTGTTGGAGCTGTGGGTGCCAGAGGGAAATCAAATGAAAGTTAATAAGTGATGCACACTGCTGAAAAATATGATCACAGTCTGAAGAGCTGCTGTTGTTCCTGCTGCTGCAATCAAATCTCAACCTAAAGGCAGAAAAAGCTGCAAAGGGCAACACGTTGGGAACACAACTTCAGTGTTTGGTAGATGGATACGTGTAAGTCAATTAGTGCCATCTATTTGCAAGACAGCATCAAAACATTTCTGAACATAAAAATCATATTGCACTGGAAGTGTGCCTGTAAGAATGATTATGTTGCCCAGGCAAGAATGAATCAACCAAGTGCTGCAGTGTATGGTATAAATCACAAGTATGGGGCAGGTGGGCACTCACAGAGGAAGGAAATATTACACACTTTGACACACTGTGTATGTAAGCAAGGAGTTTTTTTATCAGGAGATTTTTTGTTTGCTTTTCTGCAAATGTTTCCTCTCACGTAACTAAATGTGTGTGCAAGTGTTGAAACAGGTGACATAAATGGAGAGTTTGGTGAATAATGTTAATTTACATCCTTTCTTTCTGATACATGGCTTGTAAATAGATTCCAGTTTATCTTTGGAGATTATGAGACATTAAATCTCATTTATTGCTTTAATAATCCCCTACATGTGTCGTTCTTGACTACAAGGTACCCATTTTGTTCTCTGATTTTCAAAAGCCCATTGGTAACAAACTCAGGGTATGCTGGGAAACAGTGACATCAATGACATTGATAGAAAACAAGTATTTTTAAGCAGAATATGGTATTGTTTTATGAATATATGGTAAAAATATTTTGTCAATTAAACAAAATGTTTTATCTATCATGCTATTCTAATCTGTCATGAATTTGCATAGCAACTCTTCAAATGTACTGACATATTTTGCACTGAAAATATATTATTGATAAGACTCATGATAAGGAGAAGTGGCATCTACTTTTTTCATTTTTTTCATCAATAGGCTGTCAAAAGATACTTCTAAAATACAGTTATCTTAAAAATTTCAAATATTAAATGGTCACTTTAGAAATATAACTTTATGTTTGCCTACAGTAATGGAAGTGTTATAAGGAGAAAGCATTGTCTTCACTAATGTTTCATGAAGAATTTCTAGATGTAATTGACAATAAATCAATATTATGCTGTTACTGATACATTATATTACACATATTGTGAGGCCCTTTCATTTGCAGAGCATAATGGAACGATAAATGACAACTTGATGAAGGACACCTTACAGTACTTTATGTAACATTCCTTACAGAGGAATTTAATAATTATTCTTTTGTTTTTTAAGATTAACAGGAAGAATTTTGAAAGTGTCTTTCACCATCCTTAGAATGAAATTAATTCCCAGTAAGGAGTAACACTGAAGAAATATGTAAACATTTCATATGATTCTGAGGTCAAATGTCAGCTGTTTGGCCTTCTCAATGATAGGATTTTGAGTTTCAATACAAAGCCTTAGCTTTGTTTCCTAGACAATTTTAAACTATTAGAACACTCTTTTCTTTTCAATAGCATCTTTTACACCATAAATTTTATGAACTTTTTCACTTTATCCTCTTTCTGTCAGCGCATTCAGCTTTGGAGGAGATTAGCAATGCAGTTTTCCCCCAGCAAGAGCAGGGTCAACAGCAGCCAGTTCAGGGTGATGTGGTAAACTACTTGGGCCCTGTGGTTAAACTTTTTCTTAAAAGAGATGGGTTTGGACCAAATAAGGAGAAGCAGACAGTAAGGAGCAGATTCTGCAGAGGGAGGACAACGTTTTTCACTGTGCCACTCCGTGCTGTGCAGCAGGGCGCCACAGCCCAGCTGCAAACTTACACCCTGTACACAGAGCCCCTCTCTGGACCTTTCCAAGGAAAGGCCATGCATGCCCCAGCAGAGCTCCTGCTGGCAGAGGTACTGGGGTGTTTCTTGATACTTTCTTTTTTGCTGTTTGTGGGTCCCCACCCCTGGCAGACCAGGACTGGGAATTGTTACCACAGTCACTGACCAGGATCACCCACCGATCACTGGAGCCAGGGGAGCTGATCTCTATCTCTTTCCCGATCTTTCTCTTACTATCTCTCCTTTTCCCAACAATCCCAGAGTCATTAAAATGGAAATTATTGCTGTTGTTATGTTGTTGGTTATTTGGATTTTGTTTTGCTTTAATCCACTACAAGAGATCCTTTAGTAAAGACCCCACTGACGTGCCTCAGATGCTGGTCACAACAGAGGGGTTGGGATTCCAAAGTGTGGGATTATATGAGCTGACACAAGGTTTTCCTTTTTAAGATACCTGTGAGGATTTCCCCTTAAGGAGAGCAGTTTCTCTGGACCTTTAGGGATATCTATAGCCAAACACACTACATTTCTTGTCTGCTGCTTTGGAATTCTAATACAGCACAAGTTTCATTGGCTATCTTGTATCACAGGGTGCCAAAATACATTCCTTTCAGTGGGTCAGTTCAGGCAGCAGGATATCAGGGGTATCATCACGGGTGCTAAGCGAAGATGATTATCAGCTGACATTGAGTGAACTCATTTGTATCTCAGAGACCCACAATGTCTGAGAAAGAAGAAAGGCTTTCTTCTATTCCGGATATTTCACCAAGAATTTGTAGGCAAGCTATTGGGAAGTTGTTAATTTCTGGACCTGCACGGATGAATTCTGCAGCACTCTTGCCTCTCCTTTAGCAGGAATTTCCATCTACTCTCAGTCTGCTCACAGAGACCACACATGGCCCCCAGCAGGAAATGTGGCTTGGCACATGTCACTGCATTCTTCCTTTACAATGAGCAGTGAAAGTGTGGTGCACTGAGAATTACATCATTGCTCTGCAGAGATCTGAGTGTTACCTGTACAGAAAACTGATTTCTCTGCTCTAAAATGGGTCACAGTGGTCTATAGCTTTGTTGCTGTGAGACACCTTGTACAAGGTTATCTATTAATCCCAAATCTTATTCAGGTCAATGGTAATCTTTCTGTTTTGGGAGCTCAGTTGTGCTCAGCTGGATTTTTTAAGTCCTTCTGAGATCCCAGGGAAACATTTTACAGTTGCTCTGCGCCTAAAACCGCTTTTATTTTACATCTATGTAAAAAAAAAAATAGACTGTAAATTTCATAGGATGTTATATTTCATGTGAGGATGTGTCAGTAAATTGAAATACACCACCTACATAATTCTTCAAACACATACATAATAAATATAATAATCCAAACATCTCCAATCACACAGAAAAATTACAAAAATTACTTTTGTAGGTTTGAAGCAGATTTTAACTATGCTAAGTACTTTATGCTGATCTTTGAAGTGTATGCTTAATAGTGTCATTTTTGAGTAAATAAAAACTTATACGCATCAAATTATTTCATTGAACCTCTGTTCATATGACCTAGCCTGGGTTAATATAGTTTGATGTCCTCCTACTATTTTGAGTATTAAAAAATTCAATGAGAGCAATTTGGTTAGTTAGAGGAAAGATTTTTCCAAAACTGCCATTGCATCTAGAACAATTCTTATGTCTTAACCTTCATTCAAGGTAAAGGAGGTTCACTCTGTGAAATCATATTTGCAGGGCAAAAATGGTTTCTGCAATGCTGCAATTGGATGGCCATGAACAAATCATTCTGAGAAAAAGATTAATGATGAAGCAGGCCTAATTTTTAGCATTTATTCCTCACTCATGCAACTGAAGTCAATCCTAACTTTCCCTAGATGTGAAAAGTGGCAAAGACTTATTGTTAACAAAAGCTAAAATCTGATAATTTTCAAGATATACTCAAAGACTAATTCATGTCACCTGTCCAGCACAGTACTTTACAGAAAAATGAACTCACTCTAATGGGGTTTGTGAGCAGAGTAAAGGTCAAATGGCGAAATCTGATAGTACACTGATTCTTAGATTCTCTCTCATAATCAGATATCATATAAATGCTGAATGAAAAATATGAAATTCAGCAGTTCATAACCCACATACTGTGTGATTTGAGTATTGCCAGCTTCATCTGTCATCCTTCAGGAGCTGGAGAGATGGAATTTGTTGTGCAGCCCCATCTCCAATGAGCAAAATCAAAATCAGCTTTGGGAAGAGATTTGCTGGCTGGACTGAGGAGGTGTGCCTTGAGTGTAGGGTGGGAATTCTGTGTCTAAACTCCTCAGGACAATGGTCAGCGAGCCAAAAAAAAGCTTCCCTGGAGCCCAGGAAAAGTCTACATGGGAATGTGAGTCCCTATTAAACATCCTCCTTGCTTTCTGTACATGAGGGGTTCTGCCAGTAATTCTATATTTTCTTCACAAGCTGTCTGGGAAGGTGTATAGAGCACGTTGGTGCTCTCGGTGATTTAATGCATTTGAAAATAGCTCATCACTTGCTATAATCAGTAATTCAGATAACTTGGTTGGAAGTTAAAATGTGTGTGATAGTGTTCTAGCCTGAAGTATACACTAGGGTTTATTTTCTTTCTTTGGCATAGTAGTTTTTCTTCCCTCACACAGTGATAAGCAATGATAAAATCCAATTATTAAGTAGGGAGCACTATTGTATGAAATGATAAGAGTAGCTTGTTTCTAAATGTTTTGTCCTTTTCCTAGTAAATTGAATTTTGACAGTGAAAAATTGACATTTTATGAAATTGAGTTTTGGCCAGATCTGATATGCTCACTGAATGAGATAGGAGAACTGTGTTTAATGCATTAACTGTTAGATAACTTTTTCTCATTTAATATTTGTCAACAAGTATGTATTTAATTAGCAGGAAGAGGCAAGGGACTAGATTTTTGGAGGGAACAACATGTCATAAGGCTGCAGTCTAAAGTTATATTTAAAGGTATATTTAACATTTTGAATGTAAAGAAAATCTAAATGTTATGAGTGTGGTTTAAAGGATATATTATCTATAATAAAATATTATTAAAATATGTGTATTGTATTTTTGTTTAAATATGATATATGCAGCTGTTAATTGTACAGTTCCCCAGTCTTTTAAATTGAAGATAAATAACCTTGATATACATCCTCTGGAGATAAATACTTTTTTGAGACATTTAAAATTATTTATTCCATCTTGGGCTCAAATTTGTGGTATAGTCACTGTCCATACAATCCAAAGAGAAAACACAAAATACAGATTAAACTAGTGGTGGGTAAATCTCAGAATCTTTGACTACTATTCAGACTTCTGGGACTGAAAATCTGCACAAAAAATACTGCGAGAATTATCTGTGGAATTTCAGTGTCTTGAATCCAGTCATAGCTGGATCATGGCAGAACCAAGACACAAAATTTTACAACATAAAAAAAATGGAAAAAAAAAGGTATTTTCCAATTTACTGCAACAAAACATTTTACAAGTCATTTCAAGGAGAGGGAGGAATGTATCTTTTTTTGACCA
>JAYDZK010000001.1:13916072-13935662 GCA_034509185.1 Euphonia xanthogaster | reverse complement strand
TGAGACAAGTAGTATTTAGGTGTTACCTTATGCTTTGAAATATTACAGAAATGACAGAAGTTTATCCATTTAATTACTTTAATTTATAAATTACAACTATTCTGCATAAATGAGTGCATTTAAGATATGTTAATTTAATTTGTATCTGGCACTTGTTCTCTGAGCCACTGGAGACAGTTTTGGCCTTGCTGTCCATTAGAGAAAAGTCTCTTTATGGTTCTACAGACACACATTTGTATTAGGCAAGGAATCCTTCTTCAATATAATATAGTTAGGTCTCATGTCTGTGTCTTCCAGCATCTTGAAATACAAAAGCTCCAGTTAAACATAGTTCATTAGAAGGTTTAGCCAAAATTTCTGTTGCAGTCTGGCCATCTCCCATTGGTAGTCTTAGAAAGTCATAATCATAGAAATGTTGGTTGAAGAAGCTTTGCCCAATCCCATCTGCACCTCTCCCAGTTGAATTAATGGCCATTTCCCCTTGTTTTATGGGATGTCACTTTGAAGAAACATGTGATTCCATCAATTCTGTGCCTCCCTTCAGGAGGAAATAGACTGCTCTTAAATGTCTCTTCTTTGTAAACCCAACATGCTCAGCCTCCATGCACCAGTAATGTGCTCCAGGCCTCTGACGAGAGAAGACAAAGGGCTCTGCACAATTTAATGTGAACCAAGAAAAAGCTGCTTATTTTGCTTCTAAATATTGTTTCTATTTACTTCTTATTTTGGTCTGCACAGTCATGCATTGTTTGATTGGCAACTCCACTTTGTCCATGCATCTCTTGATGGGTAGCTCTACTTTGTCCATGAGGCAAGCATGCACCTCTTTCTTAATCTAATTGGTAGATGCTGTAAGTGTTATTTTACCTGGGTTGACACCCCCTATGTCTCTCAGCAGCTTTTCTGCTTCTTCTTTCTTCTTTTAACCTTAGCTTTTTTTTTTTTTTCTACAGAGATGACCTCATTCTTTAGTTCTAGAAGGTTAGGCATTTAATACATGTCCACTTTCCTGTAAAGGGGATACTACAGGCCTTCTACCATATTTTTCATTTATTTTTATCAACATTAAGTATTTCAGTGACCCTTTTAATGTCAGATTTTACTGGGAACATAATAGGCAATCCCCACAGAAAGACTATCTGATCTCTGTTAGTGTGTTTATTCACAGAGTGCTATAAAAAAGCCACAGAGCACCAAGACTCAGATGGCAGCCCAAGAAGATGTTCTCCCCTCTTGCATAGAAATCATTCCAACATTAAGAAAAAGCACTCTAATGATCAGTTTGTGAAAAGCTATAAAATGTATAGAACTACATGGTAAACTAAAATTTATCTTTGAACACTTGTTTTTAACCAGCTAGATGAGCTCACTGACACTGATATAAACTAAAGCGGGTATTCAAAATATTTATTGTTGCAAATTAAAATAGAAAAAGTATGAAATTTGAAAAATTATGAAAAGTCAAAAAAAAGATAATATAAAGACATCTATAATTATGTCTATTATAGATCTGAAAATTATTAGTTCATACTGATGTTTCAATTTCAATTAAATAAATAGTTGCAAAGATTTTTTTCATACTGTGCTAAAGAAAGAAAAGAAACTAATTGTATAGACACTTCAACAAGTGTACAGATTGAAAATTGTTTACACAGGTTTGTGAGAGTGTCCTGAACTTAAGGTATTAACTGCTTTTAAGGATAATCATAAATAATCAAATTAGGAGAGAAATTGTACGGTAACACTGTGGGAGCTGAAAAACTTAGGGTTCAAGCAAACATAAGTGATATGAAATCCTTTCCAGTAAATGGGATCAAAGTTTTATCAAATAATAACTCAAATCTTTTCTGTTAACTAGAGCTAGCTAGCCCTTTTGAAGAAATAGTTTTTCATTCACTTTCCTCTTTCTGATCAAAATTATTCCAATGAATGCAACTATTGTACATAATGGCTTGAATCAGACCTACTTAAAATACAGCTTGTCTGTTTATTCATTTATTACTTCATTTCTTTTGTATTTGATGTGCCAAAATCATGTGGTCCTGTTTATGCTCCTCAATTTCCTGAAATGTTTGAAATGAGAATAAGTATTTATGAATAGCAAATATCTCAATTTGCATGTCAATGTGGTTATTTGTACAGAACAGAGCTATTCTCCGTGTGCTTGGGTAAAAAAAAATCACTGTACTCATCAGTGTCATGTGTCTTCCTGCCAACCAATGAGGCATATAAATGATTCAACAAGTACAGGGAACTGAATTACCCGATGATTAACAACTGGCTTAGAGGCAGGATAAGAGGGCATGAGACTTCCTCTCCCCTCAGTTTATCTTTTGCCATAATTTGCATGTTTGAGATGCAGCAGTGCAAAGAAGACCAGAAACCGCCTGCTAAGGTCAGAAGAGAAATGGCTATTTCTGAGCCTTTTTGCAATTCCCCCATTCTCCCTGCTTAGACATGTAGGAGCTCCCTTCTTGGGTCTTTTGGATGGAGTGACAGCTCCAGTTTCTGTGGCAGCTGAAACCTTGGAAGCAGGGCTGTGCTTCAGAAAAGAAGGAATAAAAAGCTGTCTGTGAATTGACTGTTGCTTTAGGTTCAGTAGAATTGAACCAGAATTAACAGCTTCCAGCATGTACAGGAACTGAATAGTCACGAATGTGAAATAGTTGCTTTGGTTATACCTTGCAAGTAGGGTACTTAAAGACTGAATGAAAAAATGAGCTGCAGCTGGTCCACACTTGGGAGATGTTTTGCCTGCTGTGCTTTGGATAATGATGGATATGATGCCTCACTAGAGACAGAAAAGCTGGGTCATTTGTGAACTGGAAGATTCCTCAGGGAAAGAAATTCTCATGAGATTATCCTTGCCTCATTCTAGTCTGTATCTAGAATAAGACAAGGATAATCTTGCTGAAATATCTTACCTCTTATTTTTGTAAAATAAGGGTTTTAAAGTCATATGTGCAAATACACCTCTTAGGCATTTCCTAAGAGGAAAGAAAACCATGTGGAATTACTGTTTTAGTAGATAACAAGGAAACTGACTTGGCAATGAACCTGCCACACTATTTCTAAGAACACTGATTCACACATGCTCATGTCCTTACACAATTATTTACAAGGTAGAGGGGAGGGGTAGATTTAGAAGAAGCCTTGATAACCATAGGTGTATACACCAGACGAAGTAATTAAGAAATATGAAGGAGATGATAATAAGGTTCCTTCACAAAGATTAGTATTTCTTTACAGTGACTCTACATTTTCAAATTATTTTCACTTCAAAAACTATAAAGTATTACCAATGGGAAAGTAATATTAGCTGAAATAACACTTGCACTCTCACCTAAAATTCAATTTCAAGTCTAATAGACTAAAATGGGAGACACTACTTTAAACATACAGTGTAAATAAAAGCGTGCTAAGAATGACTTTAAGAGCTTTTCAATTTGCTCTACAAACTGCCATGGTAAAGTTCATAGGAGATGTTTATTTCTAGCAACCTTTACTCTTAGTAAACCAGCCTAGAAATAAGAAAGCCTCCGTACAGTAATTATGGATGTTTAGGATCTTGAGACGATTATTCCATAATTACTAAACTTAGGAATCAGTCAGTAGGTTGAACTTCAAGAGTATGGCTTTTTAAACTATTGTGTTACGAAACAGTTGGCTCTATAATATCGCTCCTGGCAAAAAGAAATGAAGTAACAGTGTACATGTGTGCATATACACACACATGCACACTATGATGCATGTGTGTAGCATAGTGATCAACCCTGTTTTCCTTTCAAAATACAGCATTCAAGAGCTACAAGACAAAACCAGGATTTATTCAAACAGTTCTTTCCATTGGCTGGGGACTGGACAAATAATTTAGGAAATAAAGAAAAACAGAAGCCATATAATATAGATTGGTTTTTAGGAGGACACCTCTTCTGGATGCACTTGGACTATGTATCCATTATCTTTCTCAGAAATTCAAGGACTTTCATAGTTTGAAATCACAAACCGGTTCTCCAGTTGGGTGTAGATTATTTTTCTTTTTACCCTTTCAAAATTGAAAGTCAGGCTCAGTTTTAGAACTCAGTTTTTCTCATATAAGTAAAGCATCTTTTGATCTGGTTATTTCTAGGCTGTTTGAGTCCTTTTGCCCACCTATTTTTTAAGCTCTAGCTCAGGAACTTCTCAGATATTCCGATCTCAGTGTTTCATTTCTTGAACCATGTATTGCCCTCTTTCTGGAAGATGCTTTCTCTTGCCTATTCTTCATTCAGCTTTAGTAGCTGCCTGGATGTTTTCCTTATTAGTGAGATTAATTCATACCAGTAAAATTAATTAATTTCTGTTATGTTTAAGGAATCTGCTTCTTCTCCCCAGTCAGACCTCACTGGCACTGCAGAAAGCTGGGCCCTCTATTTCATTGTGAAATTTCTTCTCTCATTTGTCATAACACCAAGTGTTATGGTGAAAACTGATTGAAATCCAGCCTTACCTCTTTAGATTTGAGGGAGGCAGAATGGTGATTGAAACATACTCCTTTGAGTCAGAGTTTTTTTGTGACAGAATCATGGAAAGAATGTTACAATATGCAACAAATACTGTAACAGTATTTACTGCACGCAATAATTATTAGTGATGTAATTTTTCTGCTAAAAGAACAGATGGACTAGTACAGTGACACCCAGCTATATGTTATAAATATAAAAAAACAGAGCTTGAGAATAATATAAATACTACTTTGTAAGTAAATAAAATTAACCCGCACAAAGGTTTGCAAGAAATTAAGTTCCGTATAGTAAGTTCAAAAAGAAAGGTAAAACAAGTTTGTAGACTTCACAGGGCTAAATGCTGATATGTTGCAGAGATGCCTGAATGGAATGTGGTTAGCATCAAAACCCCATACGGAAGCTTTAATATTTGCATTTGGTTGGATTTCTTTCTCTCTTCAGAGGTATCACTTTGAAGAGATAAAATATTTATCATTTTTAATTGAGTGGTTTTAGATAGGGCAAAGGGAGAAGAGGAGCAAGTATTGAAACTTGTGAGCAACACAATTCCTCCCATAACTACATATTATTAATTTTTAAAAAGGTAATTTTTATTTTTCGGGTATGCACAAAATCCTAGAAAATATATTCTGTTCAAATGAGCATAGCAAAAAGATCATTCAGGAAAGTCTAATAGTGGTCCCATCATGCTATCTGAAATGTTTATAAAAGTAGAGCTAGTCAGAATTCTTCTTTAGTTTATAGAAATAATAAATTAGAAGTCTCTGAAATTCTTTGGGAGAAATAAGGTAATTTGTTTTCTCTGTTTTATAAAGTATGCATTGTATTCTATTTGTCACTTACTATAAAACTGATTATGAATACAAATATCAAAGATGGAAAATATTTTTTTCTTTCTAGATACACCATAAATCTCGTTTTGTACCATAGGATTGATATTTCTTATTTCAGAAGTATACCACTGTATTTCATATAATTGTTTTTTATTCTAACATATCTTGTCCAGCACCTGCCCCTCCTACTTTTCAAATGTGTTTCCTCACCTCTAGGTGCCTGGTAAATGAGAAATATCTATTTTATCACTATATAATCTTAAAAAGCCTGACTTTTAGCCTTGTAGGATAAGATTCTGAATGGATGACTTCAGTGGATAAAAATTAATGTAAGTAAAAATATAAAAATTCAAGCTCTCAGACACAGAAGAAAACACTTTCTGCAGCAAACGTGGTCTGGGAGACACATAAAAAATTCAATATAATCATAGAATTATTTGCATTGGAAGGAACCTTATCTAGTCCCAGTCACCCTTCCATGGACAGGGACACATTACACATCTGATCAGGTTGCTCAGAACTGACCTTGAGCACCTACAGGGGATGGGCCATTCAAATCTTCTCTGGGAAACCCATTTTAGTGCCCCATCACCTTCAGGGAAGAACTTTTTCCTAATATCCAAGCTAAACCAGTACTCTAAATTTGAAGCCATTTCCCCTTGTCCTACACACCCTTGTAAAAAGTCACTCTCCATCTTTCTCATGGCCCCTTTAGGTAATGGAAAGGGCTGTAAGGTCTCCCCAGAGCCTTCTCTTCTCCAGGCTGAACAACCCCAACTCTGTCAGCTTCCCTTCATGGAGAGCTGCTTTGATGAAATTTATGGCCTCCTCTCGACTCAGTCCAGCAGGTCCATGTCCTCTTTTTGTTGGGAACACAGCACTCCAGGTAAGGTCTGATGAGAGCTGAGCAGTGGGGCAGAACCCCATCCCTTGACCTCCTGTTCACAGTCCCTTGGATGTAGCTCAGGACAGGATTGGCTTTCTGGGCTGCGGGCACGTACTACCAGCTCATGTTCAGCTTCTTGTCTGCCAACACACCCGAGTATTTCTCCTCAGGGCTGATCCTGGCTCATTTTCTACCCAGCCTGTGTTTGTGCTTGGGATTGCCCTCACCCAGGTGCAGAACCTTTCACTTGGCCTTGTTGAACTTCACGAGGTTCACACAGACTCGCTTCCCCAGCCTGTCCTGGATCCTTCCCTCCAGAATATTGACCCCACCCCACATCTTGGTGTCATCAGAAAACCTGCTGAGGGTTCCTTGATCCCACAGTTCATGTTCCCAAAAAAATGTCTACATAAATATATTAATTTTCCGTAGAAATAAGAGACATATATCTAGAGAATGGTGGGGGTTATGTCACAAGTGCCATTTGTCAATAATTGAAATGCTTTTGTGTCAGGTTCAATAATATGTTTAGTGACATCTGTGGAATGGATGAATTGCCACTGTCAGACAGCAGCATGCCGAATGAGGAACTTCATGCTTCAGTTGTCACAGACTTATAATATTGCAAGAAAGGGCAGTTTTTCTGGAAATAATTTTTCTGTGAGTAAATACGGCAAAGTTTAATATATAGAGTACACCATTAAATTTCATTTGCAAATTTATTGCCTTATGTATTTTTAACACAATTAATATATACATCTACAAATTTGGATCTTTTTAAAAAATCCAATTATTCAAACCCATGTACTGTACAGTAGAAACAATGAACCCTTCAATAGATTTTATTCATTTTTTAAGTAATAGGCCCTTCTAAGAATAGCAGAAAAAATGAAGAAATTATCTTATGAGTGGTAGCTGTGGTGTCTCTAGCAGTAGAGCTGGCCATCAGGTACAAAGGCTTCCCAAATCACCAATACCATCCACCCAGCCTTGACAATACTTCAGAATATTGTTCCTCTAGGAGTCAGTGGTAGATTCCAAAATGCCTGGGATTTTTGTTTTCCTGAGCAGTTTTCCATTTTTCGCCTAGTAAAATGAAGGTATGGAAGACATAGTTCACATGAAGGAGTAACACAATGGAGGGAAACGGGTTACCTCTCATAAAAGACGGGAGGCACAACAAATAATGGGTATACATTTGTTTTTGACACATTCAGAGGTGAAATCCATGGGAGAATTTATGCATCAGCTGCACAGTTGGAGTCCTCTTTTCCCTCTCTCTCACAGATGGTGTAGAGACTCGGTCACATATAATAAGCTACACTTTCCCTTCTGCTGCACCTGATGCCACAACATGTACAGTCATGGTGTGCTTCATTCAAAGGCACTTATGGGCTGCCAGGTAGCTTATGTTCTTCAGCTTGATTGGTCTGGAAAAGATACTCTTACAAATCTGTAAAATGGACAAGAATTTAAGTTGTCTCCTTATTGGCTTGGAGAAAACCTGCTTGCCCATATTTTCATTGACATACTTTTGGTAGTTAATGTGGTAAAGTATTTAGAACCTTGAGTTTCAAAGGCATGTAATCTTTTTCAGCCATTTCAAAATATGTGTTCTCTAGGGATCAGGGAAAAAATATTTGTGTTCAGAAGTCTGAGGTCTGCACAAAAATATTGTCATTTTAGCCCTCTGAATCTGCTTCAGATAGCTAGGACATCAGTCCTACCTTATGCCCACCTTTGGACCTCCTTAGATCTGTCATTGTCTTTATCTCCTGGTAAATGAAGCTATTCATTTTGCTCATCCTGGCGCCATCTACATTGGCATTTTTGCAATCTTTTTTTTTCCTCCCAGAGAAAATCATTCCTTTTTTTCCCTGTCTGGTCCTGACAAACAGCTTGATTCATTTGCCAGTTCTGAAGAGAGCTTAGGCTCAACTTTTCATGCTGTCACTTCATGACTGATGCTGTCAGCACATGCACAGTGTTGATATCCCTGCCATACATCTTTGCTTTGGAGGACTGTGGCATTGTAACTTCACTAGGTGCTTTGAAGAATGCAGGTGAAAAGTGACATGAGGTTGCACCAACTCCTTAGCTACTTTAAACTGCAGATTTCAGAATGTTACTACATGAAGTGATGATCTGGGATATCAGGAGGCAGGGCTACGCAGTCTGGTCTTTGCTGAGTTATCTTTCTATAGGGGAGAAAACCCAACCAAAAGAGTAAACAACCAAAACATCCTCAAAACAAAACCAAACCTTCTTACAAACAATTATTGTGCTCGTTTTTCTCCTTTCTAAAATTTTTTTCAGGTCTATATGGAGCTAGGAGGAATATACTTAACTGTAATATAAATTTCATAGCTACCCCTTCATTCCTTCATTTTTGCTGTTTTCCAACTTGGAGAACGCATTAAAGCTAACAGCTTCAGTTCTCTCTCTCTCTCTGCATCTAACATAAGCTTGAACCTTAAAGTACAGAAAGATGTGTCAGGTTTATTGAGTTTTGCTTTCTCTGACTTGTGGCTATGTTAAGCATAAAATGAGAATTGCCCATACAACATACAAAATGAGAATTAAGGTAATTTAATGCAAGGGAAAAATGCTAAGGAACTCATCATAATGGGTTCTTTGCATGGTCTAAGAAAATAGATTAGTTGAAGCATTTTCTTCTCATGTGCTTCCTAGAATTTTCAAAAACTAATTTGTCAGCAGAATAGACCAATAAACACTACTAAATTAATTTAATAATCCTTCTTATGATACTGAAATGAATATTGGTGTTATATTTGGTTCTACTTTTTTAAAAATATGTTTATCTTTTACTGAAGTGTGAGGAGCTTTAGCTTTTGTTATCCTAAGTGATATGTATATTCTGAATACACGGCATTAAGTTGTTCTCAGTTATGATCCAGAGTCATACCATAAATCTTCATAGTATTGATTAGTCTCTCAGAGCTGAATTTACCTTCAGTGGAAATGTAAGCTGTGAAAGGAGCTGGGAGAAGCCTTCAAGATAATGCTGTCATTGCCATGTGTATTGTCAGATGCTGGATATTTTTCAGACTTATTACAAAGAACCATATCAAAAAGGGGGACCTTACGGGCAAGAAAGGAATTTAGTGTCTTGGATGTAGCACGAACACAATCATAATAATTGCTAAAAATAAAGCTATATACCTCCAGCATAGTAACCAAACACACAAATAGAAATCTTCTTTGATATATAGACCTTCAATGTAAAGTCAGGTATTTGGTTTTTGTCTGATGTACATTTTTTATTTGTTTCTTTGATTCAGTCTCTCTCTGCACAAAATAGCATTCTTTCTGTGCAAATTACAGCATTCCAGAATTCTATACCAGAAAAACACTAACCTCTGCAATCTCACCAATTATATTGATTTAAATATATACTGCTGTTACTTTCTTTGCCTTACAGGTTTTACATGTATTACTATCTGTAATTACCCAGAGCCTGCCTGGTCTTTTAATTCTCAAGGTAAGAGGGAAATTAAATGTAGAATTCCCCAGGTAGATCCATGTAGACAGCTGGAATTCAACTCTCTGCTTGGAGAGGTATATTATAGTACCCTGCTCTTCTGAGCAGATTTTCTGTGAGGGAAGGAGAAGTGCTGGTTTTAGCTTTCAGATTGTCACTGAGAACAAAAGAAGTGAAAATGGCTAGTGAGAGAATAGCACTGCTGCTTTCTGCCCTAGGCCAATTAGTCGATTCTAGTGGAAAGTAAAATGTAGTATTTTCTGATTTAATGTAAAAAACTTCACTCACAGGACAGCCGAAAGACAGAAGATGGTTTCTCTGGTTACTCTTGCAGGTATGAGGCAGTGCACTGTACAAGGCAATGCAGAAAACCCCAGCCTGGATTTATATCACTAATACCTTTCTACAATGTGAACACCTCCTGCTAGTTGAACATTAGACCAATATCACTTGTGTAATAAACATTCAGGTTGAATTCACCCATTTAAACTGGAATGTTGGACACAGCAGAGCACAAGCACGTGTGGTGCACTGCTGGCACTCACAAGACACAGTGATTATGTCAGTCCTGGAACACCAACACATGCAACAGAACTTTGCAGAAAACAAAAAAAGTGTTTAAAAAAGCAGGAAAAAGATTTGGACACTTCATCAATTTCCAGGTGTTAGTTTTACTTTTGTGGGCTAATCATTCTGGTGCGTGCCAAGTTCTTGATAGTTGTCTAAGACTTCTGCATTTTAGTGAATATTCTTAAGGTCTGATCCTGAGCTGGTCTAAAACAGCAGCTCTCTAATGATATTTCAAAATGCATATGGGATGACACATGTACACAAGACTTTATAATCTTAAGAAATAAATTATTAATTATGCTTGAAATATAAATTAGGAAATATTTTGCTTAGCCACCTGTCTTGATGTTTCTTTGAACCTAATGAAACATAATTCTGCATTCCAATAATAAAAAAATAAATGTGATATTAATACAAATTAAAAAAAAATTAGAAAGCTGAAATTGAACCACAAGCATATACTCCAGTTGTACATATTTGGTCACTAGTGGAAATTTAAGTGCTTTGTCAGCAATAAGATATGATGCAAATAAAAGGAGAAAACCTGTGCAAGAAAATGCAAAACTGCTAATACTTTGCTAGTAAAAACACTTAATATGTGATAATACTAATGATTCCAATTTGATTTTCAGGACTTATCCTAATGGACAGCCTACAAAAACTGAAAGTGTCTCCTCTGTAACATTATTTATTAGAAGAAAAGACTGAGGGAAAAAAGAATCCAGAGTGTTTCTTCTTTCAGATGGAGGAAATATAAACTGTCTGCTAAAGTAACTAGAATCATGAATGACTAGAAAAAAAGAACTTTTGTCTCCTGACAGAGACTTAATATTCCAGACTTTGTAACATTTAAAAAACTGACCCATTAAAACTGTGCCAGCCTTAAGGATTGATTTCTAGAACAAAACATGGTATCTTTCAAAAAAATAACAACCCCTCTACTGCTATTCTGTGAAACAGGAGAAATTTTGAGCAAAAGAGACTGTTTTAATGAACTACAAAAGCCATTTTGGTCTTAATGCCAATTTATTAGGAGATGATGACCAGATTCTGTCAGTGTGTAGCTAAAAGGAGTAAATTTTTAACAAAATAGATTATAGCTTTTATAAAATTATTTGAAATGTAATTGTGATGGATCTTGAGAATTCATTGGCTTAATCTATTTCTCTCTCTTGAGATAACAGTGCCTTAGCTATACCATTTTTACTAATTTAGGTGTCATGAGGTTTGTGAAGGGCTTGAGTTTTCTCACTGTATTTGTACTATGCCATGGTAGAAAGAGGGAGAAAATCTCTTTATAACATCATAACCTTTGAGTTAGCTGATTTGTCCCCAGCCTTCTTAGAAATGAGATCTGAAATTTATTCCTTTACAATTAGCTTTACTGCAACATTTCCCAGAAAATATGTTCTTACCAAGACTACTTCCTGCCATATCTTCGTATTTTCATCAATAATCAGCTTTGCCCTGCACCACACTCCTACCCACACTATAACCAGTTTTCAGTGCTTCAAATAAGTTAAAATTCCACTCAATAATTATCTTTCAAAACAAATCAGTTTAAAGTTTAGCCGGTTTCTTATGGGGCTTTCTCAGTTAACACACTCCAGAAAACTCATTAGATTAATTCTATACATGTTCCTAAAGGGTATTTCAAGTGTTCATATCATCTTTAACTTTTACCCTGACTTTTCCTTTGCCTGAATTCTGGTCTTTATCCAAACCAAGAACTTCTGTGCTATCCTATTTAAATCTTTACCTTCTCATGAAATGAATTCATTCCAACTTCTCCTCCTTCCTTTTAAATTTCTGAGTCTCTGACACAGAGATACACATTTAAAGATAGTAAACTAAGTTTCTCAATGGCACTCAATAACAAATGGAAATCTGCTCATGCATATACTTGCATATATGAGTTTTTCTCAGCAAGTACACCTCTGTGCATTGTGCACAGAGCTAAATTTCTTGAGAGTTTTAATTCTGTCACATTTCCCATCCTGCTTTATATTTAATGTTTATGTTTTAATTCTTAAAAATTATAGTCTCTTCAGTCATAAAACAAATCTGCTTTTCTTTTCCTGTGGTCACTGGTTTTAATTTTGGACTTCACTGCATATTTTTTAAAAAAGGAAAAAAAAAAAAACCTAATGAAGAAAAAGGTAATACACTAATAAGCAATCAGGTCAAATGAGAATATTGTCCACAGCTGATACAAGCGTGTATTTCAGGTTACAAAATAAAGCAAAGTTCATTTTTCCTTTCCTTGATGGCTAATTATTTATCCTCCCTTATAATTATGCCATCAAGGCATGCTTCAGAGTTACAGCTGACTCTCTATTATTAGGCTAGTTTGTCTTTGGGTGACAGCCAAATGTGCACAAGATATTAAAAAACTTTTTGCTCTTTCGTCTTTTGCATTCTTTATAATTATAACTTAAATAGCATATACTGACGTGTACTTCAGAAGATAATATTTCATTATTCTTGCTACAAGTTCATTCAGGTGGTTGTTTTTTTCCTCATAAAGTGCTTCTAAGTGAAAACAGCTATTTACACTGCATTTTGGGATCATCCTTTTTTTAATAGTCATTCCATGGCACTGCTTACAAAGAGAAGGCATGAAAACTTCAATATTATTTCAGGAATAATTTTTTCATGGAAAGAAGTGTCAGACATTGGAATGGACTGCCCAGGGAGGTGGTGAAGTCATCATTCCCAGAAGTCTTCAAAAAAGTACTGCACATGGCACTCAGTGCTCTGGTCTGTTTGACAAAGTGGTGATCAGTCAAACGTTGGACTTGATGATCTTGGAGGTCATTTCCAACCAAGACAATTCTGTGATTGTTGGATAATTTAGCTGAATGATATATGATGGATTCCTTAGCCTTTTGAAGTCAGACATGTGTGGTTGCACATTTAACTTAAACTCATTAGAAACCTTAAGGCTGGAAACTGAAGGCAAATTTAATAATATGAAATGCTGTGCAAAAACACTGGTTTTGGAACATTACCTTCATAGCAGCTTTGCTGCTCATTCCTACCCCTTCATCTTGCTCTTTCTTCACACAATCTGTCACACACTGCCAATGGCATCTGAGAAATGATCTGGAGAAAATGAAAAGACTTTTTGTTGTTATTCCTTTCTTTCTTGTAAAGCTGCCATTTTTCTCTAATCAGATTCATAGCCCAGCTATACAAATAGCTCTGTTGTGCTGGTGCAGTGGGATATGCAGTGCCTGGACAGCTAGGAACTATTGAGAAGAATGGAAGTTCTTTAAAATCAGTCTTGCCCTGGAACAGAAAGAAATAACTGCCCAGGGAAAACTTACAAATGTAAGTCTCTGGATTTAGGTGGCTGAATCCATTTTAAGTCCTCCATTTTCTATATCCAACGTGAGTGTCATGCTTCCCCTACAAGATGTCATATAAAGCTGTGGTGTACACAACTTCAGATCTACCTCTGATAGTCTGGCTAAAGAAAAAGAAAAAAAAAAGAACCCACAAAAAGCCCATTCATAGCAAAACCCCCTGTATTGATAATTCAGTTGTTACTGATTTTCATTCTCACAGAAGACTATGAAAGCTGATGAGAATCTCAGAGCATTTCTGTAACAGGATGTTCCAAACACATGTGCCTATTTATTGGAGCTGCTTTGCTGAAAAACTAGACAATGAATTTCCATGTGCATCATGAACATGGTATTGCTGATCAGCAGTTGGAATTTATAGTCTTTCGGAGATCTTTTCCAAACTTTATGATTCTATGATTCTAAATCTCTGAAAGAAATCCATTATCATAAGAAGCAATTTTGAAAATGAATTGTGAAAGCTGACAGAGATGAACTTATTAAAAGAAAGTAAAATATTTCTTGTCTGCAACTCAAAATTTCTAAAGAGATTAGGATAGGCCAAAAACACCTCCAAAATCCGAACACATCACTTTTTTTTTCTTTTCAATCAGTTTATTTATTTATTTGAGGTTTAAGCTCTCTTCTACGTCATTGTACAGATATGAGGAAAAGGTCAAGAGAATTTAGACATGGTGGCTATGCAACTTTCCATTTGCTTAGCATTCAAGTCAGTTTTTCCTCAGCATCAATCAAAGACAAAGAGACTTGGAAGCTGATGGAAGTGGAAAAGTACTTTCTGGCCTCAGGCATTTGTTTACTAATCATATGGTGTTGCTCAGTGAAGTGATTCACTTTTAATGGGTGCTTAGCTGTGTGGACCAAAGGCAAAGGGGGGAAAAAAAAGAGAACAGTTTGTGTAATACTTATCCCTGTGGGTCCACATGTAATACTCAGAGACAGATCTTCATTTCTTATAAATTGTGATTACTACACTGAAATCAAACAAGAAATGTCCAATTACATTATTAGAACACCTTATCCCTTAATTTGGGGGATTTCTCAAGTAAATAACATTAAGGATATCTGTACACAATATCTACAGTGACTTGTGGCTAAACTATTTAGATAAGGAGGAAATTTTATTTTCCAGGGATTGTGAGTAAACACAATAAATTGCTTTGAGTGTCTTTCATACCAGTGTTATGATTTATTGCTTTGGAGAACATTGAAATAGATTTTATTATTTTCTGATCTTCTGGAGACTCAACAACTCATAACTAGTCTTAACTTCCACATTTCTTGTCTCACCCTCGTAGCATCATCCCATAACATCCACTTGATGAGACCATCCCACAGCAAGGTTTATGTGTTGCCTGCTTGACAGGGAGCTGAGCAGACCAGATTTGGCACCAGGAAACTTTTTTTTTTGTGTTGACAGACAGTTCATTCTGCTCATGGACTAGTCCTGGGAGGTCTCCCAGCATTCAAGTCTCTGAAAATTATTTCAGCTGTATTTTAACCAGTTGTTTTTTCCATTTTTTTCCCCTCTGTGGGTTATATACCCTTCTTTGTCCTTTTTTTGACATAGTTATGGCTCATTATTGTATAATTAAAGTATTATCTCCCTACCTTTTAAGCTACTCTCTATCATGTCTATCTATGAATTTTACGTATCTTTGTCTATGCAAAGAAGTACTACAGACATCAGGCTGCCTAAATTATTGTAGCATATTTTCTGAGAGCTCTGACATCAGGCTAAGTGCACTATCTGTTTCATGAGCAAACCAAACAACTCTGGGTGCACTAAAAGTTCATACTAATCACATCCACGTGTAACACTGTGTACACTTACTTTCACCAATATAAAAGCACTCTGTGCTTAAAGCATTGCAACATAATGCATATCCATGATCTTGTTAAAAATAAATAAATCCTTTGATTTTCATTGACTGCTCCTCAGAGATGGGAAAGGTATATTCCTTGTTATGCATAACCCCTTTGTGTAAAGTATTTACATAGGAAGCATCACAGACTATGTGTTCAGGTCAGCAGACCATTTTAAACACTGAGTTTTGAACTGTAAATTTGCTAGATTTGATTTAAGCAGAGAGGATGATTTGAGAAACTTGAAGGAAGATCTCAATTTTGAGAAGTTTTCATCAGTGGGATATATATACACATATACATGCATATACACATATATACATATATACTTGTATACATGTAATGCTGTATTTACACCTAATTTATCCAGTTCCTATTGAATAGGGGGTTCTGTCTTTGAAAACACATCTGTCCTAAACTATTTCCTCTCATTGCCACAACTGAAGCATATTTTCCATTGTCAGAAAATATTTTTTGCCTTCCATGATAGATGTAAACATATTCTAAAGCATTAATTCAATTTGTTTGAGGAAGAATTGAAATTTTCAGTGGAAATATTTCCCATTAAGATTTTATTGTTAGTCAGTAAACCACACAGTGCTAAACAATTTTGGTTAAAACTTTTCCATGACTTCACCCTGATAAGACAAAATAACACATGAATGAAGAGCAAGACCTCATTTAGCAGACAAAATAGAAATGTTCATGTTGGTTTTGGGCAGGTACATTTATCTCCTCCTTTCAATCACAGAATATTTCCTTTCACCAGCTTAATTTCTCTTTTATTTTTGGTGTTTTGGTTGGGGTATTTTTGTGATTGAATCAATGTCATCTGCAGAACATAGTGTTTTACATCTACTGATTTTTCTAAGGTGTATTAGTGTTGTGGATGGAGTGCTGCACTTCACCTGTAACAGACAGATAGCAGCATGTTTGCTTAATAAAACAGTGATCCAATGACTTTTGGTGCTAAATCTGATGGTGGTTTAACAAGATCTGATAGCAAAGTACTCTTGATTACTCACTGCTGACAGGACAGGGTCATACAAAACTGTCAGGGATATACTTTGGATGAGTGATGAGCTAAACTCCTCAGAGGGAAGTCTCAGTGTACAGGATCTGGACTTAATCCTGGGCTTGGTAAATAGTTTATGTCTGAATGACTCTATTTTAAGCCACTTACCTAAGATTTCAAAGCTTATCATGCCATTACATGCTTACTGGGTGTTAGATAAGGAATCTCTAAACCTTCAACAACCTTTAAGCAGGAACCGTCCCTGCTCCAGGGTAGATCCTGTTGTGTATCCCATGCAGGATAGCTGAGAGTGCCCTGGGCTCTCCACTGTTTATGGAGTGAAGAAATGGGCTCATGGTCACGCCTGCATCCTGACTACAGCTGTCAGTGTCTCCAAAACACGACCTGAGTCAGACCAGAACTGGGGCTGGGTGTGCCCATGGCTCAAATTAGCCCTCGGCTATTGTGATGTTGTGAAGCAAATTTGAGCTGGATGCAGCCGTCACAACCAGATGCATCCACTAGGGATTTTTTTTTCACTTAAGTTTTGGTATCAGTGAGTTTAATTTACGGTTTTTAATAGATGTTTGTCTTTCTTCTTAGACATTGGATAGTTGAACTCTCAACACTGTCTTCATCCTGAGCACAACTGATTATATTTTGTGGATAAAAAATGAATGGTCATTATTCAGTAAATGTTCACTATTAATGAGATGTGCTGAATGGACTTTATAAAGGAGCTTAGTAAAATCTCAGTGCAGTGGTACTTCTTTTATAGCTAGAGAAAACAGATAATTTGAAAACACTATGAGAACTAAAGCTTCTGTGTGGAACAGAAGGTCAGTCTGTTCATGCAGAGAATGGATGACTGAATAAACGATTTTGCTTGAATTAACAGTTTTGACTTATAATGATACAATATTATCAGAAGTTAGCAATTACAGCCAAAATCTCTTCCTTTCTTTTCAGTGGAAAAAACATCTAAACCCACCCCCGCAATAGAGTTTCTTCTCCTTTTTTTCCCTTTGTTTTGTTAAGTCATTATATTTCACACATATGTTTTGTTAGTAGCTGTGTGCAATTATCCAACAGTGTCTGATAGCGACTGCACAGTTACTCTTTACTTAGGGTAATACTTTGCATATGTTTGGCACTGGTTCCTTTCAATTTTTTTTTTTTTTACTTCTAAATGCAGGAAATGGTCTGAAACCCATTAAAATAATTTGGAGAATTCAATTATATAGATATAGTTTTTTTTTGTTACAAAGAAATTTCCTGGAACTTGTACTGAAACTCAGAGAATGCTAAGTTCTAATGTAGTGAGAGACCAATTACACTAAAAGTAGAAACTGAAAGAAAAAAAGCAGTGTGTCAAAAAAGAAACTTTCATAAAAAAACCACAAATATTAAAAATTATCCTGTTATAAATAGTTCTTTTTTCCACTGAATAGCTCTGTAAAAGGAAAAAAACCTTATATTTGTATTTTGGAAGCAAAACAAGAGAAAACTGAAGGGAAAAAAATCTGACTATACTTGAAATTTTCATGTGCAACGTGCTACCTGTGATAGAATTCCGTAAGTTTACTCTAGTATACTCTATCTCACCAAATCCAAATATGTTTAATAATTCTATACTGTTTAAATGCCAGATGGATGCTTGTATTTGTTTAGATTCTTAGGATAATGACTACATTTTCTACTAATACCAATAAAAATCACATGCTGACTGGAAGTCATATATGGCAATGAAATAGTCAGGTATTATGTGTGGAGGGTTTTTTAATGACTACTCATAGCGGCCTGTTTAGTACATTGAATTTGAGTTGTGGTAGTCATTTTGAGTCAATTTGAGTTGTAGCAGCCATGCTAGAGCAGGCTGTTCTGGGTTTGCATGGGCAGGTTTTGGTAGTGGAGTGGTATTGTATTTGTGAGATGTTCCATGGCAGAAAGGAATGATGAATTTGACTCCATGTTCTTAGAAGGCTAATTTATTATTTTATGATACTATATTATAATAAAGAATAAACTATAAACTATACTAAAAAATAAAGAAAGGATACTTACAGAAGGTTAAAAAGATAGTAATGAAAACTTGTGACTCTTTCCAGAGCCTTGATGCAGCTTGACACTGATTGGCCAATGAGTGAAAATACTCACACCAGAAACTAATGAAACAATCACCTGTTAGATGGACAATCTCCAAACACATTTTACATGAGAAAAACAGAAGAGAAAAAATAAAATACTATTGTTTTCCTTTTTCTCTGAGGCTTCTCAGCTTCCCAGGAGCAAAATGCTGAACAAAAGGATTTTTCCAAAAAATATGACTGTAACAGAGTGGCTACAGAGGTAGCTCCTGTGAGAAGATACCAGGAACTTTTCCCATGTCTGACAGAGCCCACGTCCATCAATTCCAGGATGGACCTTTGAGGCCAAGCCCATCAGCAATGGTGGTAGCTGAAGAATAGAGGAAAAGAACTTGGACAACTGCAGCCAGACAGGAAAGGAGTGAGAATGTGTGAGAGGAACAGCCCTGAAGACACCCAGGACAGTGCAGAAGGAAGGGCAGGAGGTGCCCCAGAACTTGGAGCTGAGATTCCCCTGCAGCCCATGGTGAGCCCATGGTGGGGCAGCAGTGCCCCTGGAGGTCCACGGGGGAGCAGAGACCCACCTGCAGCCCTTGGAGGTGACCCACGATGGAGCAGGTGGATGCCCAAAGGAACCTGTGACCCCATGGGAAGCCCGTGCTGGAGCAGGCTCCTGGCAGGACCCGTGAAGAGAGCAGCTCACACTGGAGGAGATTTGGTTTGGAAAGACAAGTTCCTGCTAAAGAAGGCAGGAGCCTCCCCTGAAATGGAGAATGCAAACCCACCCCATCCCTCTGAATTGCTATGAATTTTAAATTAAAGGGCTCTCAGGCAAAAAAATACAGGAGCGGGAAATAACAGTTCTTTAATAGGGGGGGAAAAAAAGGATAAAATAAAACAATGCAATATACTAGAACAACACTGACAGAGTCAGAACTCAACCTGACACCCTGTTGGT
>JAYDZK010000001.1:13892814-13913375 GCA_034509185.1 Euphonia xanthogaster | reverse complement strand
TGCCTCCTCTGGCCTGGCTCCAGCAGCTCCCTGTCCTTGCTGTGCTGGGAGCCCAGAGCTGGATGCAGCCCTGCAGGGGGGGTCTAGCAGAGGGGGCAGAGGGGCAGAATCCCCTCCCTGGAGCTTGGTAAATACAGGAATTCACCCCCCTCAGCATATCCATAATGACACATACTTCAATTACACTCTCACATGCTTTATTTTTTGCTGGACTTTTAAGTTAGAAATGACCATATTCATTAGAATTCCATTCATCCATTCCACTAAGGTGGGAAAACAAGGGTAATCCCTGCAGACGTGCAGGAGCCTTTGTCCCTCCAGCACAGACTGGGATATGTACTGAGTTCCCACTATCTCCCAACAAGGTTTCTCACAATGATATTTATTTCAAATATCACTAACAAAGATTCAACATTTTCAGTCATATACATAAGATCTACTTATTGGCTGATATGAGGAAAGCATTGGATTTTTTCCTAATCCTGTTTTGAAAGGAACGAATACATTGATTTTTATTTTTTTTAATCCATCTCAGATATCTGAAATGGAAAACATCAGCTGGAGTGCTTTATATTTTGTTTAGTTGCAATTATCTGAAAACAACAGTTTGTAATAGAAAGTGTCAAATAGTTCTAACTGCCTTTAAAGCATTATTATTTAACTGCCTACAAAACTGTTATTTTGAGAGAACACATAGCTCTTTTTAGAAGCAGAATTGGTTTTGAGCAGTGAAAGAGAAAGAACTTGAATACTGTTAGCAACTTGTGTTATTCAACTCCTTTGTTGCATATTGGATACGTATATGTGTATTCTTGTAGCATTATTAAAAACTGTTCAGCAATCCCCAGATGGCAAATAGGAAGAAGATACAAAAAATGACTTTTGACCCCCTCCACATCTCAGTTTATCAGGCAACACCATCTAGTTTCAGGAAGGACAAAGAATTTGTCCATTCTCCTTCAAATTTTTCTATAGTAGAGAAGAAAGCAACTGAGCAGGCAGAAGAATGAAAAATCTACTATCTGTGGAGAAGAGAAGGAAAACATAAATTTCAAAGGATTATATGACATGTCTTTTGGCATATCACCAAAGAAGATTACCTTACATGGAAAATCTGGAGAGAGAATTCTGAAATGTTCTTTAATACAAAAACTCTTACTGATATGGGATGATCTGCAATGTACATCCACTTTATTACAGAGGACTTAAAAACATTGTAATCTGTCTTTTGAAAATTAATTATTTAATTCTTTAGAATATGGCCAAAAAGTAATTTTGTTGACTCACTGAAAGGTGCATGCAATTTCCTAATGATAGTGTTTTTTAACCAGGTCAATTGCACATTTTATTAATGAAGCATCATTTTGGTTAGTAGTAATTATTTCAAATGAATACTGATAATTCCATTTTTCCATAGCTAAACAAATTTTTTATAACCTTGAACATGCACAGCTATTACTTTTTGCTGACAATTTCAATACTAATGGATCCTGTATATTAACAACCAATCTACTTGTAAGTGCTGAAATGCAGTGCTTAATGCACTATGCACAAATACTTTGAAAGTAATTTGTTGAAAGTCAAGTGACATCTATTCCAGAGCTTTATATTCCAGTCTTTTTGCAGTGTTGTATCATATGTATCTATATAGACATGTACACATAAATTCAAAACTTAGGCAATAACATTTTTATTACAAATATGAATTGTCTTATAGTTCTCTCAAGTAGAATCAAAAGTAGGCTTTGCAAGTTTTTTGATAACCTCAGGAAACTAAGTATATCATAATTTTTTCTGCACTGAAAAACAAAGATATGACATCTACAAAGAGCAGGAGCTATTATTTTTTCATTTTTTTTTTAAATTTAGAATTGTTGTTAAAACAAATAGGAATTTTTTAAAAATAGAGAGAATAGACAAATGTGGGTTGGCCCTGGCTGGATGTTAGTGGCCAATGTCACTCTATCCCTCCTCTCCCCAACTGCACAGTGGAGGAAAAATGTAACAAAAGTTACATGAGTTGAGATGAGGATAGGGAGAGGTCACTTATCAATTACCATCATGGGCAAAACAGACTCGATTTGGGATATTAATAGACTTTATTACCAATCAAAATCAGAACAGGATAATGAGAATGAAAACAAATCTTGAAACCTTCCTTCATTACCTCTCCCTCCTTCCCAAGTGCTACCTCCTGCCCACCAGTAGCAGAGGGAGATGAAGAAGTGTAGCCAGTTCATCACAGAATGTTTTTGTCACTGCTTCTCCCTAAGGGAGCAGAGTCCTTCCCCTGCTCCATTATGCGGGTCCCTTCCATGGGGAAACTTCTCCGATTGAATCCATCCCGTGGGCTACAGTTCATCACAAACTGCTCCAGCATGGTTCACCCCCACAGGGTCAGTCCTTCAGGAAGAGGCTGCTCTAGTACAGATCCCCAACAGCGTCACACGTCCTACCATGAAACCTGCTCCAAGGTGGACTCTCTCTCCATGGGTCCACAAGTCACTGCCAGGAGCCTGTTCCAGCATGGGCTTCCCACAGGATCAAAGCCCTCTCTCAGCATCCATCTGCTCTGATATGTGCCTCTTCCATGGGCTGCAGGAGAGCTCTGCATCCCCATGGGCTTCACCATGGGCTGCGGGGGAATCTCAGCTCTAGACCAACCTTCTCCACTAATCTTGGTCTGCAGGGCTGTTCCTCTCCCATATTCTCACTTCTCTCTCTTCTGACTGCAATTACTTCTGTGCAATATCATTTTTTTCCTCCTTCTTAAATCTGTTTTCTCAGAGGTGTTACCACCTTCAATGATTGGCTCAGCCTTGGGTGGTGGCACCTCTGTCTTGAAGCCAGCTGGAAGTGACTTTGTCAGACGTGGGGGAAGGTTCTGGCAGCTCCTCACCAAAGCCACCCCTGAAGCCCAAAACCTGGCTGTGAGAACCCAATACAAGAAAGAAGGTGATTAAAATAGAATGCAGCTGAATATATCACTGTGTTGTTGCTACTCAACACAAAGTAGTTTATATGCCTTCAAGCTCTTTGTAATGTTTGAGGCTTGTCAAATTACTACAAACTAATTTTGCATTTAACTTACAAAAATACGAACAGATATAGTAACAGATTCTGAAATCAAGGTTTGCAATGCTGGGTTCTGCTCATGCATCCTGAGTATTATAAATTTGCCAAATAGAGAAATGAAGTATTCTTTTTTTTTTTTTTCCCTGATTAAGCTGGGCATATTATTCTGTTACGTTCCTGGTCTGCCATTGTTTCATTAGTTTGGAGGTCTCCTTTGAAAATAACATGTCAATGGCATGGAAACAGAAATAAATCATTACAGAAACTTTGCTTTGGTATGCTGTTGAAGACATAGAGAGGTTTCTATAATGCTGCAGCATGGCCAGTGTTTACATTGGACTGTGTGGTGCTGCTCTGCACAGTCCATTGTAAATGCTGAGTGAGAAGGGGTGAGAGCTACCCCACCACACGGCCCAGATACATGAGTTATCTAAATCGATCCAACTCCAAGTAGATAAATGTTATTGACTGGGAAAGGAACAACAGACTGTGTGTAACCACTGGTAACTTCACTCTTCTGCGTCATATTTGGGGCAGGGAGAGCACACAGGGCCAGGGTAAGAAATGCTAATTGGCCTTAGATCTTGTAAAAGTCATGAGGACCCCAGAGCCAGTACCTCTGGGGCAGTGGTGCCACGCAGTCTGTATCAGCTTGGCAGACCTCAGCATGCCAGATTAGGGGGTGGGGATGAGCAGCTCCAAAACTCCATTTACCTTAAAACTTCAAGAACATCTTGCCTGTGAGCTGGGGTGAGTTGCTTGGTACATTTTTCTTGAGAGGCCAAAGGGATGTAGATCCTGAGTGCTATTTTCACAGTTTGTCTTCCTGAGAAGAACAGAATAGTTGTTTGATAGCTTATTGCCTACTATATTAAATATTTGCTTTTATGTGCTTCAAATTTATGTTGCATCATAACAGAAATTTTCACCAGGTGAAAATAACTACTTTTTGCAGACCAAGCAGCTTAGACAAGAAAATTGTTCCACAAATATTGGTAGTAACTGATGAGTCAAAATCAGTCATCTATTAGTTTATTCTCTTCAAATGAAATCCATTTTAGTGATCTGATGGCAGGACTACACTGACAACAAAGATAATTCTTGACAGCACAGAAACCTTGATGTTTACCATAGATAATTTTGTTCAGCTAGTTGACATATACATTTGCATTCAGTAGTGCCATGTACTCACAGAATCATCACAGAATAACCTGGGTTGGAAGGGACCTTAAAGGGTTGGATCATCTCGTTCCAACTCCCTGCCATGTTCAGAGACACCTTCCACTCAACCAGGTTGCTCAGAGCTCCCTCCAGCCTGGCCTTGGTCACTACCAGGGATGAAGTCTATTTAGTAACATATACTGTGCAGAAACATCATCCTCACAGGCAAGAGGCAGTCTGGATGCCTCGTGGTAGCAGATGGGATTGTCCATCTGAAAATGGACTGGAGAATATCCTAATCAATGGCTTCTCTTCTCTAACATACCTGTGAAGAAAACCTTCCATCTGGTCAGTGTTTTGTTCAGATGAACTGCATGACAATGTCTCTCCTGATTTCTTCCTCTATAATATTGTTTCCTCTCTTGCAGGAGATATTTAGTGCTTCTTGTCCTCATGACTGTGATTCTTGCTCGTTGTATATTTTGGCTTACTTATCATCAGACTGCATAGAACCTCTGAGTTCACTGTTTTCAGACTTCTGGACAAATTAATGATCTTTGCAAAGTTGTTCTACTTCTCTCTAACCTTGAGTGAACACAACCTATTGTTCCTCTGGTTTCTAACCTCAGAGTGTCCTTGTATCCCAACACATATTTGCGTTCAGCTGAGACGCAGTGAACCAGAACCTCAGCGTGTTTTACCAATGTCAGAACAGGCCAGTGGATGAATGCAGACAACACTCCATGCATACTAACAACTTTTCTTGTGCCAGTCATCTCCGAGAAGTTGACTGTGCAGCTTAAGAAAAAACAAACCTGTTTTTTCATTAGTTGGTGTTGTTTGGGTGTTTGTTTTTTTTTTAAATAGACACAGAAACCTGTTTGTTCTAAAAAGTTCACCAGGCTTTGGAATACCTCATTTTTGCAGGATTCCAAGAACCACATGATGGCAGAACCATGACTACAAACTCGTATTTAAAAAAAAAGTCAATGCTAGACTTCTTATTTCCATTGATTGATTGATGCCTTTAGACCTTATTTGCATCTGCTTGACTCCTGTCATTCCTATTTAGATTATTCTGCACTGTTAGTAGCTATGTGACGTCGTGTATTTGCGCCTTGAACAAAAAGTACACAGTATTTTTTGAGGCTCCTAGGCATTGCTGTCAAAGTAATAATTGATAGTGATAGTCCAGAAAAAGCAAAGTTCTCTATGGTTTGTTGATAAAGAAAAGTGTTAGCAGACATGTTTTATGTCACTGGACACTGGAAGACAGAAATACAAGAAAGAGTATATTTGCTTTAAAGTCGTTTAAATAGACAAATAATTAGAAGTGGGAAAATATATTTTATAATTATGAATATCTAACAGATGCAGTCCCTGTTTGAAAAGCTGATTTTTATATTTCTGTACATGTTGATCTTGTTTCAAAAGTGCTGCTCCTTTGAGTTAATATTCCTATTTACCATGGCCTCTTTGTCATGCCAATGCAAATCACAATAAATACAATAAATATCTGACAAAAGTTGTACATTCTGGTATGGTAAGATTAAAAATTTAAAAAAACCCAACACTTTCTGGACTTTTTTTTTCTAGTTGTGGTGTGTTGTGTCTTTTATCTTGATATAAAAAGTGGAGCAAGCTTTATAATGTTTCAGTTTTTGCAGTAATTTTTTTGTAGCTATGCAATACTTTAGGTGCATCCCAGCACCAAATGAACCTTAAAAGCCATGTATAGTAATTCTGTAAGTATCATCCCTTAGACAAAAACTGCCCTGGGAGTGCTGCTTCTTTCACATTAAACACACTCATTAGATTTGCTCATTATACTTTCTGAACTACAGATTGGAAATTTTGTATTCAAGTCACAGTCTTGCTTACTTATGTTGTTTAGTTTCTTCTAATGTGAAGGCCCTTTGATTCCAGATTCTCCTTTGATGAACTTTAATGTAAGTAACCCCCGACTGCCATATTTATTATGTGGAATCATTAAAGATAATTATCCCTTCCTTTGAGGTTAAAAAGATGCTCGGGGTTAATTATTTTTCCAGCTAATATTATACATTGAAATGATTATTATTAATGTAATGAATATAGAGTATACAACTGTACATATTTTGATTTATTTATATACACCGTGTACTCATAATATGCCATATATGCATGTATGGAACCTGTATGATTAAATATTAAGTGTTCATAAATTAAGATATAATCCATTCATCTTCTCTACCTTACCTCCCCCAACACAGATACACACAGAATATTGTATGGGAGAGAGCATCAGTATTTTTAGAATGAAATTACTGATAGACTCATAATATAGAATCATAGATTTATAGACTCATTTAGGTTAGAAAGAACTGTTAAATCATGAGGTGCAACTGTAAACACTACCAAGCCTACCATTAAACTATGTCCCCAAGTGCCACATCTAAACATCTTTTAAATAATTCCATGGATGGTTACTCAACCACCTCCCTGGTCACCCTGTTCTAGTGCTTGATAACCCTGTCAGGAAAGAAATTTTTCTTAATGAAATAATGGCTTCCCTGTTAAAACTTGAGGCCATTTCCTTCCAATCTATCATTTGTTACTTGGGAAAAGTGACTGACCTCCACAAAATTTATAAACTTTGTGAGCTTTAGCATTTTGAAAGGGGTGTTTCCAAAAGTAATACAAATGATGGAAAAATTAGCTAAGTAATTTAGTTTTTTAAATTTATATAAACTCTTAAATAACTATCTTATTTCCAAACAGAATTCTTTTAAGCAAATGATTCCAAACACTTATTCCTGGTATAGTCAGGTTTTTTCCTAACGAAAACACAGTATTTATTGTTTGGGCACTAAATTTATCAGAGGACCAAATTGCCTTAAGAGTGAAAAAGAGGCACTTAACTTTTTAAATTGGAGATAGTCATATCAGCTGGATTTAACTGGGAAAATTAACAGACTTCCTTTGGGAGGTATGGGGGAAAAACTGGAAATTTTTTGAGTCAGATTATGCAGTATTTCTGAAGAAGAAATTATGTGGCATGATGACAAGACAAATCGACGGAATCCCTTTAAGTCTTTTTTGTTCATGGAAGTCTAGTCCATGTAAGGCTCATTAAAGGTGCAATCAAAAAGCTGTTCCAGGCAGAAGAGGATTGCATGTTTCTGAACAAGTACAAATCCTGTCCCATTTAAAAATGTGATTCAAGGCTAATTATTGGAGATTTCATCAAAGTTTTGCTCACATCAGTGGCAAATCTATTAGTTTAGATGAAATGCAGGCCAAGCTTGCTTGGAAAACGATCTGCTGTGGAAAACATGTTAAAGCCATGGAGACCTATTGATAGACAGGCCAATATCTACTATAAATATTTATGAAACAAACCATCAAGATACTTTTTCTAAGCAATCATTGACTTATTCACTCAGAATTTAGGATAAAGTGCTTTATAAATTGAAAAGAACATGCTTTTACTTCTGCTAATCTCCTTTAGTGGAACCCACTGAGCATTGCCACTGTCTTTCCATAACAGCAAAACACATGTCTCTAAATTCCAAGTGTTGCAAAGATGTAAAATAATAAATAAGCATTTATAAAAGCCTTCAGTTACTAAGTGCCTTCATTGAAATGCTGAATTCTTTTGACTGAAAGGTACATACCCAGAAAAAATGACCAACTTATTAAACTTTAGACTCTTTAATTTATTACTCTTACTTGCAAATGCTTCAAAACTAAGTGCCAAGTGCACTACACTATTAAAAAAATCGTAAAAAAACCCGTATTGGTTCTAATGGTTTTAAAAGTCATTTTGTGAGGATGTAGGCAATCATTCATAAGAAAAAAACTAGAGAAAATCAGCTTAATGGATTTAACAACCTGTGAATAAATTGAAAACAAAAAAAAAGTATAAGATTTATTCATACCTAAATTTGCTTTTTAAATATGGGTGTTTGTTTCAGTTTCTGCATTAGAGATTTTACTTCTTATAAGCCTTTTTTTTCTTTTTTTTTCCAAGGAGGATTTTGTCATTTTGTGGCTCTAATATCCCAAGGGCAGTGGATTTTTAAACTTTTATGTTTGTGTGCCATCATCTTGTTTAGGCTTTAGGGATAATGTAGCTCCCAATTCTTAATGGAAAGGGAACTAAATGAGCATTGCAGTTCCTGCTGAGGAAGTCAGCAAAAGTTAAAGGTATCTGAAATTTTAAATAGCTATGAAAGGTGATTGCAAGTTAAAAGCCTGCTGTTTTCTCTTAAAACACTGTAATAATGTGTAAATTAAGCTTTATAAGAAAGGGATAACTCTTCAGAAACAGCTTGCATTCTCTGTACATGGAGATGAATTGCTAGGCCATACTGGATAATTTTACATGGCAGAGAGACTAAAGATGTTAATTGTTTTATAATGTTAACTTATTATAGGATGGGTTTGTCTATAACTCCCTATCTGATGGAAAAGTACATATAATTTTTAAGTAGTGCACATAAAAGTAAAGCCAGTGATATACAGAGCTGCTTTCTATGCATTCCTACAAGTACACAGAAGATTTCACTAGCAGGCATCACAGTCTGAAACAGGTGTCCTGGTTTGAGCTGGAATTAGTTTTCCTCTTGATAGATGGTACAGGGCTGTGTTTTGGATTCAGTATGAGAATGACGTTCATTATATGTTGATATTTTGCATGTGGTTAAGTCGTGCTTACCCAAGTCATGCACTTTTACTGTCTCATGCTCTGCCAGTGAGCAGATGCACACGAAGCTGAAATGTAGCACACCCTGGCCTGAACTGGTGACCTGAACAGGCCAAATGGATATTCCATACCACCGAACATCATGCTCAGGATATAAACTGGGGGGAATTGGTTGGGAGCTGCTGATCCCTGCTGGGGCATGGGATGGGCATTGGTCAGTGGGTGGTGAGCTACTGCATTGGGCATCACTTCTCTGTCTTTGGTTTTCTTCCACTTTGTCTCTCTCTCCTTTTAATGATGATGATTATGATGTTACAATCTGGCCATGAGGTGAGGTAAGTGAGGTTCTTGTAAATAGATCCCTTGAGGCGATTTAGAGTAAAATGACACTGAATGACCATGGCAGGTTTATTATAGAACAATCTGCTTGCAAGGGAAGGGAGGTATTTAGCCACTTTTGTTATTATCTATAGAAATATAACAATATAAAACTATAAAGATATCACTTAAGAAAATATATAAGGAAAAGAAAAAAAGAGAAAGAAAGGATAAAATAGATAGTGGAGAGGAAAGCTATCACCACCTGTCTATCCAGTGGTGATACTTGATTTTTGCAATTTCAATGTTCATTGTTTGAAATGAAGGTCACAGTCCATAACACAAAATTCAATGGGTTAATGTCTATTCAGGTTCAGTTGGGAATGCTCAGGTACCTCCCCTGGCACTGTCAGATGTAACACTGGATCATGTGCAGTCCTCTGGTGGAAGACCCCAGAACTGAGACTGGGGGTGCTTTGGTGGTTGGTGGTGGTTGTGGATGCTGCCTGTCCCATAACTTTGACTGGTGATGTGTATGAGCACCTGCTTCTTTTCACTCAACAGCGGGAATTTTTGTCTGGATACCTTAATCAGGAAGTATAAACTAGATCTAACCTCTACCAGGCCTGAAATTAGGGCATTCCTGGCACTCCCTTCTGTGCTTATCTCAAGATCCTGCTGTGGTTGTTTATTTTATGGAAAATTCCTTCTGTAGCCTTGGCAGGGTTTGAGACAGGCAGCTGGGATCTTTAAATCCTTTTAGATTATATTTCGATTAATTTCAATTAATTAATTGTTTTTATGGCAACCAGTAGGGTTTACCTTTGTTTTTACAGCTCTCCAACACATCCTAACTGTGGGGGCCAGGGCGCTGAGCAGTTGGTTCAACCATGAGAATTTTTCACTTCCATTCATTGGTTTGAATCACCTGAGAGTATCCTGATATTAGCAGAAAAAGGGGTTTGGTTTTATCAGTTGTTTATAAGGATAGTTGGGATGATTGGGATTTTCCAGTCTTCCTTGACTAATTGACCAGTAAAGAAATTATATAAAACTGTCCACAACACCAGCAATATAAAAATATTTTTATTATTTGTATAGAGGGAACTTTTTTTGGGTTACAGTTTATATTAACATTGGGTTTCCATAGCACTATTTTGCTGTGGTTTTTGCGCATTTGGTCAAAGATAATTCAAGGTTCTGTGTAGATATGTAAATTGGAGCAAAACTAATTTTACAGCCAATACATTGATTTAGCTGTTTCCCTTGAACTTAGGTGTGTTTTGTTGCCATTATCCTACTCCTGTATGATAAGGAGTCTTGAGACATTTTGTACAAGGGTAAGAAAGGGGATAGGTGCAAGTAGTTTCACTGAGTCCTGTTAAAAAAAAAAAAGTATATATAGCAAGGATTAATTTTTACTTCGTTGTGATTTAAATGTCGCATGGAGATTTACTGTAATGTCTGTTTTAACAGTTGATGTACCACGAATATTCATACTTGAATTTTGAATTTCATCTCAAGTATTAAGCTACTATATTATGTTCCTGACTAAAGTCCCCATCAAGTCAAAATATAGAGGACCTTGTTTTAGATGTTGCTGAGGTCTGATTGTCTTCGAGAGCACACAGGGTTCTGACAACAGTGCCATATTGCCAAAACAGACGTGAGGGAGTTCCACAGAGGAAGTAATGCTGAGTTACATGGAAAAACACAGAAATATGCTTGGTAAGATTTTAGTTGATTATATTGTGCTTGAAATGAAAGATTTTTATAGATTATATTCAAGGATTTGGGAATTGAAGCTGTCATGGCAAGTTTTATTTCCAAGATGGTTTCTCAAACTTTTTAAGAGAAACAAAAACTATGTTTTATGTCTCCATAACTGTGGCAAATAAGGCTCCATAAAACTTGTGTAAAAAAATTGTAACATGTTGAATCCAATGGTTGAACTCTAAATAGTTCCTTATTACCAGAATGTTAAACTGAAACTTTGGCAACCAAGGGGAGGAAGGTATTAGGACTGTCTTTTCAAGTTTCCTTCAATTTCAGAATTAAACAAGTAGCAAATATTACTTTTTAAGAGGTTAATAGCAACTCTCATGTGAGCATATGTTTTAAAGGAACTGCTGTGATATTGTTGTGCAAACGTTAAGATAACATTCTTTTATGCATAAATTTTTTCTACTGTTTAGTTGTCTTTTTGAATCAAGTTCATAACTACTGTTAGATTCTGAACAAGCAGGCCATTGATGTGATTTATGTAGAAGAGATTCTGTTGGACATAATTACACTTCTGTTCTTTTCTTCTCAGGGGAAAAAAAAATCCCCAAAAAAACCCGCTTAATAATGTTTCAAGGAAGAGTATGAAAAACATGGAATAAATACAAGATAGAGACCTTATACTCAGAGAAATAATTTTTTGTGGTATTATAGTTTTGAAACCTGACATTTCACTTGTAATTCCTAACCATCTACCTCATAAGCAGATAAATAAATATAAATAAATCTTGATAAATATTTGAGAGAGGAGATAGAAGAAAAGAACATGGTCAAATATAAAGGAGACAGCAAAAAAGCCTCTCATCTCTCCCTAACCAAAAAGTATAAAAACCTAGGACTAAATAAAATGAAGAAAAAAAGCATAAAAATGTGATTGAAATAACAGTTAAGAAATTAGAAATAGGAAATGAGTGAATTGACATTGGAAAGAGCGATTAAAAAAATCCAAATGTTGCTTTAATAGTTTCATTGCAAAATGTGAATGTCGTATATATTCCTCCATTTTTGTTTCATTCATTTGTCCTCATTACAGGCTGGCTTTCAAGCATGTCATTTACCATAATTTTATTTCCTACTCGTCATACTTTTTCTTTCATTTTTCCTGTCTTGAATATTTACAGAATTGCTATACTATTCCCCATTTGGGGAATCTGTATGCATAAAGCAATCTCTACAGCTAAGACAGATGCACAGGAATCTTTTCAAGAGGTTGCTGCAAAGCTTTTAGATTACACAGGTAGGTTTTTAATCAGATGCTCAAACTTAAAATCAATGATAGGAATTAGAACCTGAAAGGCACGCCTTAATGCCTATCCTGCATCCTCACTTCCTTTTTCAATCCTTATTTGTAACAGAAAATAATCATAGAATCATAAAATATCCTGAATTGCAAGGCACCCACAAGGATGACTGAAATCTGACTCCTGGCCTTACAGAGAAGACCCCAAGAATCCCACCCCATGCCTGAGAGTTTTGTCCAAGCACTTGATCTCTGTTAGCTTTGGTCCTGTGGTCACTTCCCTGGAGAGCCTGCTCCAGAGCTCAATCACCCTCTGCAGTAAGAATCTTTTCCTGATATCCAGTCTAAATATACATGGTCACAACTTCAGACCATTCCCTCAGGTTCTGTCACTGATCACGTGAAGCAATGCTGTGATGGCCTCGATGAGGGGAGAGAATGATGCATCAGACTCCATGGATATCAGAAGACTAATTAATTACTTTTTTATACTGTAATATTCTATACATCTAAAACTGAATCTGCCTAGCACTCAACCCTGCAGACTCTGCACTGAATGTCCTGACTGTGTCGTGATTGTCAGCCGACAGTCCATCACACACACTCTCTTGGCCCTGATAGGCCAGGGAAACAAAACACCATCACTTTGGGTAAACAATCTCCGTATTGCATGCTACTTTGGCACAACACAGGCACAGCAAGCGAGATAAGAATTATGTTTTCCTTTTCTCTGAGGTTCAGAGAATGTGAATCTCAGAAATCCTTGGGAAGAATATTGCTTTATTTTCTCTGTGAAGAGAAATGTGGCAACAGTCATAGAGAGAAGAAATCGGTGTGTGCCCCTTCTAAGGAAGCTGCAAACAGCAATGAGCTCTGTCCTCAGTCTCTCTTCTTCAGTCTGAACAGACCAAGAGACCTCTGCTCCTCACAGAGCTTTTTGTCACGGCTCTTTACCATCCTTGTTGCCCTCCTTTGGACACTCCCTCACAGCTTTATATTTTTTTTATATTGTGGCACCTAAAACTGCTCCCAGGACTCAAGGTGAGGCTGCCCCAGAGCAGAGCAGAGCAGAGCAGAGCAGAGCAGAGAAGAGCAGGACAATCCTCTCCCTTGCCTGGCTGGTGATGCTGTACCTGATACATTCCAGGATAAGGTTGGCCCTCCTGGCTGCCAGGGCACTGCTGACTAAGATCCAGCTGGCCATGGACCAGGACCCCCTGGTCCGTTTGCACAGCGCTGTTCTCGTGTGTCATTCCATGAGGGGAAGTGCATTAGATGCTTTCAACATGGTGTATACAGTGTCATTAAAGTAAAGTAATAATTAGTATAACTAGATTTAAACTAGGTAGAAATATAAGGATTATTAAGGGTACTATAAAATAGAATATGATAAGGTTCACCTATCCAAGTACCTTGACATTAGCCTCTTACTCCTCTTTGAACATTCACAGCTATTTTGTTTGTTATCTATTCCTATAACTTTAAATTAAAATCTAAAAGAGAGTTATCAAAGAAATTACTAATGTTGTTTTAGCGGGATTTTTTACTGTGATTTTTCTTCTTACACAGAAAAAAAGTTGGTATGATGGCAGTGCAACACCTCAAGTTCTCCTTAGGCAAGCTGATCATGTTAAAATGCAGTTCTGTTCATGAATAATTTTCTCACATTTCATTGAGAAGCTATTTGTATTGATGAAAACAAATACAGTTTGATCCCTCTCTCAAACTGAAGACAAGGAACAATATTTTCACTCCTGTTTCTTGCTTTTTAAGGCTTTCCTTCCTTGACAGCCGGGTATATTTTCTTTAATGAGTTACTATTGATAGGAGTATCTATGAAACAGACCAACATTAGTCTGATAAAATGCAAAAAAAGATGAAAAACAAAACTTAAAAATTAGAGTAGCAAAGGAAGCTTTGGAGAAAAGAAAGAAAACTTCAAAAAAGACTTGGTGGGCTTTTTTATCATTAGGAGATGTCACAGATTCTTATCCATATTTAATAGCAGAAATATAAAAAACGCTGTTAAAAGAGGAGTGTTTGGGAGACAAAAGGCAAACTGAGGTGCATGGCTAAACATTTCTAGAGAAACTCACTCAAACATACATGTGTCTGTGCTAGGTAAGAATTAAACAACATCCTAAACCACTCCACTGGAAAACATGGGCATTTAATGCCTGCCATAAGCAATCTTTTTTGTTATTCTTCCCCTGCTTTACCTTCTTCCTGTTCCCCAATGAGAACATCAACATTTTCATCACTTCTTCACTTGAATACTTGTGTAAGCCTGTGGTTAATGTTTCATGGCCTCAGAACTGTGTTATCACAGTGATTTAACAGATTTTCAAACAGTGACTGATTCTCATGCAGACATTTGGGCCAACTCCATGCTCCACAGTCCAGTTTGTCACCAGACATTAAACAAAATAAATACAAATCAAGAAAATAAATATAATTTTTTACTATCTCACAGTATTTTGTGGTGGTTTTGCCTGTGTATTTAGACACATAACACAAAAGATATTTGAAGAAGTAGTTTAAGAAGCATTAAAAGGCCAAAAAATGTCATTGAGATAGATTGTCCTAAAGTTCTTAGATATTAAAAGTTCCTAGATATTTAGATCTCAGAAAATATTTAAAAGCTAAACTTAAGATAGGTAAGAGGAAAAAAAAAATCAGATTTAGCTTAAATCTTAATGCAATCTGTTTATAAATTTTTTTCCGGTAGTTCGTTATAACTGTGCAAGTAGATAAGACTGATATAATCAGTAGCTAAAATGTGCTTTTTGGTGTTCTGAATGATAATTCTAAATAACATAATTCTCCAAAAGAATACAGAACACTGTCAAATTTTAACTTGTCAGGAATAGGTTGTAACAGGGAACATGTGCCTTTCATCAGCTGAGAATTGCCTGTGGATCTAATTGCCATCCAACAAAAGCATATAAGATTTTGAACACAGAAACAGATACATAGATCATTGTGTCTCAAGCAGAGTATGTCTGAAACCAGGTGAATGGCCATGAATCTACAGGTGATTGCAAAGGTTTCCCCTGAGAGCACTTAGAGGGTGCTGCTGCTAAGTGCAAGGCAGAGGCAGAGATGCAGAAATCTTTTGAACTTGTGCTGGTTTATTTGGTGCCAGGTGCGTGTTTGCTACTATCTGGGTACAGTTAATCTAATTATTTAAACTGACAAGAGCTATTTAGAAGTTTTACAACTGAGTAACTGTGGCACACCTTGTCTTGACTGGTAACAGGGCTATTGTCATCATTGGGACACCACTGCTCTCCATCCTTGGCGCATTGTTGGCAGAGCCACACTTCAGGTGGACTCACGACTCAGGTTGTGTGACCAAAGCTCAATTAGTTTATATCTTTCTGTATAACAGTAAAGCTTAGTCTGTGCAGAACATTACTGGACCTTCTGACATTTATGTGCCTCTCAGAGAAAAAAATAATTTAGATGGAGTTTCTTCTACATCTGTTTTCACTGAAATACCTTCTAAAGCCTGAGATGCCAGCTAATAACATGAAAAATTAAGCAGATTGTCTCTAGCTTTGGCTTACAGCTTGACTGCTTTTGCACTGCTCATGGCAGTGGGTTTGATGAGGAAATAATAGCTGAACTTATTTGCATATGGATGCAGATCATGAGTGATAGTGCACATCTAGCCTTGGTAGTTTTCTTGTTTCATTTCTGCAGAGAACACAACACTGCCTTGCTAGGTGTGAAAGAGGATAGCTACGATCACTAAGAAGCATTTGTCATCTTTAGCTACATCAAGTATAAAGTGACAGCACGCTGATACACCTGCAGGAAAACCAATTAAGATCAATTAACATGTGATGATACATACATTTTGAATCAGCAATTCTTCTACAGATCTGAGCTACAATACAACACTTTGTGACGTGCTAAAGATGACTCAGGTGCCATGTCTTATAGCTCATTTGGACTGCACAATCAAAGAAAGTAAGGCATAGACAGGAAACTTCTCCTGCCACTTCTGCAGGAAGCACACTTTAAAGACCCAGTAGTTACTCTTTGGGATTCCTCATTTATAGCTGTTCCCCAAAATTTGGATCTCATTATTTTAATATGCATCCCTCTATCTGTCCCTGCCAAAGAACATCTGTATCAATGACAGACACTTATCCTGACTGGAAGTGAGTGTGTTGACTAAAGGTGCAATACATGGAACTACCTTTGAAAGCCGGAGTGAATGGCAAAAGCAATTTTGAGTTCAGTGCAATTCTTTGTAACAGCTGTTGACAGAAGCCATGGATGGAGGTTAAAAGACCATAAAATCATAGAATGGCCTGGTTTGGAAAGGACCTTAAAGATTCCAATCCCCCTGCCATGAGCAGGTACTTTTACTAGAACAGTTTGCCCAGATTGCTATGAAACATAGCCTGATCTTGAATACTTCCAGGGATGTGGCATCCACAACTTCCCAAGGAAACCTGTTATAGGGCCTCACCACCCTCACGGTAAAGAATTTTGTCCTAATATCTAATCTAAACCTCTTTTCTCTCTGTTTAAAGCCATTTCCCCTTGTCCTGTCACTCCAGGCCTTGTAAATAGTCTGTCTCTGTCTTTCTTGTGGGTGCCCTTCAGGTAGTGGAAGCTCATAATTAGGTCACACTGAAGCCTTATCTTTTCTAGCCTGAACAATCCCAATTGTCACAGAATTTCCTCAAAGGAAAGGTGCTCCATCCCTCTAATCATGTTAGTAGCCTCATCTGGATTCACTCCAACGGGTGCAAAAGAGCATAATATCTTTCCTTGAAGACCCTCCCCTGTATGCCTTGGAGTGAAAATGGCAACTTCTTGGTTATCCTCTTGCCCAAACATCTAACTAAGATCATGAAACAGGTTTGTGCTGCTGCAACTACCAGTAACTCTAACACAAAAGGACTGCCGTCAACATCCTGAATTTGAGCCACCACTGACTCCAAGATGCCTCACAGCATAGACAAGATTCTCTGCCTCCTAAAGCTGCCATGAGATGATTGTGTCCCTGAGAAATGCTGAGTCCTTTAATGGGAAAGCACTTCCATACGGCACTCTGCTCGGAGGCATAAGATGCTCCTCTCTGGTATTGCCTCTACACATTCTGGAGCACATCTACAACAATGAAGACCTTGAAAATAAAAGCAATGAATAAGTTGGAAGATGAGGAAGGGTCTGCTAAAGGTTGTGTGCTGAAATCAGCTTGCAAGTAGATTACAATTAATTAGGAGTTTTAAGTAAAGCTAAAGGCAAAGAGGAACAAATCCATGGTCAGAATGACCTAGAAATAGAGGTTTGTAAGGATTTGAGAGTTGCATGCAAAGGGAAGATGCAATGCTGAACACTTTCATAATGAGAACAGCCTGAAGGATCTGGCTGGTAAATGGGTTGTATGAGAGTATGTAGGGGGCCACATTCTGGTAGGTTTCCTGGAATGCATTCAGAAATCTTCCTCCAAAAGAAATTTAAATAAAATGCACCAAAACCACTTTGAGACCAAAGGAAAAACAGAAATCGACTAAAAATTATAAGGGGTTTCTCTCTCTCTTTCACACACACACACACACACACACACACACCCACACACACACACACACAAATCTCTCCGAGTTAAGTTGCTAAGACATGTGCACTCCAAAAGAAATATGGACATGAAAGGAGAGCCTACAAAATGAATTGAGCATTTGAATTTAAAGTTCAAAAATAAATTTAGAAGATAAATTTTGAAAAATCTAAGTGACAATCTATTAATTTAACAGGAATGAATCCTCTGAAAAAAAAAAAAAGAAATTAGCAAAACATGAAGTTTGGTAACAACTGTGTGAAATGAGAGACAGCGGCATGATCCAACATGAAGCCTAAAAGGCCCTTTGCAACAATTTCTCTTTGAATAACCAACTCTTTCAAGGTAGGAAAGAAGATAAGGTTTTATGATTTGCATAAGAAAAGTTTATCTTCAAGACAAAAATAAAAGGAAATGAAAAATATCATAAACTCTTTATTATATTTCAAGAAAGATACCCCATCCCCTTCTCAAGACACACCACTCAAGCATTTATTTTCAATAACCAGTAAAGATTTTTTGATTTCTAAAACAAATATATTCCATGAAATCCAAAAATTTATTCTAAATAATAATTTTCTTCTTCCCTTTTGGTATATATGGGTGAAAACATATTTCTTTGCTAACTAGCACATAAGATGTGAAATTAATTAGCTTCCAGCCAACGTGAATAATTCAGAAACCTTGGTGACAATTAATAACAATTGGTTGTAATGAAAAATCTCCAGCTGCATTTCTTACTAATTAAACTTCATGAACAGAATATTAATATATAGCTTAAATAGTGTTCGAATTGCAACTATAGAAGACCTGTGTTCTCCCCATCCTATTAAGATAATTCATCTGACATGCAATACCTATTTTCAGTTTCTATTGCCACACATATGCAATGCAGCTTTCAAAAAGGGGGTTGAGCAAAAATATCATCATATGAATAGTGCACATGAGTTCTGCCATACAAAAATAAAGTTTTACTTTCCACTTCTTAATGCTTCCAAAATCCAAGTGTGCTCCTTTCACTCTGATTTTCTTTCACCTTTTGCAGAATTTGAGGGTAGTCAAATGGTAAAGGTTTATCAAGGGATCAAATGAATTCGTGTGACATCATAATTGTTTTGAACACGGAAAGGTGCAGGCACAAAAAAGGGACAAAATTCTTAGATAACAGCACAATATTTAGATGAAGGAAAACCTGCAGGTATTAAAATAATTGCTCACATATGCTCATTTCTATCATAATAAGTCACACTTAAGAAGAAGTATATGACAAAATGGAAGAACTGTGTTGAACAAAAACACGTTGCTCTTTCTTGGGCTGTATGTTGATTGATTACATGCAGATTAACAAGTTGAAGTAATCTTATTCTTGAGTAATATGGTTAAGAATGGCCTTTATAAAATGTGTCATATATAACATAAAAAGATAAACTACCTGACAAAAATATTCCTGAGAGCATATGAGTCCTAAAGCAAATGCTGTGAACAGAATAGCAGAGGCACTATTACTACTTAGTTGTGCCAATAGTTGGCACTTGAGTTTACTAATATTGATATGAAATGACATCTTGTTTTTCTGATCGTACTTTAATGCAATGCAATTTAATGATGTAGCTGTTGTGGTTCGACACTGGCCAAATGCCAGGCACCCACGATAGCTGATCACTCATCCTCCCCTGCCACAGCTGGACAGAGGAGAGAAAATTTAACAAATGGTTCATGAGTTGAGATAAGTACTGGGAGAAAACACTCCAAGGGCAAAACAGGCTCAACTTAGAGGTAAAAAGTGAATTTATTACTAACAAGATCAGAAGAAGATAACTAGAAGTAAAATAAGGCCTTAAAACCACCTTTTCTTGCCCCAATGCCTCCCTTCTTCTCACCCACCCCACAAGGAGATAGGGCAGGGGGTTTTGGTCAGTTCATCACCTGAGATCATCTTCCACTGCTCAGGGAGAGGATTCCTCCCCTTGCTAAGCCGTGGGGTCCCTTCTCACAGGAGACAGTTTTCTCTGAACTTCTCCAGAATGGTTCCAATCTCACAGGAAGACAAAAACTCAAAAAACCCAAAGCTGCTGCAATGTGGGTCACTCATCCACAAGGTACAGTCAGTTCTCCAAGAACAGGCTGCTCCAGCCTGGAAGCAGCCTGGTCCCCTCTCTTCACCAGGTCTCCCACTGGATCACAGCCTCCTCCAGGCATGCACCTGCTCTGGTGTGGGCACCTCCCTCACGGGCTGTGGATGAATCTCTGCATCCCCCATGGATCCCCATGGGCTGCACGGGCACAGCTGCTTCACCATGGACATCACCATGGCCTGCAGAGGAATCTTGGCTCTGGCGCCTGGAGCACCTCCTGCCCCTCCTTCTCCACTGACCTTGGTGTCTCCATGTTGTTTCCCTCACATGTTCTCACCTCCACTTCCCTGGCTGGATTTAAGACTGTGTGCCTCACTTTGTTCTGATTTTCTTTTAAAATATATTATCACAGAGGTGCTACCAGCCTCTCTGCCTCTCTAACTGGCCCAGTTTTGGCCAGCAGCATGTCCATCTTCAGAGCCATTTCAGAGATTGGCTCTGCCGGACATGGTGGAAGCTTCCAGCAGCTTCTCACAGAAGCCATCCCTGTGACTCCCCCACTTCCAAAAACCAGGCCATGCAAAACCAACACAGAACTAAATTTTCTTTATGCCTTTTTCACTTATGATGCCGACAGCAATATAT
>JAYDZK010000001.1:13863768-13874235 GCA_034509185.1 Euphonia xanthogaster | reverse complement strand
CTTCTTCTTCTTCTTATTATTATTATTATTATTATTATTATTATTATTATTATTATTATTATTATTATTATTAGTAATGTGAGAAATGGGTTTAGTAAGAGAGGACATCCCTTGATTGTAAGAGCCATAGAAGTGGTTACCTCATACCTTAAGGAAAAGGTGATTTATAGTATTTATTCCAAAGAAAAAATGAGGATGATAACCCACTTGGGAAAAAATTAACATACCTCAAGACCTTTTGATGATCTCTGCCTGTGTCTCTCTGTAAAGCATGGTCTTATTACGTGCATACTTCATACTTCAAAGGAAGGCTGAGAACAAAACACAGGACAGTGAAAAATTCAGATCCCAGTATAGAGATGGATTCATTACATGATTATACTAAGCTCTTCAGTAAGTTATTATAAACTTTCAATAGATTTAAAAATAGATAAAATAGATAATACACATTTAAATATATCTTAATACATAAATATATAAAATATATAGTAATAATAAATATTTTAAAATATAGTATATTTTAGAATCTATTATTTTAAACAGAAACCATTTCAAAGTTTTCTAATTAGATGTGTTTTTTTCTTTGTTTTTTGGTTTTTTTTTTCATATTCCCTTTAAAAAATAGTTGAGATAATGCCTTAATTTATATAAATATATGACCCCATCTCTTTATATAGAGAGAAACACAGCTCCAGGGCAGGAGATCCCTTGCAATTCCTGATTCTGAAGTTATAGTTTCGGCTTTTTTTGTACCTTCAAGTTCAGCCAATAAGTTGTTCTGTCAGTAAGGATGAGTCAGTCATAGAATCATAGAATAATTTAGGTTGGAAAAGTCCTTTGAGACCACTGAGTCAAAATGTAAGGCCAGCACTGTGAAGTCTACCACTAAACCACAGAGAATCATGTCCACAGGTCTTTTAAATACCTTCAGGAATGGCAACCCAACCTCTCTCCTGGGCATGCTGTTCCAGTGCTTGATAAACATTCCCATGAATAATTTTTTCTTAATACCCAATCTAAATCCCCTGGTGTAATTTGAAGGCATTTCTTTTTATTCTTTCACTTGGGAGAATAGAAAAATCCCTCAACTCACCTTAACTTCTCTTCAGATTGTTCTGCAGAACAAGAAGCCTCCCCCAAACCTCCTTTTCTCCAGGATGAACTTCCGCAACTCATTCCTCATTAGACTTGTTCTCTACACCTTTCCCCAGCTCTGTTTATTTCTCTGGACACACTCTAGCCCCTTGTCCTGGTTTAGAGCAAATTTGGGAGGAAACCTCCAAAGGGGGCCTCTCCAGAAAGCAAACCCACACGGCCCCTCCCCTCAACCTGTTTGGGAAGGATTCCTTGGAGAGAAGTGGAAAGAACCTGTTATTTAACAGGCACATCACCCCAAGCACAAAAAATGAACAATAGCAGATGACACCACTCTTTCACCGCTCTGAAAAAGATGACAAATTCAGAAAGTCTCTCTGGGAGTGGTTGCTCTGTCATCAATCCCTCTGGCACTGGGAATGGCTGCTGCAGCCACAAGGTGCCAACTCTTGGTGTTTCCCAGGTCCCAGTCCGGAGCAGGTTCGAATGGTTTCAAGAAAGGGAAAGAAAATAAACCAGTCCAGTGAAAAATTCAGACTGCTTAGCTAAACTAACTAGTGAGCAGAAGCAAAAAGCAAGAGCAAAGCAGGAGCAAAGCACGAGCAAAGCAGAAGCAAGAGCAAAGCAGGAGCAAAGCAAGAGCAAAGCAGGAGCAAAGCAGAAGCAAGAGCAAAGCAAAAGCAAAATCTGCACTATGTACTGCCCTGTCTCTGTGTCCCAACGACTGCTGGGGAAGTGAGCATGCTGATAACTGATAACAAAGCAAAACAAAGCTTTGCTCTCCAGAGCCAGTCTTGAAGGTACAGAACATAATATCCAGCATAAACAGAACAATGACTGGGGATACAAGCATCATAACATCACCTTAGGACACCCCTCAATGCCTTTGTTCCAGTGAGGGGCCCAGAACTGGACACTGGATTTGAGGTGTGGCCACACTGGGGCCCTGTACAAGGGGACAATCACTGCCCTGGTCCTGCTGCCACACTGTCACTGACACAGGCCAGCTGCCATTGGCCTTATTGGCCACCTGGGCTCATGTTCAGCTGCTGTTGACCAGCTCCCCCAGGCCCTTTTCCCCATGGCAGTTTTCCAGCCACTCTGCCTCAGCCTGTAGTGCTGCCTGGGGTTGTAGGCAGGTTGTTGTCCTCACTCAGGTGCAGGACCCAGCACTTGGCTTTGTTGGACCTCATAAAATTGGCCTCAACCCATTGATCCAGCCTATAGCTCTTTCAACCTTCAATGGAATCAACCCCAATTCTTTTTCCCTATTTTCTTATTTCCTACTTTATAATTTCAAATAGTAACCGCTGTGCATGCCACTTGAGAGTGGAATGAACAGGATCCAGTTTAGTTTGCACTACTGGGTAAAAGAAAGTAGAACAGAACAGTAGGTATTAACTACTGTCTCCAGAATTTAGACTGCTCCTACTTGACACTTATGACCTAATTCCTTTATTGATGATACTAATTAAAAGTGAGGGGCCAGGGATCTCACTGTGATGAGAAGAGTTGCAGACAGTAATGCAATGTGCAGTTACTCAAGTGATTATTGCTATCCAAAAGCCAAGGCACCTACCACTCTTCAACATCATCTGTCTGGATCTGTAGAGAGATAGTCTGCAAGTTTTAAATGTTTCTCTGCGACCATTTTTAAGCTGCGCATTGATTAAAACAAAATTATGGATTTACCACAATACTTGCTTATATCTGGAAGCATATTTTATCATATTAATTCAGATATCTGTGTGTTGTCACTTTTAGGAAAACAATCTGAAAGTGAATTCTGGAAATTTTGTAAGAGTTGTGTTTTAATTTTTTCCTTTAAAAAATAACTTCTGGAAGATGGTGGTTTTCTCCTCTTTGGATTTATTCAATGCAGCATAATTTTGTATTTACAACTTGAGTTTGATCTGAACCACTGAATTACAGAATTGTTTGGGTTGAAAGGGACCATAAAGATCATCCAGTTCTAACCCCTCTGCAGTAGGCAGAAATACCTTCCCCTAGACTAGATGGCTCAAAGCCCTGTCCAGCCTAGGCTTGAACACTTCTACGGAGGAATGCACAATGCTGTCTGTTTCCTGATTCCATTGCCTCTGCTGACTTCTGTACTGAACCTACTCTAAAGTGCAGATGGAATGATTCAGCTATTTTCCAGTTAGTTAAAAATGGTCAAATTCATTAAAAAAAGAAAATCAAGCAAAAAATCACCACCAACAACCAACAACAACAAAAACAACAAAATAAATCTGAAAAACAAACCAGGAAGCCCCAAACCCAGATAAACAAACAAAAGAAACTAACAAGTAAAAAGGCCCATGAAACCAAGGTAAACAAAATCATAAATGTTGACACATTTAATGTTTCATCCATCCAAACATCCTTGTCTACTGTAACTTCCCAGTGATTTCAGGAAACAGCTAAAATACTTTCCCATCTACTTCTGAAATGCCTTCAGTTCATCTTTCACACTTTCTTCTCTACTTTTCTATTGCTCAACTGATGTTTTCTTTTCTCTCCTTTAACAAAAAGCTGGAGGTTAGACTGAGCTACACCTTATTTTTCATTGTGCTAATAGTCCAACCCACACACTGTCAAGCAGAAAAGATGTACTCTGACAAATGTGTCCTTCCAAAATAGAACTGACCCTGAATACAGCTGCTAATTCCCTTTTTATATACTCAATAAGTCACAATGAAAAAATCAATCAAATGTCATCATTGTGTCATTAAAAAATGAGATACAATATATTTGAAGTCTGAGGAAAAAAGGAGACTAAGGTTAAAATCACAAACTGTAGCTATAATTTATGGCTTAATTAAACTCTGCATTGATATCCTTATCTGACAACACCTTTTTTTTCTCTTAAATTGTCTCAGTGGGAATGAGTTGCAAAGGATATGTTTATCTGAATCTCAGGAGGCAGTATCAAATCAGATAGGAAATGGGAACAGCTGTATTGAAGATTTCTAAAGTTCTCAATTCCTTCTCTCTCTTTTCATCCTCTTTGCAAGATGACATCTATCCCAAAGTTGTAGAGTTTTGAGAAAATGTCATGCAAGAAGACAAATTATTGTGCTTTTTTTTCTGTAAAAGGAAAAAATTATGACAAAAGTCATCAGGTTTCCTCATATAATTTGTAATACATCCTTTTGATAGTAAAGCGTTTTTGCCTTACAGAAAGAAAGAGGCATCCATATTATACAATAATTTGACATGCAGATTTGACACTGCAGCATTACTATACAGCAGTAGCTGGGTAAAATTGGGAAGAGAAGGAAATGCCTAAAAAATACAAAAATGGCAAAAACTCTAAAACCATTTGGACCTTAAAACAGAGAGACTAATGAAAGCATCACCAGGAGGCTTCCCTTTGCATGCTCATGGATATTGATTCATCTGACATCTCCCTTTCAATTTGCTATAAAGCATAACTGAAGGATTGTGTATTCAGCCTTGTTTTGGGGCATGAATGTGTGAGAATTTACTGCATTATTCAGGACACATAAAGAGAGTGGCAGGGAATAAAATATTTCAGTTTAATTCCATAAACAAAAAACCACAAGAGAAATGTGTTCACTGAAAAGTGAAAAGAGTTTATCAACTTTTGATACACGTAACATAATTGCTTGCAGAAGTTTGCAAAAAAGCAACCAAATGCCAACTCAACCTTCCTTCAATGGGGAATAGAAAAAAAAGAAAAGAAAATAAATTTTCATGAGAGCCTCTCCCCAAAACCCTTGCCTTTTTTGGCTGGTACTATTTCTTAAAAATTCATTGTGTTTCTTTAATGATACGCTGTTGCCAGCATTTGAAATCTGGCAGTTTTGTTTGCTTCATTTCTTTTCTCTCTCTGGTCTTCCAAGTAATTTTACCATTTTCTCATTTTTCTCCTTCAAAAGTATTTATGCCTTTTCTTTTGTTCTTTTAAAATGTTTCTTGTTCTTTTAAAATGTTTCTCTTGTTCTTTTAAAATGTTTCACTACCAGCAAAATCCATCTGCTTCACATGTTTTTCGGCTACACTAGAGGGTGAAAATTAAAATAACTTAATGACTCTGCCTGTAAAATTACTTTCACTTTTTCATGAATTTTAGTTCAGTCCCATAGTGAGTGCAGATTCAGTGCAAGCTTTGTGTTTTGTGCTATGAATTGGGGATGTTAACTAAATTAAAGGCACCCTCTTAGTCAAGAAACTGTATATTAATCTGCAGAAAGATTAATTTTCAGAACATAATACAGTGCTGATCACTTGGAAAGTTCGTGCTTGGTAACTCCACACCTGAAAAATCGATTCAAGATTAGTATAAGGCTTACAGGGCTTTTTGAACTAAACTATAGAAGTGAGGCGTTGTGGGTAGGGATGTTTTGCTATTTCTTTTTCCTTGTACTCATTAAGAGTGTTTTGGTTATTGCATTAGCAGACCTTGGGAACTGACATGTAACTATAAATGTAGGAGATACACAGATTTAGAAACAGACCAGAATAATGCTTTAATTACACAAGTGTTGTCCATATTTAAATCAAGGAGGCATCAGCTGGACCAATGTATTTGAATAGAAGTAGACTGTTTACATACAAACATCACATTTTGAAGTTATTAGTGTTTTGGCCACCTTTTAAAGGTTTTAAATTAAGCTGTATAAAAAAAAATATTGACTTCTTATATACAGAGCACTGAACTGTTCCTTTCTAATTTTGGGGTTTACCTTTAGAGTACAGAGTATTTTCTTCATATATGCATTATGTTTAAAGACATAGTAAAGATAACCAGAGCCTCACAAATTACTCCTTTAGAAACTGAACAAGAGGGTATTATACCATGGATCAGTTTTGGCAATAGATTTTACAAAATTCCTCCTTGTTTTGTCCCCTTTTTTTGGTCAAGATTATTTTAAATATCTCATTTATTAAACTACAAAGAATAAAAAAGAGCCCAAACCAACCAAACAAACAGAAAAAACCATCCACCCCAGATATCTATGGGTTTGCAAAGAAGTACCTGAATACATATTTTTATTTGGAGTAAGGTTTTTTCCTTCCATACTCAAATTTCATTTCCTGATTCATTCTGCATGAAGTCAATCTATTCATTGCATAAATTAAAGATACTGCATAATAAGGCAATAATTGTGTTCAACTACAGATGTTCAGATGAAAATTGTTTAATATTAAAGTGCTAATTTTTATCTGACTTTACAAGAAGACATTTTTTGTTTCAATGTACTGTACCTAAAACAACCTTACTAGCCATTTTCCTCCTATTTTTTTCAGTAAGATGGAGCCAGCTGTACTTTTTGATTTAATGATGCAGATATTTATGTGAATCATGAATAAAAGTTGTCATTGTTTCAAGGCTTATTTTTCATCTGGCTTTAGCAAGTGAAGAAGCAGCATTTTCTCAGCTCTTACAGTTTCAGGCAAACAGACTGATAAAAATGAAACTGCTCCTGTAAATATCCAAGCTTTAAAAGCTTGACTGGGACAGAAAAGAAAAAAAGGAAAATTGCGGCTCCCAAGCTCACTGAGTTGATAAATTCAACTAATTGACTTCTGTGCCTGTTGAAGCTGCTATTTACAGTAGTTATGGCAAATTACAATAAGGATGGCTACAATCAGGATGTTATAACTGAATTTGTATGGAAACCTTGAAGGACAAGTAAGTAAAAGTCTGTGTAGCTCCTGTAGCCTTTCCTACTGTATGAACCTGTATTTATGATATTAGGATTATCTAAAGATTTTAATCTCAACCTCAATTTGAAGAATTCTGATCATTTAGACATGAGTTTCCTTCTGATGAATGCAGCTACACAGATTAATAAGAAAAGCAACTGGTAAATGTAAGGATTTTCAAAGAGTCTTTTTTCTTACTATGTAGTAATAATAAATAGGGCAAATACCAAATGGAATGAAGGAGAGCATTGAATAACATTTTTAGTGTGAAAAACACCAATCACTTGTTTTTAAAATTTTAAAAGTTTAATAGTAATATAATGGTTATAAAAATAGTAATATAATTAGAGTAATAATGATTTGGACAATTTGGATTAGGACAATATGATACAATAAAAAGAAAGAGTTATGAATGTCTGGGTACCTTCTTCTGGGCAACATTAGCCCGAAAAAGGACACCCATTAACAGAGGATTAACCCTTAAAAACAATAGCCTGTTGCATATTCATACACCTCATACATGATGCATAAATTCCATTCAAACATTATATGCAAATATTAAAATGAATATTATATGTGTTATGTTAGAAAGTTACGCTGTATTAATTTTCTTAAGTAGTGTGTTACATATGGTTTTAGGTTATAACAAAATGTTAAAATAAAAGCTATGCTATGTAAGATACTTTTTTTAAAGAAAGAATTCGCACCAAAAGTGCAGCCACAGGACACCTAAATCTTTCAGAGAAAAAGAGTTAATTGCTCCATTATCAGGAAAAACTTTTTCCCGCCTCGCTCAGCCTTGGAGACGCCGTCAGGATTAAGAGGAAGAAGCTGACACTGACCAGACAGAATCCTTTGTTTGAATGGAATTTATGCATCACGTATGAGGTGTATGAATATGCAACAGGCTATTGCTTTTAAGGGTTAATCCTCTGTTAACGGGTGTCCTTTTTCGGGCATATTTTGCCCAGAAAAAGGTACCCAGACCGTCCGTAACTCTTTGTTTTTATTGTCTCGTATTGTCCTAAATCCTAATCTTCCAAATTTTTATTACTCTAATTCTATTACTATTTTTATAACCATTTTATTACTATTAAACTTTTAAAATTTTAAAAACAAGTGATTGGCGTTTTTCACAGTGCTAATAAGATCCCAGTTTAGCGGCTGCTCCTACAAGCAAAGGCTCGCCCCACGGCAGGAGAAACAGCTCAGGGCTGGGCTCTGGCAGCAGCAGCAAGCTCCCTCCCAAGCAGTGGCTCCAAACCGTTCTCCGAAAGCCAAGAGAGCCCGCAGCTGCCACAGAGCCCATCCTTGAGCTGCCCCCAAAATTCCTGGTATCTTCCCCCTCAGAGAGAAACTCGCAGAGGGAAAAAAAAAAAAAAAAAAAAAAGGAATGTGGTCAGATGCTACACTCCTCTTCCCACCTTGTTCACTTTTTTTCTTAAGTACCCATAAGTATGCAGTAGTTAGTTTTCTAGTAACTGATGTGAAGAAATTCTGTAAGTAAAAAAGAATGAAACCCAACCCCCAAGAGAAGAGAAGATTCCATTACTAGTGCAATATTTTGAAGAAGTAGAGCTCTCAGTTATGTGTTCTAAGAAAGCATTCTGGTAAGGATGTTAGGAGGAGAGAGTTCAAGTTCTGCTCTCAAGTTATGAGTGCAGTCACATCGTAAAGAAGCACAATTTTTAACATCAGTACCTAGAAAACACACCTGTTAGAAGAACCTTCAAATGTTTTTATTTCACAAGCAACATCAGAAGCATACAAGAAGGTCAATGGTAATCCTAAACAGGTGTGGAAAACAAATTATTTTAGTCTGTGGAGCCTTTTGAGATTTGTCAAGTTGTTTTCTTTATGTTTTTACCATTTTATTATTAATAGACCTATTTAGTCAGTCCAGCAAGATCTGGGAATTTCTCTTGCTGATTTTATTCAGTTGGCATTTTTTTAATACTGTTTTCTTAACATTTTTCACTCTTCTGGAACCCTTTGAGATGCTATTAACAGGGAATTCCTGAATTCTGCTCTAGTCAATGATATTCAAACATTGTCACCAGCACCCACTGTGCTGTTACTATTCACTTCCTTCATTCAAATATCTAATTTGCAATGGTTTTGATTCTTCTGCAGGTTGTTATGCTTTCTGCTTCTGTGCTGAACAGTTACAGAGATAAAGTATGCAACCTTGGCATACATCTCACTTGATGTTACAGTCTTCAGCAGCCTCACAATCTGTTTGTATTGCTACTTTCTCCCCAAGTACTCATTTTTTTTCATTTGCTGCATATTTCATGTTACCATTAGGCATTCAAAAATATGTATTTATCTGAAATATTGGGTATCTTCAAGTCTTCTCAAAATCAAGAAAGCATTAATGAGCTTTGCTTTGAACTTCTGGTGTGTACATATACCATCATTTTGTTTCTCATGCCTAATTCTATATATAATCTAAATATACATCTTAATGCTTATCTCACAGTCTTGATAAATACATTTGGAGTTTAAATCATCCTTTTTTTTTTTTAGTAAATTTTATAGCTCAAAGGTTTTTATAGTTTTAGTGAAGGAATAAAAAACAATTATTTGAATAAGTTGGTACGCTGATTTTTCGGAGTTACTCTGAAGGAGTGGTTTTTTCAAATTTTTAACAACATCTTGCCAATATATTCTTTTTTGCTTGGTAATATCCAGCTTCTGCCTAGATGGCCTTTTGAAAGTATGAGAGTTTCACATCTGTAGCTTTTTCTTCAGATTTACAAGAATCACAAACATCATTCAGATATTGGCTATTAATGTAATAGCTCTTCATTTCAGAAGTTGTGTGGGCATAGAACCCTCATTTATGTCATTACAGGATGACTTATAAAAAAATATTTCAATATTTTTTATTTTACTCTCCCCTAGCTTCCTAGGCTGCTGTTGGATGCTACAAAGCACTGATAATTGATTACAGTCAGTGTGGACATCAAGACTACAGGGAGCTTGAGGGTCAGTCACCTTCTGACATTGATCTCTCCAAATAATGGGCAGTACTTTCCTAGACAAAATGAGCTTGATGAGTATGATGGTACTTCACTTTAAATTGATGCATGCTGAATTATCTACTTTAAATTAAATTATCTGGTGCCAGAGTCTCTGTGTCTCATGACGTGAAATTATCATTGTGGTCGTTGCTTTATACAGCTTGTGAAACAGAGTGGTTTGGGTCATGCTCTCAGGTTCCTGGAGGTATTTATTACATTAGCTACAGTTTATTATGGGCAGGCTATGAGGCTGTCTGAAATAGCAGGTGTTTATGAAATGAGCAGTCTTCTGGGACTCAAAACTCATAGTGAGTTTTCATGTTTCACTTTTCCAGTGATGTCAGAGACAGAAATGGTTCATGCTTCAGGAATTGTTAGGAAGGAGTTTTGCCCATTGTAGGAAAATCTGTATAAAGAAGCTACAACCAGAGAAGCCCATCCTTCCTTGAAAATTCCTGATTGGAACCTTGGACTGTGAGTTATGCTGCCTAGATAAGATAAAGTGGACACTATTGTTCAGTCATCTGAGGTTGAGGGAGAAGAATGCACCTGCAAGAAAGCCAAACCCAGATGCACTGAGAATCATCCCTGGGTGGCTTTGGGCTGGGGGGGACCACAGCCCACAGAGGCCAGGTTTGCACAGACTCCCCCCAGCCGAGGGGTGAGGAGG
>JAYDZK010000001.1:13846936-13863641 GCA_034509185.1 Euphonia xanthogaster | reverse complement strand
GGCAGCTGAGGGGGTGTCATAATCCATCAAAAACCCCCTGGAGTGCTCCCCAGAGCCCTTGCACCACAGCACTGCACCTGATGCAAAGTGATGCAACAGATCCAGAGTCTGCTGCAAGAGACTGCCTCCTTCCAGGGGAGGTACCTGGGCATTCCCACCTGGCCTGAGCATAAATTAATCCATTGGATTTTATGTTTTCTGGAGAAAAAGAACCCTCACCACCAAGAAGACCAGCTGGAGAGAATCAACAGCACACCATCAGGATCCATGGAGTGGTGGTACTTTCTCTAATCTGTCTAGATTTCTGTCCCACCACCTTTTTTTCTATTTTTCCTCTTTTTTCTCTCTTTTCCTCTCTCTCTCTTTCTTTCTCTCTGTCTCACTTTCTCTTTCTTGTATTTACTATCTAATAAAATCCATACTATTGACTTTGGCATATAGTCTCCTTTGCAACTCAGTTGGGGCTGAGGCATTTCTAATAACTTTAAAAACAGAACTGTAACAAGTGAGAACAATTCCTCTGTTCTTTTTATTTTCTGTTAGGCTTGAGCCAAAAAGAATGAACTTCATTTTTTTTTCCTAGGCGCAGTGGTAAAGTGAAAACACCAAAATATGGCTGTGAGTTTTGTGCAGACTGCACAGTAGCAGCTGTACCTGAACTGTTCCAGCCTAGCAAGCTCAGGCCTCAGAAACGAAATGCCTGGAGGTGAGAGTAACCAGAGGTTACTCTGCCTTGTCTGGTTTTGTGGTCTGCAATGCATCCACACTCTTCCCCACTATGAATGTCTTGGGTGTTAAAACTGGATGAGGAAATAGTGTTGACACATACCTGTATAAAAAAGTACAACCAAAAGTTTGCACTCTCTCTTTTTATTTCCTGTTGCAGCCTTCTGGCTCCATGGCGCAAAACCCTGAAATTCCTGCAGAAAGTCAGCCCGGAGTTATTACAGTATTGAGTTTATATAAAAACAGAAAAACAAAGGTACTCAATTTTATGTGTTTTTCCTACTACACTTTATGCTATCCTCAATGTGAAGTGCTATGGAATGTAAGTACTGGTTTTACCTAATTGTACTATGAAAAAATAGAAGAAAAATTTAGAGGCTCAGGAGGTCATAGCTGTTGATTTGGCCTTCTATGCATATAGAATGTAAAAAAAAAATGTTTAGTAGAATAATTTCAATTTTTAAACTATTTGTCTATGTGTGTACCTTTCATGCTTGCTTTTAGTGCATGCATTAGCAAGAAAGGTCACTGCTGGGTCACTGGAAGGCCAGACTTATAGCCAGTTTAACTCTTTGCACAGAATAGATACTGTAGATGTTGTTTAAACATGTGTTCCAGGACACCATCAAAGCAAAACTAACTCTGATTTGCTCAAAAAATGGCTCATATGAATGATCTGTTCAAATATTGGGGCTTGTTATTTGCTACAAATGGTTTTATAGTTTTTGTTGGTGTGGCCTTCACTTGGGAACAAAAGCTCTGGGTTATATTTTTTCATTTCAGGGTGAAAAAGAACAACTAGCCAATTTTTTTAACATCATATGTAAAATTACCTTTCACTCTCTTCATGGTAAAGCTATGTGGCATGATCACATAGCAGCTGATAGTGATGCAGACACGCTTGCAACAAAGAATATAAAGACTTTAAAGAGGACCAGAGAAAGAGGAAAGGGATGCCTATCCCAGGAACTGCTCTATGCCAGGGCCAAACAGATAACAGCAGGTCTGAACTGGTTTCTGCCACAGCTGCTACTGTTCCCAGTGGGGAAAAAAAATATTAAAAAGTCACTGCAGGTACTAGGAAACTAGGGAAAGCCAGGGCAGAGGTGGGAGAAGAGAATAGGGAAGAGACAGTGCCAAGTGCTGCAGATGAGACAGAGTAAATGACAGACCAGAGTGAATCTGGATGCTGGAGCTTATTTAAGAGAAGGGCAGTGAGGGTTTTTTACCCTGCATTGTTACCTCTCACATTCAGTCACACCCTCCCCTGCAGCTCTTGTTCTTCTTAGGTCTCACCATCCCTTCACTGCCAGAGGTCCCTCCTGGCCCAGGAAGCTCTCTAGAAAACTGGCTTGGTTCCCTCTGTGCTGTTGCTCATCCTTATCCATCTCAGCTCTTTCCTCTCAAGGTCCCCAAGCATCTCTCTTATTTGGTCTTCTACAGCCCCTTGATTTCCAGAATCTTCCCTCGCTTTCAGGATCTCTCCTCCAGCAAAGATCTTCGCTGTTTCAGGATCATCTTCATTCAAAGACCAGTTTATATAAGAATCTGTTTCAGTGAAAATCTTTTCCAAATTCTCACTTCTCCCATTTTCCCCATTTCAAGAGTCTATATGCTGAAACACAATGATTGATCAGTCTCTTAATTAGTGGTCTTCTTTAGTTTCTTTATTAATTTGAGGATTTGGGACAGGCCAGTTTTTTAGTCCAGATGATGACAAATTTTTCAAAGAGCCCATATCTATTGCTGCCAGCAAGTAGTGGATTTCTCCTTGAGACTTCAATAATTCAAACTGGGGCATTTGCACACGGACATTGACATAGACACAGACAGACATGCACACATACATGCACACACACACAAATATATAAGTTGTTTTTACATCCATGAAGGCAGGTAAAAAATCATTTTGGTAAGAGAAAACAAAAAATTTCCAAGGGGTCAAAACATGTTGACATTATATATGCCTAACAGTAATAGTAAAAGTTAAAAAATAGTCATGCATAAATACACTGTGATGGATCTTGCCATTCTACAGCATTATCATACAGCATGCTGGTGCTGATGCAGCATTGCAATTGGGAAATACTTTCAAGAATTTATTCACTTTGGTAGGAGGTTGTGTGAGTAAAGAAAATACAGCAAAACAGAAGAAAAAGAGCTGGAAAAATTTGGTGAACTCTAGCTCAGAATGTCAAGTAAGCCTCCTTTATTATCTATCCCACATACCTTTCTCTTAGACATATGTCTAGACTGCATCTCTCATGGCTGCTGACAAGCTTGTGGAATCCTATTAAGTCTTCAGGTCCACTGACATCTCTAGCTTAATTCTCAACATTTTCAAGCATTTACAAAAGAGTGAAAATTCTGCAGACTAAAAATTGCAGGAAAAAAACCAAGGCATTAAACAAACTCTCTCACTATCAGCTTTAGTCTTTTAAAAGCCTTTAAATACCATGGTGCAGTTTGTTGGTTTTGTTTTTTTTTTCAAGTGGAGCTGTCATCACTACAGAAGAGTGTAAAAAATCTTTGATATTCCTGTGTATTAGTGTGACCTTAATAATGAATGGATCCTACCTTTTCATCTGAGTCTCTCAAAAATTTGTATGGAGCTAGTGTATTTTCTTCTTGTGTCATGGCAAGATGCCAAACCAAGAATCATGAAATCATAGAATGATCTGGACTGGAAGATAGCTTTAAGATCTTCTTGTTACACACCTCTGCCATAGGCAGGGACACCTCCCACTGAACCAGATTGCTCAGAGCCCCATCCAGCCTGCCTTGAGCAGCCACAGCTTCTCTGGGCAACCCGTGCCAGTGTCTCACCACCCTCACAGTAAAGAATTTCTTCTTAAATCTAGTCTATATATACCTCTTTTAGTTTAAAATCATTCACCCTTCTATTACCACTACATATCCCTGTGTAAATTCCTTCTTTTCCAGCTCCCTTGTAGAGGCACTGCTCTCAGGACTCCCCAAAGCCTTGTCTTCTCCGAGGTGAACAACTCCAATTCTCTCAGCCTGTCTTTGTAGAATAGCTCCTCCAGCTCTCTGGTAATTTCACCTCTGAAAGAATTTCAGACTTTCACAAGGTTTTAGTACTTCAATTAACATTTGGAAGTGTGAAAATTGCGAAGAAAAAGTGTAATTTTTAATTGAATGAATTGTATGTATTGCATATGTATTTTAGTGCTCATGAACATTAAATTGTCTATTAGTTTCCAGTCAATGCCATGAGCCCTTTGGTCATAATAGTTCTTTGGTCTAACTGTATTAGAGGGCTTATTCTTCACTGAAATTCAGATAAAACTTTCTGAGCTTCCTGAAAATATTTTTTATTAGTCTGGCTCTCCCTTCAGCTCTCTGATTCAGATTTCAGTCTGAGGACTAACTCTTGTCAAGTAAAAAACAGAGAATTCTCTGAACTTATAGTTTGGGATAAAAACATGGAAATAACAAAATCATCATCAGTCAAAACTAAAACTTTTGGTATGTCTGTTCTTCACCACAGACACATTCAGCTGTCTTCTGAGACACACATATATGCATGAACATGCACATTCTCAGGTTTAAAATAATCTTTATAGAAAAAAAAATCAGAAATTCCTGGGACACAGAATTCTATTCATTTTTTATTTTACCCTTTTGCTTGAACGGTTGTTATATTTTTGATCCACATGAAGCAAAAAGGGATTGACTGAAATATATCTTCTACCAGAATGAAAGTATCTGGAGAATAATCTTTTGAAGCTGTATGTTGCTTCTTCATGAAGAGATGGGAGAACAAAAATAAAATCTAAAAAACCCACAAAAACTGAAGCCTCAGCATGACCCATCCATCTTTCCTTTCCCTCATACAGGAAATCTTCCATTTTCCAGAAATGATCCTTGTCATGTTTTTAGGGCTCACCTGTCTGGCCTGTCACTGCACAGTTCTTGTGCTTGGCTTAATTTCTCTTCTTTACCATATTTGCACTTGGCTACCACGGTGGCATCAACTTCTCTGCTTATTCTTCCATTTAAAGATGTTGTTTGAAAATTCACAATTGTTAGGGTGGACCACAGTACAAATATTCTTACAACAAGCAGTAAAACATGGAGGGCTTTTAGTCAGAATATTTGCCACTGTCTATTTATGGATTTTGCTAAATGGGTGGTAATATCCGCATACACTGTAATATTCCCTGATTCTCTTCCCTATGACTTTTGAGAAGTGCTATTGTAAGTGGCATTTTGCTGACATTTTCATGAATTTGTCCATTTTTCCTTCAGAGTATGCCTTCCCTCCCTCTCTAAGCACGGATAAACTGCACTTCTGGAAAATATCTTTTATAACTTACTCTCAGATTTACACCTTAATTGCAGATAATCCTATAAGAACTGCTTATGGAAGAAATGGTGTCTAACAAATAATGGTTTTCAGGTTACAATTCATTGAAACATTTATTTTGTCTAAAGGTTGAAATAAGGAGGCAAATACCTTCTCTGTCAGACATGATTTGTACAAAATTATTTTTCTGTAGAACCAGGTTTCCCAATTATAAAATAGTAAAAGTAGTTGAATATCCCATATATATATATATATATATATATAACACTTAGTGGCAGTCAGGTGTGAGAATATCTTTCAGTACCTTCTGATTGAAGTATAAGTTAGTGTTTTCTCAGCTGTGTCATTATGGTTTCAAATCAAAAATTATAATCTTTCTATTTTCTAAGTGCTAGAATAAATTTTTAAAAATAAGGAAAAAAAATCTATGATGATTGTGGGAAAAGAAACCTCAAGTGCCCATTTTGGACATATTTCTATAATGAGGAAAACAAAAATGAAGCTCATTTACCAGTAGTATCCCTGTAATTCTCTACTTGCATTACCCTTCAATTAACTTTTCAGCACCAATTAAGTGAAAATCGATTGTATACCTTTTACTAAGGAGACTAGACTCAAGTATTGGGTGCACCTGCACTTTATGTGTGTGAATTCACAGATCTCAGATTGTACTCAAGGAAGACCTTTTTTTAAGTTGTCAGAAGAAATATCCATGCCAATTTCATCATCATGCTACTCAAGTCAGCATATGAGACCACGTCTGGCAGGTAAGTCATTTACCATCCTGATTCTGTGGAGCTTTAATCACATTCTTTCCTTTCCACCTCGGTGAGTAATATTCAAAGCTGTTAGTACAGGTTCATAATTATTATGGTTCTGATAACAGTTAACAAGTGTACAGGAAAGTCTGGTGATGCAAATCTTCATCCACTTAATTATCTTTCCCTTCATGTGCCATCTGCATAGTGTGCAGCATTATTTTGGCTTTTGGGGGTATATGTAATTTATTGAGGGTGAAAAGGGTGTGATGTCTCAAAGCTATTTTTACATTACTTATTCAGTAGTAGTAGAAATCTGCCAATGAGTTGTGATTTTTCCAGTGGGATGGTAAGTCTGCCCCCTCACAAGAAGGTGCAGGCAATTGCAGAGTTGTGAATTGCTGTGGTGTGGCACATGGTCTGCTTTACTTATTGGTAGTCCTCCTGCCTGGAATTGTGCTGCAGTACCCAGAAATAACCCAGCTGTCTTTATGTGCTGCCTTGCAGAAAAAGTGATGGCTTTAGGGCATAAATTGTCTAATACTTGACTTCCTTTCTTGATCATTAAATAAAAACAGAACTTCTAAGTTTCATCCCAGTTGCTAGACTAATAATGTCATGTCTATAAGAGTTGTTCAAATTAATGAATTTTGTATACATACAAATATTCTGATAAAGCTCCAAATTACAGTCTTTACTAAATAAAATGGGTCTTAACTAACAACAGTAATCCATGAATAAAGTCATTATAGCCCTGTGGTTTGCCATGTGATTTTTTTTTCAATTGCCGATCAACTCCTCTTTCAGTTGTTCACATCTCCCTGTAACAGCTTTCTCATGTGACTCAATCTGTTTTGGGAGGCAAGACCTGGGCAAAATGACTGGGTTTTTTTTTTTACAGAAACGTTCTCCACTATTTTCATTTTTTATAACATTGGCAGTGAAGGGGTTTTTTGTTTACGTATCTCTTTACCATTACTCCTCAAATCAAAGATGAAACAGTGATGTGGCAGTCAAATGAATATGCTTTGATTTTATAAGGGGAATATAATGCAGTCAATAAAACACAATTTTTCATATATAACTTTCAAAGGCTTTTTCCTAAGTGCACTTGTGCTGATAACCTATCTTCCAGCAATTTTTCAATTGAATTGCATTTGTTTTGACTGTGTTTACCTGTTTCTCTCTGCTTGCTGCAAATAATGAGAAAATTAATTAGCTGGCATGAATGCTAATGTAACATTTATTTTACCTGTGTATTGCCAAATATTTGTAGGAATAAACTATAATTCATATATAACATTATTCAAGGATACAATCTCATTATAAAATTTTGGTTCATTAAATAAAATAAATAGATATTCTCACTGTGTTTAATCGAATCAGCTGGACTTACAAAATACAAATGTTTAAAGCTGTACTTTAAAAGCTTCTTACTGGGGTTTGTACACACTATTTGTCAGATGACAAGGCAAGGGCTCATATGTGAATTGGATACTCAAATTAGGTTATTTGGATCTATTTAAATAATTCACACATAAAGTAGGTGTTTATATAAAGGAAGCATATAAACAGAATTGAATTTGCTAACATATAACTTGTGTTTTGGGTAAGAGTTACAGAAGGAAACAAGTGCTCAGTAGTTATATAAAATCTATGGTAGGTCTAGAAAGCAGCCTGTCATGCTGTTCCATAATGAAAAAAAGAAAAAAAATATGCAAGATGTAAAGCCATAAGAAAAGAAATTGATTGTCTCAGCATATTTTGCAATCCTGTTATATTGTTAAATTTCCTGAAAACTCTGGCTTTAGAACTGAATTATAAAATGAAAACTCTCATTTATTTAAAGAAAGATTCAGTGGATTTTGTGCAAGAATAAAGCTCAGTTATTATAAGCCAAATAACGGTATTAAATGAAAAAACCCAAGGTAAATTGTTTTTGAAATCTCATTTTCTAAACTTGAAGATAAATATGTCATGGCTTGACAAATCATCCTTGATCTGGTCGTTTACTTGAAATATAATCATTACTCAGAAACTTGTTCATCTCACTATTTAGGACCTACAAGTATGAGTAAAAGCTATTTGTGTTGTTCCTTATGATTAGATCTGATTTTAAGAAAAATATAATTTCATCTTGAAGCCTTTAATCAAAGCCTTTAAGCAAAGGTCATTCTTTCTATAGTTGGTGCAGTCTATGTGTGTGCACATGTGTATTTTAAAGGGATTGCCTTTGGTGCCACAAACTTCTGCATATGAGTGCTGAGCCTGTCTTGATTGTTGAATTGAATGACTGGGGCATTTTCCTAGTTGAGATGAAAATACAGAAGTTGTCACAGTAATGACTAACAAATATACAGAAGCTGTCACAGTAATGAGTAACAAAATGCTCGCTTTATGTGGTGTTAACCATTCTAGTTTCTGTATCATTGTTTTTATAAGAAGTGGATAAGCAAAAAAGAAGCAATGCTGTTATTTTTAAGTTATTTGTGATGCTGAACACTTGCAGAAAGCAGAAGAGAAAGCAGAGATATTTAAATATATCTTGAAATATAAAGATGGCTAAGAAAATTCAACTGTTAGCTAAAAATATTGTCCAGGACAGCTGCTGTCCTGAAATAAATGAGGAAAAGATATTTGTTCCAGGTAGCTGCAACTGGATATGTGTTTCTGATTCTGGCAGTTGGTAACAAAATTTTGCTTAGTCTGTAGGATGAATAGCTTAAGTATTCCTGTGTAACAAATGCCCAATTGTTAGTAATTAATCAGTTGTTTAATTGAATAGCTCACAACAGCATGAAAACCTTCGCCCCATAAATTGCAAGGAAGCTGGAGTAAGGAGAGTCAAAATCAGAGGTGTTACCTGAAAGGTGTAAGAAGAAGCAAGCCTTGAATTTGCAATGGGCAAAATTCATAGGCTCAGCTGGTCTCTGTGGATTGCTGCTGCTCTTCACCTGTAGGAAAACAACTGAACACGGTGAAAGATCGCCAAGACTCAGGAAGTTCATGTATAGAGCTGGTTGGTACCTTGAAGGTCAATGTGGAAGGTTACAACACCCAGGAAGGAAAAACTGAGTTGTTCTTCATCATGTCTAGGTAGAATTTTCATCTTTCAGTTCCACACGAAAAACCCCACTCAAGAAAACAAATTAGTTAATGCTTCTCAAGTCTCAACTCTTGCTTGCTGTGAAGTCAGCTCTGCAAGAAGTTATTCTAATATGTTCTAGCTGCTTCCCTTCCCTGAAGGCTGATAATGTCTGATTCAGTAAAATCCACTGAAACAATATGCTGTCAAACCATGAGGTTTTCTCAGCTGAAATTCTTCAGGATATTTTTTTTCAACCAGCATCTGTTTCAGGGAAGAGGGTATGTGGGAAGGGAAAAGGAAGTCCTGTTTTGACACTTTCCCTTTGAAACTTCCTGAAGGCAAATGTAATTACTTTGTCTGAAAAATGAGGGAGTGAGCTTTGCTTAATCTGAAGCCATAAAAAGCCTTTTTCAATAAATGTGAAACAAAAGATAGTAAATACTGTCAATCCCCTTCCCCCCAATAATTTCTTGGCACTTTTTCCATCTTGAGCACAACAGAATTGTATTAGGCTTGAACATAATTAATTTTCGTCTCATTTAATGAGTCCATTAGCTGGTATCAAATGATTCTGCTGCTAATGACACCCAAACTGAACAAACTGAAGCCTTTTCTGCTGTTCTGCCTCTGGTTTGAGTTGAATCTATCTACATCCCTTTTAAAATATAGTTTCAGTGATCTCTGCATTTAAAGAAAAAACATTCACAACTGAATGCATGGGAAAGAGACAGGTAGTGAGACAATTAAATAGCTTCATAAAAAGAAAATTAGTTTAATTTAAATGGGAATAGCTAGGTCAGCTGTACTGGATAGATTCATGATTTCCCTAGAAATCACTCCTGTCCACTTGTCCTGGTTTAGGGCAAATCTGGGAGAAAAATTTGCTTTTTATCCACACTGCAAAAGAATAAGCCTTTTATGACAAACAATTATTTTTCTAGAATGTCCTTTTTTCGTTAAAAAATGAGGGGGCAGTAGTAAGGAAGGGTAAGTAATGACAATGAAAATTGTAAAAGATTAATGATGACCTATATAAACTACTGGATATGAACTTAGAAAGAGCTTCTAGAATGATTAAGTCAATAAAAATGCAGCTTGCACTTCTACTTTAAAAGAAAGAAAATCTTTATCAGAAATCAAATTAAGCCATTTGAAAGCACACCTTGCTGGATGAAAAATAAGCAGGGAGGTTCATTGCTGTCTTATCTCCTTCCTAACCCTTATTTTCCTCCCACCTTCTTCTACCCATCTATCCTCTCTTCCTAGAAGTATTTCCATGTGTGCAATACTTTGCCATTAAAAATAATCTGAAGGCATCTTTATCCCAAATGTTTTTCATATTATTTAAAGAAGTATTATTTCAATTAAAGTTACATGGAAGTCCTCAGTCTGAACAAAAGTTTGTTAGAAATTTTGCAGACAAGCTGCTTAAAGAAAGCATTAGAAAATAAGTTTAGCTTGTGGTTTAGAAGTGTTGACATCATGAAATTCCCTGGAAGATTCTGCATTAATCTTCTTGTGATGTTTGTTGATGGCATGTTGAGAAGGGTCCTGAGCAGAATCAGAGTGTTAGAGTTTTCATGGCTGAAAATAGAAAAAGAAATTTGGTGTTTGCTTTGATTTTGGGAGGAAGTGTTGGTGTAGCTTTTTTTGTCTTGTTTTTTCAAAAACGTCCTTCCTGCATTATTTTAAGCTTTTCTACCACAGCTCTCAACTTTGAGCACATAACAAAGGAATCTGTATTTGCGTTTTAGTAATGATGGCATTTTCTCTCTAGAGAGCCTGCACTAAGTTGAGCCTTGCAGAGCTGCTGGCCCGTGACCTACTTGTGCTAACAATTGCATACATAGTATACATACACTCCATGATTTGCAGTGCATTCATTACTCCTTTGATCCTGCTGCTAAGTGGTTTGGCCCAAACATCAGATTAATAAAAAGAGGTCTGGGTCCAGCCATATCCTAATGGAAAGCTACTCAAACCACTTGTTTCTGTTGACAGTACAGCACCAGCTACTCTGCCCTCGTGGCAGCCTGCCATCTCAGAGTGTCATGATTGATGATGAAGTCCCACGGAGCTGAGGAAAAGGAAGAACAGCTTTTGAGGAGATTAAAACAGTCTTTCAAGAAGTAAATAAGTATCTCAATCCAAACAAAAGTAAATGTGCATTATGCAGCTGTAATTCCTGTTCTCTTTTGTGGCTGAAGCATGTGGGCAATTCAGAGCTGTCCCAGTAAGCATTTTGGATTATAACACAGACACACACACACTCCATGCCCATGAGGGATAGTCTTTCAGGAAAGAACCAACATAGTCATAGTCAAATATTCAGCATTCAAAGACCACTCCTGCAGGATCAGTTATACTGGAATGGTTTCTGACAGGTGTCAAAATAGAGTGCCTAAAATTGTTTCAAGAGGTGGAAAAAGTGAGTTGGATTTCCAGGAATTAGGCCAATGAATGCTTAAAACACATGTTCAGGGAAATCATTAGGTATTTGATGTTAGTTCCAGAACATGGGGATCTGCTGTTTTGGCCCATGTGTTGGTGTGGGAGTTCCCAGAGGTGGTGGTTGCAGTAATGCTGTCAGAACCACTGAGCAAAACTCCAACAAAGGAAAACAGCCACAACAAACAGAGGAAACTGCATCTGTCATGTCTGTGGCAAAATTGAGCTAATTTTTTAGCCAAGTCACAAAAATACATTTATCCCTGCAATCTATAGAGATTAAAAATTTAGGAGAAATCAACTTATGATTTTGTTTTCAATACCAAATTAATTCAGTATTGTCTATTTCACACATGAGATCCAAGTACTTGCAAGTATGGTTATATTTTATATAACACAAGGGATAAAGGATATTTTATGTCTAAAATAGAAAACACACAGTAATTCTGCCTTGGGCACGACGTTAAGGTATGGTTTTCTCTTCAAATGGAATTTTTGGGGTCAGGGGAATGGACTGTGCTTGTGAAAATGTACACCATTTTGGGTCAATAATGGTATTCTACATCACTCTTCGGAGCCTACATAGCTTTTAGAGCACTTCAGGGTCAACATTTACAGAGAGAAAGATTTTCAATCTAAGGTATAACAGAAAGGAACTCTGTTATAATCAAAAGGTTCAAAAGTTACCCTCCAAAAGTCCATAAGTTACTCCATGAAAGGCATACACAGTAAACCCCAAACCCAAGCTTTCTGTTTGCAAGATAAATAATTTTTAAGAGCATTGATGACCCAAAAGTTATTTTTCAGTATAGTAAATTCTAAGCCCTCAGTGAGGCCTCTGGTCTATTTATCTCATTTTATTAAGTCAGAAAACATTGCTAGTGATGCAGTGTTTGACAGACATGGCTCCTGTCAGACATGAGTGCTGCTCTACCCTTTTCTTTTACATGACAGCAAAGTTCCATCTCTTTACCTCTTTTCAGAAAAGGCTTAAAAAGTGAACTGAGAATAGTACAGATTCTCACCTACCAACATTTATTGATTAGTGAAATTTCTCTTTTATGAGTGTAGTTTTTCCACTAATTCTTATGGATTATAATTATTTTCCTAATTATTAAATTCTTGCATTCCCATTACATTTACCAGTTTGTACTTCATAATTCTTGTTTACATAACTAATTTAGATCACACCCTTTTGCAAAGCTTTTCTTTGAAATCATAGAATGAATCAGAAAATCATAGAATCACCTGGGTTGGAAGAGATGTTTAATACCATCTAGATCCAAACCCTCTGCCATGTGTAGAGACACCTTTCCACTAGACCAGGTTGCTCAGAGATCCATTCATCCTGGTCTCGAACATTTCCAGGGATGGGACAGCCCCAGCTTTGCTGGGTAACCTGTGCCACGGCCTTATCACCCTCACAATAAAGATTTTCATCCTAATATCCATTCTAAATCTTGTTCTCCTTCAGTTTGAAGTCATTGCCCCTTGTCCTGTTACTCCAGGCCCTTGTAAATAGTCTCTCTTCATCTTTCTTGTGGGCTTCCTCCAGGTAGTGGAAGGCCACAATTAGGTGACCCTGAAGCTTCTCTTTTCCAGGCTGAACAGTCCCAATTCTCTGAGTATATCCTAATAGCAGAGCTGCACCATCCCCCATATCATCTTGGGACTTGCTTCAACATGTCCATGTCCTTCCTGTGATGGGGACACTTCTTTGAGTTTCTTTCAGTATTTTCTACAAGTTCAATAATAGTCCAGTAAAATAAGTTTTCCAATAAAAAATATTACTTTGGCATCAAATAATTTAATATCCCTAAAGGCCCAAGTGATGTCCCTTTGTGGGTTCTCTTGGAATTAAAAGGTATCCATAGTAAAATATGGATAATTCCACTGAAATACACTGTTCAGTTCACAGAACCAGGAGGAATCTATCAGCAAAGCATATCTGGGTGTCTAAATAAATGTGTCCATTTATTTGGTACAGCCAAAGAGGCACTAGAAATGTGGTAAAGAATAAAAGCGATGCATTGTTGGTAACTAGAAATTTTATCCAAGCAAGGGCAAAAAACCCCAAACAGGACTTACACTCCATATGCACATGACCATCTATGTATAAGAAGCAGAGGTGCACACTATGTAGCAGAGAGTATAGAGCATATACATTTATAATCTCATTTCATGGGGGAAAACCGAGAGCTGCTAAAGTGCAACTAGATAACTCAGATTTAGTCAAAGGATATAAACCATGTCCCTGTGAAATGAGGCTGACAGGAAATAGTAGCATTTAGGTTCTGAAATCTGAAATGAACTAAAAAATTATTATATCCTGGGCAAACTTTAATATTTTCTTCAGGAAACAAACTAGTAATCATCCAGAGTTTCCTAGAGTGAGAGCAAACTATGTGAAACCTGATTGTAAAGAAGCAAAATGAAGTTCAGCAGAAGCATGGAAAAGCTGCCAAGTGCTGAACCAAACCATGAGTTATGCAGGAAAACAATTGGAAACCTTTATCTAAATCATAATTCAAACAGGCAATATCCTTGGAAAAATAAGTTTTATTAATTAAGAAATACAAAAGTTTCTCCAAGCTGTAGTTAGATGCATCAACTACTATCTATTGCTCTAATATTGAAAAATCCTGTTCCAAGACAAAATAAGAAACTGGACTAGATAGGCACTGCTATTAATGTCTGCGTGATATATTTGACAGGAAATTAATCCTGACCCCTGAAAACAGATAATTCCATAAAGATAAACCCTCATAAAAGCATTGGGATATTGGGTTTTTTCTCATCCTTATCACACAATCACATCTGGAGACATTCCTTTCATTTAAGATGGCAGTTAAGAAGATCAGGTAAAGAAACCAGTACAACACACTCAAAATATTTTTGAGATCACACATAGGGTATTAATTTAGACAAAATTTCTGTTTAGAAGGAAAACATCCTGAAACCATAAATTACATAAATTACAACTTTGTATTGCAACAATGTACTTTTTACAAACACCATATAATACAACTTTCTTCAAGTCTTAGATGTAATACAGAATTAGTTCAATCTTTTCTTCACTTGACATGTGTGTATTTTCAGGTTCACTTTCCCATGCTGACCATAAAGGAAAATAAATAGCCAATTTATACTAATGCTTCTCTGCTTTTATTTCTCTATTGTCTAGCACTGAACAAATCAAACAGGCCTTAATACCACAATTTAAAGTCACATAATCTCTTACATTATATAGAGTCAATTGAAACTGGTTTTGGAAGAAAAGCAGTAACAATAATAATGATAATACCAGCAAAATACCTATCAGATTAGCTTGTTTCATTCATCTTTGACTTTGCCAGACAAAATATAGTCAGAGTCTTCTTTAAACATTGCATTTTTTTTCTCAGAACTTCATGTAAACTATCACTATGATGTAACATTGTAACCTCCCACAGGTGTTGAAACTATTTCAAATACTATTTCACATTATTTTAAAAAGTTAGCTTGCCTGTAAATTGCTTCACTTCTACTGTCAGCTGTCAAAAACCTTAATCTCAGACTATACAAAGAACTTGTTGAGTAGCTGAAGGTTTATTCCAAGTTTTCTGTCTTGCTCCTGGGCACAGGCAGGAAAGGATACATGCTGAAACAGGTCAACAACAACCCTTCTGACTTGTTATGAACACTCTTAAGATTTTGTATAGATGTAACTCTTTTTTCTGCTTCTGGCCATTACTTCCAGTCTTGCACAGTTTTTTCTCCCTTTGCTCTTCGCATTCTCTCCATTACCAGTGTTCATACCTGTTTTGTACTTTTTTCCTTGAAGTATTTCATTTAATATATAAGAATGGCCTTGGAAATTAAATTTTCAATTTTAAATTTGCTCATCAAGTATTTCTCAAAATCATTTTGAGACTGAGAGACTGGCAGAAGACTTTCAGACTCTGTCTAAAGGTGAAAAGGAACATTGAAAGAGTTCCTGCCACCTGCCAAGTTTAATTTGCATATTTATCACTTGGTTTGAATATCATTTTATAAACTGTTCAATTTTTTTGTATCAGAAGCCTTCCTAAGAGAATTTCTTTATAACCTTCTCTTAGGAATGACAGTGACAATGATATGTAGCTGAATGTGCATAGGAAGGTTCAGTGGTTCAGTGAGAACACTTAAGGGAGAAGACGTGCATCAAAAATTCTCCTTTGAGTCCCTTACCACTCCTTTCAAAAGGAGTCCTACTTATAATCACATACATTTTAAAAGTTTAATTTATGATAGCATAATTTATTGATACTATGGAGAGAAAGCTGGATGTCCCAGGCAAGTGGTCCCTTGGTTGCATTAGATAGTTCAAGATGAAGTGAATATTCCTAAGGGTCTTGCTTAGTCCAACAAGTTATAACCTAGGTTGCTGAAATTTGTTGAGCAGTTTCAGGGGCCACTGAAAGTCACAGAGTGGATGGAAATTTAGCTCAGTAGTTATCAATGTCAGACACTCACTTTTAGTGTAGTGACGCAATGACTGGAAAATTAGTCCTTCATTTAAACTGTAGAAAACTCCTGAAGTGCATTGGGAAGAGTGTGGCCAGCAGATTCAGGGAGGTGATCCTGCCCCTCTACTCAGATCTAGCGAGGCCACATCTGGAGTGCTGTGTCCAGTTCTGGGTTCCACATTTCAAGAAACACAAGGAGATAGTGGAGAGGGCCCAACAGAGGCCCCAAAGATGATGAGGAATCTGGAGTATCTGTCTTAAAGAGAAATTGCAGGATCTGGGCCTGGTTAGTCTGGAGAAGAGAAGACTGAGAGGGGGTCTCATTAATGCATATAAATATCTTAAAGGTGGCTTCCAAGAGGCTGGTGCCAGGCTCTTTTCAGTGGTGCCCAGTGGCAGGAAGAGGAGCAATGGCCATAAACCAAAACATAAGAAGATCCACCTCAGCATGAGGAAGGTGTTAGAGCACTGGAGCACACTGCTCAGGGGGGTAGTGGAGTTTCCCTCTCTGGAGATATTCCAAGCCCATCTGGACATGTTCCTGTGTCACCTGCTCAAGATGACCCTACCTGGGCAGAGGGTGCTGCGATCTGGTCTAATTATAGAGGAGTAAAGAGAACTAATTCTCTGTGAATAAAATGGATCCAACCCAAAAAGGTTTAAATATGCCCCAAAAAGGGTAATTAAAAGAAAAAGAGCTAAGATCTTGATACTAAAAAATTGATATATTTTTAATAGTGAAATAGGCAAAGGGAAAGAAAGAAAAGAAGAAAGGGAGAAAGAGAAAGGAAGGAAAGGAAGGAAAGGAAGGAAAGGAAGGAAGTGGCGGAAGGAAGGAAGTGGCGGAAGGAAGTGGCGGAAGGAAGGA
>JAYDZK010000001.1:13825906-13846306 GCA_034509185.1 Euphonia xanthogaster | reverse complement strand
CACACCCAAAACCTCTCCTCCTTCCCTGCTCTGGTGTAGGGATCTGTGGGAGCCTGGCAGCAGAAAAACCTGGGGCTGCAGCCTCCACCCCAAAGGTGCTGGGCTGGGCTCCGTGGTGGATGCTCTTGCAGATGCTTCACGCAATAGTGTCATTTTATCTCAACCTGCCTAAGGTGGTTTAACCCACAGTTCAGGGCTTTCAGTCAGGAGGCCCATCCAGGGTGGGCTTTGCTGGTGCAGTGCTGTTGTCATGCACCTTTGCTGTAATAGGCAAAAGTCCTTCATAAAGATGTTTAAGCCATAAACCATAACATTTCAGTCTCCAACAAGAGGGATGGGAATGTATGCTTTCCAGAGGTCCCTTCCAATCCCAATCATTCGGTGATTCTGTGAAAACACTCAGAATAACAAAAGGTTTAGGATTTTATAAATACATCCATAATCAAATACCCAGATTTCAGATAGCTTCAGTTATAAATATTGTGACAATATTTTGAAAAATTGATAGGGTTTTTTTTTATTGGTAAATCACACTGAAAAACATTTCCAGCTATTGTATTTTGAATATACACATGGAAAAGAGCTGCAAATTTGTACCAGACAGATGACTTAAATGCCAATGCATACAAATGGATCTTTGTGCTAAGATGAAATTTAATCAATATTTTAAAATGGCAGTAGCTCAGCTAAGACAGAAGTTGTAATGGAATGCAAAGAGATCTCCAACTTTAAAGCTTTGGAAAAGAACCATATCAGTTTAGTACTTGACATCACTAAGTAAGACAGAATATCAGCAGTATGTTACCTCTGAAAGAATCCTGAATTTCAGAAATTTATGGCTGCATTGAACCATGCAATCTTCCATTTACTTTTTAGTGTTATTTGATGCCTTTGCTGGTGTACTAAAGTGAAAAGTTTACTTAAGACTGTGAGGCCTCATACTGAAACAATCAGGAAGGACTATCATTTGAGCTGAGCAATACAGCTGCACATTTCTATGATTTTGGGGAAAAAAAAAAAAAAGGCAAAAAAAGAAAACAAACAAAACAACCAAAAATCAACCACAAAAAACCCAGGGGAGAGATTGCAATTGCAATCTCTGTTCAATTTCTTTTTTTTTTTTTCCTCACAATTTAACTTAGTGGATATCAAGATACAGAATGGAATTTTAACACTCCAGAACACCAGACCTGCTTCCCTGGGTTAGAGGGTACAGCAAGAACGGGATGTGCCAGGGAGTTGCTACTCTGTGCTGGCACATCAGAAGTTTGTGGGTGTTGCCAACATTATTGCAGGAAAGTGTGATTATATTAGGAAAGCTGAAACAGCTAGCGGGGAAGGTGAGAACTGGGAACAAATACTTGCTGTTAAATGTAACTTCTTTTTTATACCTACTCTATGGAATATCATGTGGTACAAGACGTCTGTGGGACAGGAAGAACTGCTGGTGACAGGTTGTAACTGTGCACATAAATATTCATGTCCATGTATCAAGGCAGGGATATAATTGTAGGTTAAGTCTACTGGAAAAATCATTAATTATATTAAACTACAGCTTTGAAAAATGTTTAATTTGTACGGGCTTTATACATACTTTTGCTTTAAAAATCAACATTTTTTGTTCTGTTTCATCCTTCTCCTTTCCATTTCCCCATCATTATTGTTTGCTCCTTCTCCTTCTGTTCAAGAAAAGATCCTGCAGGAAAGATAAGATGATGGTTGCTGTCTTGTGTTTCTTCAAGGGAGTAATTTAAGAAGACCACAATTTTACCACTCGGATAAGCACAACCTCATAAGAGTACCACCATGTATCATTTTTAAAGCATTACAAAGAACCTATGGGTTGTTATTTTGGAAAGTTAAGGACATAGGTGAAGCAGTGACCGTGATTTAACTAGGACTAATATTAAAGTTTTTACAAATTAACTTCCAGTATCAAGCACAACAGAACAATAGGATCAAATTAGTACTGATATTCTATGCTGCAATTTTGTACAGTCCATTTACATCTCAATGGAAAGCTGGAAATAGGTATTCTGAAGGATGCAATCAGATAAATTGCAAATGCACACATTTCATGTCTAAGGATTTCCTTTTCACAGCAAATTCTTTTCCGGCTTGGAAATACCATACAGATGAAAAAACACCAGGTTGCTCTGGCAAAGAGGTCTATCAGATATTTCAGTGCGTGGAGATGATCAGCTAAGTTTAAAAAGTAGCTTTTGTGTATGCACACAGAAGAGGGATGAGCAAGGCTGTTTTCCCCCTACTATGGGGCTGTGTTTTGGGTTCATGCTGAAAAAAGAGTTGATATCACAGGGCTTTTTTAGCTACTGCTGAGAAGGGGTTGCACATGGTCAAGACCTTTGCTGCTCCTCACACCACCCCACTAAGCAGTGGGCTGGTGGAGAACAACAAGCTGGGAGGGGACACAGCCAGGACAGCTGACCATAGGAATATCCCACAACATGTGATGTCAGTCTCAGCTTATAAAGCTGGGGGAAGAAGAGGGAAGGGTGGACATTTGGAGTGATGGCGTTTGTCTCCTCAAGTCACCACTAAGTGATGGAGCCCTGCTGTCCTGGGAATGGTTGAACGCCTGCTCACCCATAGGAAGTGGTGACAGTTCCTTGTTTTGCTTTGCTTTCATGCACAGATTTTGTTTTCCCTATTAAACTGTCTTTATCTCTGTCTTTATCTACAGCCATGAGTTTTCTCAGTTTTACTCTTCACTGTGGAGGAGCAAGCAAGTGGCTGTGAAGGGTGGCTGTGGCCAAACCATGACACCATATGAGGTACAATATAAGATTCCTGTCTGTAGGTGCCCCAGACTTTCACACTAATCAGTCTTTACCAGACTTTTTGTGTTAAACTTGGTTTTTGCCAGCTGAACCAAAACCTCACGCATTAAATGTAGTTAGCAAACTACCTGTGACCAAAGGCAACTCCTAGGTCATTGAGAACCATGTGGTAATGCTCTAGGAAACCTAAGACACCCTCAGTTTATGTCGAGTGATTTTACAGTTATTGCTGTTTTTAATAACATGAACATCACTTCCCATATTAAATGTTTGAGAGCAGTGTTATGTGTCCCTGCCCTTCGTGGCATTTCAACTGAAAGCTTGAACATTCTTATGACACACAGAATTATGAGAACAGGCTATCCATTCTAATTTTAGTATAGGATTTATCCATATGTAGCTGTATGTATGTATATAATTGGAACTGACCTGTAAGTTTCAGTTGTTCTGCTATGTCAAATATTTGCAAAATATCAAATATAAGTATCTTAATAGCTTACATTTTTTGATTAAAACATTAATTGATACCATGACTCCAGAGGTTAATATCATTATTTCACACTATTATTGACACCAGGTTTAATAGACTGCAGCATTTTTCTTGCACCGTAAATTAATCTCAGTCATATCTTAAAAATCTCAGCTGTTGGAAAAATTACAGCTTATGAAAGAGGATAAAATTATTTTTTGGTGGAAACCACTACTGTTTAAGAGTCATAGAGGAGTTTATTTTGGAAAGAATCTTTGGAGGTCAACTTCTCTTATCTTCTGAAAAAGGCAGGGCAGGCTTCAATGATTGCATCATGCCCCAGGTTTTCTGCCTGGGTCAAGGCCTTTAGCATGCCAGTGCAACCAGTGCAGTTTGAAGGTCTCCTGGTCATTGGAACATCATTCATGTTAACTAGGAAGCCAAATGTAGTCTCCTCCACCTCCCCTATCCACCATGAAATTGGTTACTTAAAAGTAATAGGAAAAATATTAAAATAAAATTAAATAAAAATATGAAATTAAAAAAAAGAAGTGAAATTAATCAAAAAATATGAATATGAAGTCTCATACTATTCTTTGGTTCTCATTTTTGGCTCACCCATATTGTGAATTCTCGGTTAACTGCATGCTCCTTAGAGACACAAGATTTAGATTTAAAAAACCCATCAGCATGCTCTAAGCATGGGTTTGGACTAGTGACCTCTGGACCTTGCAATTTAAATTATTTTCACTCTATACATTTAAGAAAATTTTCCTTATTTCTATACATATGAACAGAAAACAGGAGGATCTACAGCAAAAAAAAAAGCTTCTAATGATGCTATTATTATCTTATTTGAAGGAACACATAAAATTTACAGTGAAAAATGTTTTGCTGCAAAATTTTTGAACTTAAAAAGGATTTATTATGATACATTTTTTGCAAATGTAAAATAAAATTTTGGTTTTTATAAGATTTTAGGGTATTCCTGTCATGCTTTCTGCCTTGGTGGTAACTGCAAGATTTGTTATGGGTCTCTTTAATGTATATACTTGTTTATTAAAGGAGACATTAACTCCAGTGGATTTTATTGTTTTCTGGTGTGAATCCACCAATAAAAAACAATAACTCAAATTATTGACATTTCCAAATGAAATTTTGTATATGATACCAAAGTTCTAATTTTCATGCATGAAAATTGTGTGGATTAGGGCACAAAAAAGGAAAAGCTTACTTTCATTACAGTGCTAGGCATAGAACAGATCCAAACCTCTTTCCTTTTTGTCTTCCAATCTACTTTTATGAAATAATACAACAAATAACCTTAAGAACATTATTTTCCTCCTAGGCAGAGGTCTTCCTGTCCTGTAATTGTATCCAATCGTTGAAGTGAAAAATAGTGACCACAGCTGATGTGAGGAAAGAAAAAGGATGGTAACAGCTGAAGATAGATGGATAGTTCATTTAGAATGGGATTTTTCAGATTTTTTTTGGATAGCTTATTTTTGTCTCCTTTTGGACAGACTTTTCCACTAGATGGATGTGAATAACTTCTGTGTCATTTTTGTTGCTGAGCAACAGCCTGAGAGATATAAAAAGATGAGCCTATAAAAGCAAAGTTATAGTAGTAGAAGCCAACCCAGAATTTGCATATTTCTTGTATAGTTCTTAAAATTACAGTATAATTATGTCAATCCTCCTCATTCTGCTAGTTAAAATGTTTGTCAACCAATCAGACTTAAAATGAAGGAGACAAAATACCCATATGGTATTTTTGTAAGGCATGATTATTTCATCCAGAGTGGAGGGATCCCCCTGGTATGGCTCTGTTCAAGCTCTGCCTGAAGATGGAAATTGTCTTTCAGCTGTTTTTTCCTTGCAGCAGGGACGTATGTTACTGTCTGCCAGAGGGAAAGTCCTTCCTCAGAGTTGGCAGCACATCATACAAGGACCAACATAATGCATTTGTTGAAATATGCACTCCTCAGAAACATCTTGTGATACAAGCCCTGAGCTGTATTGAAACCAGCACCTGATTTGGCTCCATTGCCTCTGTGGAGAGAATGTGTCCCAACCTTGCCCACATCACTTGGTCTGCACCAGGGAAATTTATTGTGAAGGAAGATGGCACTAAGAAAGTCTGAGGATGCTGTACTTGTTATGGGAATATGTTTCAGGCACTGAAAGAAAAATTGCTACCCTGGTCAAGCAGTAAAGCTGGAACCCTTTCAAGTGATTTATACTGTCTTTTATAGTGTCCACCAGCCCTACATCTGAAATGTCTAAAGCCAGACCAGTAGCTGAACACAGCTCTGCAAGACAATGCTCATGAAGACAAGAGGGATGCTTAGCCTTCTTGTCAGCATTTAGCAACAGGTGACAGACAGTGAAAGAGATGCTGACAGTGACAGAGAAAGTAGCATCAATCTGCCACACGGAACAAGAAATTGGAGAGTCTCCATGAACTGATTTAGAAATGGTGTTAATTTTCTGGAAGTGCTTGTTTTTATTTTTTGAGGTGATTAGCAGAGACCTCTTTCTCTTCTAAAGCTGTCTTCCCTTCAGCAAGGTTTAAAAAGCTGCATCAGTCTCATCTTTAGGAAATGTTACCCAGTTTTTCTATAATAGAGGTCCCCTAAAAAGTCTTTCATTTTACAGACCGGAGTGCTATTAAAACAAAATATGTAATCAGGCACTTCTCCTCCTAGTATCTGAAAAGATTATTTAGTCCTGTAATTTTCTATTTGGGATGTTGCTTTGTTGAATTCTCCATATGTAATCCATATAACTTAATTTTCACTGGCAGAATATGAATTGAGATGCACAAACGGAACACATTTGGGCTAATATGAAGCTCCCTGTTTTTAGAGTAGGTATAGTTGATAGAATTTTATATTCAGCATATATTTTTTAGAGACTTATCTTCCTTCAATCCTTTAAAACAATGTAAAAAAAAAAAATAAAGAAGCGAACTGTGGTATTTTACTTTTCCTCCTTCCTCACAGAATGTCTCTTACTGACACAATTGTTCCATGACATTTTAAAAACAGCACCAAATCACAATAACCAATTTATACAGTTTCTCTTCTCCAGTCAATGTATGGCTGCTGCCCTTTCAGTCATATCAATAGAAATCCATACTCTAGAATGCTTTGTTTCTCCTCAGTAGCATTAATATAGACACAGAGAGAGAATCTCTAGAGGATAAAATGCTCAGACAAAAGTATAACAGCGAGTTTCAACTGTGCCTTCTAAAGGAAGTGAAGATTATGTTTTCCAGTCTTTGAGCAACTTGGAAAGGGAGAAACTTCCAGTATATTTTACTTGAGTGCTACTTAGGCATGCATGTTTTAAAGGAAAAATCACCAGGATAACAAATTTGAACCAGGAGTTGAGGCTGTTTCTGTGACTGAAGACAGTGCACAAAAATGAAAGAGCAAATAAACATGTAAGATATTACTTGGAAATCTGGGTTTGCCTCATCAGACTCTATGTGCTTGCACTGTGTATTATGAATTTAGGAGGGAATGCAGTAGAGTTGGTGTGTTATTTGAGGTGTAAATTAAAAGTTTGGTACTGTCCTGAAAGATGACCAAGAAGCCTGAGTGAGAACTGATATTATGCAGTATATAATGCTTTGGGTAATTTTAATTCATTTGGTACAGAGAATTTAAAATTAGGTGAATAGATTATTTTGATCAGTAGCTCACAGTGTTAATTAAATTGACTGCATGTATAATAAACAGAGTTCAATGTTCATAAAAATTTTATATCCAAATTTATGGACCTTTTGTAATTCAGAGTGCAGATTCATTGCATTCATTCTTCTCAGATGAGGAAGTTGCAAAAACCGCCTCATTAGCAAGGTCCCAGTATTGTATATAATGTCTAATTGGTTCTTGCATCTCTTTTCTGGTGCAAGTTCTGTACTTTTTTTAGGCATGTACAAGACTGTGAGTGGCTGGTCCAACAGTATTTTCAAATGTTCTCTGGGATCCCCTCATCCAGTTGTAAATGTTTCCTGCTAATCAAGAAACAGCAGCCAATATCTTGTTTGCTCAAATGCAGGAGATCAACCTTGGAAAAGTGTCTGGTAAAAAAACTGAGAAAAAAAAATAGTGAAGTGTCACCTTGGTCTTTGCTGTGTGGTGTTTTAAATTGTCCACCGTGCAGCCAGTGTGGGCTAAGTGTTATGGCAGATGGCTGGAACACATATCAAAACAGTTGATTCATACAGTTATGTGATTTTACAAACTTCACTGGCAGTATGTTGAGGAAAAAAATAGACAAATGGGTTCATAGGAGGTGGCACATGTCTGTGGACTGAGTTTGAGGATTTGACATCAAGCTGTATTGTATTAATTAGGTATTTTGGTGGCAATCTGAGCAGATGCTATGCAGAAATCTTATACACTGCATTGTTGATGGCAGGACCTGAAAAATAAGAAGGGAGCAGACTTTAACAACGGTCAAGGTCCAGTCCACTTCAGAAATTTGTCAAGTAGTCTTGAAATATCAGATTTAGAGAAAGAGAGTAGGGACCTCCAGGTTTTACAAGTTATCCTTCCCTCTTGCCTTTTATGAGTCTTGAATCATTCCTACTCCAGTGAGGCCATTAGGATAGGATGCGAGCATCCAGACACTCAACATATCTGAATATAGATGTAATTATGAATCATAATCTTATTGCAAGAATTCAATCCAGTCCCTTTAACTTGAGTCACCTTTTCAACCATGTCACTGCTAAGGATTTTCACTTGTTTTCACTCAGTATTAGAATACTCACCAAGAATTACAGACCCTGGATTAGATTCTGAGGAAAAAAACCCACCACAGATTAACTACTAAAACATCTCACAAGATTATGGGTGGAATTTTTCTTCAAAATGTTGAGATGAAACAGCATGCAGGATAAATGTTATATTAATTGACAGAAATTTTCAAAATCAGTAAAACAGCTATCAGATTCTGTTTTAAACTGCAGAGTTTATTCTTTTGCTCTAGAGAATTCAGGTTTTACATAATTTTATCTTCTCTAACGTCAATCTAGTTTAAGGTAGACTCCAGTAATTTTAGTGGCAAATTCTCTTAGCTTGCAAATATTTTTTAGCATTTTTGTGTTAGTCCAATTGTAGGGTTGTGCTTAATAAGTGCTATAATAAACTTCAGTCTTTCTTGGAATGTATAAATAGATAAAGGAAATATAACTCACTGAAAAAAACCCATTCTGGTTAATGTCAACAACTGCTTAGTAGGCTTTATTATGAGCTTATTTAAATCACGTATTGTGGAGTAAACCAGAATTTTTTTGTGAGCTAAGTGGAACTATCTAATTACTCTTCCTAAGTGAATGCAACAGAACTCCTTGGCATTCTTCAGAGAACTTCCTCTTTCTGCATTTGCATTAGAGTTGCCATGGACAGCAGTGTATGTTGCTACCAGTCATTAATCATCTAAATTTTTTTTAAGCTTCCTGCTAAACAGCAGTTGACTCTCTACAAGCAGCTCTAATCTCAGCTGGTTAAAATTTAAGAGCAAGCTACTCGGTAGTTTGAAAAAAGAAAATAAAATACCTTGGTTTACCTTCTGCTTAACTGTGAATACTTTTGCTGCCTTGTAGTTTCATTGGCCCATTTTCCTAAATAGCTCATGCTGATTGTAATCACTCCTCTTAATTTTTCCCATATGTATAAAATAATAGGAAAAGAACTGAAACCGTAGGTGATCCCCCCCATTGTTTTATAACAGCTTGTGGAAAGATTGCCAAGCTCCTCAAAAAGGCACAGGATGTCTGTGTAACCTCAGTCTCTCCCCCATCTTCTCCCACCTTACACGTGCATATCATATTATTCATATATGTGTATATAGACACTGCAGTTTAATTTATATGTCCACCAAAAAGTAAATGTTCTGATAATATAAGCTAGTCCTTAAATACCATAACACATTTATTTTTTATAGTTGAAGTCCATTGGTTCTAATGACCTTAATGTTTTACACTGTCTAAAGTACTATCTTTCATTTAAACAATGCATTTAAAAGAAAAGAGCAATCAGAATTTTTCACAGAACTTCAAAATTACATAGAAGCATGTAATTTTCTGACTAAATGTTTTTTACAGTATCTTAAACAGATTTTCCTTTTCAGTTTGTTTCTATTTAGTAAGGGAAAAAAAAGATGTAATGATTCTCACTATTTTTTCTAACTTTTTAATTACTTATGCTTTACCTTTTGCCTTCTGATTTGTAGGACAACAATAAAAAAATCCCAAAACTCACAACTGTTAGATGAAAGGATCTTCAAAGAATGCCAATAGAAGGAAGGTGGGGGGCGGGGGGAAGACTCACACCAGTCTTTTGGGGAAGTATTGTCCCAGAATTGCACTTAAAAAGTAAATCCTCTTTCAAAAAAGTTTTTTTTTTTTTCACTTTTGTAACCTCAAAATTATTTTTCCATTCTCAACGAACAGAACTTAACATCTTAACAAAAATCAGTACTGTAATCCTGTTGTGATGAGAAGCTCTGAGGACATTATTTTTCATCAGTTTCAGTACTGCACTATACTGAATGCTTTATTTTTACTTTAAAACATCTTTAAAGGATATGCTTAAATATAAGTTTCTGGTTTCAATTCCAGTAATGTAGTGGAACTTATTGCTGTAATAGCAGGGTTTATTGCTGCTCACAAATGGCATGATGACAGCAAACACTTCACTGCCAGACCTGAAATAAGCAACACTCCTTTATGCACTTAAATTTAAGTACATGATTTAGTCAGGAAGCCCAGCACCTAGGGAGCATCCTTAGGTTCTGTGTACTTGCTGCCTGCACAAAGTAAACCTGGAGCTCTCCAGGTTTGCCCAGCATTGCCCCTGTTGGTAATGGGCCATAAGCACTGTACTGAGTTTCCAGGTCTGGGGTTTATCCATCGTCCTCTGTATTAACTTTTCTTGACCTGCCTGAAGCTTAATTTTACTTGGTTTAGCTGTGATGGCAGTTTCTGTAACTAACCAAGTGTCCATGGCTATATGCATTGCATTTGTTTGTATTTGTGTGATACAAGCACAGTTTAAAATAGACAGCAGTGAGAAGCAGTTACTCTACACAGAAGATATTTATGACATGAAGACAGTGTAGGGAAAGACAGTCCTAATCTAGGAGCAGAGGCTTTGTCAGGTAGAGCCCAGAATGCTGCTTAGAGTACAGTCATGGGAAACGGGATATAGGGTGATCACAGCTCCCCCCTGATCCCTCAATGAAAAACAGACCTGCACAAAATGTGGTCTAGGAGTGACAAGGGCAACACAGAAGTAGTATTTAACATATGGAACTGCAGGCCAGTGCAGGAGCAGAAACACATAAAGCGTGTTATCCAACTCATGAAAAATAACCTAAAGTGAATTCTAGACCAAGGAAGAAAAAGTGATGAACTTGAATGTCAAAATCCTGCCAGCAAAGATTGCTGAAAACTCTGCCCATGCCATCTCTCAGCACAGCATGAACCCTCCTGACCTTAGGGCATAGAGGAGCAGTGCCAGGGTGAGCATAGCTCCAGTAGGAGCGAAAACTAAGATGTGTATAACACTTTTAGCTGCATTGATTTGCTTGCTTTTCTTTTTTTTTTTTTTTTTCTTTTTTGTAGCAATTACATTAGGCTCATAATCCTTGATTTATACTAATAATATTTCAGTCATACTAACAATAAATTCTTGGCCTGATATGTATATTTTTAGATATATAATGTATGCCTTTCTCATTGCATGTAATCTTTCAAAAACAAGATTTGAGCATAATAACAATGAAGAATTGGATTGCTTGTAGGAATTCTTGGTATTACCAGAAATAAAATTAGTGCTTTGCTGTACTGAAGGCAGCATATTTAATGATGCAGAATTCTTTCTTTAGAAGATAAATAACCTCAGGACTATGTCAGCAAGCAAAATTCCTATTGATCTGATGCTTTGCTCAAGTGGAGAAAACACTTAAAAGAAGCAACACTTCCAGACCAAATTTGAGTTGCATATCCAGTATATTTGATCCTGAAGATGGTTTATCTTCTCCCTAGACACTCCTGAGCGACTGGCTTCTCTAGCTATCCTGTAAAAATATTACCAACCATCAAACTATTTAATTCTGGTATGTCTAATAGTCTTAAGGTCCTCCATCCTCCTTAAAAGCCTGCACATCACCCATCCCCTGCTTCTTTAAATGTGAGCAATATCTGTATTTTTTAAGCTTTTGGTGCAACATCAGCATCATTTTCTTTCAGGTTGTAAGGCGTATTTTCCATAGATTTTTATTTTTTGCATGTGTTTTTTTTTTTTTTTTTGTCTTCCTCTCTTGCCTCATGAGTTTATTCTATTCTCACTTCATTGTGGTTTTTTTTTTTTTTTTCTGATATTCAGGATAAAAATTTTCTTACTCTACACTTTTGATTAGTCCTCCTTTTTTTTGTGTGTGTGTTGGCAGATATCTACACTTCTGGAGTTGTCAGCGCAGCTTTTCTTTCTTGTTCCATCCTGTCATCAAAAATTCACCACATTCAGATGTGTTATTATTCAGAAGTGTTATTTCAGAAAAATGTACTATAATTCCTACCTCTGCATTTTCTTAAATTACTGATTATCAAGGCAGATCAAATTAACTGTCCATGAAATCACAGAATCATAGAATTGTTTGGGTTGGAAAAAAACTTTAAAGAACTCCAGGACCATTAGCCCAGCACTGCAAAGTCCAGCACTAAACCATGTCCTTCACAGCCACATCTGCACATTTTAAAAATATCTTCTGAGATGGTGACTCCATCACTCCTCTGGGCAGCCCCCTCCTTGAAAAGGCTTTCCATGAAGAGCTTTTTCCAAGCGGCAAATCTGAATCTCCCCTGAGATTTGAGATCATTTCCTCTCATCCTGTCATTTATTAACTGGGAGGAGAGACCGACCTCCACCTGGCTACAACTTCCTTTCCCTTCTGACATTCCTCCTAAGCCTGCTTTTCTCCAGAGCAAACACCCCCAGCTCCCTCAGCTGCTCCTCACAGGACTTGTGCTCCAGACCATTCCCCAGCTGGATTTCCTCCTCTGGACATGCTCCAGCCCCTAATTGTCTCTGTTCCAGTGAGGGGCCCAACCAGACACATCTTGAGGTGTGGTCTCACTGGTGCCCAGCACAGGGGACAGTCACTGCCCTGGTCCTGCTGCCACACTATTGCTGGTACAGCCCAGGTGCCATTGGCCTTGTTGGCCACCTTGGCACACCTGGGCTTGTGTTCAGCTGCTGTCCACCAGAATCCCCAGGTTCTTTTCCTCTGGGCAGCTTTCTAACCACTCTGTCCCCAGCCTGTAGCACTGCAGGGGGTTGTTGTGACCTAAGGGCACTCAGCCTTGTTGAATTTTGTACAACTGGCCTCAACTCACTGATCCAGCCTGTCCTGATCCCTCTGCAGAGCCAGTATTTTATACACTCAGACAGCAAGTGAAGGAGATCATATTCTGTGAGTATGTAATGTATTATATACATAATTTACTGAAGTCCCTGGCATGTTGTTCTTTCCTTGCACGCCTGAATTTTAATAAACCTTACATTGGTCTATCAAAGATTGAAATGTTATGGTTTATGGCTTAAACACCTTCACGAGGGACTTTCGCCTATTATAGCAAAACTTTATTACAAAAGCTGCAGAAAATACCTGAGTAGGGCCCTGACTAAGACCCTGCACTGCTCATTGATGGAGATAAGATAAAGTGACACAGATCTCCCCCACAGACTGGGGGAGAAGAATGCACTCACAGGAGGACCAACCTTAGCACATTCAGGGTGGAGACTACAACCCCAGGCTTATCAGCTGCCAGGCTTGCACAAACCCTCACACCAACAGGTGGAGGGAGGAGAGCTTTTTGGGTGTGTGGTGAAATAGCCTCTGGTCTGAGGCAGTGAACACCCATCCTCCACTGTGCAGACCAACTCAGATCTGGGCCCCTTCACTCCAGGAAAAGCCACATCCACTCCAGGAAAAGCTGCATCCATGTGAAGGACAGCCAAGGGGGTGTCATGGCCCATCAAAGGCGCCCCCAAAGGGGCCCCCAGACCCTGCACCAGAGCACTGCAACATGATGCAACAGATCCACAGTGTTGCAAGGGACAGTGTGGTGAATGATACATTCACCAACCAAATTTCTGCTAATATCCACTGCCAAGTGAGAGCAGCAAAGGATCCTCTGGCCTTTCTCAGCTATAGGCTACATTTACAGGTTCGGTTTTTGGGTTTTTTTCCCTTACTTTACAGTACAATGAGACTGAAAAAAGCCGGTGTGACTAAGTAAAAACTCTAAGTACTAATGCACTCATCTGCAAGCTATTCATGTGAAACAGAATAAATGACCACTGGCCAGCAGTCCACTGCAAGAACGTTGAATACAGAGATGTTCTTTGCGCACAAAGAATCATGGCACCATAGAGGGGTTTGGGTTGGAAGGGACTTTAGAAATCATCCTGTTCCATCCTTCTGCCATGGACAGAGACATCTTCCACTAGCCCAGGTTGCTCTAAGCCCTGTCAAACCTGGCCTTGGACACTTCCAGGGATGGGGCATCCACATCTTCTATGGGCAACCTGTGCCAGTGTCTGACCATTCTCACAGGAGCAATTTCTTCCTAGTATCTAATCTAACTCTATCCTCTGAAATCATTCCCCCTTTTCCCCTACATGCTCTTGTAAGTACAAGTGCCACTCCAGTCTTCTTGCAGCACCTTTCAGGCACTGGAACACTTCAAAAATTTCAACTAAACTCACATAATAGAACTTTACTATTGTCAAATGCTTCCATTTGTTACATACATTTTTTTTTGTTCTATTCTTTTTTATAAATCTCTTAGGCTCCATCCTGCTCTCCATTTCTCTCAGTTTTACTTATTTTCAATGCAATTGTCATGTCTTTTAGGCTACTCTATACTAATTTTGTCTGGTTTGCTGAAAGGGCAATACCTTTATGTTTTATGCCCTTAGCAAGGAAAAGAGATGTGTTGTCCTTTGAGATTAAAATCACGGTCTGGTATGCACCAGTATATGTGGATCTGCACAGCATTAACTAACATACAAAAATGAACATTCCCACTGCTGTTTTAATCACAAACAAATAGCTCTCAATCACTACTACATTCTCAACTTCCCATTTCCATAACATTCCCTGGAATAAGTCTTGTAAACCTTGTAGGTACTTTGGTCACTATGTCCTTTATGCAACATCATTAGAGGAAACATGCAATCGCAAAGCTGAAAAACAGAAAACTCTGTGATTGAAGACTTTCAGTCTTGGAAATTCCTTCTTATGCAAGAAATCTATTTCCTAACTTGTTCTGACAAATGTCACAGGTGGAAAAATTTTTTCTCTAAGGGAAGATTTATGATCTATAGGATAGTTTTCTTTCCCTGTATTTTTCAGAAGACTGAATTACTCAAATACAAACTGCTCTTTGATTTGTGTGTCTCCATGTTCAGCACAAGGAAATGAAATACAGGAATGGGAAAGCGACAATACTCATTATCTATAGGTAACTTTTTGGCACCAAAATATTATTCACAACCAGCAAGTGCTAAGGCACTAGCATAGAATGATGCAGTCAGAACAGAGTTCTGTGCAGGAAAAGCTATGTTTATTCTGTTCTTCATGCTGGTCATTGATGTTGGCAGGCACATCAACACCCCAGCATATGGTTTTGAGTAGGGACTGCCAAAACACCACACACAGAGGGTTGCTCTTCATGGGAGGATTTCAATTGGGATCTCTTGAGAGGTCAGGGTAACAGCTGAAATGCCACAGGACATACCCAGAGCAGAAGTAATTGTAAGGATAAGCCAGTTCAGGACTTGTCACCTCTGAACAGCAAGACAGAAATGAGAATGCAACTCTCCTTTCTTGGAGAAGACTCCAAGGAGTAACCAAACAGCAAACAAGCACCTAAGACACAGCTCAGTTTTCCTCTAACTAGGTCACAAGTACCTTGGGGACTTAGTGTGGCCAATGGCCACAACACAGATCTTCTGAACCTACACTGGCAGGGACTGAGGCCATTTGCGCTTTTAAGTGGAGTTTCAAGGGGGTAAGTTTAGTCGGCCTGGAAAGGACAAATACAACTGCAAAATCTGAGCAAGAACAGTCAGTAAGGTCTTGTTTCAAGAATGTCTCTGAATAAATTTTATGCTCAGTTAAATGCTGCTTCAGTTCTTCCCTGAATCAGGACTGAATATGAAAACCACCAGACATCAGGGATTATGAGAGGCTGATTTCACTGGGATACAGTATCTCCTTTTTGCAAGCTGCTTTTTTATTTGCTACTACATCAATACACTTGAAAAGAAGAGAAAGGATACACTGGAAAACATTTAAATGCATTCTGATCTCTGTGAACCAGCAGCAACCTGCAGTTGATGCCACAGCTGTAGCATTCTCAAACTGCTCAGACAACCAACTCAAACCACGAGCATTCAGCACTTTTAAATTCTTGAAGAGACCCGCTCTTTGTGCCTTGCATATAAACCTGAGAAAAATAATAGTCTTAACGCTGAAAGATGATGCTTTAGGTAATGGAATACGCTATTCTGAAGTCAAATAGCTGCTGCAGAATTACAGTTACCTGCATAAGTACATGGAACATTTTAAATCATGAAGATCTGGACTGCGTATAGTGGAGAATAAGTAAGTTTGAACAACATGCATGGCAAATGTAAAAATATTACTTGATGACCTACAGTTTTAAATTGCCCAAGACACGTTCAAAAGTAATCAGATGCTCACAGTCTCCACCCTCATCTCTTTGCTAAGGCTGGATATCCTCATTACTGGTAAATAAAATTTTAAAACCCTGGCTTTATGCAATTAAACTGATGTCAAATCTAGGACATTTTAATATTTGTTTTGCATTTTTTCTCCCATTTGTGAGTTCTGCTGATTCAGTATTTTTATATGAAAATCAAAATATCATTTGCTAGTATAAAAGGCATTGTAGCATATTTTCAATGTATAAAGGTTTTAAGTCCAGGTAAAAACAGATCAGCTATAAATTAGTGTATTTCACATACAAAAATTCTCCTTATGTTAACATTTCAGTTCATAAACTAGACACAAACTGCTTAAAAAGAGGCACTTAAAAAAATCTGCACTTGGCCAAAAATAATACCCATGATTTTTTAATTACTAGAAAACTCTACCAGCCCTTCTCCTTGTAACATGGTTATCAGACCAATATGCATAGTGATCATTAGGTATTATCAGCTGGAAATAGAAACAGAAAACAGTTTCAATCTTTCTTGTTGCTTATACCCCTGTTTCAAGGAAAGGCATAGCAGTTACCTCAAGACAACAGTTGATGCTTTCCTCCAGAATAAGTCCCAGCACCCTCTTGTGTTTTTGAAACAATTTGTTGAACTGTTTGCACCACTTGCACATTCCTACATGGGAAAACCTCCACTTCCATGTGCTGCAGGTGAAGCTAAGAACTGGTGTTAAGCACTACTCATCAGACACTAACTTTTAGGAACTGTTTCTTTGGTCACACGTTGTTTAATCATGAAATGTGATGGTCCAGAGTGGACAGTATTTTTATTCATCCTGAGCCTTGGCAACCATTCCAGTCTATTTCAACACCTGGCCACATGTGTTGATGCAAAACCCAATCCTATTTGTCCCTGAGCCAACAGCATTGTCCCAGCAGTGCTGGCTGTTTCAAGAGGCAGTCAATATCCATGTGAAGCCATGTTAATTATTTCCCTGAATATCCAGGGTATGGAGGGGGTGGGGGATACTGTATCACAGTCTGTGGGGCTGGAGTATAACGTGGAGGTAGGTCAGCTGCGTACTCCATTTCATGTTCATAACTGTATGGTGGTGGAGCCACTGAAATGGGAGAAAAAAGAACACAGAGTTAAAAAACTGTTTTTCATATGCAGCCTTCAAGTATTTTCTTGCTGATATCCAGACTTGCACGCAACCGATATAAAACCTCCTGGCAATTCATTCATTTTTTTTCCAGGCTGCCATTAGACAGTCAATTTATATCAATGTGAGTCATTGTTTATTGGCCTTTACTTCCCTCCTTAGCTGTGTGCCTACCAACAGGCTGTGCCGTAACAGTGTTTGAGTGCCTGTATGGCAGATGATACCAGGCAAATGCAGTAGAGCTAAACATTTTTGGGGGAGAAAGGCTGAGTTTATCAGCTCCATTCCCTTCTACCTCCTTCAGCAGCAACAGGGATTTATGTCACGTCAAAATGACAGCAGTCAGGGTTCTTGATCTCCACAGACACCTCAAACACCCTCTGGATTTCCAGGTGGCTGTGTTTGCCACACCATGGCAAACACAGCAGCATCAGACTTCCAAGGGCAAGACATCTTAGCATAGCTTGGGCTGAGGAAGAACAAAGCTTTCACCTTGCTCACACCAATGGGGACATCTGAGGAGAGCCCAGCATTCATAAACTGGATTAGGCATTTAGGAGGCAATAAAAATACTCAGAAGTAGCTGAAAACTTTTTCTCAATTACTTCTAATAACTTGAAAGAAAAAGGATTCATTCACTGACAAAAAAGACAGTGAATGCTGCAGAATGATCGCAGCAGGTAAGAACTAAAGGCTCTGTATCAGCATCCAAATAGAGTATTCTCTACAAATTTTAAGGTCCAGAGTCTGCTCATGTCTCCATTTATGTCACCACAGATCCTCTCCTGTCACCTCCGTAGATGTCTCAGGCAGACTGGCAACAAAACGGTACTAGCAAAGAGTGGAAACAGAAACCTAGGATGTTTGTGATGGGGGGAAGAGACTCAAATCCCACTGTGCCATGAAAAGCATGCTCTGCTCTCTTGAACACTACACTGCTGCTGTGGCTGAGGCAGAACCAAGAGCATCCTCACACTTGCTCTTCCTGTCCAAAACAGGTAATGGCAGGGGCAGTGTTGGCCACAAGCCATGCAGCCAAACCAGGTCAGCCATTATTCCAGAAGTGTTCATGACAGCAGGGAACACAGAAAACATTTCCAAGCTTCCCCATCCTCCAAAACCTGCTGCTGCTGAGAGGAAGAACTGCTCCAACTGATGCTTGAACTAGAGGCCTTGAGGTATAGAGTCAAACTGCCTAGAGATTGAGAGATAAGGGGGTGTCATTGCAGGAGCAGACTTGGGAAGGAAAAGGTTACAGCCCTGGAGTTTTCATTTTGCTCTTGTTTTTACAGCTTGCAGCAACTATTTCTTTTTGAAGTAGCTCCTCGGCAATTCACAGTTGAGAATATTGACATTTTCTTTCATATTCATCTCTGTACACAAAATAATGTTGAAATTATAAGGATGATTACAGATGCTTTCAGTCTAACTGCAACCTAATACTGTGAGGGAGAAAACAGACATTAGAGCTGGTAAAATAAAGGAATACATAAAAAGTATTGCATAGCTTGTTGATAAGCATATATAATGCACCTGAGGTTCTCTGCAACCTTTGCAACAGGAGGGAATATAAAAGTAGGGATCTCTAGGAGTGGGATGACAAGACTTCATGCATGGAATACCTCTGTGTTTTATTACAAGGAACTCCCAAAGTTATCCCAAGGCAATCGCTCCTGAATTTGTAATTAACAACATCACTGAATTGCATTATGCTGCATCCAGGGTCTGCTTTTCTCTTCAACAATGTGGCCATTTTCATATGGTAGATGTGGAATCGAGGCAAATGTGCCTTGCAGACCCCAGATGGCTTGGTGCCACCTCCTTTGGTGCTCCTAGACTGGTGCAAGTTGACAAGTGTGGTGCAGTGGGTGACTTTACACCAAGCTGGCTCATACACAGCCGTATGTACCAGCTCACACTCACTCTGGACACAACTGCACTGTCCCAGAGGCACAAGGGGTCCCTACTGTCCCCTGGGATACTGCAGACCCATGACACCTCTGGCTTAGACCCTGTGCCTTTCAGCTGCTGCCTGCACCTAAAAAAAATTACATCAAAACAATTTTAATTCACAGAGAAGCCTGTACTGAGCACGTCCAACACTTGGCTAACTTTGACTAAGGCACAAACACGTACCTGAGCACCATGTCCCCACCTGGGACTGCGGGGGGGGTAAGAACTAGGTGACCCTCAGCTCCACCCCAGCTCAAGGCATTCTATGATTTTACAACCATTCTCCAAATTTGTATTCCAAATTCCAGTTCAGGCATGATGCCAGATGGATGCAGAGATCGAGCACTGCATCCTAGCCAGCAGTCCCTCCTGGGACATGCAGTAGAGAACACCCTGCAGAGATGCCCATGTGCTTTCGTAGAAGTCACCTGGGATCCTGCAGCACCCAGCAGTGCTTGTGAGCTCTGGGCAAAAAACAGTCAGCTCAGGTTGCATTAGACTCCACATCACCACTCAAAGCCTTTGCACTATGGTGCACAGACCTTATTGTCCAGGTTTTCCCCCTTCTATGATATGCCTGCCCTCCATTATATTGGACAATGCAAAGGAGCCCGCTGCACATTAACAAGAACAAATAAAAAAACCAGAACACTAAAGAAGAACAAGTGATCTATTGCCAGAGAGCCTCTGGCACAGGGAGACAGTTTGTCCTGTAAAATGCAGCACTGCCCTGAGCAAGGACTTGACACACTCCTGCAGGCACCATGAGCCACTCATCTGTGAAGTGTGTCCCCTGGCCAGATCTCCTTAGCCCACTCAGCAGCTGAATAAATCCTCCCAGAGAGAGCTGTGCTGCCAGACACTGCATACTGAGCTGTCCTGCCTTTCTCAGCAGGAGCTGTGCTCTTCCCCTCCAGACTGAGAAGAGCCTCCTGCTGTAGTCACATTCCCCATTCACTTTGTGTCAGAGACTAAAATAGTTCCTGCCTCAAACATATAAAAGAGTTTTGCCCATTATAACAAAAACTGTATAAAGAAACTATAACTAAAGAAGCCTCCCTAAAGATACCTGACTGCAACTTTAGACTGTAAGTTAAACCACCTAGATAAGATGCTATTGTTCAATCATCTCAGGCCTAGAGAAAAACAAACAAGGCTGAGGGAATGTATCCACAAGAAAGCCAAATGCAAGAGAGATTCTTCCCTGGCTGAGTTTGGGGTGGGGGAGACCACAGCCCACAGAAG